>JAQOWM010000596.1:0-1200000 GCA_029041755.1 Resseliella maxima | reverse complement strand
GACCCGCAAAAGTTTTATACACAAATAATACGAAATAATTTCTATCTGTAGCCAAATCAAAGTGACTCAAGTGCAATTTGTTTAAGAAAAAGTTTTGTAATAAATAGAAAATGGAAGATTTGTTTGCTAAACAATTGCATCGGTTTAGAATGATCTTGAGTTTGACAAATGATTGTCATAATGGGAATATTTTTTAACTTTACATATACCGCAATACATAACCAAATAAATACATAATGGTGTATGAGCACAATGAGTTCATTTGAGTTGTATTGCTGCATCAAGCTTAGATTCTCTATTCCCCATTCGGAAATTCAAAATATATATAATTCATATGAAGTTTAAATTTATCATTTATACGCATGAACTTTTGCACATATAATCAACTCTATTGCAAGGCTTATGAATTTTGCGTCAGGAATAAACATACAATATATTCCAAATTAATGAGTGGACTGGTGATATATTTTGTTCAATTCGAATCAATTCAGTTCAAGAATTTTTGGTTTTCCATTAAAAACAATATTGACCTCATTTGGTTCAAGTAAAATTTCAAAGAATTAGACTGATTAAATAATAAATTTCAATGTGCATTTTAGGACATTAATTTAATTACATCCATAGTCATCTCAACGTGTTTATTAAGTACTAAATCATACTAGATCTGATTCAGCATCACCATTTGTTTTGTGCGATTTTACAAACACATTATCTTGAGCTAAAAAAAAAGAAGTTCTTATCGAATTTCAAGACAAGCATCAACAATCAAAAATTTCACTTCATCAAATCAAAATTCATCGTACAAGGTTATGTGTGGTATGTATGACATTAAACCGGAACAAAAACATCTATGCCATGAATTTTATGTTGGAAAATTCTCCACTTTATTGGAATTGCCGCCATTGTAATCATGGGTGTTTTTCAGTTGTCAGCATTGAAACAATAAAATACCATAAAACATCAATACTCTTAAAATTTTATGTGGATTGAGTGATATGTATTGCGAATTCCATGCGTATTTGTACCACGATTTGCGTTCACCCTCTCTCTCTAGCCCGTTTTTTTAGCACTCTTACTTTCCGCACTAGAAGGAATACATACAAATATTCGGTTTGTTCTTTTTCTTTTGTGTGCTAACGCTCCCTCATGTGGTTGTTTTGTGCATGCTTTTGTTTTAGATCATTAATTTTTACTGCAATTTTATCTCTTTGTTGTGTTTTGTCATGTGTTATCAATGGATTTGGCAGGAAAATAGCATATATATATATAAACGTAACGAAACAATGTAAATAGCAATCTTTAGTCTATATGTTGTTGGTTTAAAAACCATCTACACTTATAGACCCATCTATATTTGAAAATGATGGATAAAAAGTCGTACTCTATATAGCATGAAAAATCATATAGGATTTTTCATTGCTTTTAAAGAAAATTACATGATTAAGTGGAAACTTGAGATGTTGAATTTTTAATGCCTAACTTTTCTTGCTTAATGCTTATATCATCAAATTGACAAATGATAGAAAAAAACAATTTTGTCCCAAACTATTCCTGATTATGATATTTGCCTCAAGAGACTATTCATCATTTTCAAAACTTTGCAGACATTGTTAAAATAAAAGGTCAAGATGTACATGGCCAATCATAATTCTTTCAAAATAATGTCTTAGAATAGTTTCAGGCATATGATGTGCATAGTAGAGAAATAACAATTATTTGAATATTTAAACGAAAAAAAAAAATTGTTTGCTAATATCTCTATAGTGGAAGTACATTAATAGTTGACCATCATCCAATCATACCATACCAATAAATGAATATATTTAGTCATATTGTAATCCATTTTGTGCATATAATTGTGGATGCATTGTTCCTTCTACAAATTCTGTATTAGTGAAGTGATTGTACGCGATGGTTTGACATTCATGCCCTATTTTGGTCATTTGGTATTCTATAAAATCATAATGAAGTATATGCTCACATACTCAAGCTCAATTTTAGAATATTTGCATGCACATTTGATTAAAATGGATTGCAAATCAAGCATTCACAACATAAATTGGCCCTATCACTATGGGAACCATGCAATTTTCATCATGACAAAATACTACTTGCAATCATTTCTTTTTCTTTAGTACAATTCCATGAGTTAGAAATTAAATTGATAACAGCTTTGATTGCAAATACGACTTGCATATGAATATTTAAATAAGGATGTACCAACCCCAATCAGTGCCTACAGCATTTTTCCTTCAGAGTTTCCTCAAATTTTTCCATTATTAATAGAGAGAATTTTGAAAATGCAAAGGTATGGTTTGTGTAGGGGAGGAACATTCGTTTAAATCAATTGAAAACTGTAATTGGTCATGAAGAAATAGAGAGAAAGAGACATTGCACATCATACATTTGTATATCGTCTAATAAATGAATCATTGACAGCATATTTGAAATGTTTTCCATAACTCATATAAAATATGAATTTTCAATCAGTGCAATTGATTTTTAGCTTGAAATCAGTTTGAAGACATGAACAGTAGTTGATGTTGCACAACAGTCTCAACTGAAATCTGAATGGAATCCCCGGTGGGATCAAATGTTTCGTTCATTGGCATCGCTTTGCATCGCATCGTGTTGAATTTCAATTTATTATCTATGTTTTGGATGGAATGGTGTGCGAAATGAGAATGAATTTAATAAACCAACCAAAATGCTTATAATTCATAACAAGAAAATGTTGTGATTTTAATTCAAAACAGTGACATCAGTCTAATGCAATTTAAACAATTGGTGTCAACTCAATAAAAACGAACATACAAAGATAAGTACTTATTTACCAACTTACACTCGAGCTGATCAATAATCGTAATGTAATTACCAAGAAGTCATTCGTTCTCATCGATTATTAGTATTTTTTTTTCCAACTTTTATCGCAATAAAATATTTTATTTTATAAGTCAATTCCTGTTCAAACATAATGTGCAGTATGAATTGAGTTGAATGTCGAGTCGTATTCGATCAATATTTCTCTCACATTTATGAGGTTGTTTGTATTTCATTTTGACTTCATAATCTCCGCCATGTTTCTCTCTTTCTTCTTTCTTTTTAACACATTCAGTCATTTGTTGCACTGGTTTCTTTCTGTCGTTGTTTTTTTTTTATTATTTTTTAAGCATTAACTATTAACATTCTTTACTGTTCCTTCATATATTTCAAAATTTCGTGTTTTTTCATTTTTTTCCCCCTACATTATTGTGTTTGTGCTATTTTTTTAATGGTTTTTCGCGTTTTTTTTATCGGTGTTGTATTCAGACTTCATAGTGAATTGCCATTATGCCATCGTCGTCAAATGCAAATCCTTTTAATTAGCTAATGCAACTCTGTACTCGACAAACAAGTATATTAATATGAATATTGCACATTGCACTTTCCAACTCATTTATAGTGTGTAGTTTCCTCCATAATGTGTTTTTTTTTTCTTTCGCTGGGGTTTTCTTTCGTTTCTTTCACTCATTCGTTATGCAGTTTTTGTTGTATATATTTTAACTTGAAAATACACAAAGTTCTTTCAACTCTGTGGTTGTCAACCGTTCGTAGTTTATATGCATACATGTGTATTATATTCACATTGCAAACACTCTTTGGAATTGTTCTAGTTTTTTTTCGAGACGCTTGAATGTAGATTTTTTTTTTCCTTTTTTTCAAATTTACGAACAATAGAGAGTGGCAATGAATGCATAAAAATATAGTACGGGTGATTGTGACAGGAATGCTGGTTAAAATATGAACATAAATGAAAATTATAGAGGAAAAAACTTTGGAAAATAGAAGCAATAGAAGTTATCTACCACCGCAAATGTGAGAAAAAAAAGAGAAAAATATGATTTTAATCGCGATTCACATAAACGCAAAGATTGACGGTAAATTCTATTAAATAATGAAAATATGACTTGAACAAACGCAATGGTGGCAAGCAAATGTTGTAAATGCTCGTATAACGTACCACAGAATATAATTAAGTTCAATGTGTGTCACCATAAGCTGACATAAAATAGCATGAACTTGCATCGATAAGTCGATGATGCATGACTTCGCTATATTGAAGATTAATTAGTTCATTTAAATTTGCTCGATTTTATGTAATATGTGAGTAAATAGACGAAAATAAAGTGAATTTTTGAAAAAAAAATGTGAAAACTTGAATATAATAAATAAAGATTATTACTAATGAACTGATATGTGATTATTTAAACCGATGCAAAGAAGACACGCGTTCATTTAATTACGGCATTCAAAATGAACGAAATTGTGGGGCGAAGATCCAATATATACGATACGATATCATGAAGTTAAAAGTGGCACATATTAATTGCAAGGCTCACTTCACTAAATAGGCCTTTAAATTAATTAGGCAGAATGACCGTATTAAATGCAAAGATGATCAAACAAAAAAAAAAAAAAATTACACCCGAAACGCCAAACTAATCAAATTGAGTAATGTCACTGCTTTTTGCATTCTATTGAATTTTTGCCCCTTTTTACGGCTACTGATTAAGTGCTCACGGTTTTCTTGTGATTTTGCCGTTGTTATATACAGTTCAATTCACTAAATACACTTAAGCTATCGAAATGACGTCGGTTATTTTGGCTTTTGTGTAATGCCATTGACAAAAAAGAAAATACGATAATTTTGGACGCACATTTCAATATAAGTGAAATGTTCGAAGAATATTCTTTGAATAGAGATACTCGAATGCGTCGCTAAACAAACATTTGAATCGTTTACCAGAATGAACAGACCGTCAATAGATCGTCACAGCATATAATGCATTACATATGATTAAAGTGAGTGAAAGTCGCAATAAAATTAGGGTCGTTACGATGACATTGCCGCCCATTACACAGCAACAAAGTGCTATCGCAAACGGAAAATCATCCAAAAAGACATAATTGAAATGAAGTTGAAAATCGTATGTAATCGTCTCATCATATGTCCTGAATGAGCATATTCAAAAGATAACAAAAAGAAGAAAAAAAAAAATAATAAAGAAACGTCAACAAAGCAAATCATCATTCTGCCTCTATTGAATTTGTTCATTTTATTGATGAAAGTTACTCGGAATATTTGAAAGAATTGAAAACGAATTTTCAAGCGCAAATGCCGAGTAATTTTTTTCTTTATGCAATGATTGCAATATGCCAATTTACAAACTATTCGAATATGCGGAACGCATCTTCTACAGGAAATGGGTGTACAAAGACAAAATTAGCGTGCGGTGCGCTACACAATACGAAATGATCTACATCAAAAGAATCGACTAATCTAGAATGCAATAACAAAAAAAAAAATTAACTATTTTTGCTGGCACAGTTTGCATACGACCAAGCACTCATAAGCCCATTCAAACAAATTTTGTGCATTAGACAAGCCGACAAAAATCTATTTTTCATTGAATCGAAACATTTGGCATAGGTCGCACTTCCTCACGCGGAGCGCACGAATAAACCATTGATTATATTCTACACATCATGTCAATAAAAAGCAATTGTGGATAAAAAAAAAAACTAGGGAGAAGAAAAAACCATCGAGTGGAAACTAAATGGTGAATATACATGCGCGCATCGGTTGGATACATTTACAACGAATTTCGACCATAAATTTTCGTAATCCGCAACTGATAATCATAAATTCCGTTCTACTGATGCAAATTACATTTCTGGCTCTATTTTTTCTGTACACTGTGGTGGTAGTTGTAGGCGTCGAATATATAAAAAAAAAACAACAACACGGAATTTTGGTTAAGCATTGCATTTTAATTTAAATAAATTGTTGCTTTTTTATTATTATTACGCTTCTGTGCGTTCGATTGGAATCTGTGCGGATAGAACCGTACATGTTTAATATTATAGTGTTGTAGTGCATATCTGTTCATTCTCATGAGTGTAACCGCCAAAGGCTATTCGATGAAGCCAAAACTGATGATGACTAATGCAATTCAGATAAAATACCATTAAAATGTGAAACAGTGGTTAAAATCGGTTACTGAAGCGAGGGCGCGCCGGCAACAACGTCGATCTTTTTCAACTGAACTACACTCAAACATACACACACATGCTCACTCACTCACTCACTCACTCACACTGTTGGATGCCACAAGAGACCAAAATTGTAATGTACTACATATTGTTTACGTTTGGCTTATGTGAGTCGAAACAAATTTTATGGAAAAATACATGGGATTCGAAACCACCGAAAACTATGAGCTCAGCAATCAGGTTTTTTTTATCCATTAAGGGAAGTAAAAGTCTATCCATTCGAACAAACACAAAAAAAAAAAAAAAAAAAAAATCAGAATTTCAGTTCAAAATAATGCGTAGAGTTTATTTTAAAAACATAATATGAATTTGCCTCTATATAGTTAATGAATTTATTCATCAACGTATTACACAATGGATTGCATTGAATGAAAGGGAAGAAAATGCCGCCTTTTCGAACACAGACAATTATGACACAATATTCAATGAGCTTCTCGTTTTTTGTAGCAATCATGTTCATCATTTTGGCAAAGAATATAATTTTGGTTAAAAACCGGAGCTCTCTTGCTCCTCTGATTCCAAACAAACGGGGGCTTGTCTGATAAATTCGATATTTTTGTTTGTTCGAGTGTCGAAATACGCACACATTCATAGAAAATACAACATGGGGCTATGTTTTTGTAGGGTTTTTTTTCTCTGTTAGTTTGATTTCATGTCTGCTAAATTCGATACAAAAACAGAAAACATATCCAGATAATGATCTAAGTTTATGGGTTTTTGTGGATTCGCTACTTATGTTTATCAATTTCATATCAAAACATATACATTATTCTGTTTCTGTGGCAAAACCGCACATGCATCTGCATTCAACAAACTCATTCTATTAAATCATTTAATATATATATACATATATATGTGTGTGTGTACTAATAAATTCACCCTCCGCGCTTGCTGTAGCGTATAAGAAGTACTTTTAGTGAACATTTTGTACATGAGTCTGGACTGTGGCGCAGCTTATTACTCTTGCTATTCGGTGGATTAATAATTTGAATTGGAGAGGAAATGTGCAGAAATGGAAAAACCATTACAAAACATGAACATTGTTGTATGAAATATGCAAACAGGAAACCCAACTACCAAATGACCCGAAGCGTTGTAACAACGACATTGAAAACTTTGTTAAATGAAAAAAAAGAAACGGTTTAAAATTGACGTTTGTGCTTAACGACAAAATCATATAATCAAAACTAATTGAACATTTGGATCATCATACGGATCATGTTTGTAAAAAACCCCTTGTTGAAGTCCGTTCATAATGTTTCTACTGTAAAACATCTAACCTCCGTCGAACGGATGCATAATTTGGCTTGCAGGAATATTTCGGCTTATTAAATAGTAAGCCATGTCAATGTTTATGTTTTATTTGAGAAATGAAATCAGGAGAGAAAGAGAGATAGATAGAGAGAGAGAAAGATAAATTTCGTTTCGCATTCACTTATTCAAGGCCGGAGTCGGCAATATACTCAAATGAAAGTGAAACTGAATTTGCCAATATACACAGAATAACCAAAATGTTGAACCTATCTACGCTCAAATTTACGCTTAAGTGAATTCCGGATCAATTTATTTATTGATAACTTTAGTTCATTTCATCTCTCTAATAACATTTCTTCCAATTTCATTTTTTTTTTTGCACGCTATTTCGTTGGGATCAGTCTACCCCAATGTTTGTTCTGCTACTCCATTTAGCTGCACTTTTCATTTCCTAGTGTATATACTCTATGTGGCATTGATATTTGAGCGGATTTTTTATCATGGAATTGCTGCATTATGTATTCTGGCTCCAAATTTCTGTGTGCTCAACTATGCAAAAACCGGCATCGTCGTCATCTTACAAAAATTTCTGTATAGTTTCTTCTCTTATCCGCTTATACTCAATGTAGCCGAGAAATGATTAAGTAAAAAGAGCTGGTGGAAAAAAAGAACGAAACTAAAGTATCCGAGTCATTTTTCGATATCGAAGAAAACTGAGCGATTGTTATGCATGAAAGAGCATGGTGAACCAATTTAGGGATTTTGATGCACGCGTTGAGACAAGAAAGGGTGATATTACATTATGGAAAATTAAAAAATATTGAAAAATTATGCATGTAATCGGAATTTCTCGTTTGCCGCAATCTGAATAAAACCAAGTATTACACCAGTGAACAACTCCCATCCTTTCTCTCTCTCCCACATCGTTAGCATTATCTGATTCGTTCA
The DNA here is from genome assembly GCA_029041755.1 of Resseliella maxima. Lineage (NCBI taxonomy): Eukaryota > Metazoa > Arthropoda > Insecta > Diptera > Cecidomyiidae > Resseliella > Resseliella maxima. Next base: position 1,191,705 of record JAQOWM010000596.1, on the reverse strand, counting down.
TTCTTTCTTTACCATTCATTCTTTGTACTTTTGGCATCGATAACACATTTAATTCGCGAAAATACTTTGAAGCGCAATTTTTGATAGCGCTTCGCGATGCCATTCCTTTTGCTTTTATCGTTTTTTGGGTGTCTGAAAATAAAATTTCCGGTACTTCGTCAAAGAGGATTGGAACGAATATACACAAAACGGCATTCAGTGTAACGATGATGTACGTTCTGTCAGACAGAAAATGAACTGAAAAAAAGAAGTATGAAGATGATAAGTATTTTATGTGAATTTTTATGAGCATGTCAAACGATGTCAGAAAAACAAACGAAAGCATCGAATATCCTGGAGAATAATCGCTTGCTAGAAATTAATCCATTGAATGTGTTTTTATGTGCTGTTGTGTTGTGTTGTGTGTATTTTTTTTCCCTTTTTGTTTCAATTTTTGTCTATTGCGAAACGATTCTTTATTTTGTAACATTTGTAACACGTTTGCAAAGAGAAAAACAACAAATGCTGTCATGAGCAACGCGCGTTGTTCTGCAAACAATTTGACAGTTGAAAATCATTTTCAATTTCATGTATCGAATTTTTTTCCCTCGCAACGAGTTTGGCAAATTTGAACCGGATCTACATTAATAAATCCATTAGAGATTCATTTGTTTGGGTGTCGTTGCTCGTTATTGCCTCCGCTGGCTCTCTTTTTTTTTTTTTTTTTGTATTTTTGTTGACGCGTTGTTACAATATTGTCTATCGTCTTCAAAAACAGAACGTGTGCGTCTGTTTTCGATATTTCATGTTTTCCGGTAAAATGTGTTCGATCGTTTTTGTTGCAAATACATTTCGGTTTTGAGCAAATTGCTCGATGTTCAACTTCCATCGCCAACATTTGCCGATGCAGGAATAACAAATGAAACTGAAAATGAAACACAGGCACTTTATCGCGAGAGAGAGAGAGAGAGAGCGAGAGAGGGAGGGAGGGAGAGAGATTCTTGTGTTCTGTTTACAGGTAAATTAGTCGGATATGGCTGCTACATCGTTTCAGCTAGAATGGTTTGCGCATCAAGCCAATGGCATAGACAATAAAGTAAACATACCCATTTGCAATAGGCAAAATGAACAAAAAAAAAAGAAGCATTGCGAGCATAACTTGAAGTTTTTGTCTGTCAACAACTTCGGCGCTTGCATCCGCGCGCACAACTGTGTGTGCAGTGACAGCCATTCAATTTCCAGACAAATAAATTTCAACTAAATTAAAGTGGAACCAAGCCATTAACAAGACAACACGATGAATTGAGCGTGCTTGAATGTAATTCTTTAAAGCGTGCTGAAGCATTTGCACACCGCAAGTGTACTGCTGTCTCACAGCTCAGCCATTCACGATTAAAATGCAAAACTTTTCAAATTGGAAATAGTAATAAAATGATTAACATATTGTTTTTGCGCGTTACGTGTTTCCATCTCATTTCTTTCTCTCTCTGTGTGTGTGTGTCTGTGTGTTCAAGTGAAATTGTCCGCCGATGGCGGCATTCTTGCATACAAATTGTCAAGTTCCGTTGCCACAATGACTTGCAAACCGATAAAAACCACTAAACTTCCTGCATTTGATACGATTGCACTGCCAAGCCTTGTAATTGCTTGTGCACCGTTTCAACTCAATATGACAGTGTAACGTAAAGTAACGCGCACTCGAACATTAAAAATAAATAACTTTGTTTGTTATCAAGACTTTGTTCTTTTGTTCAATAGTCTCCGCTTTGCATTCTCTGATTCGTTGCCATGAGTTGGCTATCTTTTCCCTTTTTTTTATTCACATTTTAAAAGATAATTTACATTCGAGCGATAACGATTCTTCATTTCGCTGAATTTTTCTTTTGATTTTATTTTATTTTTTTTTTTTTTTCATTTTTTCCCCCCATTTTAGTCCGCTGTTTCTTTGTTTTATTTTCTGAAGTTTTAACATCACCCACAGAAAAATGGTACGCAAATGGAAAAGTTTTTATCAATGTGCAAATAGTTTTTGTTGTTGAATGAATTCTTTTCTTTCCATCTCAATTTCTCTCTCTTCCTCTCTCTTTCTCTCTCTTATCTCCGAAGAATATATTCTTACATCTTTTCCATATACATTGGCTTTGATTTCCTTGATATTTTTTTTCATTGCATTTTATATAATACTTTATGAAATTTTCAATCTTCATGAATATTGGTTGAAAAAGGCAACGGCGAAGAGATTTAAGCAATTATTCGAGTTAATGTCGAACTGACAGCCAAGTAAGTTACTCAATTTAGTAATAAAATGCGTTAGCAGAAAAATTAATTTCATGAGAACTTACCACGAATATAAACACAGAACCAAAAAAAAAAAAAAAAAAAAAATAGAAAAGAAAGAATTCAACATTGTACAGAGAAACTTTTACAATTATCCTATAGATTCATTTCATTCGATGATGCTTTTGTACTTCTTAGAATCTTTTCATTATTTATATACAAACGAAATTGGAAAATTTAATAAACAAAAAATGCGTTGGCCAGTATCAAGAACTCAAATTCATTCCTCTCAAATCCAGAATGACCTTGCAACATTGTAATGCCAATGAAGGTTGTTGGTTCTGTTAAAAATGGATGACTTTTTTTTGTCATTGAATCGCATGTCTCAGAATGTTTATTTTAATAAGTTTTGAGTTAATTACATAATCACCTTATGTTCTCTATTTTTCAATCAAAATAAATGTACATTTGTTTTTATCTCTCGAATTGAAAGCATTTAAGTGCTGAATTAAATATTTGGCATGCTTATATTTGAGTTCATATGAAAATCCGATTGGTATTGGATATCGATAGTGATAGAAAAGCTGAATTATCCCTATTCAATGTAGATGTAGAAAAAAATTCCAACTCCTTGATGGAATTAGTCTTGGTTATTTTAGGTGTTGAATACGCAAGATTTGCAGACAAAAAGCATTGAGAGTTGAAACTCATTGGCCCGAAAACGGAACATTTCAACTGAACTTAGCTGCAAACATTTGAATGTGATTCACAAGCGATTTTCAATAGCTGCAATAGATACATTCTTGTGCCAGTCGTAATCGGCTCTGCATTTTATCACATTGTAAATGTATAATGTGTAATGTGTAATGTTCGCCTTTAAATCGAATATCGTTTGAAGTTCAATAAAGTCGACATGTATTGCGGAGCGCAAAATCAATTTTCACATTAACCGAAATGCCAATAAAATTCCTATTCAATGCGATTCAATTGATTCAGAATGAATACCATTTAGTATCTGAAATATACACACACACAGGTGTATCGTATAAAATCAATATTAGTTATAGTCTGTGTATATCGTTTGTTAAGTATAGAATACAATAAATCAACACATTTTGGATTTATTATGTTTGAGAATTCAGAATCAGTTCTCATCACAAACAGAGAAATGAAAAAAATACAGTCTTGAAAGTTTTTAGCAATAATGCTTCATTTCGATTATATTTCTTAAGTGCCAGCTCTATTGAATACAGCATTACGTCTAAATTTGGTTATACTTAATGTTGAAAATGTGTTTATTGAAAATTGCAATCTTCATTACAATATTTATATGACCTGCCAAAAAACCAAACAACATTTTCCAAATTCTATGTGACCATATGCACTGAATTTGAAATTTATGCATCGATTTAAAACGATCAGACATCCGTAATTGAATTTCTTCTTAATAATTTCTATCATATAAATTATGTAGTTTCAATTTACCTGGTTTTTCAGTATTTTGCTCGAAATAATTTTAAATCCAAAAATGCATTCACAAATAATGACTGTTTATGTTTTATTTTGTTGAAAACACTTTTGGTAAATTAAAATATTTCAGTCTTTTTTATGATTCAAAATTCGGCATTAGAACTGGATTCGTCTGTAGATATCTAGAAAAGAATTTGAAAAAATTAATTAATAAAGACCTAAAATATTCATTAAGTTCAGTTTAAATAAATTAAAAATACATGTGGCACTATTTAATGATTGAATATCATCGAAATTACATTTAATTAATCCTGGCATCACTTTACGTGATCGACCTTTATCTATTTCATTCACATTATGAACGCAATAGAAAAGTATTTCCGTTCATTGGAAATCTTTTGAAAAAAAACTTTCATCAATTTAAAGGTAAAATAATGCATTTATTTCATTGATATATTTGCGATGCCAGTTGTTTCCTTGCCGACTGAAATTGTATGCCAAATGATAAAATGCCGACACGTTTTATCTTGAGCGATTTCGGTTTTTACACAAAAAGCATATACACCTTTCTTATTTTTCACGAATTGTAAAGATATTTGGAGGAAGAAAAAACAGAGCGGAATTTAAAGGAGTAGTAAAATATGGTAACTGGAGTTGAAAGGAGGTAACTGATAGAATCAATCGATTCAATGTGTTAATAATGGAGAGAGAAGAAAAAAAAAATGTCAAGAGATGAGATGAAAAGAAGCGGCAGAGCGATTTGAAAGGAAAATGAGCGATACAATGATATGAGCGTAATAAATGAAAGAATTCTTAATTTAAATAAGTAAACATTTGAAATAAGAGCATATACAAATATATTAGAATGCTCTTCATCATATTACCAAACTGAATAACAAAAAAAATCGGCCCAAATTTTATTTCACGCATATTTCATTGACGAATGAAAAAAGAACAAAATATTACAAAACATTCAAACTGAATGTTTAATTTGGTCGATAAAAAATACCAAAAATTTCTCCCACTGAATGATGAAAAAAATATTCCGACATGTATTCGGCAGTAGCAATCGACATTTTCTACCATCGCATTTCTTTCAATATTATTTATTTATCTGTCTGTGAAATGACAAACTGAAATGAAAAGAAAGAATCTTACGCCGATTGTTGTACACACTTCAAAGAAGTCCTTCGAATCCAAATATCAAACTGTTTGTTTCTATTGACATTGTAATGAACACTTCGCAGCTTGTAAAAATCCAATAAAAATGTATTTGAATACAGGCCTATGTAGTTTTGGTGCGCGAAAGAATTATTGGAAACGACAAGTTTCGTCAATACATTGAGTGTTGATCGATATTTACATTATACGATCCGAATAAAAATTGTGATTGACTGAACAATTTTTTTCACCTTGGCCATACTTATAATTCACTGTTGAAATTGTTTACAATTTGTTTGTTTACAATTTAATTTTACTATATTCGGTCATTGTTGTATTTCGAATCAAAATAAGTTTTTTGATAAATGTGTTTCTCCGTTGCTAGCTTCATACTTCATCATTTTAAATTACGTAAAAGAAAGAATTCTTTACTTTGTATTTGTCTATGTTTCGGATGGCTTACAGAAAGCGACAATAAAAAATTATAATAAGAACATCTCATTTTGTTGACAGTATTGTCACATTTTGAGCATTGCTCATTTAATATTTAAAGAATGTAATAAAGCCCAATGCATGCAACCATGTGTTATTTGTTTGAATAGCCATTATTTTATATAGATGATCTCTTTTCTTTTCTCTGTCTTCTTTCAATACATTTCACCTTTTTTTCCAATAAATTTTCGTAATATATTTGAGCCATTTTGGTTGAATCTGAATAAACAAAAACCAAACTGTTATTTTTTATCGCATAATTTGATATTATGTAGCAAACACACATTCATGAAACCATTGTATTCATGTTTCCAGCAGCTTGTCTTCCTTTCATTCATTTATTTCTTCTTTCGTGACACAAAATGCGAGAATAAATATTGACAATGACCAAAAACAACAACGTAAACACACACTGCACGTATCAATGGGGAGAAAAAGAAAATCTGATAATCGGTTCAATAAGTTCAGTTCATATGCAAAACAATGAAAGGACTCTAAGGAGACGAGAACTGGTTACAATTCTCTTCTTTGGCCTCTTTTATACGTGCATTGCGTTTCACTTTTTGAATTTATTTCACAACAGACGTTAGTCATTACGAAAAGAATCGAACGTTTTCTTTATACTTTTATCTTTTTTACAGATTTAGTTATTCCAACTTTAAATTGGAATTACTACTGTGACAAGAGGAACAGCAACAACAACAACAATAACAAAAAAGAAGAAAAAAATATAATGCTCAAACAGATTAAGTGCGAAATAATACTTTGTTGTCGTTTTTCATTTTTCAATGAAACCAAAAACCATTTCATGCTGATCTGATTGTTAACAGCCATTGGAGTTTTTAGGCTTTTATCTGTTTTCGGTCAAGTTCAAAATCAATCTAATATCGTGCATGTGAATCTAATGGTTTTTTTCTCTCGTCTTATAAAGCGTATACGTCTGTTATTTTCTACCATTTTTATATTTTTCGTGTTTTTTATTTTGTTCCTTTTTCGCGAGCACCATCAACGTAGTTTATCGGTAGGAAACTTGATTTGGATCGCGAATCGATTGACCATCAAAGCGAATGGGTATGCGCGAGCGAGCCAGTGAAAATGCTCGTTCGCTTCGAATTTATTTCATTTTTCAGTTCAGTGAATTTTCGCCCATGTTACAACTCTTAAGTAACTTTTTTTCTCGGTTCTCTCATGTTTACCGTCGTTTGTGAAATATCGATATCGATTTCAAGCGGTTTGTGGCTTTTTTTTTCCTCTTTATTTTTCACGTGCATTTTTCCTTTCTCTCTCTTCATTTTAACATATTTGCTTATCTCGGTTGCTATAAACTCTTAAATAAAATGAACGCTGTGTGTTTTTTTTTTGTAGCAGTTCGATCTTCAACTTTAACCAATAAAAATATATGAAATGTGAGAAATCGTACGAACAAAGATAAAATTTTGCTGCATCGCATGAACGCAAAAAAAAAACTGTAAAAGAATATAAAATGAACATTAAGAAGAAGAAGAAAAAGAAAACCTCAGAATATTGCATGCTGACATTTCAATAGATTTTTGAGTTTATTTCTATGGTGACAACATAAGCGTGACAATCCCGAGATGAGATTAGAATCCAGCTGATGATTCGATGCTCATTCGGTGAAAAAAGTTCTTTCTTTTGTTAGCCGGCACTTAATGAAATAGCAAAATGTGTTCTCATAACATGTACCAATTCAATTCTATTCATGGATAATTCGGATGAAAATAGTTAGATATGATTCAACATTGGATCATTCGTTAATCGCAGCAATTTCAATACATTCTACAATTTCAAAATGAAGAAAAAAAAAATAGTCGATCGTCACAGCATGGTGCTCACAATCTTAATGCAATGACAAATAAAAAAAAACGTTCAGTAATATTAGACCAAAAATGGTTTTTGTCGTTACATTTCTATTCTAATCGAACAAATCATATGTGGAAACCATGCTGACATGCAAAAATCTAATTTCGAGAAATGTCTTGCTGACTTTGTTATGCGAATTTATTTATAAAAATTCCGTTATTTTCAAGAAATGAGCATAAGTATGAAAATTATACTTTTTTGGACATTTTCAACATTGTAATTAAACATTCCCTTAGCATATGAGCCAATAGATTCATCTTCAAATATAGATTTTTAAATATCACGAAATGCGATTTTTTTTTCATTGATAAATTCATAATATACATTAGATATTGATTGGAAGGAAAATGAGTTTTCTTTCTTCATAATTTTCATCAGGCTTATGAATTTAACGGTCTAGTTGCATTCAATTATCTTAAATATTTTTTAAATCAATAAAGTGTATTTCTAATTCAATAAATATTCTGTTTAAACTCAAACCAAATCGTATATTTCAAGAAATTGGTGGTCGAAGCAGCAATAAATATTGCAAAAAACCGAAGTGAAATGAAAACCTTGCCATGCAAAAATGAAATGCACAGTCCTTGTAGTATATAGCAGAACCGGTAGCATCTGTATACAAAACTGGCACAAACACAAAATTTTATTCAGGATATTACAGCGGAAATGGACAGTGGAAAGCATACATTTTCAATTCTAAAATGTTAAAGACATGTCAATGGTTTCAATTAAAACTAAATATTAAATTTAATACAATCACACTTATCATATAGACAATTTTATAATCTCTCCTAAGAATGTCTTCATTTGTAGAAAAAAATACAACATAGAAAGTAGTATTTACTTGGAAACATTTCTTGATTGATGAAAAAGTAAGATTATTTTGTTCGAATCTGTTGTTCGTTTAGAAAATGTCGTATTTGCCAATGACAATGCAAATGAGCAATTTCTTGTTAAATTTAATTGCATAAAAACCGAAGCGTCCGAATAAATGAAAGCAAACCATATAATATTTATGTGTGGAATTGTTTGTCATGGTTTTTTGTCGTTGTGATCGTGCTGTGTTGAATGTGTTTTGTTATGTTTTGCTGCTGACATACGGAACAAAACAAATACCGTTAGCAGGTGCACTTGCAATATTTGCCCAAGAAAAGTGCTCGTATGTATAGAAGAAATAAGTGAAAAAAGAAAAAAGAAAAACGAGAGCACAAGAAGAGATGAGGAGAGGAAAAGGCGAAGATTATTTATCGTTTTGCATCTTTCGGTACAATGGATTTTCGTGCCAAACGAATATATTCCGTACGGGAGACACATTGCATGACACCAAACGAACATTGGCACCGATTTTATTAATGCGCTAGCATATTAAAATACAATCTCACTTACAAAGATTTTCGAGAGAACAAAAACCAAAATGATATTCTTTTTTTTTCTTTTTTTTTTTTGAAATGTCGATAAAAATGTGATATCGGAACATATAAGAGAAAAAGGCGAGGCACTCGACAATTCAAAAGCAAAGAGCTTCATCATCGTTGAACATCACAATGTCGTGATCCACTCTCGTTTGTTTATGCAAAAATTCCTGTACTTTGTGAAAACATGATTTTTCGATTTTAGCATGACACACAATGGTACGTGGCATTCATTCGATCGAATCGCAAATGTGGGGCGAACAACAAATCGGAACCAAGTAAAATAAGTAATGTAGAGGCAACTACAAAGCAAAGCAAAGTTAATAAAAAAAAAAAAACAATCAACAACTGATATCGGTACGGAAATTTGAAAATCCTGATAAAAATGTCGAAATAAATATAGATGAAGTTGAACATGCGTGCAGCAAAAAAATTCATGCTCAATAAAATGCCAACTGGAGTACAAGATGCGTGTTTATTTGTCTTCAGTCAAAAACCATCAATTATGCGTGAAGCAACAACAATAATTTTGCACAAAAAAAAGAAAAGAAATGAATGTAAACAAAAACATGAACAATCGAACAAAGACGCATTAAGAGCGAAACAAATTAATAATTTTCAATATATCACTTGGCGTTAACATAAATTAAATCAAAACGATGCAAATATTCATAATATTCATAACATTCACAACATGAATAAAATAAATAATAAATGCGATACAATATGAAATGAATGCTTGCGCGCGAACGAACAAATGCTAATGTCTGTTGGTATGTTGTGCCCATGGATGCATGCCACATTTCAGCATGAATCCGTTGTGCACAGAAAATGAAGAGAGTTGAATGAACAAATTACAATGCAAAGAGAATGTGTAATAAAGTGAAGAGCAAATGACAATAACAATAAAACATCCTCCCGCACGCCTGCCCGAGAAACAATGCCAACGATAGAAAAGTTGAAAGCATTCAGGATATAGAATAAAGTGCGAAAAGCATACAAGTGTCTTGTCTTTTACTTGCCGATGATAAATTTCATTAAAAATGAATGTAATAAAAGAGAAAAAAAAAATTGTGGCGCAATTCGCTTACGATTCATAGTTTGAATGATGAAAGTTATTGACGCTGCTGCCATCAGATGTGGGCTGTTTTCAGTATACTTCTTAATAAATAGAAAAAGACGCTTTTCCATTTCATTCGCCAAATGAATACGAGCATACACACACATAGATATTTCAAGAGAGCAATTCAGTCGTTGAAATCATTAGAATGTCGCGCATATGATTTCCGCTTTTGCGGTTGTGCATAAATCGTTTTCCTATTCTGAACTACCGAAACGTTTCGCAAACTGGTTGTATGGTGAAAAGCTTTGCATTATTTAATGATTTCCTTTTGAGTTCGCAGGCACATTCTGTGAAACAAAATCTTGGCTCTTTTGCTCCCTTTCTCGCTCTTGCTAGTGCTTTACACTCGAACGACATATACAAGGTGCATAAATCACATTTATCATTGACAATGTGACATAAATGCGATGCAAACACCATAAATAGAGTTTTCAAATAATCAAGAAATAGAATTTTTTTTTTTTCGTAGATCATTAAAAATACATTCATTGAATATACTGTTTTGGTTAAATGAAGACCAATTCAATAAATGATATCCGTATTCGATGCCCACATTTACATTTGGTGAATTTTTTTCGTTCCGATTAACCGGTATCCAAAGCCTGTATCCAGTGTCACATAATCATAACAGAAATCGTAAAATAAATATCATTCACATTATTCAAAATTCCAAACAGAACACACAATACAATTTCAACTGCGTAGTGTTTCGGTCCATTCATTTATATTTATCTGCAATTCAGAGCAATATTTTAAAATGTTGTGTGTGTGCGTGTGTGTGTGTGTGTGTGTGGGTTTTATGAATTTTAACTCTCGTATGAGAAACTTTATTTTATAACTGAATCGATGCGAGTGAAAATTTATGTGCACGCCAAATTATTATTATATGCAGATGGAAAGAACAATGAAATGTCGATAAACTAATTATACCCCATTCATTTCTTTTGAAAAAATTTCAACTAATTCTGATGTCTCAATAAATTGTTTCAATTGGAAAACAACGCAAAAATAATAATGTTTTTTGTTATTAATGAGGCGATTTTTTCTCCTCTCCTTCCAGCGGCCATACGATATCCCACTTAAAAGGTAGCAAACGATAACGAATGCAATTCATTAAAAATTGATGGAAGGCATACGAGGCACTCTCTTCGGTCCCATGAGGTCTTTACATGCAATTTTCAACATTAACCAATGAGGTAATAAACTGCGATATGAACCCGTCACACAAAATATGCATGTTATGAGCAATATTATTCAATTTTCCCAAATATTTTGCCTCTTTGTCCCGTTGCAATCCTTGAAGCCATGATGGATATTTTACTTATAAATAAATAACTACTTTAACATATAGACATATACACATTACACATATATTTTTATTATTTATGATTTTTGAATAATTTAATGTGATATTTCTTTGTGTTTTTTTTTTCAATTTGGTTGTTTTTTTTTCAACGTTGCAACATTCAAAATTTGTAATAATGGTGTCGCACTTGTAGTTCATATAACAAGAATTTGTAGTTGAACACAGATTTGGCTTGCAATCAAAAGAATTTCAGCACAAAACATGCAAAGAAATGTGTGTGAGTTTTTTTTCCATCAGACAAATTATGTATAAATTATGTATATTATGGGACGTAGTTTTCTGTTTGAGATTTTGTGGCAGACAAGAGAGAAAAAAAAAAATATGTAAGCATTCTCGGAAGTTTAATTTCAAAAATTTGATGTGAATTATATAAAGGTCATTGATTTTAACAATGAAATCACAATGATTTCCCAATAAAGCATTAAAAATTTAAATTAGCATTTATGTAACTTTCTTTCGCTACTTAAAATCATTGTGTGCGACTCAATTTCAAATTCTTTATGTTGGTATTTTCTTTATTGAGGCGCGAATATCGTTGATTACACTTTTCATTTTTATCGAAAATTAATTCAGTTATTTTACAAGAGTTGCCATTGTTGGGCTTTTAACGATCAATGACATTCTTGATGAATCACATAAATCAAGATGATTTTTCGTTGAGAACGGCAGTATCCGCTGTGTTTATTTATTTCAATTTATTAATTTGCAGAGTGCGCGTAGAGATGACAGATTTGGTACAATGATACCTCAATGCAAAAACCATTAAATTCTAATTAATATTGAGTATAAAATGCTCGTGTAGAATATTATGCATGTGTTGGTAATTGGCCATTATTTTGGCGCCGTGACACAATACTTGTGAGGCGAAAAGAAATTCTTTTTAATGTAACGGTTTAAAATTTAAGGTCAAATTATACAAAATCACACACCACAAGCATTTCGTGACATTCTATAACATGCTTGCATACATCGATTGATATAATTCATCAACGATAAGATGAAACGATTGATTATTAATTTATGATTATAGGTTTTGGATAAAAAAAAGAAGACAATTCCGAATCGATCAAAGATAAAATGAAGAACGTTTAATTGATACAAAATACCCTATGAACATGCAATTTAAGGTGATCACTAACCTGTTCAATCGATTAAGAAAAAATTTAAATGCATGTTTCTGGAATTACATCTCTTCAACCAGTTTTAAAACTCGTTTTCATGTTGTGATTCCATTAGCAATGCTACAAAATGCTATTTAAAATCCATCGAATTTATTGGCCATTGCCTAATGTGCAATAAAATTGAAAAAGAAAAAAAATGAGCACGATGTTGGGTGTGTGTGTGTGTGTGAGAGAGCATCAAAAAAAGAACACCAATAAATGGCGTCAATATTGAAGTTTTGACAGTTGAAAACACGTTAATGGAATTGAATCGGTGTGACACTGAATAGCAGTCAACTTTTACACAGTTTTTCGTTTGAAATTGCAAAAATGAAAGTTTTTACATTTTTCAAACTTTTAGGAAAATCAATCGACAATTTATGTTTTAATAGATGTAATTGTAGTCGACAAACAAATTCATTACTCAGTTACATTCAATGCATCTATTTCTATGCCATATACAATATCGCTTCGTTAGACCTGATGCCACACTTTCCGTTAAGTTTCAAAGAATAGAAGTGAGATACTGCTTTTTCACAAGTTTAATCAATTTATATCCAAACAAAGTGTTAAATGTGAATGATGAAGTGGCGATAAGAGAATTCTGTGGTTACAACGACCGTAGTAGAACATAAAATAGAAACCATATCCTCCCAAAATTCGGTCTCCATATGAAGGAAAGATAAAAACATGGACTTCAATTTCGAGCATTTCTATTAAATTCCCAGCGGCATTTTCTGCCTTACAGTGTGCTGTTGGTGCCATTGCGTGCAAGAATATTACCTAATTTCGTGTCTATTGTACTTCGTGCTTGGTCTCTCGTTTTGTGAATTCATACTTTTCAATTTTTCTTCGTTTGTCCGAGAACACAAGCAAAGTTTTCGCCAAACAGATTGATCCATTTTTCCCAAACACACACACACTTACACATGCACATAAATAAACTTTTTCTGGTTTCTCCTTTGATAAAAACTTAAAACTAATAATGAAACGAACGAAATTGAGGTGAATGAAACAAATATTAATCAAGAATTCAGAACTCTGTATGATTCATGTTAGAAAAAGAAACGTGTTTCGTTATTCATGAGGGAATACTTTTTGTTACTTGGCTTACCGTCGCAATATCCTTTTTGATCTGTGATTAAAGTTCTTTACAACATCAGACCTGCCAAACAGGACATAATGGGATTTTCTTCTCTCTATCTCTCTCTCTCTCTCTCTCTCTCTCTTTTCATTTTTTTTTTTTTTTTTTTTTTTAATAAATCGCTTCATTGAGATTCTTTTGTGAAATAACAATGAACTAATATTAAAAATATGAATCAAAATTGGAAGTGGCGAATGTGAAGCAAATCTAATGTATCATTCATCATTCACACATTCAATTACTTCCTGCAAGAAAACGGAACGAACGTCAGACGTCGAATACAACAGAAATGGAATTATAAATTATTCGGTGTAAAAACAGATGAGTTTCAAAAGAGAGATGAACGAGCAGTCAATATGAAAAGCTACTTTGCACACAATAAATGAGAGCGTGAGTGTGAGTTGTGTATTTGTGCCGAATAGAAAGCGAAAATTCAATGCCGTGAATAATGCTGTTTTCATTTAATCCTTCATTATCCTGCTGCTGTACATGAATTTCCGTTTTGTCGACACATCTTCTGATACATTTGCTGACTGAACGATTTTCACCGTCTTTCGTTCACATTCTTATATTCTGTTTGAAATTTTCTGTTGTATGTGTTTGCGTATGGTTGTGCGTTCATTTTTATGAAGTTTTAGTTTGGCTAATGTAATAACATACACTTGTCACCACTTGTCGTTCATGAAATGTTGGGCATTTATACCGTTTTAATACACACACACACACACACAACAATATTAGCACCCAAGCAAAGGCAGCTAACAAAAGCGCACATCATCTCCGCATTATTATTATATGTGCGACATCTTTTATTATTTATCATTTGACTTTTGCATTATTTATTTTATTTCGTCTTTTCTTTTTATTTTTTTTTTTTTTTATTTTGCTAAGGTCGGCAGTACGCTTAATGTACGTATGTTTTTGAGATTTACGTATCATTGTTTGAAGCGAATGGTGTGCCATTGAGCCACGTCAGGCTGAAACGATGACTTGGTATATTGGCTTGGTCCAGACGAGAATTATGTGTACAAAAATAGGGATTCGCTCATCATATTCATATTGATGAGTCGCAAACGAGTATTTTCTATGAATTTCGCATCCGAAATGGCAAAATTATACATCAGCGTTACATCCATCAAAACAGATCGCAATGGTAACAGGTTTTGGATTACATGTTTCGAATCCAAAAATAAGTGAACGAGGAATGGAAATAGATACAGAAGGAGGGGGGAAGGGAGAGGAAGAGACTGAATGAAACATGGAAAAATTGAAAATTCAGCACAAAACACTCGAAAAGCAAATGATTACGAAGACTCTCTGTAATTTATGCGTTGAAATAAAATTTTAATACGCTCATAACCTGTCATATCTATCACATGTACGTTATCAATTTCGTTACATTTTCCGCTCTCTAGCATGTGAGCAACTCATGGATAATTCATTGATGCTCATTTTATTTCATACGTTTTCTATCCCGCACCGAAATATTCGATGAGTAGTAAAATCTTGATTGGAATGTTCTGGTTATAAAAAGGAAATTAAATGTTGATTGCTTGCAACTTTGTGCCAGCTTAACAAAAAATATACCATCAATCACCTTCGATGTTTATTTGGAAGTGGTTTCGATGACAAGATTCAACTGTAGCCAATGCCATACAGATGGATGCTAGACCAACTGCACTGTGGTTTGTCATTTTTTCCACATCGCACGTGTAATATAAATTCCCCTCTTGCTTGTTTTGTTCATCCCTAAATTTTTAAACGGCCATATGTTTTTGAGAATTTCGTTTGATCGATGCACTCAAATTATCGCCAAACTTTCACAAGACTAATTTTCACATAAAAAACACATGTAACTGTGAACTTTAACACTTTTCGGTTTTGGTGATTATTAAGAAGAGCCCGCATGTTATTTATTTATTTGCAAGCATATTCTTGTCACATGTTAAAATTGTGCTGTAAATTTAATTCCAAAAAACGGATTCATTTAACATGAAAATCGGTGTGCCGGTGTATTTGTGATGCGCTGCACTGCGATGCGAACAGAGTACGAATAAATTTTAGGTTGAAACGACAGACAGCCACCACACGGACGAAGGGCATTTATAAAGCATGTATCTGGCAATTTCACATAAATTATTTACAATAATTATAATTGATGGTTCATTTGCAGGAGGCGACGTTGCAGGTCTTTTGCTCTGTCTGCATTTGCAATTGGGATGATGTTCTGACTATACAGAATGCATATTTCTATTCATAGAACCATCATCACATTTCCCACTTTCCATTTGCGCAAATCAAATGGCAAAAGAGCAATCCATTGAATGTAGTATACAATGTATTTGTCTGTAAAATCTACTAATTCAACCAAAAAACCGCACCTCAAAATTGTTTATTAGTTATAATTACGATTTGATTTCTTTTTGCCCACACATACGGACACACACACACATACACACACTGAGAGAGACTCCATACACTCATATTCTCTAACAATGTTAACACATAAATATACACACCAAATTGGTTTTAGTCAAAATAGTATTACATTTGAAATGAAATGCATTTGGTTTTTGTGCGCTTTGGACGCTTAATTGTGTGGTATTTATACACACCAATGCTGATGCCGAGATCGATCTACACCATAGAGAATACAATAACTCACATAATTGCATTTACAATTACAATTAACTACCCAAATATAGTCAAAGTGGCTGGAGTATGTAGTGGAAATGAGCTAGTAAATTCATTGAAATCGAGCGCGCACCAACCAATGGAACATATTGTCGCCAGTCATAGAGGAATGTTATGAAATAATAGACAGTTCACAATAAGGGTGGTCGTTTACATAATGCGACGACACCATTGTTGTTCGTGTACATTTCGAATGGACACTCTTTTTTTTCTCTCTCTCTCTCTCTCTCTCTCTCTCTCTTCTGCTCTTTGACGATGGATCGTAACACGATCGCCATTAACATACAATTGCAACACACCGTAATATACTCATGTTCATTTCATTTATAATGTTATTATTGTTGTTGGATTTTGCACACGCTAATGACACTGACGACTACTAATTCCATATTTAGTATCGCGCCATAGTGTTGCATTTTGTTTTTTTTTTTCTCTCTATTTCCATCGCTCTTTCTGTTTTTTCCTCATTGCAAATACAAAATGTATAGAACATTAGTCTTTGTGCGATACCATCACATAAATCGCAATCGTGGAACATGGGAATCAAACATATTTTTGTCAGTCTATGTTGCACACACAGCGCATTGATTCGGTCAAATGAACACATGTATTTTTAATGAAATGACAACTTTTTCAATGTTCAGCTAAAGAAAAGGCCAACTATTTTGCATGGCCATTGGACACGGCTTTTGAAGAGATGTCGACGAAAAAGCATGAATTTTATGTACTCATGAAAATCATGTTATCGTCAGTCATTTGCATTAAATTGTGCGTTTTAAATAATAAAGTGGCCATTATATTTTGTCTCTGTTGTTTGTTACTTTAGAAATGGATCCTTCATAAATTTCTCCGGGCAATATTTTATGAAATCTTCCGCAATTCGTCACTCCAGGTACTGAATTTTAATGCATGACTGTCATCTATGCGGCGCGAAATACGAAAGGTGGTAGTGATCTACAAATATCGCCCGGAACATAATTAATATTATTATGATAAGGCAAAAAAAGCATGCAATTATTGTAAATCCATCAACTGCGTCCCCATAAATGGCTCGTATTAATCTTTTTTTTTGCTTTCATTATGACCGCTCTCAGAGCTGAATGAAAACTAATATTTATAATATATATTCTTCCGTTTTCTATTTCTTTCGTTTGAGGGGTGAGAGGAAGCACTTTCATTTGGCGTGTTTTTTTACTCTATATGTTTATCATAGCGCCAATCTGGAATTGAATAAAGGATATTCAACATTAAAGAAACATTTTCAGCATTTGGACGTCATAAGTAAAGCAGCCAAATAGGTAAAAAGCAACAATGCAAATATTTTGTATTAAATTAGGCACTCTCTCTCTCTCTCTTCTTTTCTTCCGTAGGACGAGTGAAAAAAAATCAAATGCCTGAATACCTTTGGGTGGGTCGCACGCACATTTCTCTTTTTCTTTTTTTTTTTGCTGTTTAGGGCTGAAATGAAATGCCTTTTAATATTGCATGAAATTTATTTTTGTTGCCTTTTCCACTGGCTCCTAATTCTCGAAGGGTCTTTTTTTTGAATATTCCATTATTTGATGAATTCATACGAATTCAGAAAATGAAAAGCGATAAGCCACGTGTACTGGCAAATAGGCGAACGGCGACACACTTACAAATTCACCGAAAAACAAAGTCATTTGATCATCATTACAAACCATTTTTTTATATTTATTTCTCGCTCATTCCACGATTTTTTTTTTTATTGTGCTTCGATTTTGCGGTACTCCATTTGTTTCACCACAACAGTCCTCATTTTTCATTTGTTGACTTCCTTTTCTTTTCTTTACTTTTCTTTTTGTGACTTTGTTATTTCACCTCTATTTGAATAAATTTTCCAAAGCGAACCAAAAAGAATAAATATTAATTATACAATGAAATTGAATCATTGTTCAAACAACGACAATGATTCACCAAAACTGAAAGCTCACCGCTGGGCAAGAAATTCATTAAAAAAACATTTTGCTTCAGGATCATTAAAGAGCAAACCATCGGCAAATGAATCGTTTTCTACTCCCTGCAAAAATTAAATTTGCGACAAGCATAATTTTAATTAATAAGTATCATGGATACATTATAATTGAAACAGCCAGTGCCAATGGGAAAAACCTTTTCTAATATACTCATTAATCGGAATTCGTCTGGACATTTCCGGCATTTTCGAAAAATTGTATAATTAAAATATTCATTGTCTGAATACATGCAATTTTGGAATTGAATAAGATAAGCATTTTAAAATGACAAACAATGGATTGAGAAGAAAATACAAAAAAGGAGCAACATTCAATCTACAAAATAACAAAATAAAATTACATGTTTCAAAGGACTTTGGAAGCAGACAGCATTAAATGTGATTTTCAAATGAATGTAATGCTGTATTTTGGCTTGTTTATTACATCGGTATGCAATCTCTACATATAAATCACATGTATGAAGATATTATATTTTGTAGACAACGACGGTTTACACGATAAACTACTCATTGTAATAAACAATCTACAAGCCATTTTTACGTTGCAATCAAATGCGTATTTTAGTCTGTGTTTATTGATCGGTTGGAGAGAGGAATAAGACTTTCAACGTTCGAGTGGAACACTAGACAAATTTTAATTCGTTTTTCCTATTGTTTGGCGAATAAATTTTGGGCTTGACGCTTTCATGCAAGTACATGTTTATTTAGATTTATGGATGAACTTGTAAGTTCTGTAAATGGATAGAATGCATAGGATTCATTGTACTTAAAAGGCAACAGAATTCGATAGACACAAACAGGTCATCACAATATCAACCACAACACAAGAATGCCACAATTTTAGTGCTCAATGCATTGTGCACATTGCACATGCACAAAGTGCAAACAACCAGCACCAACAACAAGCACCAGCAGCAGTGATTTAGTGTGTCGAGTAATAATCTCATTTCATGTGCGCTCTTGTGCACGGATGCATCGAGATTGCCCAAACAAGATAAGAGACCAAGACACTGTTGATTTCACGAGCATCTAATACCATTTCGAGGCGGATAACAACACAATCTTGAAGCATGTTTTTTGAATCATTGTTGCTGCTTCATTTTGGTGTCGTTCGTTATTGTTTTGCGCTCATCATCATCATCATCATAATCATTATTGTTCGATCGCATTACTAGCATTGCGGTGGCAATTGTTAATACTTTGTTTCTGTCGTATTCGAAGTTGCTTCTTTTCGTACAAACCATAAAAGAGCATTAGCTTTTCATTGTTCTTTCATAAATTTCAATTTCATAAAAATGTGACCAAACTAAGAATGGCGATGGCGACGGTGATGAGCAAATAACAAAAAAAGATTAAATCCAGAAAAATTGCTAAATTAAGAAATACATAAAGAAAACAAGCTTAACGCCAATAAAGGGAAAATGCTCATTTTTCTATAGCAAAATCGTTATCAATGCTGTGACCATACGACGTCTGCTTTCTCTCTCTCTCTCTCTCTCTTCTCTCTCTCTCTCTTTCTTTCTTTCTTGTCATGTGGATTCTTTTCAGTATTCTTCGGGTGACTCTTAATAATGAAAATGTATGACTCTGCATTGTTTATGAACTTTTGTTTTATGAATCATTTTTTTTTTGTTCCTTGTTTTCGAACAACAAAAAATTCTTGTGGTTGACGCTTTACTGCATTTTATGCCGGACCCAAAGCATACTTTATGAAGCACATGTGTACAGAAAAGAAAAACAATATTTTCATTTATTTGTCGTATAGAGAGTTTGAATGTGCACAAACATGGCAACTTAATCTAAGTGCAAATCCGCTATTAAAAATTCAAATACTTGATTACATGGGCGTCGCATTTTTTTAATCGCCATACAAAGCATCACTCAACAACTTCATTTGGTCATTTCAACAGCACTTTGAGGCTTGTACAAACATGGCTAAAAAGTAAAAATATGCTTACTTTTGAGGGTTTTGTGAACAGATTAAAAGGTTTCCATGCTCTGCCTCAAATGGATTTCAAAATGAATTATTCAAAATTAGACTATTTCGGAACATTTCCTGGCCAAATGCACTATCCATAACCAGTTTGTGTAGGCTTTTAAACTAAACTAACATAAAAATGTATTTAGGGCAAATTGTCGGAAGGAAATTAGAATTCATTTTGTTAATGTATGTTTGGTACAACCATAAAACCATGCTCTATTTACTCCTAATTTTGTGTTTATCACAGTTTTGCGTTCATCAACGATGACTGTAATCTTTGCGAATGAATTTAGTGTATGATTAATGTCAACCAATATTGCACACGAAAACAAAAACAAAAAATGCTCCAAGTAAATGATTGTCGAAAAGCGACCATTTTTAAATTCAAAACAAATTCAAATTCCACAACAAAATAATCTACCTTGACAAGCGAAATGTTAAAACCGTCATTTTCCATTTTGTTTACAATGCCGACTTCATTCGTATATCGTACGCAAGTGAAATGAGTATGATGCCGAGAGGTTTATATTGGCAAAAGGTATGTAGATTGCTGTTTGTTGTGCCTCTCACAGATCCTTCTTTATTATTTTGTTAATTGTCTACCGTTTAAATGGTATTTGTTTTTTTCTTCTCATCCATTCAACCTTTTCACATGTGAAATAGCGTCACTCACATGCGACATTGAATAAATTAAAGCGAATTTGATTTAACCAAAAACCATTGAAGCAGCCCCCAAATGTGAGAAATGAAAATAGAACGAATCGAAATGGACTGTATGCCGATAGCAACATTCCGGAATGCTTCAGCAAAAAGCAAAAAAAAAAAAAAAAAAAAAATGAAATTAAAGCTACACAGACCACTCAGTGAACTTATCGTTAAATATTGTATAAAGCGTGTACAGGGCACAATGATTAAATCGAAGTGGAGTGTGCTTCATGTGCCTAGAACAATGAATGTCGTTTGCTTTTGTCTAACAGTCTGTGCTTTACAATCCAAAGACCTGGAAAAATAAATGTGATTGTGGCGAAGCATTCCATCAATCTTCGTAGTTTTTAGAAATCACATGCGTTGTTCGTTTTTTTTTTTTATTTTTCTTTTTATTTCATGTTCTATACGCTATTGAATTGTCCTTTGGTAAAAGAATGTAATGAAACGTTTTTATTTACAAAAGCTCAAAGCCCCTGAAAGAAAGAAAAATGTCCATGTATCGGATTTTTTCGCATTAAGCCCCAATCTATATTTCTCCTATGGACGAAGTGACAAAAAAAAAAATGAAAGAAAATTCTCAATTTATACCAAATTTGATATAATGAGTCATTCGATCTGGTTCGAAGAGCTCTTGCGACACATTCCAATGATTTTTCTATCGGAAAAAAAGAATGGAAAAAAAATTTATGGCTGATAATACAGGCAAATGATGGATTGGAGTTTTTCCATCCATTGGCACAAAGACCACATAGTAGAACATAGATATCGGAGATTTTGATCGAATTTTAGCGTCATTTTTTATGCCATTCAGTGTCAGTGGACACTGGGCAATGAACAATAGACATTGAAAATTCATGTAATGTGCCAGATTACAAACACACACACACACACACAGAGAGAGAGAGAGAGAGAGAGAGATTCAGTCAACCGGTTTGCCAACCAATGCACTATCGCCTCGAGTTTCAATTCACCACCGATGGTGCAAAATAATGGCATAAAAAAATACATATCAAAGAACAAATGTTCGCCTATTTATCGCCGAATATTGGAATCGGTTTTACAAAATAAATGACAGTTGAAATGCGCAAATGCATAACGAATTCCAATAAATATTATCGTAATATTTTATGTTTTATGCGATTGTATATTTTTGAATGGTCGCTTAGTTATGCAAACATTGTCGATCGATTTTCGCTTACGTTGGTCTCCGATGTTGCGCATCATTGAACATTTGTATCCGATATCAGAAGATCTGTCAGTCGATGAGCTGCTTCAACCGAAGTGAACGATGAGAAAATGAAAACAAAACGCCTATTGAAATTTAGTCTGCCAGTATAATCTTCGAATATCCACTGTAAAATGACACAAGCGACTAGAAAGCAAAAGAAAAAAAAAAACATGAGGAAGAAATCGTACAGAGGGCTTTGGTATTAAACCAGTGTAGGTTAAGCTTCCACAAATATCAAGCACTGAACCGATTAATTCGGTTGATGTAATTCACAGTAAGTTCTTGATGGACCATATTTTTGCTTATGTTAAGATTATAAGAATTTCGTTTTTTCGTTTTCAAGATTTTTCACTCAACCGCAACTTCATCACATTTCGGTACTTGAATCGCCCAAAAAGAAGACAAGTCAATGTTCACCAGCTATTGAATACGAAGAAAATCTTGTTGTTTTCAATGAAAATTCAGATAAAGGACGACAATGACTAGACCTGCTATTAAATAGCAAACGGAATGAAGTTTTCCAAGTGAAACAAACAAAATGTAAACATAGAAACCATCAAAATTGTGCGTACGTTGTTGGGAATCTGAGAGAAAAAAAAAGGCACGGATGGATGGATGGATGGACGGATGGATGGATGGACAAGCGAGTAAGCGAGATATGTATGCATTCAACCGTAAGCTGCTCTAAGGGTATTAAGAAGATGGATGATTATTTTTATTAATAGAGGGTGCCAACACATTCAATAAATCATCAAAATGACCAACAAGAGAAAGAAAAACCCAACGGCTCACACATCGAAATCAACATCAGCATCAGCATCAGCATCACAAACGCACCACCACCAACAATAATAACAGAAATAACAAACAAAAAAAAAAGAGAAAAATAAAAATGAATTAAAATGACATTGACCGCATATCAAAATGTGATTCATTGAAATGCCCAAAAGCGTTTCATTCATTCAGGCTTGCATGCGCTCTTTATCGCTTCTACTTTCATGTTCGCTGTCAATGTCGCTGGACGCTTCATCTCTGTCAAACTTTATCTTTCTTCCACTAGAACTGTAGTAGTTTGGGCTTGAGCTTGTCTGTATATGTTTTTTTTTTATTCGTTTTAGTCAGCGGAAAAAATGCCAAAGGGATCGTCAAATGGAAAACACATATTTATGAAATATTAAATCGACATCACATATGTGATGTAATGTGTCCTTAGGCCTAAAACATACACTTTAACTAATAGCACAAAATGCACTAGATTTTGACATATTTACTTGAGCTATTTCCTCTGAGTACCATTACCGACTATATTACATACACTTTGATAAACAGTTTCCTTTTCAATCGCATTAAATTCAATGTTTATTTCATCGTTTGATCGCCATTTCTTGTCCACTATCTAATTATAAAAGTAAAAATTGTTCCATAAAAAGTTGTGTTCGATTTTGTTGATAAAATTGCTGCTTCTTAAGAAGGACACATAATGGAAGGAAGGAATCATAGCAAGCACATGTGCGTCATTTGATTCTTCAAGTTTATTGAAGTAAACACGTTTGCTTCCTGCAATTTCACTTTATCTGGCTTTTGGCCATCTGTCGATGACCTCTGTTATGCTCTATGTTGGGAGAGTGATGTGTTACGCATACCGAATTTTTGTGTATTAAAAATACACGGCGAGCAGTAACGTTGATGTGTGCTGAAACTCATAACTTAAATTTGTTAAATGAAGAAAATGAAGAACCAACAGCCGTACACATTCAGTATATATTTTCAGCAATATCAACATTCCAATAGCACCTGTCCATTCACAGTATCTGCGACGAGAAGATACGTTTTGCCCTACATAACATGAATGACCACAGAGTGAGAGAGGATAGCTTATTGGTCAATTTATGATATTCTGTTTTATGCCCTTTATACAGATTACTCGCACCAAATATATATCAGTTTGAGCAACAATCAACCAACTGTTCCATCCATGACCACTAATAATGAAAAACACTATTTTCTCTCATTCTCTCTCGAAATTTTTCATTGAAAATTATATTGGAGGAGTTTAAAAGTCCTACACTAATGATCGGCAATATATTTTACTCGAATTAACTACTTATTATCTGGTCGAGATTATGTGTAACAAACAAGCGCAAAGAAACCAAACCAATTTTAAAACAGAGCATATTACTGTTGCACGTAATTGGTTTCTTATCAATTGTCTTTTTGTATCGTTTTTTTTTTCTTCTTCTTTTTTGTGCATGTTGTAAAGAATCGTGAAGAGAAAGGGACCAAGATAAATAAAGTCGATAAAATTGAATTTTCTCATTGTCGAAACCATTCAACCAAAATAACCAATTTGGCTAAATGTTAAAAACATTTGTCTTCCAATCGTTGTATGAATGAGCATTAATGTACATGACATTTGTCCGATTTCGAAATGGCTGTTTTCTGATCAAACTATCTTTGCAGTTAAGGCTATATGACGAAGTGGATGCAATTTTAACGGCGCACGAATTAAATTAAATAAATTTCATTGAATAACAAACCATAGAAAATCGCCCAAATGAGATCGTTTCGAGCAAATACATTGCGTGAAGCTATTTATTCCCCAATATATGTCGGTATCCATCTTGAAAATGTTTACGAAACTGCCGATGTTTCTTTATTTATGGCTGAAGTAGTTCATCAAGATGCTTTGGCCATGCACACGTTTTCATTGATTGTTATCATCATCATCATCATTGCGTTGCGGTCGTTATGACATCAGTTGAAAACGTGCTTCTACAGCCTCATCGCAGCTACTTAAAGTTTTATTGCAAACATATGTCTATTTTACAACAAACGATCCTTACTCATGTCCATAACATAATCGGCACTTTTTTTATATTTATTCATTCGCCTACTGACATGGTAAATACCAAAAGATATGAAAAAATAGCGACGTCACAAAAAATAAAAAGAGCGTCCGCTATAATGATATTATGCGTTAAGCCAAATCACGAAATTGCACATATTTCTTGTTATTCGTTTTTGCTTTTTCGTCGAAATTTTTTTCATCTTGTTTCGCCACATTAAAAGTTATCGACGACATAACATTTTCATAAAATACTTATCACATGTTATACGGTTATTTTTTTCATTTTTTGTTTTTTTTTGTTTTCTTTTTTTTTTGTTGTGCTGTTGTTCATTTGCTTGTTCGGGTGCTGTGTATGTGCACAGGCTGCGAATGAGTGTGAAAATGAATGTGGCATTTTCAATTTGGCTTGGCCATCGTATGTAATATGTATCGGATGGAGCTAATTGCCATACAACAACATGGATTTAATGCAACGATCAGCCTCATGTCATATACACACACAAAACACAAAAAAAAAAGTCAAGAGATTTTATTTTTCGATTCGAAAAACTACAGCCAAGTAGATTCATGTGTTGGGATTGGAAAGCGTGAAGATTGCAATGAATTTGTGGGTCGGTGTTTGTGTGTTGTTAGTGCAGTTCAACATGCCGAAGATACTTATTAAATGTTTTACAACACTCCTGGGACATTGCTTGTTTAAACGTCAACCGAAATGCACAGCGTATTTATACATATATGACAGTACAATTTACGCGTACAAAATGATCTCGCGCGCGCAACCGTACAGAACGCACCGCAAATTCATTGACTCAATGGTGCTCATTAAATTTATTCAAGCGTCGAATGTTTTTCGAAAACGAATGTGTGACAGTGAGACGAGACCATTCAATGTAGAAAAAATAAAATAGCGTGTTGCTTGTTGTTGGCACTTGTACATTTTATCGCATGATTCAGGAACAGCTAGAAGCGATAGAAAATGATTTTTTGCATTTTGCCATGTGATTTTCATAGCATCTCTCAAACATGAAACATATAATCGGCATCGTCAAATGACCCAAAAGAATGGTTTTATAACAAGCAAATACCAGGTAAAACTATCGTCTATGTGCGAACAAAAAGAACAACAACGGCCATTACATAAGAATTGTCCCGAAATTAAAGTACATCTGTTGCGAGGGAGCGGTTGCGACTCAAGAACATGAAAAGATAACAACGGAAGAACCAAAAACAAAGGAATAAAAAAAATCAATTGTTCGATGTATGTTTGCTTGTCTGGCCTTGGCTATAACGTCGTACAGTGGCCAAATTCAATTTTCCTCTTTTTAAAACACTTAACGTTTGTAGTGCTATTGTTTTCCATTTGCAAGAGTAACTTTTGCGCGTGTGAAGAAAAAAAAAACAACATCGTCAATGATGGCATTAGTTATGAGCAGCGATTTTTATCGTTTCCGATGAAATTCACCTCGAAAATCACTGTAATTTAAATCAATTTTCATTTTCGTGTCGATGGACACGGCTTTTTGTGTGGTTTGCCTCATGTGTTGTTATGTGCAGCAGCATATTTGCGGCCATTCGAGCAAACCCAAAGGCAAACATATGCCATGTTTTTTTTCGTATATTATCTTAGCTGCTTTTTTGCCAATCATCATGTGTACACATGTACAGGCTGTACACGTAAATTAATGTTCAATATATTCATATTATTTCATTTGTAAAATTGGAATGAAGAAAAGTATGCTGGCTTTAAAAATCGCTTGACCCTCAGACCATATTTTCAAATCATGTACAGGATTTTTTTTTTTGGCAGCGCATCATAAGAAAAAAGAAAAAGACGATTTTTTTTTGTTGATGATTCAAAGAACCCTTCATGAGGCAGCTTAGTTTATTTATTTTCATGTTATTTGGAATGTTAAAATGCTAAAAACTGCTTA
The DNA here is from genome assembly GCA_029041755.1 of Resseliella maxima. Lineage (NCBI taxonomy): Eukaryota > Metazoa > Arthropoda > Insecta > Diptera > Cecidomyiidae > Resseliella > Resseliella maxima. The sequence goes on along the minus strand of JAQOWM010000596.1, from coordinate 1,164,854 downwards.
ACATCGATTCGACAATAAAAAAAAAAAATAATAATAAATGGATTTTTGTTGCGGTTTCTTTTTTATATGGCAGAGATATCATTTGTAATGGGTGGATCTGAATAATGTGCTATAATATCAATAACGGTGCGTTTCGGTTATTTTTTTTCTTTTAACGGTAATTGACGTGTATTTTGTGAGAAGCCGAACAACAATTTCATGGAATTGTAAAGACTGAATTGATTACATGAACAATGATATTACAAATCCAAAGAACCTGAAATCAGAGTAACGCAATGCAGTCATGCAACACCTTGGAATATGTCAAAATGTTTTAGCACTCTCGTTTAACAGATGTAATTTCAATGTGAAACATTCATTATGATCATTTATTCTTTTTATTTTATTTATTTCGTTTCGATTTTCGATTCATTTTATTTTTTCTTTTTCGGTTAGCAAAACAAAAAACAGTGATTAATTAATGATTTCTGAATCTTTTTGATTGATCCCCTTGTTTTCGTTATGGTCAATCGGTGCAATATATTTTGGCGATGTGATAAATGATTTTTGCGTTATAAATCATATTCAAATCCCCAAATGAGCTTGCGCCCCCCATAAGAAATCAGCATGTAGCATGATTCCGCTGAATCCGATTCAATGGAAATTCAACATTTTTAGTCTCAACAAAATTATAGCTTCATTATTATACGACATAATTCATGTTGAATGTTTTGGCTAAAAATGGAAATGTCGAAAATAATTCAAAAAAAAAAATTCATGTTAATATCGAACGACAACATGTTTTCTTCGTACATTCTCATTTAATTAATATATATTTTGAAATAAATTCAAACATACGTAACACTTATTAACCTAACGCATTCATCACTCTAGAATGCATCACAAAAACATGTTTTCATCATTAATTTAATAGAAATTATGCAGTTACAGAATGGGTTGTATGATCATTCAATGGAATGTTCGTTTGCATTAAAAACATATTTAAAAACTGTTAAGTGCATCAGTATTCATCAGTTTGAATGACTAAAAATAAACAGCAATGTGAAGAAAAGGCCAAAAGAAACAAAAAAAAAAAAAAAAAACGTAGAAGTGTTGAAGATTTGACGTTTAGAATAAAGTTCGTATATTATGTATCGGAGATGCGGTATGAGTACACAATCAATATAATGCAATGAGAAATTCAACGGATAGAAAAGCGCCCAGAGCGGTGCAGATGGTATTTTTAATTATATGATCGATGGGATACGATTTGTAACGCCTACAATATACACATACTACAATTGATCTTCCGTGGTTCGAGTACTTTTCTATTTTTTTTTCTTTCTTCATCCATATCGTAAGAACAATATGACTACACACTTTTCAACTCGATATTTTTTTCACTTGTTTTGATGAGACAGTACTAAAATCCTTATTCAATTGAATATTGTACAAATAGTCAATTTAATTCAACCATGGCCTGTGCGCTGAGACAAGTCATGTTTGTATTCTTTCTTTTTTTTTATTTTGGAAATCTCATTGTTTCCTTTTTTCCGTTCCGTTTCGGTTTTATTTTTATTCCTAATCATTATGACTGACTGCCATTATTATCGAGTTTTTGTACATTTTTTTTGGGATTGAGTCAGCTTGTTGAAGTGCTGCCAGTTTCAAACCAAATTAATAACAGGTGTTTGTGTGAATGAACATTGTATTTTGTCTTTCACTTCTTTATGTCTTTTCCATTCGTTTTGTATTGTGTCAAATAGCAAACGAAAATTGAAATTAGAAATAACCCTAAACACCAAATTAATGTGTAGTCGAATTATGTTTGTATGATATAAATACATTCAATAGCAAAACTCAAAGGATGATTTCAGCGAAAAATACAAACGAACAAAAAAGGGAAAAAATAAAGAAGGAAAATAACAAAACAACAAGAACAAGCACCATAAATAATCATTCAAACCAACGTAATAATAAACGATAAATTATAAATAAAGTTTAACGCACTCATACATTCTCCATCAAAAGTCGTTTAAGTTGAACGGCGTTGGACAATTATCGGAATCATTGTTTGACTGTGACAGGAATAATGATGATTCTCTTGGCAGTTCATTTTCATTTTCATTTATATCTGAGCGAACATAATTTGTTCGTGTATTTTTATCATTTCACTGATTGTGGTGGCGTGTTTAAATTGATTTTATTCAGCTCTCTCTCTCTCTCTCTCTCTCTCTCTCTCTCTCTCTCTCTCTCTCTCTCTCTCTCTGTGTGTGTGTGTGTATGCCATTCCAATCAAACATCAAATTCATTTTGTGCCAACCAGAGATCATCTATTATTCATTGTCCATTGAATATTTTCAACGCTTGTGTTTGATAGCACATTTGTGATAATAAATTTCTGTTTTGATTACATACGCATAGTGCGACTCTCTACACCTTGTCATTAGTCAATATTTTCAATGCATGTTTACTGTAATTTAATTAACCTTAAATAGTTTTAATAATAATAACAATAAAAATAGGATCCATTTTGTTATTTTATTCTTTATTTTCTTCAGTCGATATAAACAAAAAAGAAACAAGAGCCGGCTTAGAGCAAAGGAATCGAATGCACATTTTACGCATTGTATGAAAAATTGAATAGATAAAAGAATGCCGCTGTAGCACGACCTTATTAATTTATATTGTACATGGATTTTGGTTAGAAGTTTCAATTTCATTGGTTATTATTCTTTTGGAATATTTTTTAATTAATTGAATTTAAGCAGATAATAATTGAAGTGAGACGCTTATTCGTCATAATTTATAGTCTTTATACCTAACAAACTGCTGCAAAGAACATAAGTATTAAATGTTATTGTTGGGAATGAACAGACACTGTGAGACGTTCTCACGATTCCCGGCAAGCATTGAGCACTCACAAACCAAAAAATATTAAACATTAAAAATGAAACGAAAATGAAGTTAATTAAAAGCAACGAAAATTATAACCCAGGCCAAGAGCAAAGTAATTGGAGCGAAACATAAAATGAAAATTTTATCATATTCGTTAAAATGTCCACATTTTATGTGATTAGCTGCTGTGTTTTCGGGATGAATTTGCATATCGATTATTCGATTATTAATTATCATAAGGCTATTTTGAATATCATTATCAGTCAATTAGAGTATTTTATTAAATAAAAAGTGTAAATTAAAGTTTAAAAACAAAGTACTTATTTGCATTACATTTTTAATCGTTCGAATAATTTGCTAGACTAAGTATATTCGCTTGGGAGCAATTAATCTCTTAATGGATGTGCGGGGCGCGTATTGAGAAATGGAAACTGGGAATTGAGTTCGATTTGTACTTAGTTCGCGTGTCGCGATGGAGTGATAAATCTTTAGCACCTTTTTTTTGTTATCACGTGATACACGAATGCAGAGCAAGCGCTTATGAATATAACAAATGCGTCACGGTTCCATTAGGATTTTTTTTTCAGTTAATTTGTTTCCTTTTACTGTGTGGCGGTGCGTAGCTCATTGAAAATCAATTTCGAAGCAGTGAAAGAAGCGGACCGCGTAAAAACAATAGCAATCCATTTGATCGAAACACATGTAGCGCGCTCGATTATCTTTGCATTTCGCCATGGATTATTAGCTCCCCTTGAAAATGTTCGTCTTAGACCAACTCGCAGTCAAATGTCTATTGCCTTTTAAAGTAACTTTTTGATGACGTTTTTTTTTCATTCATCTCATAATTTTCACTGTTTTCTCTATCATGATTTTCAAAGAAAAAAAATCATAGCTCGAGAGATCGGAAACAATGCAGTCATGAAATTGTCGATGAATAAAAAATAACGTAACGTCCATGAGTATATAGACAGAAATAAACACGAAAAACTCTATCGATACCTAATGAGAATGATACGGTTAATGAATGAGCTACGGCATAGACTATTTGTGTGTGTGTGTGTGTGTGTGTGTGTGTGTGTGTGTTGCGGTATTTTTCGATTGATCTTGTGGTGAGTGTGTTTCCCATATTTCGTGTAACAATATAGTCTCACAGACCACCGAGCCTGTTGTTTTGTACGCTACGGGCTCTTCGATTTCAATTCAAAAAACGGAAACGCATTGAGTTGATGCAAGAACCGTATGCATGCGCGCCACTTTGATCACCTTCAAGTGTTTTATGTTTTTTAAACCTTTTCAACTGTTCAAACAAAAAAAAAATGAAGAAGAATGAAGTGAAAATGTCGTCGCGGAGATGAGAATAATGCATGCAAAAGTGTTGTGTCAACGTCAGAATTATATGTGTGCAAAAGTTCAAGTACACATCCATTAGCCGCCTTTGCTGCTTGATTGCCAGCGTCATAGATTTTCGCTTCAAACATTTTGACAGCAAGAGAAATCAATTTTTTAGGCCTCTTTGCAAGTTCAAAGAACTCAATGTCGGAAAAGAATAATGATTCATTCATTCAAAAAGCACACGCTATGTATATAAATTACCCCTTTGAAAATTACAATCAATCTCTGGCTTTTGTTTGTTGCGTTTGCGTTTGGTTCGAAGGTGAAAGCATATGGTTCTTTTTTTTCGCTCTGGTTTCTTCAAAATAGGTAATTTTGCCAACAGAGCTAATCTGCGCATAGCCATTTTTAAAGATTTAAAGACAAAAGTGAATGGAATTACAAGGAAATCCAATCGCATCCATCATGTTTATCGTTTTTTGCTTGCAATTTATATGAAAACACAATCCGTCGAACAGGCAAGACAGGGGGATGCGGATGATACACTCCTTTCACGATTTTTTGCCAAGTCATAGTCGGAACGGTATGTAGCCGTAGTGGTGGCAAAGATTAGAAAATTAAATTATGAAATGGAAGGAAACAACAGCTACATTAATCTACTGCGTAGCACTGAAGCTGAACCAAATGCTTCAAAGTGTTCACTTTTTGTCATCATCATCGTCTATATTCAGTCTCGACTTTTTGTTTTTCTGTTTAACCTTTTTTTATTTCTTTTTCGGCCTCTGTCTTTACTGTACTGAAAGGTGTGCTCCGGACATCTTTTTGTATTTGGTTCATTTTAACCAATATTATGTTGCTTTAGCTTTTGCGGTTGCTGCTGCTGCTGCTGTTGATGTAATTCAGCCACTGTCTTGGCAGATGGTTGAATGTTTGTTAAATGAATGATGGTCGCTTTAAATGTTTTGATGCAAGGGTTACACATTCATTGCCTAATGATATTGAATTAATCAGCCAAATCCATTTTTACATAACGGTAGCTGTTGATATTGAAACAGAACGACAGAGTGCAGAGCAGCGCACACAAGTGTTGCCTTTGCCATTATCCAAATAATGTTCGCCATTTGAAATTGAGCAATGGAAAGTGGATTAAATTGAATTAGAAAAATTGACGAACAATTAGTGCTTGCGTTCTAATTCAGTAAAATGGCATTTAGATCAACAAATGAAATTAGATGAGAAGAAAAATTAACACTCGCATGAATGAAAAATGAATTTAAAAAAACAATATTTGGTCATACTTTATCAATTAAACCACATCGTTTGAAATTGTTTGTTAACTTTATTGAATTTCCAAAAAATGTGCTTTGGGGAATTGGGTTTCGAACTCCGCTGGCGTGAAAATAAAATTGTTATTGCAATTTAAAGCAATTAGTGTATCAAACTTTGTAGTGATTTTTCTACCCTCATTTTTCGAGCTTCTCAGGCCTTTTTCAAACTCATAACTTTTAGTAACTTTCTATTGATGACAGGAAATTATGACTTTTGATTGATTATGTTCTTTCAGAAGTAAATTTCTGAGGATCTGAGGAAACAACAGACTTAAAATGAACCGGACGAGTAACTCCTTTTGAAAAATGTCTTTGTTTTTTTTTTTCTTTTCTTTTCCGATGTGGTCGACGGACCAAATCTATATGGATCGTTAACGATTCATTTAAATGTTGTAGCATTATAAATGCGTATCGATTCATTTAAATAAAATTTCAATCAACAATTATGGCATCAGAATGGTTGTGCCTAGAACAACTCAAGTCGACCGTATTACTTTGTTGATTCACTCGTCTCAAAGACATACATATTTTGGAAACGAAAGCGAAATGTGGATTATCATAAAAGAAGACGAAAAAAAAAAACATATCCCACAATGAATAGAACGAATCTAATAAGAATGAAATTTTATTACCAAACTGGAAATATACGTATTTAATAAGCGGACAACGATTTGAAATGTTATGATTTTTTTTTTTCGCTTAAATGAGAATTAATTGTACAACACACATTTACAGACGTATTTCAACAAATTAAAGAGCCATAAAAATTCAAATTCATTTAGTTCACAATCCGTGTGTTCTCCTCCTCTCTCTCTCTCTCTGTGTTCATGTTGCATGACTTTTTGTATTTTCTACACTCTAAAAGCGAACACAATGGAAAACTGTTCAAAGAACGCATTTTAATGCGTACTGCAATGGAACATGGGATACATCTCATTTGACTCACGTACAATATATTAAGGTATACCGACCCAATATTCAGACATTGATTCAAGATTTTTATCATATGTTATTGTTATTTCGGAAGAGATTGCTTCGGAAATAAATGTGGTCATTCTCTCAGAGGATGGTCTCACTATCTTTTGCATAAATATACACTGGAGATATCCATATAAAAAGATGTGTTAAATCAGATTAGAGTTAATAAAAAAAAAAAAATGAAGAATAAATGTGAAATTTTTGGAAAGAAAAAGGAATACCATGTTTTCGATAAGCAAAGCACGCCTGTGTCTAATATTCAAACATTTCTGGCGCTAGATTCTGTCATTTGACTGAATTCATGCTGTGCGCTATTATCAATATTGAGAATCTATCGTAGGGGATTGTCCACACTAATCGATAGAATCGATTTTACCGCATGTATATAACCACACGTAGGCTTACACAAATCGCGCGCCCAACTAAAAAAAAAGCTGACACGACAATTATGCATTCATTTTGATTTATTCATGTATTCCAGTACGTGACCATCTGATGCTGTTTTCAGAATGGGCCCTCCAATTTTCATTATTCTTAACTTATCGTTGTAATAATGCTCTTCTTGGCTTTACCATTTTGATTTTTTTCTTTTCTTCTTCCTCTCCTGTGTGTTGATGACATTGTTGTCTACGCTTTGTTGCTTTCATCGTGGTCGTTATGGCCCTTTATCTGCATTTTATCGAGTGTGGGGTCATTTTTAATAACCAAAAATATTCGACAATACCAAAAGTATTCTAATTCGTGATAACCAGCTGAACGTGCATGGTATCAAAATTCTGATATGGTTATGCATATATCTTATACTAAATACGGTAAAACTTGAGTGTTGAAAACTTTTTGTTTGAAATAAAATGAATGAAGCAACACGCATTTGAGAAACTCAATCTTATTATTGTTGTCCGCTGGTTGAAAAAGCCATAAGAAACATTGCCTTGCCAACAATATTGGTATTTTGACAATTTTCAAAGTGAAATTCTTTGACTGCCTCAAAACCTAATACACATCTCGAAACCTCGAAATAATTTTCGAAAACAAAGTCGACCAAAAAGTATTGTGAATTGTGCTCCAATTCCTTATCCAGATATCATGTTCCGCATGCTATGCGTTTTTCAAATGTGAATTTAGTATTTTATCATTTAAATCCGAAATTATTCCTGTTTAATCCGAAACAACTCACACGCGATTCTATTCACTCAAAATGGGAAATGCTTGGATGAATCATGTTCTGTGACATTGCTTTGTGAACAAATTACACGGTTCGATGGCATAAAGTCACAATATGTTGGCTTGTGTCCTCCAGCCCCGAAGTTGAATCTCACAGAATCAGATTGACATTGACGGAAAAATTTCATTTGGAAATCAATCTGCACTAATCTCTTTTTAGAATGTTCTTGTTCAAATCTACGCATTTTATTCAAAAATTCAGTTGTTTTGATTGTTTTTTTGTTGGTATGTCTTTATGTCTTTATTTCCTCAGTCGGATGCAACAATGGATTTATGGCGATTCATTGATTTTCAAGATGTAAGCCTAAAATGTTAGATGGTTTATGGTGTATTTGTGAATAAAATTTTAGAGAGACTTTATCGATTTAATTTCACAAATCACATTGGAATTCACATTGTTTTGTACGACAAGAGTAATAAATTCAAGGGATTAAGCAGTGGAAGCGCAGATAGAAACTCATTTTGCGAAAAGAAGAACAAGAGATGCGATTTTGATATCGTCTACATAAATCCAAAACTCTGTCGTAATTATTTTCATTCCAACATGAAGCCCTTTACACGCAGCACTTTTTTTTTTTTTTTTGTGTTTTTTTCATTGTCATTCGCTTCATCAATGAAAGTTTTCGAATACCTTCAGCTGAATTGTACAGTTAGCGACGATAATGACCAGTTTTGTTTTAGACAGGACATGATTTAAATGGAGTCAACTGTGCACCAGATTCGAATGAATTGCGTTACCATAACAAATGAAGATTATAATTTGAAGTGAAATGCGCAAATGAAAAATTTATACTTAGCAAATAGATTTGTTGTTTAATCCATGATTATGTGGATGCAAGCGAACGAATCGGGTTAGCATGTTACGGAGATATGGTAAAACTGTTATCGTCACCAAGATCGACGAATGTACTGCAAAGCCAAAAGCCAAACTAAATTCCATCTTTTATCCTATTTTATCGTTGAATTCGTTTCTGCCCCATTGGGGTATGAAAATGTGCGGCAGAGAAATGACGTTAACAGTTAACATGAAAAAAAGAAATAAGCAAATAAACCGACATGAAATTGGGTGCTGACGTGCGAACTTATTGGACACATTTTTCAATAACAATAACCCATTTGTTCAGTTCTCATCCCAATTGTGTCATTGCACTCATTGAAATTGACTCATTTTGCTGTGCTTTTCTAGCACTTTTCCATCTATTTAATTTATATTTTTATTCATCAAATATCTACTTGATATTCCGTGCAAGTCAGCTTTCGCAACGAAAACGTCAGCTTTTTTGCATTACGATGCAAACAAGCACATCCAAAACAAACACATTTCGTATGAAATTCATCCACCCGCCGAAGATGTATACATATATATATATATGTATGTATGTATCTATGTATGTGAGTTTGAATTCAATATTTACTATTCGCCTTCGTCAGGCGAATTCTTCCTATCAGTATGCTTTAGTTATTGCGTTTAATATTCCATTGCTGTTGCACTAAATTCATATTTCACTTACGAATATGTTCGCTCATGAGGCTTTGCACACTTTAGTCGCATGGTGAGCAAAATCTACGCGCGTTGAAGTACCAATGCCATCGGCGTTGCCATCACATTATCACATCACTGGCATTGTTTCTCTTCATTTTGAACAATACAAAGCCCATTTCGAATATTCGCTCGCAGTGTTGACGTTCCATTCGTATTCGCAATCGCATTTACATTCACTTGTACGCGCGAGCGCTATCTGCACGCTCATACAAATACACCGAACCATATTTAATTAAAAAAATCGTTGTTGAATGGCAAAGAGTGGAACAAGGGACATTCAAAATGATTATGATGTGGCAATGATGATCATGACGATTTAGAATATATTAAAATTGTGCGAGCAGACGGTAAAAATGAACGGGTAAAATGTAAATGCGAACTAAATTAAAATGCATTCAAACGACGTAAAAAAACAACAACAACAAGAAGAAGAATAAAAAATGACGCACGCTTCCCATGCACATTCCGTACGAAATGAATAAAAATATCTCATTTTGAGTTCAAGATAAATATGATTCTCGACGAAACCATTCTCAAAATGAACGTAAATCATAGTAAAACGTAAAATTAGAAACAAATCATTTTGTGAATTTACGCTCATCACATTAAGAAATGAAATTGTTGAAATTTCTCCTCGATATTGACAATCGAATTATATAAATGAAACAAAATAAACCAATACATTTCACCAAAATAGATATAATTGGCAATCAATGAAAACGTGATACAATTTCCTTTCGTCGCAAATAAAATGAGATGTTCTTATCATCGATTGGATCAAATGAATACGAAAGACACGAAAAATCGATGTGAAATTCGCGTTATGTGCGCTTGAATGAATAATAACGACAGCAATGCTAACACCAGAGGAAATAAATAAGTAAATAAAGCATTAACAAAATCGATGTGTAAATGAATGTGCCTTTATTCGAAATGGTGTGAAGAAGACGCATGGACTCGGATAAAAATTGGAAACAATGTTAGCGAGTGCAGATTGTGTCTCTATACAAGAGCTCAACAATACAAAATAGGGAAAGAAAGGTGGTTTTTTTTTGTATGTATGTTTGTTTATTTATTCATCAGTCATTGTTGCTGATGCCGTCTAACTGATATTCGATGTCCATTGTTCTACTCCTATTGTACAGATAGATCACGATTTTTTTTCTCTCAGGACTTTTGTGGAATTTTTTGAAAATCGATTTCATTTTGCAAACATCGAAAACGTGAACAAGAAAAAAAAGTGATTATTGCTTGGTCCCTTTTGAAATCAAGTGATAATGCGTTTGTATATTTTCAATTGATTGTCACAAAGCAAACTGTTATTAACTGGGCATTCGTTGTGATTTAATAATGCATCATTTTCACATTGTCTCGACTGCTGTCGTGCATCATTTGAAGCAATTTAATTTTGCGAGCCCATTTAATGAGAACCGTTCTTGCCGGCTATTGTCACCCAGGCACAGAAAAACTTAACTTGGCGTGCACGAAATAATTTTGATTTAGATAGACGATTCGAACGTGAGAAAAAACACCTTTCAGGGTGAAAATGTAGCACCAATTCACGAAATCATTAATAAAGTCACAGCAATGATGGAAGTTTGTACGTAATAGCGACAAACAGAGAACGAAAAAAAAAAAAACATAATATATAAACATGTCGTCTGGTTGACACAATAGAATAATAATATAATAAACGTTCGAAACGTAAACATAATTACAAATTAGGACATTTACATAATTAACACTTTCGGAGCGAAACAAAGGTTTTCAGCATTTTCCAATGAAATGCCGAAGAGGACGAGAAAAGCCAAAGGTGCGAGTTGAAGCGTATGAGCGTGCCTAATTGAAATGAAACAACGTCGTTTCAGGTAATTTTTGTGCAGTTGTGCGTACAACAAGCACCAAACACGCACCGAACTTCGAATCGAATTTACAGGGTTTTGTTTATTTATTCCGCTGTTTTTCTGCATGTGGCATTTTCTTCTATAGTTTTCATAACGAAAATTAACGAAATCATAAATGAAATTTCCACCTAGCCACACGAACAAAGCAATAAAACATGTTGTATTGAGTAGACAAATAACCAAATTACATTCCTCATGTTGACCTTACTTTCAATACGTCATTAATTGTCAGCGAGAAAGTCAATAATGATGGACTGAATTCAAACTGATTCGGTTTGAAAATGTATTTGCGTGAAACTCTCGAATGTAGTAAAAAAAAAACATCAATTTGAACGTTTCGAATAAAGTCACACACATTTTTTTTTTCTTTTTTGGAATGTTTTTAATGTGTCATGAAGGTTCGTTAATGTAAACTAAATTGAAAAAAGAGAATATATGTGTTAAATAGGCCAAAAAAAAAATGAATCAAACATCAATAAAAACATCAACAAATATTATAAACACATATAAATCGAAACCAATCCAATCAAATCAAATCGTATTTATCAATAACAATAAAGTGGTTTTTTATGGAGTTCTAAATTGGTTTTTTAATGTCATTCCACAAAAATGTTCTGGTTTTTGTTATGTTACTTATGTAAACCCCCCCATCAATTGTGAGAAATGATTTTTTAATCATTGGTATAATTTTACTATCTGATTTAAGTTTTATGCATTTCATATAATTTTATGAAATGTAATTCAAAATGTGAAATTCTTTCATTGTGATTTGTATATAATATATTTGTATCAATTATAAATTGATAATTATAAGAATGGGATTCATTGAAATTGTGGTTTTTCAAATGAATATCTAAAATGGAGAATAGAAGCAATCATTTTGCATAAAACCAAATTGCGCTTTGTGGTAAGACACGTATTGTGCATTCAATATTATGTGACATATCAATCAGAAAATGTAAAATCGTTGAGTGAATTGTTTTATGACACAAGCTATTGAGTTCGACCATTTCAATGATTATTCTCTTTTGTTGACAACTGTAATAAAAAGCATGAAAAATTGCATAAAAATAAGCGCTCGTTCGTGAATTCATTATAACAGGCCCTGAATATGACAATTGAAAACTATTTTGTAGTCAATTCAATGCAAAGACGAAGACTGAAACAAAAACAAAAACAAAATCAAAAAAAGGAAATCGAAACAAATTTTCTTGTGTATTTCATTTCCATGGTTTGTTGCACTACTTCGTTCAATTCATTCATGCATTCGACGTTGTATACACGGTGGAGCTATACATTTTATTCATGCTGCTTTCAGCGTCTCATTAAAAATGATACTTATGCATGCAATCACAATCAATTTGTGATAAATATGGTTATTTTCAATAAATAAATACAATCACATTTAAATATTTGAACGCAGACGCAGACGCCGACGCAGCCAAGATGAAAATCGCTATGATTGATTTTCGCATAGATTTGAGAAATTGTTTTAATTCAAACATTCAAAGAATTTAAATTCAAATGCATCAATGATTTATTTTGCAGTTTTGGAAATTCTTTAATAATCTACACGGATTTACATTACAAGATCATAAATACATTTAAAGTAAGCATTTATAAGAAACAAATTTTAATGTTTTTATAATACCTGAATGTTGTAAAAGAATGAATGCATGTGTCATTTTCATGTAATTATAATTGGTTAAAATGAAACAATCAATTGTATGGCAAGCGCCACAAATTAAACATTTCAATGAACTATGAATGTAATGTGGTGGAACAATGTTTCGATGTGCTGAATTGATTAAAATGCAATGAATATAAAATATATGCATGAAATTTGATCTAAATAAAAATGACAAATAAATGAACACAAGTTTCTTTGCTGATTTAGTCAAATTGAAATTGAACATGTTATTTGTGATTCAATTCCCTCAGAACATCAGATTGCAATTAACTTTATTGAAAGCCTTTGATAAACTTAAATTATTCATTGAAGTGTTCAGTAAACTAAGCCGCTGCTTCAATCACTGCGTTGTGGAATGCATTGAACTTTGATTGTAAAATGTTCTTATTCATTCCAATTAAATGTTCATTTGATTCGTTCACTAATATTGATATAATGGGAACAACGTTTATCAACATCAGACCCAACTGAGTGCGCTGTAAATCGTTCAACTGATAAATGGTTTTTGGTTTACATGAACCGATCGAAAGACATTTGATTTTGAAATCACATGAAATTAATAATCAGTGGTCAGAGAGACAACCGTAGAAATTGAAGCACAAACAGAGGATTAGGCATTATAATGGAAAAACAAGACACTGACATATTCTGTGGCTCCGTCTCATCTCTTCTTATATGAATTTAAGCGTTTGCTGATTGACACATGTCTTTGTCATTTCTTTCATTTATTAATCAACATTTTATTTTTTTTTTTCCTTGATTTGTTCCCAAGTTTGTTCAATGCACAGCACTCCGTTTCGATACAACCATTTATTTCCAATTGAATTCAACTTAAAATTCCATTTGATTAAATCGTTATTATATATTATATTTAAATTTCAACGTTGTTTTCTCTTTCCGCTTTTTTTAAAATGGTAAATGTGGGCTCAATACTCAGTTTATATTTGTATAAGTTATTTCTTTTTCCATACTTTTTCTATATGCCCACAAAAACGTACAGAGAAAGACGGAATGTGAGGGATTTGTATATTTCATTAAATGCATTTAAACACAGTGTCATTGTCTCTTGGTGACAGCAAGAAACAGATTAAACAATTTATTGGAAAGAAATACAATTTAAAGTGTGTGTAAATTCGTCATTTCGGTTGTGTTGATTCTGGTGCGGATGGTGCGAGGCGTTTACTGTGACACATTCAAACAAAAGGGGACGAAAATAAATCAAATATACAAAATATGGTTGAATGCACCAGAGAATTATGTTCAACGGAATAATATCATTATAATTTATATTGTTGTGTTCGGTCGCTTCGTGTCGAAAACAAAGACGTCATCTTTGGCGGTGTCATTTTTTTTCATCGTGTTATAAATATTGTTGTTGCTGTTGTTGTTGCTTTTTTTCATTTTGCTGTTTTGCGATGACAAAGTCCACGGAAATTGGTTTTCTTTCCTGAGTTGCTCTTGGTGACGTTGACGAAAACGGTGGAATTAGGAGCCTGTACGCAAACACATTGCAAATAATCCATTTTAAGTGTTAGTTTTGCCGGCGGCACGTTCATGTACCCTCATCAGAGTTTCGATTTTATTCGGTAATGAAGCGATTCAACGTTTGAATTTTGCAATGCAGGCGCACCGAAAATGGTTTTTCCTTGTAATATCGACGTGACCTGAGAACGGTGGCAGTGTTGTGGGCCCACACAATGACTGTTACTTTTTCGTGTGATATCTTTGCTGGAACGGCTTACGAGTGAAGATTTCCAACAAAAGTAGCTGGTTGGCAAATCGAGCTACTTTATAAAATGTTCGAAACGGACCAAATATTGTTTTTTTTTTTTCTTTTTGTGTTGCCGTTGTTGTCGCCATCGTCTTCATCTTAAAATGCATTAGAAAGGTATTAAAGCAGATACACAAAGGCCAGATAACGTCTACTCACACGAAAGTTTTCGAAGCCAACAACAATTTGGTACATTTTTTCATTCATCTTGTATTTGGTTTCAAGATGCGGGCAATTTAATATTTTGATCAGGATGCAAAAAGAACAAGCCGATAAAATGAGGGGAGAACAGAAAGTGTACTAAATAGATAAGCAAATATAGACAATATGATTTTCACGCGACGAAAAGATTTGTGTGCATGTATTTGTGTTTGAATCTGTATCTGCATTCGTGTGCCTATGTGTGTGTGTGATTGTGTGTGGCAACGAATTCCAAACAGAAGAAGAACCCAAAGCAAATAGAGTAGTACTTAACGTTCAGCATTTTTTTTTTCCCTATAATCAAATGTTTGGCGAAATTGAGTATATACAAATTCAAGTATTTGCGGATTCAGAGCAACAAAATAACTAAGCACCGGCTAATATTCCAAATCAAATTTCCTCCCAATGTCGAAGGAGCGACACGACTCGACATTGCACTTGGTATTTCATTTTAAGAAAGTGCATGAAATCGACACATTGATGGCAAAAGACATTATGACTGCTCAAGTAAACGCCCAAATCACACATGTCATGAACAATGAAGGGTCTTTTTGCCAGGATAACGACCAAGAAATATCGAATGAATCACTATCGCACGATTCCCTAACAAACCGAAATTGATTGGATTGTGTTTGAGATTTTTTTTTTTTTATTTCATTCCATTTTGAATAGTTAGCAGAAATAAAAAAAATTGCCGCATTTTATTGCACCTCTTTAAGATTACATATTGCAGCAGAATATTGATGTTTCCCTCTTTTCAGCTGTCCAATTTTCGATGTGTTGCTGTCGCTTCATTGTTTTTATTTCATTTTTATTCTGTTATCTTTCGACACTCAAAAACCTCTTCATCGTATGTTCTGGTTACACTGTATGACGACAGCATTCGATGAGATTCTTCTTCGATTGATCATGAATTGCAATTTGTGTACGCTCGAGTCGATTTTTTTTCTCCAAATGTAATGCTAGAGCCAAGAGCATCAAGAGCAAGCTGTGAAACCGAATTACTGTACTCATTCGAGCATGTTTGTGTGTGTGTATGCCGAGGTAGATTGCACAGCAGAACACCAGAGAACACAATCGTGTGTGCATCGAAGGATTATAAATTATGTTTAAAGCTTTTCATTTGTTTCTCTCCACCAAAAAAAAATAAAAGACGCAACAACAACAACTAAACCATTTTTGTTGCCGACTAGTGGTGATGCCTAAGTGTGTGTCATCACCAAACAACGATCCGGTTACACACAAAACATTGGTGATTTGTTTGTTCATTTTATGTATGTCTTTGGCTGTGCTTTTGTACGCTACATCGATTTATGGAATAGAAGAGCGATTCCTGCCGGCACATTGCACAAAAAGATGTGCTACATATGTGTGCGATGTGCGATTTTCTCGGCTTTTGGTTGTGGCAGAATAAATTGTTATCTGGTAAATTGATTGGTGCTTACATTGCAATAAATAAATACATAAATAAACACAGAGACACGCTAAAACGCAAAGCCACATCAAAACTTCTACGTTGAGCGCGTTAACAATGAGGAGAAAATCAGAGAGAGAGAGAGAGAGAGAGAGAAAGAGAGAGAGAAACGAAACCAATCAGAAATTCAGTGATAGGTTTTCCTTCCTTGATGACGCTTCATTGCGAAGATGTTTCAAACTTTGAGTCAGTTAGAGCAACACTGACAAAGGCAGGTGTTTATTTATTTTGCGCATATAAAATGATCATTTTGTAAAATGTCTGCCGCACATTTGCTCATGAATTCATTGTTTTTTTTTCCTCTGTTTTCTGTTTTATTCCAAAATCCATTTATATTGTTACTCTTCAGCTTCTCATTTGGATATGGAAGTGAAAACGAAAAAACACAAAATACTGCAGTTAAATCGCATTTTACCCATCGATTTTCAACAGCCAAAACAAACATATTTCATGTCGATCCGCGAATGAATTGTAACTATCAATTGTTGCAATGTTCAGCACGCACAACAGAACATTAATCAATTAGGATATGGGACTGTGCGCTTGTAACGTTCAACTAATGCATTTTTTTTCTACTTTCATCCGTTTCCAATGCAATTCATGCAGAGAATCTCATGTAACAAACATTATTTATCAATGGCAACAAAGTACTATTCGAAATGACTGATTGTCTTTTTGTGGCAATGCTGTGTTTTTCTATTCCAGAGCAAATCTATCAAGAACTTGTCATTCAATCAAAATCATCATTCTAAAGGCATAAAGTGCACAATCTGTGAAATATACTGCTGAAACATAAATATGTTTCGTCAACAAAAAAAAAACAAAAAAGAAGAAGAAAAAAACTGCCCACAGTAATATAAATACTAATAATAAGAATAACAAAACCATATTTTATCAATTTGAGCACACGTTTCTTCAAACAGTATTAAAGTATGGTACTTGCCGCACATTGTTTTGTTTATTAAATTACAAAGCAAAAAGAGGAGAAAACGAAATGAAATAAAAAGCAATAAATACAATTTTGAGCATACATGCGTTCATCGGTTGTCTGTTTTTGTTAAGCAAACACATTGAATTGATGATCCGCCCTTTGAATAGACAGCAGCAGTAAAATCTGTATCGACTTTTTGGCTTGGAACGAATCATGTACACGGTTCAGTGCAGCCAAAACGAAAACGACGAAAAACGATAGTGAGATTTGAGTGCAAATTGTTAAAAATAATTATACAAATGTGGCGATTTTGATAAATTGTAGAAAATTTGCCTTCACCAACAGAAAACCGAGCGAAGAAATATGGGTTTGATAATTGTTAGCCGAAATGTGTTCACTCGGTAAATTCAAGATGATTCGTTTTTATGCCTCATATTCGCATGCTTATGCTCAATGCTCAATGCTTGTATATCTGTTCCATTGTCTTTCATCTGCTATAGACGGTATAATTTGATTGGAGGGTGTTTTTGTATGCATCCTTTTATAGTCTCTATTCGGTAAAATAAACACGAGCGCGCACATGTATTTATCTCGATTATTTATTTTATTTCATTTTAATATTGCAATTGATGTCATCGCTGTGGTAAAATTTGTCTGCTGCTAGTATCGTTTTCACCCCTCTGAATTTCCCATTTCATGCGCAACACCGATGTGATGAGCAAGTGTCCGAGACGTAAAAGTGATGTGAAAACAAAAGTTTCAATGTTTTTTTTTTCTTTTTCGTTTCATTCTGCATTCAACATCTGCGCTACAAAACTACGACGATAGTATTTGATACAATGACGACAACGATGATGATGGCAACAATACGCCAAATTGTGTAAAGTGATACAAATCGGAATTGTTTTTGCTGTTTTTTTCTTTCAACATACGAACTCAATCGACAGCAAGAAATTATGCAAAAATATATTTAAAGACCGAATATTGTAATCCAAATCAAATTGGATACCAAACGAAACCATTTCCAATGGCTGAAATTTTGATTTCAGTCCATTCGGATAATGGTAGGCGCATATGAAACCTTATTCGATCTGCATGCAAATGAATGAACCCATAAAAAACACATCGACTGGTATCCATAATAAAATCCATTTTAAATAAGATTTTTATTGTTATTCAATAAAGGGCGAGAAACACTTGCCATCGAGGCGAATATTTATTATTTATCGGTGTACATCTTATCGGCACTAAGTTGATATGGTAAAGAGGAAGAGAGAAAGAGAGAGAGAAAGAGAGAGAAAGTGAGAGAAAGAAAGAAAGAATTCGAAGCAGCATGAGAGAAATAGGGAGAGAGAGTGGGAAGAAAACAATGGGAAGCGATACCAGACATGACAAATAAATTGGGTACCACATAGGAGAAAAATCACCGGGCCCATCAGCCTATGCAACTCTGGCTCTTCTCTCCTCTTCCGGATTCCTATTTTTATTCATAATTTTCCTTTCCATTTTTTTTTCCTTTTTGTCAAGCTCTCGTTTTCATTTTCATTTTTTCTTCTTCTTCTCCTCTTGTATAAAATATTCTTTGCTACTGGTGCCGGAGAACTGTCGAACGCTCTACTGCTGCCGCAGAAAGACGAAAACAAATATGGTAAATTATTCATATAATATTTATTGTAATAGGGCGCGTTTGTTCCACTTCTTTCAGAACTTCTCGCCTGGAAAGTTGTTTTTCGCTTCAATGCGACTCTCATTGAAATTCAACATCTTTTGCCAATTTCTTACGTCAGTTGTTGTTGTTATTGTTGTTGTTGTTGTTGTTGTGTTTTGTTAATATTGTACATTTTTTTCTCTTCTTTACTTTTCGTTATCGAGCACACTTGTGTTGCATTGACTTCCCAATTCTGTCCTTTTCGATTCTATCATTTTCTACAGAATATTTTTTCTCCTCTTCTTTTGCGACGTTTGTTACAGTATTTTATTTGTCATCTTCATTCTCTTGGCATCATCCAAAAATTGAGACAACCGACCCGAAATTTTGCAAAACAAAATGCATATTTCAATGAGCCGATTTTTTGTTTGCTTTTTCTACTCTCTTGTCACTTGTACTTTTTCGTTTTGGATTTGGTATCCATTATTGTTATTATCATTATTATTTAGTGACGTATTGTGAAGCAAAATTTACATTTCAATAAAGCCAAAAGATAATGCGAAATTTCGCTGATGATGCTGGATAGATTTCGATATGGATAACAACATGGTACGAAAGAGACATTAATGATACTCTACTGTCATTTTGATTTTTATGTCGCTTTTTACTCAACTTAACACCAAACAAATCGCCTTTTTTTGCACGTAATTGAAGCTCATTGTTCGCCTTTAAACGGCAACAACAATGAATATCAACTACGGGAATGAGAAGAATTTGGTTTTTAGTTCAATATCAGATGAGAAATAAATAAAATATTATTATCTCTGTTATAGCCGCTCGCAATAATATATTTATTCGAGGCTTTTTTCACTAGCTTTTAGCATTGATATAAATATAAACATAAACGAATAACGAAAAAGCCGTTTGGTTGGAACTTAAAAAGTTGGGGTGTTTCACTCATGCTCAGCTGTGGTTTTTTTTGAAATCAAAAAAGTGTTCTAAAATAAAAAAAAAAAAAAAAAAGAAACACAAAATAAAGATCTATTTTTGACTCCTTTGTATGAGCTGCGATGGAAAATCAATGAAATTGCTTCAGGCCACATATCGCATATTGGTTTCCAACATATTTTCCGAAGTTAAAATGATACAAACTGGAAATTCGAAAATATTTTTTGCAGCAATTCGAACGCTTGAATCTAAACTTAGCGTCTGTATTAGTCACTAACCCAAAACAAGTAATTGATTCAAAATGGCTTTTTGCTGTTGGCTTCATTCCATATATAATAAATTTATAAATGAAAATGATTAAATTGAAACCAATTCATTGCGGCTATACGTCTTGTTTTGGTGGTCGAATGTTGCGAGTGTGAAAACATCAAAAATCGATAAAAAAAAATTCCAAATTGAACGCCCTGTGTGCAAAGAAATCGGTGTTTAGAATAAGCGCCGAGAGCGTAAAGATCAAATTTATATAAAAATGGATAGACAAAACATGATAAATAACACATTTGAGCGATTTTTAAATGGACCCTGATGGTGCTGGAGAATTTATTCGAATATAATAATGTGAATTATCGTCATTTTGTGTGTCCTCCCACGTTTTCATCAATCTTTTTCCAACAGTTTTTCATCTATTTTTATTGGTCTGTCATATTTTATTTCGTTTTTTTTTTTTTCAATTTTCGATTCAATATCTTTCGTTTCCATCTCAACGTGATTTAGATGATTTTGTCGAACAACGAAACATACTGAATTTACACAGAAAAGAATAAATTTTGATTTGGCTCGTGATTATGAAAAACGTGTCTGTAAAACGTATTATATACAGAAAAGAAAAAAACATTCAAAAACATACGCGAATTAAATAAAGAGAAGAAAATGAACACTACGTCGAAAATGTAAACAAGTATATGCTGCAGATTGAACTTTGAACGAGTAGACAAATTGAAGAGGAAAATACAAAAAGTGCTCAAATCAAAACATTAACAATTTATTAATTTGTAAATATCGCAAGACGAATAGCGAGTGGAACAGCAAGAGAAAATTCCGAATTATTTATTGTTTTTCTTTTAACGAGTTTTGATTATTGATTCTAATTCAGTGCGCGTGCATTGTGTTTGGTTGCGTTGCTCCGTTTGTTTTCTTTGTTTGAAAAATAAATATTTATTCAACATGTTTAACGAAAGAGTGAGAGAGGAAGCATCGTCACAGTGCGTTCGATGACATCCATTTGGATGCATAATTGAGCCAGAGCATGTTATGCTCACGTATCTCACATTTTTTCCGCTTAAAAATAATAATATCTTTTCCCTTGAATGTTATGATTTCTGGTGCTATGGGCGTTTTCGTTTGGTTGCCTATCGCCTTTTATTAAATTTCATTTATTTTTGTCATTTTGTTTTTCATTCACAGCCAATTCATGCATTTCGTTGAACAAATAACCACAACATAAAAACAATTTTATGAAAAAGAAAAAAAAAACCTATAAAATGAACATCAAAATGGAAAAAAATCGACTTTTTCGGTTTCTCTCGGTCTGGACATGGAAATAAAATTAAATATTGATTATGTATAATTGGATACGCCAAACCAGCGACAAAAACGCGTCGTCTGCAGAACGGTTGTCAAAGTTTTTGATCAAGTTACAAACAATTTACGTTAACCAATTTTCATCTGAACTTGAAGAGCAAAATACATTTCTATTATTTAGATTCCAATCTCTCGAAAATGAAATATCATTTGAGCATATCGTCGATTGGTAAATTGCAATGAAATAAAAGAATGCATGGTAAAATGGACATTTCTTTTAAATTATACGGTCAACACTATCGGTAGATCTTATGTGGAAAAAAGTGAGACTGTTTTCGCATTTTTTGCTTCGTTTCATTCATTACCTTTTAAAACAACTGGATTGGTTGATTGGGACCGGTTTAGTTGTTGAAAGTTTAATATCATTCTCAAAAAGTACATTTATTGGAGATTTTAAAATCAAATTTTATGTATACAGAAAATAAAAACAGGCATCGATTTGCACTTTTGTCATCATGTTATGATGCCGGTAGAAATAGCGAAATTTATAAAACAAAAACAAAAACAAAAACAATAAAAAAAAATCTTAATATCAAGAATATTGGTTGAAAGCATTAAATGCACCATGACATCATCTCGACTGCCTTCGAATGATACACTGAAGCGCTTGGTGAACGAGATGTACGAGACGGAACGAACAACTGATTTAAATGTATTTTATGATAAAAGCGTATTCAACGAAATGTATACTGTGACTGAGATGCACGTTTGAACACACAGACCGTGCAGGTATAGGAATATCGTGATGAAACATTTAAGCATGATGCATTTCTTGTTGTTGTTCCTCTTTTGCTTCGTTCGCATTTTAAGCCGAGCGTATGTGTATTTGTGTATTTCATCTTCTTTTTCTTTTTCATTTTTATCCGCCTCATGGCATGCGTATATGCTGTTCTTTATCGATAGACTCGTTTTGCAATTTTTATTCGCATTTTCTTTGTGTTCAAAAAGCAAATCACTTACCCATGTGCCATGCTCTTGTGCCGTTCACTCTTGGGCTTTGTTGAACCACGGTGTTTGTCCTTTTTTCACAACACACCACTTTGTTTCTTGTTCTTGTTGGTGTACACAAAATGCATACACGATTTACATTAAACGTTATTATTGTTATGCTTTTGTTGCACTCTTCGCATTCTTCAGTACATTTATTATTATGTGTCTGCTCGAATGTGATCAATGTTCATAGAAAATGGTTGCTTTTTTTTTTGCTTCGATTGTAAACGTGACTTTTATTCAACTTCTCTGTCGCACGCGTAACTCCAATGTGCCTTTTCTATTGCAACTCAAAAAGTGATTTTGGTTTTTTTCGCGACTTTTTTTCTTTTTTTTTCTCTTTTTTTTTTTTTTTGTTTTACTTTGATGATTCAGCCTGAATGACACAATGTATGTTCAACTATATGAGCACTTGTTCCATAAAAAATGTCAATCGGTTTAGTTTATTGATCAGAATTGTTTTATAGATTATTTAACAACGTTAACTGTATATATTTTATAGAGCTGTGAAAGAATAACGAAAATAGTCGATTTTTTAAAAAATCCAATACCAATCATTTTGGTGCTCACCAAATTTTGAAAAAGGAATCACAAAATTCAATCACCGTTTATTTTAACAAAAAACTCACTTGTGCAACAGAAGTTCACAACAAAATCAAAATGAAAATGAAAATGAACAAAATTTCTCCAAATATTATAATTTGATATAAAACCTCTGATTTTATTTGGTTTTCGATTTAAATACCAATTAAATTCTGGTTTGAGTTAATTAATTTCATTTTTCATCGATTTTGATTTTGTTTTTGAAAACATGGTCGACATTTTAATGAGTAGGGACCAAAGCCGATGCACGTTAAAAAATACCACACAGCTTATTTTTTGTTTTTGTTTTTGTTTTTTATTATTTGAAAGATACGGAACAAATGATAGATTTTATCCAAAATCGCGATAACAAACACAACCAAATAAAAACCGGCCTGAATGCGCTACTTTCAACTTCGACACATACGCAAAACAATACAACGTTTACAATAATTTCTTTTGTGATAAAAACGTAGTGAGCACTTCAGAATCCCGAAAGTAAGAAATATCAAATAAATCGGGGAAAAAATTCTGTATGCGATTATTTGGAATAAACATAAAAAAAATGTATGCACCAAGAATATTCAACCGCAAAGTATATTCGCATATACAAAAGCAATCTTAACACTTTTTTATTCCCTTGATTTTTATTCTCTTTGTTTTGCCATTCGAATGTTAAGAAGAGTAAAACAAGACGAATGAACGAACGCGATGTAAACACATGAAACTGAAGAGAATCAAGAAGAAAAAGGAACGAATGAAAAAAAAAAAAACAAAACAAAATACCACAACGAAATGAAGAATAAATCAACACACGAATAAAACTGTTCAAAGTGAAGAAATTACACACCACACAGCTGCACCAGCTACAATAAGCACAAGTAAAACCAGACTTCGAAACGAATCGCAATGAATACGTGAATCAAAGAGATGATAAGAGAGAAAAACCAGTACTCAACGACGACGATGAAAGTGTTCCCTTCTTCGTCGGATGTTTAGTCAAAACTGAGTCTAATTTAGAAAATAGTAACTTTTGTATTTGTGTGCTGTGTGTATTTCGTCGATTTCGTTTCGCACGTTGGGCGCTGCTTGCGTGATTTTCCATATATATATGCGTTTATATCTCTATAGTTGTATTTGTATATATTCACATGAAATTCATTCCACCGTATCCAATTGCACCGTTTTATACAATTTCGGCATTTGAACGGAACAAAGTTACAAAAGGGAACGCGCGCGCGACATCATGTCGATGTGAACGCGCAACGCGAACAAACAAACACATTGATATCAATGGCTGGATTCCGCTGTATCAGTACCGCAAGTCACTACTAAATTTGGTGTTCGTCATTGTTCGATACGGTATGGATCGGACTCACAGACCATGCTGTATGCCATTCCATTTCTCCTTCAAGTATCATCGCTGCAATCAAAACACTCAGTCTCTTGTTGTAATATCGTAGTAGCCGAAAGAGTCGATGTTAACTTGTTTTTTCCTAAATTTCAGTGGATACGATTTCAGTTGCCGGAGAAATGAATAAAATCAATTCGTTTGCCTCTTTTTGCTACGGCATAACATCGAGTTTATTTTTAAAGTACTAGATTATATGCGTGAGTAGAAGCTCATACCGATGATTCTCCTTTGTTCACTTCTCCTCTGTTCATCCGATGGACAATATATATATACAGTATATATTGATGTGTCCATTCAATAGATTTCTTTGATTACACTCTATTCGCTTGAATAGGATTGAAAAAAAAAAAAGAAAAGGCAAATGTATATATTATTTCATCTTGCATATGTGTTACCATTGACAGCTTGTTCATATTTGATGAGATAATATTGGCGATTTCCCTGGTGAAAATGTGCTATTTTGCTATTAGCCAGATTTCAATGGATTTTCTAACAAGATATTTAATAAAAAAAAATAAGGCCAACACAATGTAGCAACAAGTGCAAATAAGATGGATTTAAAAGACAGCAAAAAAATTACTTAATCTTAACGGAAGATTAAAAATTAAGATTTCCATTGAAATATCTACGTAGTAGCATGTTGATTTTATGTAACATCACCGAAGGAACATAAGAAAATTAATTATGAAGTTGATAAAATATTCAAGTTAACGTTGAAGCCTGGATGTGAACGAAAAATCCTTTTAAAATGTAGCACGTACATATTGCACAAGAGTGCCGAGATTCAATTGATGATGGAACCAATGCTGATGCCGTACATGATGTACTTGAAACCACGCGCTCGGTCGCACGTCATTTGATGAGCATGAGCGCGCGCGCGCACACATGGCACATCTCAATGTAACACCCGGTTCATAAAATTTCAGAAGATATCCGCAAAATAACAAAAACTGTACAACTTACAAGTGAGAAAGGGATGAGTGATGAACGTTAAGATTGAATACGAGGTGCAGAGATGAGCACCAAATGGCATTAAATCAGTAAAAGTTTGTGTTGATAATTGACACCGTTAGAAAAATTACTTTTATCCTTTACGCTGCAAGGAAAATGTTAGATGTTATTTGTAGTAGCATCAATAGCTTCACCCCACGTAATTGATTGTTTTACGTAATATCACTTGTTTTGCTTGATTATTTCGTGATTGCATATTGTTGGCATTTCGTAGCAAATTGAAAGCATATTGATCCATATTTTCCATATTTTGTTCGCAGCTAATATTACATAACATAATTGAAAATATTTTCCATTTTTGCACTATTTAAACAGAATGATGTTTGATTATAGAGAGAGTTACTTTTACGCTAATTAGTAGGGTAATTTAAGAATTTCTCATTTCAAAATTTATTCGATACTGTTTTATTGAACATGTATCTGTTTATTTGAGCAAAATAACCCTTGATACGGCTAGTTAGTTTATTTTTGAACACAACAACTGAGGCCCTCAGTATGAAGGAAAGAGAAGACTCTGCCAAAAAAGGGATTGAAATCAACGGTGCTACAGGTCAATTCTCAATAGTCTGAGTTCTCAATCAATTAACAAAGTCTTTTTCAGTCAGTTTAAATTTACCTGTTGTGTTCCATCGGCAAACGCAAAGTGAACTTAGAACACCTACGTTACGGTCTATTTATAAATTTGTTAGTTCAAAACATTTTATATTTTCGACCTACCTTCATCTTATCGCAGACACACTGTACGTCATGCTGCTTCGATCGCGTCAATTAATTTTTCTTTAAACTTTGTTTTGACACTCACCAATTGACGTCAGGTTTTTATAACTAAAAATATTTGCCAACAATACAACAACTGTTATTTATCTATATACATAATTTTGGTTAAATGAAATAAATAGACAATAGACAATAGACAATGCATGCACACACAATCGCAATTCCAAAGACCTCACATACAATCATCGATTGGGTAACTATTTTATTTCTAGTGAGAGACAAGAGCATTATTACAGAAATATTGGCTTTTGATGAAAAAGACTGTATGACTCATTTAGCGTCAAACAATAGAGTTTGTGGCATACTAACGTGCATAAGTGTTTTTATGCCATTCTGCCCGAATGGAACATTTTAACGATTGTCAAAAGTTTCTGCAGCATATTTTCTTATATAATCTTCGGCTTCAGACGACATTGTTTCAACCCCTAACAAAATGATGTCTTCAGAAGATAATTTTCCATGTAATTGATTCTTATTACAAAACATTTACTATTGTTTCACTTGTTTTTGTTTGACTTATAACATTGGCTTTTTCATTTTATCCGCTTTCTGGATTTCAATGCATTTCGAATAAAGTGAGACATGGCACAAAAATTGACCATAATGTACACGCACAAATAACCAAAGCGGTCAAATAGAATTGCACGCATTCGTTAAAAGACCTCACACACGCACTTCTGAACTGATGGCAATCGAATTCTTAATGATAGAAATACTCTTAAAATGACAATACAAAGACATTATATGAACAGATATTTTTCCAGTCAATGCATAATGTTTGCTCACAGCTTGCTACCACATTCAAAGAATAGTCTAAACAATAAAAAACACATAATCGGCATTAACAGAGTAAGAGAGAGTGTGTTGGAAATATTTTTGAACAAAACTCAACAAATGAAAAAAAAAAAAATAATTTTAGACTCAAAAGTGATACTGTTAACACAACAAATTAACAGAAATGACAATGCAAAAGGCCAATAGCAACAACAACGAACATAAAAGCAACAAATACATGAATAAAGAATCGCATGGAATTCTGGAATGGAAGGTAAATCGTTTCAATTTCAAGCATAAACAAAACCAGCAAATTGCATGCACATCAGAAGTTTACTGTAATTATATTTCATAAAAAAACAACACCAACACCAACAACAACAAAAGAGAGAAAACACATGTACTTGATTGAATTTAAGTGAGCGCCATCGCTCCATCAATTCAACAGTCTCAACACAATTATTCATATCGTGCTGTCGGTCGGTAAGTTGTTGCGATTTAATTTAACGAATCTTGTAAATTGATAGCAATTGCATTTGAATCGGTTTCCTTTTTCTCATTCTCATTCTCATTCTCGCATGTTGCGCGTTTTAGTGTATTATGTTTAGTCATTCTCCTGCGGATAAAAGTATGTGAACTTAATTTTATTTCTTTCATATATATATATATGGCAATATCACAATTGTCGTTTTGATTCTCTTCGTCTTGTTTCGGAGGCAGAGCCCGCTCCTTAATTTAATTTACAATTTCATTGTAATCGTTTGATTTCAATTTAATATATATGCAACTGCACAACTTCGGGCAACATATTTTTCTCTTCTTTTGTAACTCCCATCTGTGAATGTGCTGGTAGCGTTGGGTCCATTTTTCTTTTAAAAACACTTAAGTAGTGCTAAATATGCATTAGCTCTTGGCGATTTTTCTTTGTTTTCATTTTTTTTCCATTGAAATGCAATACTAAATTAACAATAAAAAAGAGACTCATTTTTATTGAATGTGTAGCCATGAAATGACATTGTTGAATAGTTTCTATTGGTGAACACATTAACATTTTTGATAAAAATATTCATTTGATTTGAAAGTACAATCCCAATACAAGTGTCAAATGAAATGAGCAACTTGTGTGGTTTTCAACAAAAACAAGAGTATTCAATTGTCCACTGCAATTTGATTTATTAGTTCATATTTTTAATTCCTCTTAGCAAACTAACAAATAAAAAATGCTGATTAGTTTTTTTTTTTTTTTTTTAATTGATTGATTTGTTCAGACTAATTACATCGACATTACTGAGAGCGAATATTACAAATGGTACTTTAATTGAGGAAAGAGTTCTAATAAAATTTGCTTTTGTCCTATGCAATACAACCATCTCACATTATTTTAATATCTGCCACGTTTTATACTCTTAAGCAGCTGAATAGGTTTCTATCCGTAGCTACATATGTTTTGAAGAAATATTTATTTTGATGTTTCTTTTGAGTTCATCGCACAAAGGATATACATATAAACAGTGTGTATATCGAAATCATTAATTGTTAATTGCATCATTATATGGCAAATAGGATCTAAAAAAAACTGCTGAGTATAAATTAAAATGAAATAAATATTTATGGTTTTGCAATTATCATTGGTATTTATGGTGGAAAATTATAGCGGTTTTGATCTCGGTGGTTGAATTCTCTTGTGATTCGTTGGTCATTTTCTCTCTCACATTTATTAATTCTCTGCGAATAATGTTTCATTGCATTGCTAAAATTGGTGGTGTACAATTAAATGTAAGTGCTTTTGTTACAGGCATTATAAGGCCTCTGCTGTGGTCAGTGTTGAGTGCAATTTTAACTTGAAACTCAATCAAATGGGTGACACAACTATGCTTGTAAATTTATTTACAATTTATAATGGACTCATTACTGTGAGTTGATTTAATGTTATAAAAAAAAATTTTCGTTTGAAAATGCAATCAAACATTGAAAAAAGACATGTTTTTATACATTGATTTTGGCTTTTCAAATAATATAATTTGCAAAAATGCATGTAAAATAGATAAAAAAAAGTGATATTTTTTACACTTTTCTATTTTGCTTCGGTTAAATATGGTGGTTTTTTCCTTTCACAACTTAAGAGCCTAATGAATAAAAAACCACAGCGAAAATGGAAAATAACCATAATTAATTTGTGTCATGAAAGTAATAGCCACATATTTGTTGTTCATTTCATGGATATTTGTTCAAAATGTTCAACGAATAATAATGAATGTGAAAATACCCAAAAATTCTATCATTTTCTTTGATAGTAAACCTATCACGGCAAATAATTGGACAATATATATTTATATCGAAAATAACTTTTTTAATCAAAATTAATCACAGAGAAATCGTGCAAGACAATTCGGTAGCAATATTAGATATTAGATCGTTTAAAATGTCAAAATGCCAAAAATCAATCTCAATGTGGTATCTATTTACTTTTAAAACTGAGCCGTTACTTTGGTCAAATTAAGATGTTCGTATTTGGCAATCGTTCAATTTGCAAAGGGAATGTTGGTATCCGAGAATGGTGTGTGGAATCGGTATTTGTATTCGTTGGTTTTGAATACGTCTCTGCATCATTTAACAATTTAACAATTTAATGAGTTTATTTTTATATCATTGTAAAGTGAAGAGACAAAGTTTTATTCACACAACGAGCAAATGTAATCATTTATATTGACTTAATAAATTAACTGATAGCAGTGAATGGTTTTCATATTGATTTTTTTATTGCCGTTAACATAATACAAGTGTGTTTAACTGCGTCCGAATATACACATCTACGTTTTGCATGCATTTAAATATGATGTCAGCCGATAACATTCAATGACCTATTGCCAGTGAGTTAGTAAGGGAGGTACACACACTCGTTTCATATGTGGATTGTGCAACCGAACATACTCATTTGAACCTGTTCTAAAAGGATTAGAATTGCAAATGCAACGAGACAAATGGAAATAAAAACGCGCACTCATGCCCAGACATATAAACAAATGAATGTTTGGTGTATTTAACTTGCTGAATGCATAGAGAAATAAGTGAAAATGGGGTTTCAAACAAAAAATGCGAAACAAAAGAAAAACGAATACAAAAACATTTTGCATATTACACACAACTGAACATTGCCTCTGTCGCCACATAAATATTTGCTCGTTGTTTCCTTTTACTGTTTCGTTTAATGATAAAGTGTCTCGTTTAGATCGATATTCAGTTTGGAGCACTTTTTTTGTCTTCTGTTTCGTGTGAATTCACCTCCGACAGTTATTACGGTTCAACTATTCTACAGTCTTTGTGGATTTTTATGCATTCGCAAAAATATGGCAATAAAAATATTCACATTTTTCAATCGATTTCCCAACCAAAAAAACAAATCGAATTTCTTGCATCCTAAAATGACTGTCTCCATTCCTGAGCATGTATCGATCTGTTTCTCTCCCGATTATCCTGATACAAATATGAACTCAGCATTTTTTGCATTTATGTACGATATAATTCTTTCCATGTTTATCTCACAGATAAGATAGAAACGGGGCAAAAATTCCAAATCATGCACAAAATATTCTTTTTTTTTGCATTTTCTTTTGTACATATAATTCAGCAAAAAAAAAAATATATTCGCGAACGAATATATGAAGAAAAAAGGCAGCGCATTGAATCGGATATAAAAGGCCAAAACTTGTATGTCGAGGGTGAGCTGGTAATAATATCGGGAATCAATAAAAAAATATGAACGGAAGATTGCAAAAAATGGGAACAAATTTTTTGTTCGAGTCATCAATTTTTATTATTGGTATTTCGATTCTTTCTCTCTCTATCTCCAGAATTCTACATTCTCATTCGATTTGATGTGGATCGATGCGGACAAAATGTGTCAGTAGTGTATGTGTGGTGGCACAATAGGCTGTTCGTAACTATCATCCATTCTAGATGAATAAAAAAAAAAACATTTCGGAAAATTCGAACAAAGTTATACAATATAATAGACTTCAAACCATTGAGTTGGATGCATTCATAAGCCAAATACGAAGAATATCATTTAATTAGCAGTTTCACGATATATCAATGAACTTATGCATTCGTTTGACTTGTAAATTGTAAAAGGGAAACCTAAAAAACGCGATCGATGTAAATATATCGTTTGCGCTCAATTTTCGACTTATATAAAATGATTTGCGAAATCACTAAAATTTCATGAGATTCTTTTGTTTTGTTTTCTATTAAAACGATTCACAGGGATGGAGAGAGAGGGAGAGAAAGAGAGGGCCACTTGCAATCAATTTCTATTTTATGATCTTCCATTAACTTACATTCTGTGCGTTGCATTTGAATGCATAAATAATGCATATCATAATGAATCGATGTAATATTATATATTCAAGACCATGGATAAGTGACTTCATAATCAATCGCCCTCTTTCAACGCCGTACAATAATCTATATTTAATTTGTTTCTATAACAAAATGCATAAAAAATTTGCTTGTGTTTTTAAAATCCATAAGTTGAATTTCCGTTCGATGGGATGACTTGATATTGAATGTATTATCAAATATATTGTTCTGAGAGCTGATGTTCAAAACACAATAAGCAACAGCAATATCATGTAATATTTATAAAATTCTGGATGGTTGTTTTTTTTTTTTTTTTTTTCTTTTGGAAATGGTCTATCACGAAGCAAAAACTGAACCCGTACTACGCACGCATATTTCTAGACATTGCATTTACACTAGATGATTATGCATATTTCCGTTTTGTTTTTGTTTATATTTTTCCATTTTGAAAAGCGCATTTTAAGCATATTTCATGTTCACCGCTGAGTCACAAACCAGCGAAACGTTTTTTTTATTTTCCACCATTCAAAGTTGGAGATTATGAAATTTTTTTTCTACCATAATATTTGTTGTTTGGAATTGAGTTTAAATGCGATGAGCAAAATATTGTGATTTATGCTTTAAAGATTTTTATCGAAAATTGCGGTCAACGCTGATTGCATAATTTTTGTGTGGTTTTTCATTTACTTGAACATGCATTGCGTGTATCGCACTTGAAAAAAAAAAATCCGCTTCATGTAACATGTGCCTGATGAAAATATATAATTATTCTGCTTAACACAAATTTCGTATTTTATTCATTTCTTTTTCTTTCATCGTCGTGGACGGTTTAAAAATTGTGGTCTATTTCCGATGATTTTGACATTTAATGTATCACCGCACTGCTTTTCTTTTCTACTGTTTTCATTTCAAATCACTGAAAAATAAACAGGTTCATGTTTATACTAGTTACAAGAGATGATAAATGTAGAAAGGTAATGGTTAAGGTAAATATTTTCACTTTATTTAGCTTTGAGTACTCGCACAAGAGAAAAAGAACGCATGGCATTTTTGTTTGAAGCAAAGAAAACTAACGTTATAAAATAAGTTGCTTTTTTGTAAATTTTATCAAGCCAATATATTTCGATGGAATTTCTTATTTGGCAATGAACAAAAAAATGGGTACGAGTTTGTGAATAATAAACCACTTTGCATTTACCAACAAGAACTATATTTACTTTTCTGTTTTACTCACCAATGGGTTATGCTTCGTAGGTTTTGAGGAAAAAACCAGGGGAAAAATAGTTTTTTCGCGTGATTGAGTTCAATCATAAAAGTTCACATGTGAGTGTGTACTGGTGAATTTAACCATTCATTTCAACTAAAACACTTTATCCACCAAAAACTAGTGACGTTCGTTCTCCCTTTTTTGTTTTTACAAAAAAAAAAAAGAAAAGTAAATGAAAAAATGGCGAGTAAAATTTGCACAATGTGTATGCCCGTGGCATTCCATTGTAAACGTTTAAATTTTCCTGATTTACTTTTTCATTTTCATTATTATTGTTATTGAAGTAGTCAACTGAGAATAAAATTTATGCACAAGAAAAACTTGAAAAAGACTGCAATCACTTTCTTTAATTTGAAGTAGAGCATACAAGTCTGAAGCTAATAGCTGCAATTCCACAATAATGAAAGTCTTTCCACTTTCCACACAATCAAATGGAAATTAAATCGTTTAAATAACACACATAATAATTGCAATAACATTGAGCTAGCGTCCAACGCCTTTGAATTAATTTCAACAATTACTCGAATGAAACACCTCGTGATTTGGAATTGTCGCAATTTTTGAATTGTCTCGCCCCTTAAAACTTTTACTTGAATTTTTAATTGTTTTATTGAAGTTTTAAGTGTTTTCAGTCTTTGGCGGAAACTTTTTGCAAGTTGATTTCATTAATTTTATGCGTGTATTTTGTATGCATATAAATATAAATATAAATATATTTTATTTATATCCTATAGCATTTGAGGAAGGTGAGTCACTTAATGGCAAAGAAGAAATTCATTCGATTAGACGAATACTATTCAAGTTGATTGCATCATTCGAAAATTAACTAAATAAGACCTACGGAATTCGATTCACACATGCACACATATTTTTCAGTTATCAATTCTCGATTATGTCAGGCTTTCACTAATGACATTAATAGAGCGAACGAATACGATGCTTTTGTGCCACCCGTCATTTTTATGTGAATTGTTCTCTGCATATTTTCTCAATTCCATTTGCACATTTGACTGCCACATTTCGGCTTCGTGTTGTCAAACCATCAGTGTGTGTTTATAGTTCGTTAGCATTAATGAGAGAAACGGAACAGCAATCAGTAAGAGCAAAAAAAAGCGCCAGTAATTTGCATAATTTTTCCATTAATGAGATTAGAAATAGTTCCATAAATATGAATCAAATGGAATGGAATGGAATGGAATGAAATGAATAGTAAACGACATTCAACATTCAGCATGGAAATCAAAAGTAAACAAATACAATTTCATTATGTTTCATTTCATTCTTCTTCTTTTTTTTTCGTTATTCTCTCACCTCTTGGAGTTCTTTGTTGCCATTTATAATGCTCAGTGTGCATATTTAAATGTCTCAACACATTTTCAAATGGGCAATCATTATGATAAGCAACACTGCAAATGGACGGTGCACGTTAAAAGCCTTTACAATTTGACTTCAATTAACATGTGAACGCTGAGTGCTGACCGCTATACACCTGAATTTACTCATGCTGATCCCATCCAAATGGATATTGAATTAATCATTGGCACATAATGAAAAAGAAACAAATTCAAATACGACCATATGTGCGCGGTACGCGATAAGTTCTCTTCGTGCGGAATCTAGTACTCGACCTGCAAATGCCAAAACAATCAAAAGTCATGCGAATGGTAGTTGCAATGTATATTGTGATATTTATATAAAAAGGAATATAAATGAAACAATTTTAAGGGAAAAGGTTGAAATTTGCGTTTTTTGTTTTTGTTCGAAATGCGGATTTTGATTTATGGCTTTAAGATTAGTAGCAGTCAACCAAATACCCATTAAATCGTCAAAACACATGCGAATCACTTATGCATTTATTAACCAACTTATGGTTTGTCGTTTTCATTTAATGTCTGCAATCAAGTTCGCTTTTTTAAATTTTTTTTATCTCATAATGATCGCTGTCGCGTTATGACAGCATTGTAATTCAATTCTTATCGCATCTCAATTGCTTTTTCTTTCTTTTTCTCACATTCTCTATCTCATTCGAAACTTGAATCGTCATTGCAATTATGCTTTATCGTTGTATTCATATTTACATGAGCAAAAGCGAAAATAACTGGAAGGTACATTTTAATGCATACTAGTTGATCCCATGTCAGCCAAGAAATTTAAATATATTTTGAATATTTTTTGGGAAAAATTAATGTCTGCTTACATGTCTGATAAGTTCCAACAAAACGTATGCATTCCAGCATAAATTGATGTGTTTAGCTAATTGAGGCCGTATATTGTACAGAGAAAAAAGTGTGGAAGGCTAAAAAATAAAATTGAAAATTTGATTACATTTCTCCATTAGCAGATGGACACTCATATTTAATGTAATTTCAGTACGATTGGCATTTGACTATTCAAATTGTCGATTTGATTAAGATTGCATTCCGTTTGGTATTTTTTTATCGCGTTTCATCCTTGTACCATGGTCTGATGAAGACAAAAATACAAAATGAAAGTAGTAAATTATTATTCAGCAACCAATGACCATTCCGTTTACCACATACAATGTAATGTGTAACGCGTTTGGTGTTGATGATGCAAATCTTTCGGCTGCAAAAGGGAAATATGGCAAAAATGTGCAAAATTCAATAAAAATGACTGATAAGCTGTTTGAGTGTTCCTTTTTGCCGTTGTCTTACTACTTGAGTGGTTCTTCTTTCTTTTTTTCCATTTTTTGTTTGTTGGCTCATCAACGCTTCAAACATGTTTGTTTTAATGCCACGTCAAACTAACTAAAAATGTGAAATGCATTAACGCATGAAGAATGATGAACATATGAAAGAGATTACGATAAAAAAAGGCCAACAAGAATGGCTGGCAAAACAAGAAATGCTAATCTTTTTGCCAAACGAATAAGTGGAAACGGCAATAGCGTCCGTATTTGAATACTTTTCTCACTCGCAGATGCGCATACGCACAAACACAAATCCGATAAAAATGTCTTTTGAAATGTGAATGCTCTCCGTCAAAGCAGCAAATCTTATTAACACATTCAGTGCTTTGCACAACGAAAAAAAAAACGAACATACGAACATTACACTGAAAAGGTCGAACCAAACATTGAGAAAACATACCATAAAATGCATCATGCAAAGATTAATTTTAAATGAACGACAAAAATTGCATACAGCATAATTTATAACATATTCGTTAAAGCAAAAAATTTACGCAAAAACTTGTTTTGTATTTTTTTTTTTTTTATGTTTTCACCGTTTTCAACATGCACTGACCAAATTTCATTCGTTTTTGAACAATTTACTCATAACGGCTCATTGATTGAAAATTAAATTAATTTCGTTCTTAAAATGCAATGCATAATTGTATGTCGATACTTTTTTTTAAAAAAATGACGAAGAACAAATACAAATGTAATTTTTGCAAAGCGTGTTTTCAATTTTAGGGTTTTGATAACGCTACACCTTTCAAGTGTTTACATTTTAAACATAAAAAAATGGCTTAAGTTTTTGTACTGAGATAATCAACTATAATTTGAAGAGGAATGATTTCCGCATCAGTTCATTTTTGTTGTGTGAATTTCTTAAATTTCGTTACATCATGTAAATTTGGTGTGCCTCATAAGTGCCTTAGTTGCATGCAAACTGAAAGTTCATTCTAATCCTTCAAGAAACATCAATTTTTCCAATAACAAGTATTAATTAGGATGGTAAACCATTGGTTCCCATTTTTTTTTTCATTTCCATTCAATAGTCAATCAATTTGAGCATTTGTTTCTAACAATTAACTGTTGCAAATAGACATTGAAGAATCTGAATACGATTTGCGATATGTAAAATAAAGTAGATTGATTTGTGTCGAATGCAAATACTCGTTTGCATTTTATTTCAGTTCGCGTTATATGCAATCGCACTGTAGATTCAAATTATGTGCCGCATCATCCATTGGTTTTTCTTTCAGGTTTTTGCAAATCTTTGGAACGCATCAACCATTTTGCTTGTAAATGCAAGATTTAAATATTCCACAGAAACTACAGTATTTACGCTTGATGGCTTGAGTGTTTTAGTTTCATTCTTTTTTTTTTATTTCACTTGAACCCCGTGCTGCCGTGAATTTTAAATAATATCCCAAGAGTTTTTTCTACTGGGAAAAAGAAAAAAAAAAAAATCATCGATGTGGAATCTCTTCTTGCGCAAATTTATTTTCGATGAATAGTTTTGTTTCTTTTCTTTTCAATTCTTTTCGTCGAAGTCGATTTCGTTGTCGTCGATCGGGTGAGTATGTTTTGCATATTAAAATTTGATTGTGTTCGGCGACAAATTTATGGATCGAAACTCACTGCACGATCATGTGCGTCGAAAGAAAGGGGAACAATATGCCAATAAGTTGCCGGTGCAACGGATATTTCCATTTGGTTTATAAGCGAGAAGAGGATGAACGAAAAAAAAAAAATTCATTTAAAATATAAAAGAACGTGTACATTGAGAACGGTTAACTAATACAGACAAAAGCGTACAAAATAAACACAAGAAAAGTCGCGGTTTTCATCCGTTGTGCCCAAGAACTTCGCGAGAACAATTGTGTATAATAAATTGAAATTGAATAATGCAATTACAAGCATTTACATTTTGTGCTGATTTTCTCTCATTCTTATTGTGTGTCTTCTTAGCGGGTTAAGGGGCTTTTTCATCAGCATTTTAACGTAATTTCAATTGATTGTTCTTTTTTTTTTTACGGAAGCGACGGGAATCGATATTGGTTCTTCACTTTGCCAGAACAATTGTCTGTTTTTTTGTTTCTGTTTAAGACCGTTCTTAATCCGTTTATTCTACATATTTGGTGACTACCTGTAATCGTATCTAAGCAATTATATCATATGAAAAAGAACAAAAACATGGAAAGTTCTTTTCCTGTGAATTATTTTTGTGCATATCCATATCATGACGAGATCTAACTATCCATCGACATGTAAATAAATACAGTTTGAACTGACAGTTAAACATCAAATTGGATACATCGTTTTGTTTGTTTTTCCTCCTTCCTTCGTTGTGTTGCATCCCCATTGAAATTGCACACATTTGGATATGGCTCATCCAAGCAAACGGTCAACTTTCATTATCTCATCGATGCGCGAAATTAATGCGATACATTTTGTTGTGCACCAGCAATTATTTCATGGTGATTGTAGGCAATGAATTTTCAATGCTTCGTTCTAGTTAAATAATACGCGAATTGAACAAATTGCGCTTTGGCAATAGCTCAAACGTATGTTATGTGATTATTTGCGCTGTTGTTTTTACTTTTTACGAATAGAAACGTCGAAAGTATTTTTTTTTTCTGGTGCTTCTAAACAAGCACACAATCTGCATATGGCATGACAAAACAGCCGGCCATAACAATCGTAAATTTCTGCTGGGAAAGTAAAGAGCCAAGAACCGGTTGCACAATACCAAAGGATGAACTTGATTGATTGGCATGAACTCGCTTTATATTTTCCAACAAAATTGTTTGGTACCATTTTTTGTACGGCATTCGAGTTTTTTTTCCTCTCGTTGTGTTCGTTTCATTAGACAAGAAATATTCTTTGGGACCTTTGTTTGCACTGTGCTGATTTTATATGTTTTAGCAGTTTATCATTTCTTTTTTTTTTTTTTCATATTGTATTCGACGTTGCTTAATAGACGAAGTTTTTTCGTGTTTATTTTATTTTTTCTTGTTTTTTTTTTCGAGCACGACTCACCACGCAGAGTGCCGATGCTGCTGATGTAAAGAAAATAATGAAAAATAATAATGTCGACCAGTAACTAGAGACTTAAACTATAGAACTTGCTGAGCTATAAGCGATTGTGACTGAATGAGTGAGTGAGTGCGTGTGTGTAGTGCAGGAGAACAATAGCGCACGTTGAAACAATGCCGAAAAACGTGCTCACATCACCGTGCAAATAAACCATAATGTCATGACAATGGCACACATAGCGTACCAGTGCAACATGCACATCGTCGGAATCAGACACCAGAAGCAGTGAATAGCACAAAAGAGAGAGAGAGAAAGAGAAAGAGAGAAAGAGAGAGAGAGAGACGAGTGCGCCGTGCTCACAATCCCATCTCAAAGTAGGCAAAAACCATTCAAACATCGTCATATTACCCCTATTTTTCAATTATGTTTGCTTTTTTTTCAAACTTTTTTTATGCCTCTTCCTTCTTTCGTTCCTTTTATAGTATTTTGAAGTTCTGCTTTTGTTTTCAATAAACATTTTTTTTTTTTAATTATTTGCTTATTTTGTTGTTTCAGTCATCGTCATTTTGTGGATCAAATATTCACATGCAAAGCGTAAAAAGCATAGAAAGGATGGATGGATGGATAGATGAACGGAAAACGGCGGATAATGTGTAAATGAGCTATTTTATTCTCTTTTTAAGAAAAGTTCAAATACAATCTGAGTTGCTAGTCTATTACAATAATGAAACACGCGAAATGTTAGCAATTTATTGAAGAAAAAAAAAACAACTTGCGACAAAATCTACAAACTTTCAAGACCTTCAATGTCGTTCAATTTTCTGAATTAATGAAACAACAAGAAAAAACGTTGACATCATTGCACGCAAAACATCGTGGCAACTCATAAAAGAGTAAAAAAAAATGTCTTTTTTTGGTGAAATGTGGGCAAAAGCAAATAAAAAGTTTATGAAATGTCAAGCATCAAATTCAACCGTAACTCTATGGTAGCAGAATAAATAACAAAAACATAAGAAAATTGACCTTCAGTCTCTGTCCCCACTGACTTGTGTATTTTGCATATTCCTTTTCATTGGTGCTATGCAATAACAAATTTTTACCAAATTTATTTTTTGTTTTGCTTTGCAACAAGAAAGCATAAAAAAAAAGATTTACAATTCCTCTGTAAAACAATTTCAATGGGCAATGACGTTAGTTTTTCTTTCGTCATTTCTGTGGTTGATTTTCTGACCTCATTTAATGTGACATTGCCGTCAACTCTCCAACTAAACTTTGAAATTCTATGGTAAGTGCTGACAATGCAAACGACATAAAGGATAAATAACACAGTAGCTAACATCAAAAGAAAACTATGAACATTTACAATCGCATTTTACATTGCATCAAAAACATACATTTATGCTTTAGTCTTTGACGTGGTTTGCAATGGATACAAAAAAAAAAATTTATTTCAAATAAAATCTACAGTACACTCAAAAACAACCAAACATGGACTATATGTACTGAAAATTGCTGAAAAATCTTTGTAGTCTATTCAAAGTGCTTAACGGTTTGTGAAAGTTTTTTTACGAGAAAATACTTTGCAAAACCAAAAAAAAAAATGAAATTAAAAACTACAAGAAATGTCAATGCCCCTAAACGAAAATTAGATGCAATTTTAAGCCATAATAACGTTTGAAAATGAATTTAAACATTGAAGGGCACAATTTGACCGACGGTAAAACCCAACAGATGCATAATAATGCAAAGAAAAAATGGAAAAACAAAAGCGTATAGAATCATGACGTCGCTCGTGATGTGTTTTAAAGACTATTCGATTGTAATTGTTATGATTGTAATAATACTATTTCTTGCGATCTGATGCTAAAGTCAATGAACCGAAATTTAAACGTGCTCCGATGACTCACGATTGCTTGCGATTATTTTTAATTCGTTGATTATTTTTCGAGACGCTTGAAAATTGGCTTCGTCTTTAGATTAAAGATCAAAGTCAAATTGAACTTCATCCATAATGGATAAAGTCCTATTCAAAATAAGAGTCCGCATGCATTTTAACTGGATATTGTCGGAACTTATTTCTATTGTAGCATCAAACAAAGTACCGAAAAAGCAAAAATACACTCATCACGAACTGTTTCACGATGACAGACAATCATCACAGAAATGTTGACATCACAAAAGCCTTTACATTAAGTATATTCTTTTCAATGAGCATTTCGAGAGTACATTTGTAGTCGCTGGACCATATTTGGAGAACAAAAATTTGAGCCCATCCAGTTTGTCTGGTTCTTTTAAACCGAAAAAAGAAGATAAAATTTCACATCAATTTGTTGAATTGAATTTTTGCATCAAATTAAAAAGATGAAAGTTTTAAATACAAAAAAAAAATGAATTCATTGAAATATAGACCTTCTTGAGATTTTGAATGAAAGTGCAATTAAAATGCTGGCAACAATTCTACCAATTTTTTTTTGTTCAATATAACCATTGAGTATTCAAATCAAGTAGATTCTTGTCTATTCAGCACAAGTTAGTAGACGATAAAAAATGCAGAGGTTCATTTGATTGATATGCTTTCAAATGTCGAGTATCCGTGGCAACATCCTAAAGCTCTTACCGCTTATCAGTAGCATCAATTCATTTGGATGAAATCACATACTGTTTGGATATTTGAATGATGCGATTTGTTTAACCGATTGAATGGCAATTCATTTCTTAAATGTTTACATTAGGACATCTGTAACAACTCAATTAAATATGCTAAGCATAGAAATTTTTCTGATGATTCAACCATTTCTTATCAGAAAATGATTTCAGTTGACCGTGTGACCCAAATTACAGTTGAACAAAAATGGCAAGTCATCAGCAAATCCAAGCGCAAATACAGAGACTGTGCATCGAATAGAAACAAATACGATGCGCTTCCTTATTTCTGATCGTATTTTCTGATAACATTAGACGAAAGAATGGATTCGTTGTTATTTCGCCCATGGACTTGCTTTACTTGTTCCACTGACCAAGATTATTGCATCTGAACGTGCATCAATTTGTAAGGATATCGTGGTTACAATTTTTTTTTTCCTCATCCTCGTCCGATTATCTTCTCTATATTTTTCTTCTCTCTTACAGGATTCAGTTGTAAGGCTGCTTTAGGGATTTTGTGTGTTTTTGTTGTTATCTCTCTTGCAGATTATATGTTTCATGTTTGTGACTGTGTTGTACGTGAATGCAATGCAATGCAATGCAATGCATTGGAATTGTAGTCGAGTCACCACTGCATCAAAACGAACATTATATGTTTTCATCTCGGGCATTATTCCATTTTCTGTTTGTTGTGAAAATAGTTTTTTTTTTCATTATCTTTTGGTTAATGTAATAGATGAGAATAAATGAGAAAAGAACAACGAAAATTTAACCATGAAATAATTGCATTGAAACAATCTAAATAGAATGTATTCCAGAGAAATGAGCCCATTTACTACCGTATCTAGATTACGTCCGATAACGAGAGAAAAATCATTTTTGATTTTGGCATTTACAAATTGAAATTGTAATTCGATTTCGTGATTAGACTGTAAAACACAGTTTGGTTGGTAATTTTTTTCCATTTCGTTTTTTTACGGTTCATAAAATACTGTTTGTACTTTCTATTATGAGAGAAATGGTTCTGTCATGCTGAATGAAC
The DNA here is from genome assembly GCA_029041755.1 of Resseliella maxima. Lineage (NCBI taxonomy): Eukaryota > Metazoa > Arthropoda > Insecta > Diptera > Cecidomyiidae > Resseliella > Resseliella maxima. The sequence goes on along the minus strand of JAQOWM010000596.1, from coordinate 1,122,777 downwards.
AGACTTTATTTTGTTTTTTTTTTTCACAATATTTTGAGCAATTTTTGCTAAAGACACCCACCGATCTACCACCATTCGATATGAGATCCAAGCATTCACCTTTTACGCTAAATTTATCACAAAAACGAGGGAATGCCCATTGTTTGCTGCACCATGCAGTTTTGAATACAATTCAAATGCATTTCGCATTTTTATAATTAACTATTTCTTTTTCGACTTCATTGGTTTGACTGCAAGCATTTTGTTTGCACATTTTTCATCTTTGTGTTTGAAAAAAAAAAAAAAAAAAAAAAACAGAAAATTCATTCTGTACTTAATGAGCACAATACAAAAAACAAATCAACATTTGAACACCCACGGATTTTTCCTTGGTGACGCTCAACGGGGTACTAATCAATTGCCACTGCGCATATTGAGAACGAAAACAATTTTTGTTTTAATGCATTTTAATTTCAATTTGAATCCTAGATGCATTCTAAATTCGTTAATTAGTTTTTAGTGTTGACGATGGTTTGAAAAAGGAAGGAGAAAGAGATGCAGTAATTTATTCAATTAAATTCTAATATATTGTATTAATAGTTGTAAGATGTTCTAAATGAATTGTTGTTCAATAATCATTTCAAATTGTTTTTATTTAAATTTGAACATTTTTCCATGAATTCAACTGCATCGGAATTGATAGTAATATTGTTGTTTGGATTATGATGTCATATTGTGTATTATATATCGGAATTTCTTCATGGTTACGACTCTTAAAATTTAAAAATAAAAAATAAAAAAAAATCCAGAAACAACATTGTAGGTCGATGTAGAACATTGTAAATCGCGAGTTGCAGATTATAATGGAAAAATCGGATGTTGTTTCAATGTAAAATAAACCGTTTGTTATCATTATCGATTTATATCCTTTCTTATATTATGAGATCATGCACTGAAGCGGCAACGATGAAAATTCAACTACAAAAAAAAATATACTTTCGCGATTTTATCGTGCCTCTGAATCGATCCATTGTTATGGATAAATTTAGAGTTTTATACTCAAAATATCATAAATAATTTCTTATTTTGTTGCGTATTCTCATACATCTTTGGGTTATAATTTTCTGCGATGAAAGAAAAACAATATATTCTTGCCAATCAAAGTTTCGTCTGTTTACATTGTGCGACGACAAAAACATACAAAGTAATTGACCTTCTGTCGATTTATTGAACAGCAAAAATTACATAATGCTCTGCATTAATTATAAACTCAATAGAAATGTACTTGTTTTTTGGCGAAGGAATTTTTAACTCACCAATTTAATGAAGCACTGCATTGTATACATAATAGTACTGTCCATATATACGGCTCTAAAAATATATTTCTAATTTAGCTGCATAGCAATCAACATTTTATGCATGAGAAATCATTTTGACATAAGAAATCCATTGTATATAGTACTTACAAAATAAATATTTAAAAACATCAACATTCCATGCTATGTGTATTATAATAGTTAAAATGAATTCATACAAAATATAAAAAATGCAAACTCAGCGACATTACCAAATATAAGTGAATCAGAATCCAGTGCCAGCCATTTCAGAAGATTGTATAAGTGGTTGCAACATCCAAAATAACAATGAGTCATGATGTTATTGTATAATATACATAAGAATTGATAACACATAATAACTGTATATAGAAGCATGTATAAAAGTGACCAGAATGATTCGTAGCATTTTGTGATTTCAGTAAATAACGAGATACAATTTGTCAAATGATACTGTCATCCGATCGATATTCATTGTAAGATGAGAAAAGCGTCAATTAAAATAATGTGCACAAGTCCAATCTTCTATTCTTGTAAATAATTCCATAGACTCTGTAGTCCAGCGCAAAGTTATGATTTGGTTTACATAAATGCCAATTATCTAGCATCAATTTCATATATTCTGTTGCCAATATTTTCCGATTTTATATCAAGAACATGACCCATTGAACATATTTTTCATGATAAAATATTTGCTCAATAAATTTATAAGATAACAATTCACTAATTAACCATATTTACTGTGCAAACATAGAAAATCAGTGTGTGTCGTTTCTGTTGTTCTCTCTTATGACAGTGAATTGAATAGAAATTCAAAACTTCCGCTCTCTGTCTTTTGACTAATGTGCTTGCATGTTGTAATAATGGCCTAAAATGAACTTTTTACTGTACATGAATATAATTTACTATGATACGCATATTTATGCTCTTAAATTTATTACCAGCCAGACCGCATCGTTCTGGCAAGAAGATCAACAAAAAGCAGGCTACAACAACAACAACAACAACAACAACAACAAAAAAAATCACCGTCGAACAGCATAAACACCAACATCGAATATGGGATGGCGAAACGCTCTGGTTAAAATTATAATAATAGAATGTATGCAAGACTTAAGCGGCAATAAGTGAGTTTATTTGTCATTATTATGGTTTTATTAATCTTTTTAATAATGTTTGTGTGAAAGCGTGCATATTGAATGCGTTGAATTGCATTTGTAGTGCCGCACGACGGATGGATACCAAAATCCATAAATCTTAATCAGCCGCCCAAACCGACGAGAACTTCATTAATATTATCATTATCTCATCGTTTCTGTATCGACTTTTGGACTTTTATTCAAATTGGCCACGTCCGTTGCACAGCAAAATAATAGCAGCGATGATTTTATGCACGTTTTGTACTGTATGTGATTACGGTTCACATGAATGTTTTATAAATGAATTATTTCTTTTTATTTTTTTTATTTTTTTTTTTCTTTGATTTTGTATGTATGTATTCAGATCACTTTGTCTTTGGTTAGAATTTGTTATTTATTCTATGAATAAGTTATTGATTAGTTGATGAACCAAATCTCTGTGGTTTTATGATAACATTCATGTAGTTCCTAAACAAATGCGTTCAAATAGCCAACGTCCTATCAATTTAAATATGTAATTATCTTGAATTTTGCATTCAAGAAATCAAATAGATAATTTAAACAGCGAACAAACAGAATTATAGATTACAGGTAATTTTATTGATGAGAATTGATTGCAAAATTTATAGGTGCGATATACACATCGTTTATGGCTGTAGATTGACAATATCGTATTGATTGTATTTTCACCTCACATTTCATATATTTTTAATAAACTACAACGATTAAATCTCAATATTCCATCATGTTCTAATTATAAAAGAAAAGTATTGATTTTTTTTTTCTGAATTATCGATAATATATCAATTAGGTTTACATTTCGTTCGCAATTTCCTATTAGCGTTTGAAAAGACGGAAATGAGGCTTTAATCATTAATACAAAAGATTTGTGATTAAAAAGCAAAAAAAAAACTCGTTGAACTCAATTTCTGTCACATACTACTCGACCAATACTCAAAAATTCAAATGCTTATTCAAATTTTAATTAAGTTCTATTTAGAGAAAGAATTTTTTTTTATTTATTTCGTTGTCGAGTTCTAGCTGTATAAATATTATGAACAGTACATACTCATTTTATATTATTGTAAAATTCAATAAAGCAATTTTTCCGAAGTGATGATTAATTATTAAAATTCCAGATTCCTTGTACTTTTGTGCCTACCAATCTACAATGGCATTTTTATACAAATGACAATTTAAACACATAATTATATATTGATTCTTTTCTTGAGAAATAAACCAAATGCGGTTCAATTTTCTTTTTTATTTCAAAATAAATTATCGCTTTATCGGTTCAAATAAGCAAACATATGCTTAGCAAAGAAATTCTTGTCAAAAGTCATAAATTTCATATTTTCATTAAATAAACATATATTTGCTTCAGACAAATTGCACTAATTTTATTGGTTTCTTAATCGATTTTGATAAGCAATGAAGAGAAAAAAACTCACTCAAAGACGATGTATCATATTCGGACGAAGTGATGTATTTTCAAAGTCTTCAGCAGAAGCGTCTTTAGAATAACATATCTGCACGCACATTGGAAGTCAGTAACACGCAATAGTCGCATTCATAATTATCGTCTATTTCAACTGCACACCAACACAACTTTATTTTCATTGAACGAATTATGATTTATTAATATATTGAGCGAATGTGAAATTATTTATTCGAAATAAATGCCAACAGTTTAACAACCAACACTCAGCATATAGTGCTAACGGCCAAAACAAGAATCGCGTGAAAATTGTGCACACTGAATGTCAATTTCATACGCTGAAGTACATTTTACATTCTAAACGAATGCACATTTTGGTCCCATGACAATATTTGGATTCGTGTAAAAATTTAATGGCCATTTTTATTGGTTTACATAATGAAATGCCATCGCTCATCTTTTATCAAAAATTTGAATTCAAATGTGCGGTCATGAATAAAATTTTCATTAGGACTCTTTTTCCATTAACGAACCACTTTCGACGGTTCTTTTAGCCGTGAGTATTCATGATCTGGACATCAAATTCCAACTATAGAATTGAGAGAGAGAGAGAGAGAGAGAGAGAGAGGGGAGTGAAAAAGGTGACACGTTTCTAAGCCGAAACCGAAACCTGAATTAAACCATTTATTCATTTTAATGAAAAAAAAAAAAAAAAAAAAATCGCTAAACCTTTTTCCAATAAAAAAAGAAATCCAATTTAAATAAAAATCTTTGTTGTGGTTATCAATTCATGCATTGGTTCAGTCGTATCGTTTTACATTTTCAAGCAAATCATTTTTATTTCAAAATACACGGTATGTGTGGCGTGTGCCCAAATTATGGTTGGTGTCTCCTGTCAATAATTTCACACTTCAACATTTGTGTACAAAATGAAAATGATTCGATAGCGCAATCGACGTCCACGATGAGCAGGAATATTTCTTTTTTTTTTTCTTCTCAAATTTATGCATTTATTTAGCTCGGTTTGGATCAGAATGGCTCGGTTCGTTTATTGGATTTTACATTTTAAAGGAAAAATATGCATTGCGTTTGATGAATTAATATACTGAATTTCATTCATGAATAGCACAACGTAATACACTACAATGAGTTCAATGGAAAACGTGAATTTAATATTGATTAATGCCGGTGAAAATTCAACGAATGAACTGAACTGTCGCCTATCAAACACAATGCATTTATTTTATGATATTATTCATAAACACCATTCCGTGTATCTATCGAATTCAAACTATACCTACCGCATTCATATGCGCTGTCTCCTGTCTGTTAACAATGTCGTAACTGAATATGGATTTTGTGTATATTTGCCCCATTGCAATTCAATTATCAAACAAAGGAAAACCACTTTTCGGATGCTCACTGTCGGCTGGTTGCATGATTTTAGTGGCGACAAACTAGAAACGATGAAGTGATAGAGCACAAAAAGTCGACTGCATATTAAATTGGTTTGTGTGTTGATCGAATATAACCCAGCTATTCATGCATGGATTTCAGTGCGGTCACGAGTTACTGGTATTGAGCATGCAATTTAATTTTTAATCCGTATTTAGTATTCCGAAAAGTCATTTGTCAATAAATTGATAATTAAACTGTAGGATTTTCCGGTTGTGTCACATTTTTTTTTTTCTCTCTCTCTCTCTCTCTCTCTCTCTCTCTCTTCTCACCGAGTGTCTGTTCATTTGTTGAATATACTATGTACGCTTTTACATTTCAATTATGCAATTTTTTTCAGTCTGCGTCTGTTTAACGTAATGACTTTCGTAGCTGTCAAACATCATTCTGCTTTGATTGGAGTTTTTTTAATCATGAAAACAAACGATATTATCTTCAATTTACCCGAATGAAATATTTGCCGTTATTGTAAAGAACAATTATGTATCTCTTTCGAATATCAGATAAATTTCAATTGGAAATGATTTTTGATCAAAATACAACGCAAAGTGAACCGAAAGTAAAAGGGGCCAAAATCGATTATATTTTCACCTTTTCCCTCATCAATTACATTAAAGGTTTAGAGGAAAAATGTCATAGAGAAAAGTTCCGCGGAAATATGATAACAATACTCTTATGCCAATTATTTGGAACAAATTCTTGGAATAAAATACTTCATTTGCCACTTCTTTTAATTATTTTTCCTCAGAACTTTTCTGTGCGACATTTTACCTCTGAATCGTTCACATACAGTTTACACTTTATGCATACAGTTCAAGTTATTACCTCAAAACCAACTCCGACTGAAACAAAAGATCCATAATATTTTGTGATCGTTAACTATTTTACGACAAACTTAATCTCATTGATATGTTTTCATTCTTGAGAATAAAGTCAATGCATAGAACAGGTTTTGATAAAAAAAAAAAAAAAAACAAAAAAAAACAAAATGATTTCGACTGTGAGCATCGCCTCTGGAAACATATTTCAATGATTAGTCATTACCTGTGGAAAGAAACTTGATTCATTTATCCTAATTGATAAGAGAGATAAGATCGCCATGCAAAAAAGAAAAAGCAGTTTGCATGCATACATGCATTGTAATGCAAAGGTCATTTGAAATAACCCGGTCAAGGGAACGATAAAATGAATATAAAACACGTAAATGGCAAACAACATACTTACAACACGTATTTGTTACTAACGAAAACTAAATGAAATATTCAAATATAGAAAAATTATGGCGACTCGAACAACAAATGAAATTAATTGTGATTAAATTAGTAAGAGCAGCAGGGAATCTGCACGTACGTTGCAGTCGACGTTGTAATTTGTTGTTGGCAATTTATGCGTTTTCACATTAAGCCACATCTGACTGGCGATGCAGAGAGTTCGTACACACCTTGGCGCAAATGTATTTGGCTTGTGTGTGTGAAAACTGGCAAGAAATATGAACCAACCAATATTGAGTAATCATCCATTGATGCTAACACATTGTGTAATGCTCATATCGTATTTGTGCATTGAAATGATTCTAATCGGTGTTGTTTTTTCATTTGATATGATGTCTGTTATACTCAGCATTAAAGGCTGATTCATTGAACTGTTCAAGCATTTGCACAAAATTTGCTGTTCTACTCGTTGCTGATGAAATTTTATTCTTCTTTTTGTTCATCCTTCTCATATCGTGCCAGCGATGAAACAAAAATGAAACAAAAAAATTATACAAAATTAAGCTCTTGCAATGAATTTATTGCTTTCTATTTATTTCTTTGCGAATTTCTTGTTCGTTGCAAAGTTTTTGCATGGATGATGTTGTTGTTGTTGTTGTTGTTGTTCATTGTTGCCCATCATCATTCTTGATGCTGTTTTTTCATGTCGTTTTCACCAAATATGCATCCAATCCGCGCTGCAATGCGTTCAAAAATGAACGAATGAGAAAAAAAGCGAAGAACGCATGCCAACATTGGTGTGCAGTGTGCACAAATAATATTAATATTGCTAATAAATTGTATAAACACTGAGCTAAATTAATTACAATAATATTAAGTATATAGTAAGCACACGCAGTTAGTTTAAGTGTGCTTACGTTAAGTTTGGTTGGTAGAAAGAGAAAGCGACGCGAAGAGAAAACAAATCAAAGCGAACAATCCAACATTCGCCTAGGCCAATGTCGCGCGTAAAAATGTACTTACAGGCGATAACTGGACTGCTTTTTCGTATTCATAAAAAAACAGAAAATGAATGGAGAAAGGCAGAGACGCAAAAGAAACTTATAAATCGACAGAAAAACAAAATTAAATTATTGAGTTGAAGCACGCAAAGCGTACATTTTATTTATCGTATTTTCTCGACACTACAATTTTTTGCTTGTGTGTGTGTCCGTCCGCTCTTCATCTTGCTGCAGTAAATTCAAGTTTACCAGTAATTGTTGGAACTCATATCGCTTGCAAGCTAACCTTAAGTTTTGTCCAATAGTGACTTTGTGAGTTTGCATGTTTTTTTTTTCAGCCAAGCTATTCGAAACAAATGCTTCAATGCTCAACAAAAACTAATAAAATGGTAAAAGGAATTTGAGAATTAAAAAAGGTCCAGAGAGCAAAGTTTGAGGAGAAATGCGACGGAAAGGGCAAAACTACAGCCGCTAAGCGCAACATGTGCAAAAGCATTCATTGTTCGTTGATTCATTGAATGCTCTCTGGCTATCATCGTACGTAATTTTCCATAGAATTTTTTTTTCTCTAGAATGCGGTTCAAATGATTTTCTTCCACTTTTTCCATCTTTCTCTCTCTTTTTCTCTCGTTTTCCGTTTGCTGGAAAATAATTATTTTTTTTTCTGTTGGATTTTGCTTTTACATATGGAACTCTTTTTTCTTTTGTTCCATTCATTTGAATGTCCTTCTACATTTTTCAATTGTTGCTTAGAAGTGGTGGCGAGATCACATTGTTGTAATCGGATTGCTTTTGTTGTGTGCATTGGGCGTGTGTGTGAAAATGGACGATGGTGCACGCTTTTGTAAAATATGCATGCAATTAAATAAAACTGTTCGATGCATAATAAAGATTAGAGAATTTGCCATTACTCCTTCTTGTTTGCAAATGTAAACTTGCATGCGTTGCTATCGTGTAAAATTGATTGTGTGCGCGCTACTGTGAACCACAAAATTGAAGCGATTCTTTTTTTTTCCCATTGAAATCTCGATTTTGTTTCACCATTTTTCCCAATGCTTGCTTCCCAGACAGCTTTCGTTCTACATTCAGTTGTATCCCAATGTACCGTTGTACAATGCATTCCATATGATGTGTGTGTGTGTGCTTTTTTTCTATCGATATGTTTGTATTATTTATTTTCGATGTCGATGGCGAAGCAGTTTTGCACTTGTGCGCCACACACACACACACACACACACACACACACACACACACACACACACCACACAAAATGCAAATAAAGTCGGCAATCAGTTTTCAACACCGTATAAAATCTCATATGTTTACGAATGGGATCTCTGTCTCCCTCTCACTCTCTCTCTCTCTTTCTGTCTTTCTTTGTGCATACTAAATTTGTTGTGTTTTTTTTCGTTCTTCTATTGGCGCGATTTTAATTTGAATTCATTTCTGCGATAGGATCAAAGCACGAATAATTTTTGCACCATATAGGGGTATTACTATTTACAACATATTGAGATACTCAAACTCAGCTAGTCTGAAGAATACGACACATTTTCACGCGTTCGAATATCCATTTATGAAATGCAATCGAAAATAATGAGAACTAAATGGTTTTGAACGGTTTTTAATTGTTCTTGCGGTTGGTGTTTCGTGATTGCATAAAACACAAATGATTATTTATTCGATTTAGAGTTATCTCGATGGTATTTTCATTCTTTTTATTCTGTATGCAATTCAAATTCGTGCTTGTTTGCTTGAAACATATGCTTATAGATCGTTGACAAAAGTAGCGAGACGTTTGTTAGTTATTTGATATGATTGTAGTCAGCATTTTGTTGGTGCTACTGACATTTGCTTCAATGTGCTATTATAATTTTTTTTTCTTTTAAAAAAAATATTCTCCGCTTTGCTGAATCATTTGTTAGTTCGACCGAATGGATTCTGTTGCTATCACGATTGAAATATGCTAATGTACTTGGATCAAATTTTAAAGAGATTTTTTGAAAGTGTGTCATTACAGCTTAACTATAATTATGATTAACCAGAAGCAGTTGTGCAACTTATTATGTTTTTTTCTAACACTTTTTAATGTCGTTTTTGCACGAAAATGTTGAAATTACCATATTCCCTTGAGTATCATCTATGAAGTGTGCAATTCAAAGCCAAATTCTATAGTTTTAAATTGATTTTCATATAGTTTTCAAATATCTACCTTCTAAGTCTATGTACGGTTCACTATTAAAAGAGTGACAACAATCTTTGTAATTTAGTTCGGAAGAAAAATTACATTTCCATTAAACTTAAATATCATATGAGAAATGCAGAATGAATCTTGAAAAAAAAACAAATTAACTTTGCTTTTGGAAATTTTATGTATTTTAAATATCGCAATTGATATATTTTTCAGAATAAATTTTGAATTCCAGTCCACCCACAACAAAAAGGCACGTTCTTTGCAGAAAAGTATGAGAAAAATCCGGGAAGCGTATTCCAATCAAATTATTTCTGGTTAATTTTTTTCTTTTTTACATACATTCAAATTGAATTTTTGAGTGTAAATGTTGATGTTCACAAAGAAATGAATGAAAATATTGAAATGAAAACTGAGAAAAATAAAAAGTGAACAAATATGAGAGGAAATACATTTTTCAATTGAAAAAACTATGTTTCTTCATTTGGAATTCAATTAAAAAGTTTGATTTTTCACATTTAAAAATATACACATATTTGTATATAAATTGTTTTTTATTGTTGAGGAAAGAACAGTTTTTTTTTTTTTTTTTGAATGGATTGAACGAAGGTCAAAAATGCTATTCACAGCTTTCGTTCAATGACTATTACATACATATGGCCACTGTAAATGGAAATGTCTTTTTACGTAATCCTTTAATCTAGCCTTATCTGAAGAAATACTCCATATGCTCAGCATTTAGTTAATGACTAAGTAGACTTAAACATCAATCATATTGCAGACGATTTAATTCAATCTTACACATTCTGAGTGAATGAAATGAATAACGCATGCTGTGTGCAATGTATGTATATTCTTGTTAGCAAAATGAAAAGATATAATTTCGTTTCAAATTTGCTAAGTTGCTACTTTAAAAATGATCGTCAAAATAGGAGATACCAGGGCGAATCGATGTACATTTAATATTCTGGTGATCCTTTCTCTTTATTTTCGAAATTGGGATTACATTGCAAACGTTCATATTTGCACCATCGTCTGAAGAAATAAATATGATTGAATTTTTGTGTTTGTCCTAAGTACGCTGCTTGGATATCTTCACTGTACTCTACATAATTTGTATCATTCATTATGAATAATATTTCGAATTAAATGCATGTTATCTAATAGTTCACTTCCAAATAATTAGGTTCAACTGCAAGCAAATGCTACTCTTCTGAAATGATTTTAACTATATGAAGTGCAAAGAGAAATAATCTGAACTCATTTTTCTATATCAGTTTCTTGGATAGAGATTCCGAATTGACGTATAAAAGAGAAGAAAAAACAAAAACCTGTAAACTGTAATACAAAACTGTATGTGCAAAGTGAATTGTGCATAAAATATCTCTTTTTTGTGTGCATTGGTAAAAGTGTAACTATTTAAATAACAAAAGAAACGTTCTACAAAGGGAAATGCTGCAAAAAAAAAAATAAAATAAAAAATGAGATACTTCGATAAAGAAGACAGCGCAAAAAAGCGGCCTTTGTAATTCAAAGCGAAAAGGGAAACAAAACATTCAATCCACATTGAATTTCATATTCGAAAAATCATATAATTGTTGTTGGTGTGGTTCTGTTTTGGTGCGAAATTTTTGCAATAATTCGTTGTGTGTTCGAATATATTTTTTCTGTCTGTAAATCGCATCTCGCCTTTGTTTCATTTACTGTGATTGTGCTTCGTCTTTACAGTGTGCTCTTCTTATTTCGTTGCATTCAATGGCTTTGAATCTGTATGGCATGGTTGAATATTTTCATTTTCCGAACTAGCGATTACTTAAAATCACTGGACCCAGAGATTCATTTTACTTTTACGTTTGCAAGCCACCGATCTTAAGGCACTTTTACATTTCATTCCATTTATAAATGTGTTTGTGTTTGTGTTTGTGTGTATGTCTCTGTACTGTTTATTGCCGCAAAAATCCCATAATATTTTATAAATTATTATAATCTGCTTTTATATAGTAATCACGTCACATGTCAAAATATAAGTATTTTAACAAGCAAGCCTTGTTAATAATAATAAGACAGCACATGTTTGGTGAACGAAAAGAATTGCCTGTGTGCCATTTTTATATTCGCCTCAGCGATGTTCGTTGACGTTGTTTCTCTTCTTATCTCGTTTTTTTTAAATCTCCTTCCATCTCTATCTATCTTTGTCGATATATCGAGAATATATATATATATATATATCACACATTATATATGATTTTCACGATATGATATAACTTTGGCAAGTATAACAAGTAGAATAAATTGATATTATTGAAACAAACATCATTATTAAAGTTTACATGTTCCACAATATTCTGAATATGAATTTCAAAGTTTTCAGTTTCAAAATTGAAAAACATATTTATTTCATTCATAATTTACTAAGAATCTTGAATTATTTCGAAAACAAAATGCCAATTTAAATGACTTCATTTATTCTTCAACCAAATTTTAATTCTACTTTTAATTATATATATATCAATGTATTTGTTTTGATGATAGGAAGCTATTGAACTCATAAGATTTTGAATTTTATTTCGCGAAATTTTTGTACATCGTAAAGTCGGCTTAATCCATTTGACATGCATAAATGTATTCAAATATGAAAAAAAATCGTTTCCAAATGACGAACATCATGAAAATAATTCGTTTAGTAAAAATGCGCCGCAAATGCTATAAAGTTATTAACACTGGAATTGAAATTAACGGATTATTACATTTCGTTCGCTTTTCAATTTATTGACCCGATGAAAACGATGACCAATTCGGAACGAATTCATTCCTAAGTTATAATTTTCTGTCAGTGAACTATAACAGGCCTTGTCATTTTACATCAACAACTTGATAGTTTTTAAGTTTAGTTTCGCTATAATTCATTGCTGACAATCAAAATATAGCAATTTGGTAAATTTTCAATTTTTGGCAGCATTTGAATAATGAAGAATTAGAAAAATGTTATTTGTGATGGCATGACATGGTTTGGGAATATAATTGGTTTTTGATTAGAATTTAAAAGTTTACAAAGTGATCCCAATACCTAGTAGCTGCTGTTTTTTTATTCTTTTCAAATTATGTTTTGTGTTTACATTCGTTTTTGGTGTTTTTCGCACATTTGATAAAATCAAACATTTGTCTGGTAAACTCAGTGCACCCGAAATTCAATTTTAGTGTTAAACTATTCTGTTTTTAAATTGATATCAAGATTTTACATTTTGTCGGTCGAAACAAACGACAAAAAACTCTTTATAAATTATTTATTTGTGTGATTTGGACCATTGAATGAATATTAAAGAATGGAGAAAAAAGTGAAGAGCGTGGAACGAAAATGAAATATTAAAAGAAATTATAACTTGAATTCGATCTGATTGCAAACGCATTAACAGCTAAACTCATGCCGAAAGCTCAAACAAAAGAACAAGCAGACGGCATCAACAACGGAAAAAAATATTGAGTTCCAACAATGGTGCCGGCAATGAAAAATTTGATGTTAAGTGGAAAGTAAGGAAAAAAAATTCCGTATGTCAAAAATACAATCGGGCAAGATCGAGCTCGATGCGGCTACTTAATTCAATTTACGGCCTATACTAGCGAGTAAAAAAGACACAAAAATAAAACAAAAAGCAAACCAAGTTGCTAGCGACAGCAGCACCAACAAAAGAGTTGGTCCAAAAAGAAGAAAAAAAATCGCCATTTTTGTACGAAAACAAAACAGGGTTTCTGTTAAGCGGCTGGATATCTGGCGTCCATAATTGGGATAATAAACATAAAGACGTATAAATATTCAATGTAAGAGCACAATATAATCGAATATTGGCCTGGTGAAATGAATACAATCCGCACGCCTTCGAGTGATTCTTCTACATTAGCTCAAAGTATCACGTTTACCACAAATACTGCCGTCCATTACATCGCATGGAAAGCAAAACGCATTTAATGAAAGAAATACAAAAAAAAAACCACATCGCAAATATATTTTTATTTTTTTTTTTTTGGTTCGTTGAACATTTCATTTTGACAGGCAAAATGCTGCAAGAGTTAAAGACCCACAGAGATACAAAATCATCATTGATTGCATTGCGGAAACTATTCCAAAATGAAAGATCAAAAATGTGCTTGAAAGAGCAGAAAATAACAATAATACGCTCCAATAAAACATAACTGTTTTGGAGCAAAGAGGTCGACAGTGGAAAATGTAATTGAAAATACAAAAAAAAAAAAACACTTTTTTTTTCTTATGAATGTGTGTACGTTATTTCTGAGACGATTGAAAAAAAATTATTCGGAACAAAGGAACGTGAAAACCACAAAATGACAAAGACGATGCGCCGCAACACAATTCATCGAATAAATGCCGCCGAAAATTTTCACAAAACAAAAGAGTTTATTTATTTTGTGGCATTCTCACATCTAAAACAATGAACATTAATGCACCTTATGAAAACTGATAACATCACTATTGCACTCAATAATTTTATCGTTTTGAATGTTGTTGCTTCCATTGCTTTATACTTTGGTGCATTCTTGACACAAGTAAATATATATAAATTTGAGCCAAATACAATGGCAGTATGAATTGACACTTCATTTCTCTTGCCAATAACAACACTTCAAAGAAAATTGACCAAGGAAATCCATGGTTTATTCAAGATATTAACCAAATGACCGAAGATTTCTTGAGATAAAATGAGAATGAATTGAATTTCTGAGAAACGGTATTCATTATAAGTTCACCTGAAGGTCTTTTCAAGTTGAAAAAAGCGTTTAAATGGTTTTGAATTTTTTGTTGTTTTTTTTTTTTTTTTTTCGAAGTCGTTCGAAAAAAATGGTCAATCCAGAAAATTGCGACATTTGAAAATGAGAATGGCCCATAAAAAATTAAACAAACAATTTCATTCTACGATAGTAAAAAATTATTCTTCAGTTGATGTTGATTGTGGTCGTTGGATGATCAGACATAAAAATAAAAAAAACAAATGAATGTAATACAAAACATGAAAATTGATTTAAATTATAGTTATTCTCTTAGCGGAAATAATAAATTTAAAATCCATTTATGTTGAGGAGTCGAGAGTATGTGTGTGTGCGTTCGACGATGATACCTTTTTGCTTTGTTTTTTTCGAGCACCTTTTTTTCGTTAGTGATGATACGATTTGTCTGTCTGACTTATCAGGAAAAGAGCTGATAGAAGTGTTATATAAATGCGCTCAAAATGTCGGTATTATGATATACATACATAAAAACTCTTTCATCTTTCCCATTCACAACTTTCAAATCAATTCTTTTTGGTTCATCGCTGCATTTAACAAGACCGCATTTTCAAGATGTGAAATTTTTCTTTCCTTTGTCTTGTATAGTACATTTTATTTTTTTGATGAGGTTTTTTTTTCTCTTCGTAGAACATTTTACAGATTTGTATTTATATCAAACCTGCTGATGTTTGTAAACTGCAACAAAAGTAGATGTGACACACAGCTATAAAGAGTTAAAAGTGGAAACAATACAGAAAAGATGGAAATTGATTCAATTCAGTGTCTTGTTTTCACATGTTGATGCCAATGTCGTTATAGTTTCACGTCTAAAATGATCTGTATTCTTTATAATCAATGCTCGATGCAGGTAGAAATTTTAAATCGTTTGAAATACATGACAAGGCAGTTGGTTTTTTCATTTAGGTGCACATCGCACAGGTCAAAGATAAATAAATAACAAAAAACAAAAAGCGGTGAACATTTGAAAATAAGGCATAAGTGATTAACATAATGTTTCAAAAATACATTCGACGTACATTTCGTATCATCGTTTTGCTCAAATAAAATCAATTGCCGCTTTCGGTGTGTTCTTTTGGAATATATGAAGAAAAATTGTAATTAGATAATTGGTCCAATTTGGATGCGTTTAATGTTCGGACGCTTTTAACAAATCAACTGAAATTATATTTATTGATGTTGGAGCCATGACTTTTGAGTGCAACGATATTGTTGCATTCGAATTACTATTGCAGAATGGTTATTTAAATATGAACGTAAACACTTTTTTTTTACTTTTAATTCTCAAACCACGCGTTCATTTCCCGTCTTGGGATGTAACTAGTGATTTTCAGTCTCGCATTTGATCAGATGCATGCGATAGTAGTTATCTTAAATTATACAATTCGTTTTTTTTTTTCTCATAAGGCTTCTTCATTCTTCTAACTCGTTTCCTAATCGAATATGGTGTGTTGTTAGCCTAATCGTTTTCGGGTTTTTTTTTTTTTTTGTTCACTTGATTCCCTCCATAAATTTTCTGTCGACATCTGTGCATGTCTGTCTTAAGTATGAATATCCAAGAGCCATATCATCGAAGAAATGAAAGGCATTGATTAATTGAAATCACTGATTCAAAACACTTTAAACAACCAAATGGTGGTTGTGATTATAGATAAGACGCATGCAACCTTTTACCAACCAAATTTATTCCTTTCTATGGGATTCACTTTGAATGCGTTTCAACACATTTTCATGTATTTATTGATTATCGAATTCTTTGTCTTTCAGAAGCCAAAACCAATAAAAATGATTCGCAATTGCATTAATGGATGGAATACATTTAAAATCAAGGGTTTAAACAACGTAAATTTATTAAAATTAAAATTGTTTGCATTTGCTGGCTTATCATTCAATAGAATGGTACCAATAAAAAGTAATCATGCAAAATATTATTATTGAATGGAGAGAAAAAAAAGAAGAATATGTTTCATTCCTTTTTTTGTCTTTACTCTTGCAAATATCCCTTGGATGGCACATTTTGTTCAAGAAACCATGAAATGTTAAAGTTGGAAGAAAAAATGAAATCTAAATGTAAGTTGAATGGGAGTTAATATTTGATTTTATTGCGAGTCCTTTATCTCTTTTAATTATTCTTGATAGGTTTTTTGCTCTTTTACTCAATTCGAGTTTTTTTTTTCTTCAAATCGAAAATAAGAATATTTAACGAAAAAGGGGGAACCAATGCAATAATAAAATGGCAAATGATTTGAACGAAATGAGACATCGTCCAAAGATGTATATAAACGATATAAAACAAAAAGCCACTGTAAGAATCATTATACATAAATATGAAGTTTACGATGCCAATAAAATTTCGTGTATTAACATTACGCTCTCTAAATATAGCTCATGCACTGGTGATTCCTTTACCGGGCTCACACAATGGCCGGTGTGTAACATCTTCAAATGTGTGTTCATCGTTCATCAGATTTTTGAAACCATCATAACAGTACGGACAAGTCGATGCGTGGATCCGTGATTGTTTGCACTTAAAATCAAATTTGTTCTTCGGGCTATAGCTGTCATCATCATCAACCTCAACAACCAACCATGAAAGAACAACTAAAATTTCAACGTAAACGAAGCGATCAGTCCTCGGAATTTATGACTTTCCATTTCACTTTTATCTTTTGAATTTAATTGCGACTGACAGAAGTTTGCATTGGCAAAACAAGCAACATTTTGACCTTGCTTAACCCCCCCTCCCATTATCCGTCTAAATTGATTTTATACAAATGATTTACAAATAAAAGCACCAATCGCATCAATTCTCCTGTTGAATTCAACTCGACTTACTAATCGTCTTTTCAAATGTAAATTATCAAAGTGATTTTCAACAAAGCACTTTTTGGTTGATTGTTATTTTAACATAAAGGGAATTCATAGCATTTCTATGGACTCGTTAAGGATCGATAATAAGTTTTAATTGATCAAACAGTATTTGAATATGAAAGCCAAAGTAAGTTTTAAATTCATTTTAATTGGGCATAATTATTCTTTCATAATGCATAAATTTTGTTATTACGATCCACTAATTTGATTTTGAGTGTCAAAGAATGACATTCGTATAAAAACGTTGCGTGTTTCTTAAATTTATATTTTCGATTTTTCACGATTCATTTCACTGATCGCGATGACATATTTGTTTGCTTACGCTCGCTTACTTGCTAGATTCTGTGAACTAAATACCTTTTTCCCAATTGCCATCAATAATATTTTGTTTGAATATATAAATAGCTTGTCATGGCGTTTCCTTATCAGACTGACGCCAAAACATTTTGCCCGAAATATATCAAATTAAACATATTTCCAAATTTCAATAAATATAAATAGGCCTTGGCGCGTTAAATTTATTTGATTTCATGTTAGGAAATGTGCGTGTTCCATGCATTTAAATAACATGAAACAGGTAATGGATTCCGAATTAAATCAATTCGATCAAATTGAAGCGAATAAATAAACATGAGTGAGTGTGTGCGTGTGTGTGTGTAAATTCAAAATTCAATATGTGTTTGTCTGTGTCTATCTATCAATGCACAGTTGCCATTGATATTTATGTGCGTCGAATTGAACGGCTTTTTGGCAATGCAAATAATATATTTAAATAGAATATTATGGCTAAATTGAATTCGGTAAGCATTTACAGGTACAAAATAAACGCAATCGACAACGATTTGCTTTTCTTTTCGAATTCCCAACGTTCGCTGGTTTTGCTATCGATAAAATGATGTAAAAGATACACATGTGATTTGAAAGCACATTAAATGTGGCCAGTGAAGAATCATGGCAAAGAGAATCAGCGAATTAAATTGACCTACTTTTCTTGATGGAGAATTGAATTTTTCAACGTAAATTCAACGCACTACTGGGGCTAAGATATGACATACATGCGCGCACTTTGAAATTGATAGAATCCTGTGGCGTTAAACAGTCAAGCAGCCAAGAAGCATCCTACGCACAATTTTACAACATTTGCGATGTCATGTTAAAAAATCATGTTTATTTTTTTGTTTTTTTATTTTCGTTCACAGCCGAATATATGTATATTTTGCCAATTTCTGTATCCATGCCGACCCATTCGTTCTATTTGCGGCTGTGCATTTTAAAGAATTCCTTTAAATTTGAAAAGACATTACATTTATTGTAAGCAAGCATGTATATTGTATCACATCAAACACATTGAAACGTGAATTATATACATCGACTGGAGTCTATGCACCAAAAAGTAATAAAACCTATCGAGTATGCCTTGGAAAACAAACTGCCAACATATTTTAATTCATTTAAATTTATTAATATCATTATTAAATACACATTTCCGTGGTACTTCGGCTCATGCACTCACAAACATACACCTTAATGATTCTTCTCGCGTTACAGCATTACCGAATGGGAAAAATCGGTTACAATGAATTTCGAATTTCGAATATAGAAAATTTTACATAAATTACACACTTTTCTGCATCGATTTTGCGGAGGTGTCGAAAAGACCACACAAGTTGGCTATGGGTACGTATGTTAAACGAGTAGTAGCTATGCGCTTGCATTCAATATCATTAACATTCACGTCGAACATATTCTGATGCCAGGTTGTATCGTTTTCGAAGCAACGAACAAGAATATTACCGTCGCTACTGCGGCTGCTGCGCACATAAACCTTAAACAACGAGAATATTTTCTCAATCAATTGTCGCTTCACAAGTTCATTTCAACGTGTGTTTTTGTTTTGTTTTTTTGCTTTTGAAATGTAAAATATTTTTGCATATTATTCACGCTAGTCATTACGTTTGCCACGATTGTTCTGCCTTTAACTAGTTGCAAGACATGCGTTTTGCGTAAATAAGTAAAACGTTTTAGGCGTTGATTTTGAATTCAATGTAATTTTCCGGGTTTTCGGTGGATTGCGAAATCTAAATGTTAATTTATGTGACTGCGCCCGAAAGTCATGTCTCTCTCTCTTTTGTAATGATTTTGAATCGTTGGTAAATTTAAAATTATACTTGAATTACTCATACGAATAACTCAAACTTAAACGACGCGTGTTGATTTCCAAAGTTGGTGTTTTTTTTTTTTTTTTGTTCTTCGCTTCTCTCTTAGATGCTACAAGGCGTTTCAGTGAAGTTTGTGTAAATTGATTTTTAATTACTTCAACGGTGATTTCTGGAGCCTGGCTTTTAAAACTCTAGACTTTGAAGTGTACAATAAACAGCATACATTTACCTGCTACTGGGCTTAACCTTTTTCGTTTCGATTCGTTTAATCTAAACATGTATACCATCACTACATGGATATTAAATTGTTTTCTTTCTTTTTTTTCTATCCAACTTCTTCTCGAATCGCGTTACGGACTCATTTTTATTATGTTGATGCTGGTGTTTGTATTCGTCTTTCCTACGGCTATTTAGCTACAATTGTTTGTTGAGAATGTAAGTAACAAGAAGATGAGTCAAAACTTTTAATCCGAACAAGATTAGTGGAAACAAAAAAATATTTCTGGCCGTGATCTATCGAAAACTTAATGGTATTAGTCAACAACGCGTCGTGTAAATGTAACACCAATACGATATTAACGAAATTTATTAGGTTTTTCCATAGCCACACTCCGAATATTAAATCGATTCATTCTATTTCATATGGAAAAATGTGTGCTCAGAAAATCTGTGGCTTGAAATTTTGCCAATTAATTTACTTGGATGAATGATCACAAACAAATCTATTTTTAGCTATTGATAGCAATTATTCTCACAAAGTCACAATGTTCATATTTCACTTTTAATCCCTGCTTATATAAAAACCAAACCGTCATCATGAATACGATATGACCTCAAACACAGAAACAAACAAAGCACACACACACACAAACTAAATTTAATTAGTTTCCATTGAGTTTGGTGTATCATGGCGCTTTTCGATAAGAATAATCCAATTAGAGGATTTAATTCAAGTGCAATACTTCATAGGCCTGAAACGAATTAGTCATACGGTCTCGAAACTTATGCTAATCTAAATCCCAACTCATGTCCGAATCTAAAGAAATGGCCAGGCTTTTATTACCAGCACCGAATTCAAAGAATTGTATCAAATTTACTGCGGTTCGCGTATAAATATTTCATTTGTCTCAAGATATATCGTGACACATTGTTTTAAATGTGTCGACTAATCGGTGTATATTCTTCATGGGTCAAACATATTCTAAGATAGGCTGCGCGGCTACAACAAATGGTAAAATAAGATAAATCGTGATAAATCCAAGCCGCTTTTGTTGTAAATGTGAAAATAATTTTTCGACATTTATCGATGTCGTGTAATAAAATGCGTTGTTGTTGTTTTGTTTTTTCTTGGTTTATTTACGAAGCAAATGAATTTCAAATTCGCTCGTAATGCCTACATTCGTGTTATTTTTTTTTTCGCTTGATTTTCATATGTCTCTTCAATTGTGACAGGTTTCTATTTTAGTTGCTCGATGTTTTACTCATTTGACATTCTTTGTTTGTTAATCTTTGCGCATTTAGTTCTACCAAATTCATTGCTGAAACTAAATTCATTCGCATTAATGATCATATTTTCTGTACAGTCCATGTCGATTTGTTGTCAAAAATGTTCGTAATCGTAGACCATTTTTCGTAAAAGTGAAGCTGAATCTGTCCCATTTGACAGCCAGTTTAACTATGTACTGAAGACACACGCAAAAAAACTGTTCTGATGGAATGCGTTTGGTGTGTGCCTGTGAATTTTAAGAGGCCAACATCATTTTGATTTAGTGTCTCTGTTGCTCTCGTTGTCGCAATCCGTTTTTCGTTATGTATGACATACTGTGGAGAGTTGTTTGTCAATTTTAATGCCGTATATCGGCCAGAAGCAAATACATCAATATAACTTAAGCTCAAAATGAAAGCAATTGTTTTTTTTTTTTCATATTTTGTGGCAGGGCCACATTCAGTGCGTGCCGAATGAATTTCGAAGCCAATGAAATGAGAAATCAAATATTATGCTATGGACTATAACGCATGAATGATGACAAATCCGTTGCGGGCCGAGCATATCACACTTATAAATGAGAGAAAGAAGAGGAAAAGCGAGAACGATATGAAGAGAGACAGAGAAAGAGATAGAGAGAATGAGTTATGTTGAAAAAAAATGTTTAATGAAATGACATCAAGTAAAAATGATTGTGCGGCGCAATAAAGGACCTAGAAAGGGATGGAATGAATGATTCTCGTGGAACAAATATGTGTCATAAATATAATGAAACGCAATAAATTTTTGGATTAGTTTTATGTGTTCGCATCTTTTTTGTTCAGTTCAATTTGGAGTGGTAGTCAACGAGAGTCGAAGTGGGATAATGTTGTGACAAACGTACAATTTATTTTTATATCAATAAAAAAATATGTGTATAAATTTTAATTTTGGACTGTGTTTTTTCCAAGTTTTTTCTTTTTCGTGTGCATCGTTTCTGTTGGATTTTTTTCGCTTGATGTCATGCTTTCTTTCTCTTTTTTTTTTTTTTTTTTTTTAACAAAGGGATTAAACAAATAATTTATGGACGAATGGCAATGGAAAAAAATTGTGAAATTAAATTACACAAGAGAGAAATGTATACTTAACGACTTTTTCGAATTACGCTCACCAAACAGCAGATAATGCGTTAATATCGGCGACTAAATACGATAACATTCGAGCTATTTTAAGACATTCATCGAACAGCTGAAACATTTAACAAATAAATAAATCCATAAAATATTCATTTCTCTCCAGAAAATCCGCACTCTACCGAAAATATAATCGAACGCATTTTGCTGACTGGTTTTGGCAAACACTTACTTCTTGCCATGGATTAGATTATTTTAATTTATTGAGCATGGCAGTATGAAAGTTTTTCGCGTGAGATGCTATATAAACTGTAATAATATTCAAATAGCATCGCCAATTGCACATCCATTCAAGCTACAAAAAAAAAAGAAAAGAAAGGAACCGTTCATTTCAAGATACATTGACATGCATTTATTTACTTTGTTGCATTTATAAAATGGAACATTTACAGCTGCTCCAGTGATTGTAATTCATGAGAATTTCCTTTGCATTCTTTAGACCTTTTTTTATACATTTTTAATTACAGATTAACTAGAAAATTAAGCATATAAAGCTGCTCACGTCAAAGCTCATCGACAAAAAACACAGAAAAAAAAAATTTCCCAAAAAAAAAAGAATTGTTTTCATCCTTTCGTCTGACATATCGGTAGGATTTCATAAGAAATTAAGTCGATAAGATGGATTGAAGACTGAACAGGAACACGTGTACCTAAGAGAAACGAAGTGATTCAAAGCTAATGAAAACAATTGTCTTGCATCATTCCATCGTACTTTAGAAGAGCCATTCCAACAATAATGGCGCATGGACGTTGATTTGAATTATGAATAATTTTTTTTGTTTCTTTTTTCGCTGTCTTGTTTTCGTTTGTCTCGCTGTTGGTAGCATTTTCGCTCTCTATTTCTCTCTCTCTCTCTCTCTCTCTCTCTCTCTCTCTCTCACCGTTTCTCTGTATGTTTCAACAATACATTTGGCTCCTTTGGATTTAATTACACGTTCACACATTATATCATTAACATTACAAATATAACGCGGTAATTAACATTTAAGTGTAAGATAAAATTATTAGACATTTTGCTGTTGCTCTGTGTTATGTCATTCTTTTTGTATTCCCTTGAAAATCATAGTCTCGTTTTCCATTTTCGTGTTCATTTTGTTCTTCCCTTTAATTCGCTATCTTGTGTCGTATTTCTATTTCTTTCTCTCTCTCTCTCTCTCTCTCTCTCTCTCTCTCTCTCTCTCTCTCTCTCTCTCTCTCTCTCTTTTTCTTGCTCTTTCTTCTGCTCACATACCGTCAGCGCATACTTGGCAAAGTTTTTGACGAGTCATTTGCACTATTAGTGTGCAACCGCGTTACATACATAATTTCTTCATTGGACTTGTCGCAAATCTCGTGCTCTTGTTTTTTCGTGATGGCGATGGCAATGGTGTAAAAACCCATTTGAATTTTGCTATGCTGTCTATGTGTTTATGTGCTACGTGAGAATTTTGTTTGTTGGTACTCTGGTTGTTGCGAACGTACATGAGGTTCGTCTTTAATTAATGTCGTTTAAAATCGTGTGACTCGATACAAAAAGGCGGCGAAAAAGCTGAAAGAAAACACAGTAGATGAGATTCCGGTGCATGCGAATTTTTTGACTGAAGATGAAAGAGAGAGAGAAAGAGAGACAGTCAGCCACACGTCGAAATGCGGCGAAGTACATATTGTTATAATTATTTTGCTTCGGATTTGCTCTCTAACAAGAACGTTTTTCAGGCCGTTGCCACGTTAACAAGAACAGATGATTGCAATGTATGTGGTATATAGAGTACCCAGTGTGCTTGTTTAATTTATATGATTTTTTTTTTTTTTGTCTAAGAAAAGATTACTGCGATGGCCCGAAGTTTGCAATGGAAAAGTACGTGAAAATGCTTAGCATGATGTGGAGATGTTCTTCAAGAAATTTTCCTACGTTGCAAATCAATGCGACTGCAAAAAATGGCTGTCACTGTACTGAGTTGATTTCAGCATCAAAATGTAAGCATTCGTTAAGTAAATTTCGTGCTGTTTTGCTATTTGATGACGTGCAGAACAGTGCAAATATGGTAAAAGTCATTGTTTCTGTTTCGATATGAAAAACTGATAAGAAAAAAAATGAAAGAAAGAATAACGTGGAGACGGTATGATGCGTACGAACCAACAAATCAACGGAATATCGCGAGCGCATTATAAAATGTGATTTGCTGATGATGCGCGATTCATTGTTCTCATTTTTGATGCCATTTCATGTAGTTCCACTTCAACGTATTAAAGTGAGTCTTTGCCTAACTAGCAAACTTCTTGATGCATGGCTCTCTTCGATTCGGTTCAGTTTAGTTTCAGTTGAATTGAAAATGTGACTGCGTTTACTGTGTCTTCTTCTGTGTGTGTCACGTCAATCTTCGTCAATTTATTCTTGACTCGCACTTTGCCCATATAAATGTGCATGTGAATGTGAATGTGAGTATATAACTGCATTTGTGGTCGTGTACATGCATGTGCATGTGAATGTGTATGAACGCATGCAATTTTGTGCCATCTTTTTTGTTTCATTCTTCTTGGCATAGCTCAGATGAACTTCTTTGTTTTTGTGATTCTCATTTTTTTTTATTCCTTTGCGGCCCAAAACTTTAATTGTTTTTCATTTTCTTTTATTTACAGCGACAACCAGTTATAACAACAAAAACAACTGAAGACCAAAAAGTCCCGCAGTCTTGCAAGAATTTGCTTTCGAAACCGTTCATTTTTTTTTTTTTTCATTCAGCCTAAGCAACCGTTTTCTCCGTCTACGTTTGACTCGTTACATTTTGGATTGCTTTTACTCTTTTTCGCTTCAAATTGAAAAATTTGCATTCAGACGAACAGGAAAATGTGTGTTTCAGCTGTTTGTTCGCAGTAGCCGTTCAGCATTGCGTTTTGATTGTTTATTATTTTGCATTTTAAATGGAATCGATAAGTCGTAAATTCGTCAAAATTGATGTGGCAAGCTGATTATGATGATGGCAATGGCTGTTTGCAATCCACTGTCCATTCCATATTCGTTTCAACGTTTTGATTTCAATCGCGCAAATACGATTGTCAATTCAGCCTATGCTTAATGCTCATTCTCTATATTATTTTCCAACATTCCTCGTTAATGTGCTACCTTTTGAAGCGCATTTCATTGGATTAGATTTCATTTCATTTTGTCTGTCGCTTGTCTCAGTTGTCTGATGACAAGCTGACAGAAGACTGATGAGCCATCATCATATGGGCTTCTTTAAGGCATTACAAAAAAAAAAAAAAAAAAAAAAATCATATCAACCAACGATAAAAAAACTAGCAATTTCTTGTGCGACAGATCAAATGAATGAAGGAAGGAAAAAAAAATAAAAATATTTCCATTTTTGTCAACAACCATTTAGAATTATTATTGATTTTCAAAGAACATACTGAATAAACGGCGGCTTTTATGAAGATATAACGCTCATTTTAACAAATTCTAGGACAATTGAGAACAAAAAAGTCTTCGATGAACTGCGGCAAATTGATTTCAAAAAGAATGCTCGATTGTACTATATGAAAACTTGTAAAACAAAAAAATCCATCATTGAAAATGGAATGCCAAATGGTTTGGGCGTTTTTCTAGCATATATGCTTCAGAACAAAACTCAATTGCATTTGAATATAATAAATGAATCTGAATAACGAATAATCCACCTAGTTACTCAATTATGTTTGTCGAATGGCCCATTTCAAGTAGTCATTGTCGATTTTTTTTCAGTTAGCTAGTTCAATCAATAACAGAAAACCCAATGCAACTAATCATACAAATGGTAACTAATTAATTGGAGTTTCTACGGTTGTTTCGTGAATTGGAAAACCACAGAAAGCCCTAAACTAACAATAATATACAAAATACATTCGCATGAATAGAGCATTTCAATTTAGTGAGGAAGCCATGAGATGCCATAATGCTAATTTAATCTTGATCGTAAAACTTTATTACTGGTTCGGATCGCATCTATTCGAATGAATTCCACAATAATTTCGCTAATCAAATTTTGTTCGACATTGCTGCTGTAGAAATATAAACTAATGAATTCGTATCGATAGCTTTCAATTTGATTTTATTCATATTTAGAGGCGGTCGCAAAACGAATTACTAAACGTAGCGATTCGATTGCATATGTTGAAATCACAACTAATCGCAGCGAAAATCAAATCGTGTCGCATCGTCGGATGATGTGGTCTCGACCTTTGCTCGGTATCGGCCCTCATGCATTTGAATTCTGAATCAATGGTGACCATATTTAATTTATGAAAATCTGTAAATACCATTCCGTATAGCATTCGAATATGATTTTATTCGGTGTGTACTTACATTTTAAAATATCTGATTTCGCTGTCATTATTGTTCAATTAATTAATTTATGTAATCAAATTATCGATTTTGAGCCGTGTGCATTGCAAATCTCCGCAATCACATGGCATTACATAAATTAAATAAATTGACTTTTTGTCTACCAAAAATCATTCATTTTTGTTGTTGTGCTTGTTTTATATATAAAATACAGGAGAGAGAGAGATGCATAACTATATATTCAACGTAATTTTGGTACATAATTATTGAAAAATGACAACAATGAATAATTTTTATGTGCGAATTTGTATTTTATTTCAACTTGATTCATTTTTTGTGATGGTTGTCACATCGCATCGGTTCGACATATACTTTCATCCACAATTACCATTTCATGAATGATTTTTTTTTTTTCGTGTTCATTTCCACATAATTGTCAATAAAATGAATGAAAAACATTGAAACGAGTCATAACACATAATAATGAAAATTCAAAACGATGCCAAATAAAAAGGTTCGCATCAAGCGATCAAGTCAAACTTTGCATGAATAATGAATATATTTTAATTTTTTCAAAATTATTAGAATGACAACAGCATGTTCTGATGTGCTATTGTGTGCTAATACACTTGATTCCAGTTAATGATCAATGCATGCCCAAACAACAGTGCACATTGATCACATTTCCACTGATTTCAATGAAATATATCGATTTATATTTAACAAAAGCTGCCACTTTGTACATTTTGCATTTTATTATCACAAATTACTATTTGTGGACATTTACTTTATAGTTGTTGCATCGATTTTCGCTAATTGCTGTCATTTCCATATTAAGCACAACATTACATGTTTATATATATCTATACGGAAAGCACTCTATATTTATATAGCAAACCATGCAAAAAGATTAGCTACTAATTTGATCTCTCGATTTTATAAACCATGAATTGTCATTTAAGTTGATAATTTGCATTTATTTGCATGGAATTTCTTCATTTCATTTCTTACAAGACATTTTAAGCCCTTATATGATTGTTGCAACATCATACAATAGATATATTAACAGAGCATTTTAATATATAAACAACATCCAAACAATGTATAAATATTTAAGTCGACGATTATTTAGATATTATTTTGACATAAAATATGGACGGGAAAATATGCATACAATCTCATGGATGTTACGCATTTACATTTAAATTTTAAACGTTTCTAACTATTTTCAGCAATTAGATGATCCATGAATAAAATGTCATGTGCGATGTGCGTACACATGTCGAAAGACCATACAAACACATTACAAGCATACAAACTCGGTAGCTCAGTCTTTCGATGAACGCGAACTTGTCGAACACCGCATCGAATTTACGATTATATAATTTAACATTAAATCACACCACAAATACCGCTTAAATGGTACACACAAAACAGAGACCGAAAAGCAATTGCTGCATCACAAATTCATTACACCTTGATGATGAATCATTGGAATTCCGAATGAATATATGCGCGTGGAAAATTAATTTTTTATTGTTATCAAATTTAGATGGGAACATGAGAATTTAAATCAGTCTCTGATTGGTGGTAGGCTTCAACTTCAATCGAGCTTAATTTGTAGTGTATGAGCTTGTGCATATGTATTTAAATTTTCGATTTATAATAACAATAATAATGATAAAATAGGCATGCATCGTGTTGCTCCAGCATTGCTGTTTGTGTTTACCGCTTTTTATGTCGAGCCACATTCATGTACACATAGGCTCGCTAGTATTAAATAAATTATATATCATGCGGTTTAATAATTAAAGCTGGATTAAGCTTCGGTATTAGTTTGAAAATGGGATTTGAGCTAATTTTAACGATTGAATGTAATCAACCATCAACGACAACAAGGATCATTTGAGTAACTTTGAAAATATATGCTTCATGTTTGTTGGGGTAAGAAAAAAAAAAATTTCGGAACAACAACTCATATACTTGATGAGCAAAAGCATTGCGTTTATGGTCGCGTTGCAACATATTTTGGCGATTACATTCTATCACATTCTGTTTGAAATATATTTTGGCGAAAATGTAACATTTTAGCTGATACAGAAATGAACTGAATTGACATAAAGTTGATATTCGAAACGATATATTTACTACACGCAAATCGGTTGAATATGATAAGAGTGTGCAATGAGACTTCGAAGATTGAATACTTCGAATAGATTTCTTTGTTCATTATATCTATTGATGAAATTTGTTTTCCAAGAAAACTTGACTAGCCCCTGGAATGGAACAACTTGGTTAGTTTGGAGTTATTCACATGACTTTTGAATTGGCTCACTTTATTCAAGCCAAAAGTTAAAAACATGAATGCTGGTTGAATTCAACAAAATGTTTGAATTGAAAGATATCTTACAAATAAATTCAAACCATTATCTTTCATTAATGGCGCTGTTCCGTACCGATTTACTAAACCAACAATAATTCACGAAAAAGGAAACATTTTCAAATCAATATGTTGTATGTAATTCGACTAATTTCATACTATATTAGAGATATTTGAGCTTTGTCATTTCAATAAAAAAAAAAGAAATAATTCCAATTCAATCATTATTTGAATTGATGTATAAAAATGATTTTCCATTCACATTTCAGCATTCATATACATTTGCCGATAATATCAAATTGACAAATGATTGAACAACAATTGAAAAAGAGCCAAGTCGAATAATATAATGAATTTGAATTGAATGATACATTTCTAATTCAAATTGATGGCACCTAAATTGTGCAAATCATCGTAATTGAATGGATTCAACCAAATTATTTAATGATTATTAATAATTTTATAAAAATGGATTTGTATCAGTTTTGTACAACGTGTATATTGAACCCCAAATTTTATAGAAGAGAGTGAGAGAGAATAGAATTGATTCCGAAATCGGTTTTTCGTCGTTTATTACATCAATTTTTTTTACATTCAATTTAATACGTTAAAATTGCTGAAATAACATGCACGCATACATTCAGAGCATTATTTTGCGGATTTTCGACAGGAAATTTGAAGCTTCTATGAGCTTTATTTCCTTTGTGTTGCTGTGTGTCGTACCATCAAGCGCATCAAATATCTACTTTGACTACGGTAATACACATGATTACAAGCGAAAATATAATATTCTTGCTCCGTCTTTCACTATATCACTTTTGCTATCGCTATTGCTGTCTTAATATAAACTTTGTGTTTGCGTGTATGAAAATAGGTTTTTTTGCTGCTCGTCAATCTAAAATGTTTTATTGTCACAATGGGAATTTTCACGTTTTGGTATTGTCGCAAAGGCAAAACAGTCGTTAGTTCCAGATGTCTTAACCGAATTCAAATGTATGCGCCGTCGTTGGAAATCAAGAGATGCAAATATTACCAGTTATCGTATGGAGATGATAATACACTATGAGCCAGCCGTGTCAGTCGTCATCATCATCATCAGCGTCATTGGCATCATCATCGTCAATGTATTAATGGACCAAAATGATGCCAAAATGGTACATAACATAATTTTACTACCACATTTAAGCCATGCTCATAACATATACATACAAACATCCGCCAACGCTGCAATGCTGACATAGAAAAAAACAGAGCGAAAAGAGGAAAAGACTGTAGAATATGACATTTTCGTCCATTTTATTCATGTTCTACTTGACAATTCGCTACTAAAATTTCTCTTTTATCCATTTCAATACACTCTTGAACTAAAATATCCCAAACAGATTCCTTATGTTAGTTCAAGCAAAAGTTTTCTAATATCGAAACATATTTTTCGCTTTGACACTCACAGAAAAGTGTCAATATCAACGGAATGAATATCATTTCACCACTACAATCGAAATTCCATACATATTGAATGTAGTCGAAGAGTAACAGATCGCTACAAGAAAATCATATGTAGTCCATTTGAAATAAGAAGAATTGTTGTGACACATACATAAGCACACGCACATGCACGTATATACACAATCTCAAGACTATAGGCATTGCCAATTTACCTTCTTCAAGATAATATACACTTTTCCGTTTTCTGTGACTATTATTCGCGTCGCAACATAGAAACCTTCCGTTTCTCTGATTCTAATATAATATTTTTCACTCACTCTTCGCTTTCTACTCTCTTATTTCTGTGCGGCTTGGTTATTTTGATTATTACTATTATTACGTTGTAAGAGAATGTAAACAAAGAACAGTATCATGATACACATTCTAATATGCTACACAACGCACGGCAACACTAGCACATGCTGTGCGAACAATATAACGATGTCAGTGACAAGAATAATAAAATAACTTTTCATACTCCGTTTGCTTTTACTTTCGGGGATGCGAGTCTCATTCACGTTTAGTCGTACTTATTGTATTTCATTTTGATTTCTAGCCTTTACAATACACGCATACACAATTATAGTACTGTATTTCGTGCCCCAAACATGATTTTTTTTATTTCTCTCTTTTTTAGGCCAAATCTTGAAGGCCAAAAAAGAAATGTGATTTTCTTCCTGATTTCATTTCATTCGGCTAGTCACCATTCGGCTGTTTTTTTTTTTTCATATTCTTATTCAGTCGCACACAAAAAATATCGATAAGAATTTATCTTAATAAATTGCAAATGAAAAACGGCTAGATAACAAGACGATAGCCGATCGATGTGATAACGCCGAATGTAAAAATGAAATTGTATCAAATTTCCACCATTTTCACCAATCTGACTGTTCTCGCCAAAATCCAAAAAAAGCAGACAGAAAATTTCTTTTTATTCCATTCGGCAGAAACGAATGCGAATGACAAAAAAAAAAAAAAAAAAAAATATAATGATATATTTTGGTTTGACAAAGTCTGTCTCTCTGCATAGCGGGGGACGCAATGAGCGGTGAAAATACCAATGCCGTCTTTTCGATAGTAAACATCGCTTAGAATGAATAGAAAAGGCATGATCCGTATGACGTTGAGTTGATTACGTTGTTAGTGATATTGTTCAAGTCGAAAGCAAAATGAATATAAAAAAAATGGAAAAACATCTGTGTTGGTGACACATTCGCACTTGCGATAATGATATCCCACTGATGAATGAATGGGATAGCCGTGTTATTCCAAATTCAAAGTGCGTTGCTAGCGAGACGAAACGAAACAATGAAATTGGATGGATTTTAAGCAAACGGCAGCGTTCAATTTAAAAAAAACAAGAAGTCTTACATCCGTAAGATGAACTTTTCCGCACTGAAAATCCAACGCATACAATTTATCCAATTTCTGTTACGAATTCGTTATATTTTATCTTAAAATAACATATTTTAAGTTTTTCCATAATCAAAACAAATTATTCTCTAACTAAAGTAGTCCCATACTATGACATTTTTCTTGGAAAGGAAACTTGTAGAGGAAATGCATTTTTGAAACCAAAATAAGATGAATTAGGCACGATATATATTTCTCCGTTTAAAGTAAAC
The DNA here is from genome assembly GCA_029041755.1 of Resseliella maxima. Taxonomy (NCBI): domain Eukaryota; kingdom Metazoa; phylum Arthropoda; class Insecta; order Diptera; family Cecidomyiidae; genus Resseliella; species Resseliella maxima. The sequence goes on along the minus strand of JAQOWM010000596.1, from coordinate 1,090,754 downwards.
CGAAAATGACTTACGAATTATGCTCAAAACTGCATTTCTACTTCTGTGTAATTGTTTTTGCGAAATAATAATAGTTTTACATGGTCCGAACTTTGAACATCATAGAATGCCGTTGTTACGTACTTTCACATACAAATTGTAACATTTCACCGAAAATTTTATCTGAGGACAAACAAACAATGGAAACGACTCTGTAACATTCGACGACCTATATTTTTTTCGAAAAAAAATATGAGCTTCCTTTGACGAAAGTGCCGTAAAATGGACACCTATTTTGGACACTTTTCATACAAAAATCATCATTTACACTGGATATATTTCCATTTAACGGATCCACTATGCGGTCATCATCCATGGCTCAAAATTTAAAGGTTTCTATTCCTGAACTATCCTAACAATTCTGCATCATCAGTTTTTTTTTTTTTGGCTCGTTGGGAATGAGCTATTGTGTTAACAAATTTTTGTGTACAGCGTACAGCATACAGCGTACCACACACTCACATTACGACGCTCTAAAAACTGGTTTTTCGTGTTCTTCTAGGTTCAAAACGCCGATAAAAAATATTTTTGGGTGCCCTTAATTTTTCGATTACAATACTTTTATGCACAACATGTTGTGTGCGGAAAAAAAAAATTGCGATATCATTTTATTTTGTCATTTTGTCATTTTGTGTGGATATTTATTGCGAATGAATCTCCAACACACTAATGGTATATAGTTGAGGTTATAATAGATTCTGTATTGTATTTTAAGTTGTCAATCTGCTCTCGCAATGCGTTGGCGATGGTCTTCAGTCATATGAACATTTAAATACCTCGAAACAAAACATTTTTATCGTTAATTTATTAACTTGTTTTGCATCCGGAATACTTGACGACATATACTCGATGAACAATGGATGGAATCGCCAATAAAAATAAAAATAATGTGAACTTTGATGTTCGGAAGTGGCGACCACATGTCTATCTACAGTCGATAGAATAACAGAATAGCTCTTTTCATTCATTCGACATATCATCCATTGAGATTGGATATTCAACTGAAACAGAAACAAACACGAATAAATCTTTAAACATAAATAATTCAATTGTTTCGTTTTGTTTGTAGCATTTTCTTGATTCAACAACTTAAAACTATCGAAAGAGCAAAGCGCAATTCAACATTTATAAAAATTCAACAAACGTCCCCGCATCACATCAGTTTCTCAGTAAATTTTTGTTTATACGTTGAAAAGTCGTTTGCATATAATTTTATTTGGAAAAACAACCATGTCTTTCAAATCTATTGTACAATAAGTAGTTTCCGTAAATCATAAATAAATCAGACACTCATTATTCATATTTGTTTTCTACGTTCATTGTGGTATGTTTGTGGCACTATAATTTCGTTGGTTGTTTCAAAATTGCGGTCGGTAAACTTCATGTGAATCCGGATCCGAAAGAGTGAAAGTTGTTAACAGTTGTCGACTAAGAATGGATTCAATACTAGTTTTTCTTTTTTTCCACTAGGCACTTTTCTTTTGTCCATACAGTGCAGCTCATTTTTTTTTTATTTGTTATTTGGTCGGTTATAGAATTTGCCAAAAATGTGAAATTTAATACAATTTTGAATTCTAAATGGAAATTATTTGTCACATAAATATGATATGTTTATTCGCCATCATAAAAATCGGTGAATTGAAAAGGCTGCGCCTTTGTAGCTTCAACCTCAAACCGAAAAATGAGAACATTGGTCATTGTTTTTGCTTTTGTTTTTGTTTTTGTATAGACTAAGACTGTAAACAAGCGAATTGTACGATATATATATATATATAAAGGATATCGAATGGCCAACCGGAATGCATATGGCGCTCATGTCAGCTCAACCATACAATATAATATGATGGTAGTTACGGTGCTATTTTCTTTACATAATTATTATGGAGTCTCATTCATTTCTCGTACCATGACATTCTGCTTGTTCTTGTAACATGAAAAAAAAAAAAAAAAAACAGTTAATATGCTCGAATGTGTACGTAGGCTTTTCGATAGAGGGATAAGAAAAGTTCGCACAATGGCTGCGCATTGTGCACATTTTATGTACAAAAAAAGAAAAATAAGAAACATTACGAATTTTCAACATGGAATCATAATGTTGAAAGAAATGGAAGAAAGAAATGAAAATGACACAATGCCATTCGGCAAACATAAAAAGTTGCACAAAAATTAAGATGGATGTAACGAAGGGGAGGCAACGTTTTACATGTGAATGCGTTTGTGTGTTTTTTTTATTTATATGATTAAATGCATACACTTCGTTGTTTGCAAATTGCAACTCTCTTGTTCTTTCACATAAAATTGTCACACACATGTATGGATGCCCTGCTGTTATTTACATAACACAGTCACTTCACTCATAGCTCGTTATTCGTTGTTCGTCACTCGATATTTCTTCGTCAATTTTTATTGTTTACGCTTTTTCATCAGTGCAACGCAAACTGCATTTTCATGGATGCGTCGAAATCGGGTTGTCACTCAAATGCAAAAAAAGTAAAAGAGAACTGAAATTAGAGCTCTTTGGACGAATTTGAAAGGGAAAAGCGGCAGTTTCAAAAAAAAAAAAAAAAAAAATTCATCAAAAAAGTGTATTTTTGTCGATGTTAATCGCTTCTATAAATTTTCATTCGGTTTTTCGTAAATGATTTATCCGTATTATATTGCACAATAGCAATAATAAATACTCGGGTATTATCAAGTGCATGATTTACATGTTCGATGTGCTTTGATGCCATGCCGGCATATTTTGAATATTCATTCACAGAAGCTGTACGTGAAAATGTCGACAGAGGGTTCAAATGCTTCGAAACGGAACATGCTGTTGCAGAAATTGGCGCTTTTTCAACATTCAAGTAACAAGGCATATAAACGATTTCAATGCAGAAGCATAAGCGTAAATATGTATATGCAATAGCAGTATATGTGTGCGATGGAGACGGGAATAAGATTGTTATAATATCCTGTACATCGTTAGTGAAAAACGCATACAAATTGAGACACACATCCAAATGAAAATGGGAATAATCAATTTTTCAGTGGGAAGAAAGTTGACGGTTGTTGCTGCTGAACGGCTGCTAAAGGAAGGGGGAAGGGCACCAAACGGAACGAGCTAACAATTTCAAAGTTACTACTATATATGTGCAAAATCAGAGGGTTGAAATGATTTCAAATTACCACTCATTGAACAATTCAATGGCAATGGTAAATATGCACGATGCACACGTATTCGAATATGGATGACGTTGTTTCCTGTGCATTTTGTGTGTTGCACTTCAATGCACATCTTAAACATCTTTCGCTGACTTTGAAGCACGCACACACACACATTGGATTAAATCGTGTGCATGTCATACACGGTGCTCATTCCATCCAAACGGTGCAATTTTGTTCGAGAGAATTGCCACTATCACAGGAAAAGTGTGTTTATATACAGGCGGCTGAATAAAAAACGCTTTTGTCGCCTTTCTTCACATTCCATGTTAACAAACAACCGGTAGCACTATGCAAGTGAATTGCATGAAGGAATTTTGTTTGTTACATTCGGTTCCATTGAAATATGAAGCAACACGACACCATTAAAATACCCTAGCTCAAGAAATAGCAATGGCTGAGCTCTCGCTACAACTTTTGCATATGCATGTGTTTGGCTTACGCACTTAGTGCAATGACATACCGGAAATTGGGGGCGGTTTTTTACACGCGATGTAAAATGTGTAAAAAAAAAATATGAAACCAACAACCAAATGCTCTTTGCTACCAGCTAAGACAGTGACTCGAAAGAGAAAAAGCATGTGCAGTGTGCACTGTGCACACTCTTGCTGAATGGCAACTGCTTTACAACGACGTATAAATATTTTTGCATATGTTTTTTTTTTCTTTTTGTTTTTTTAATGGCTGATTTTCGAGCAAGAACCGCCTCATCTTGATAAATCCACGTGATTTTTTTTATTTTATAGCCTTCATTTTGTTTGTGCACAATTTTTTTTTATTAGTGTCGTTGTCACGTTTGAGTGAGCGTATATGTAAACGATGGTATTAAGCAGGGAGTAAAAAAGAGACTGAAATGAAATGAAATGCAGTTCACAAACGGAACTACATAGCGCAAATGTTCTACATCTGCTTAGTGCTCTGGTCTACAAATGATAATTTCAGTAAAAGCTACTTCTTTGGAAAATTCAATTTTTCTACAAATAAATGCTATAAATATTTTCATGTGAATTCTCATATATATATATATCTATATTCGATGTGATTTCATTATTATATGCTGCACGAAGTTCTCCAAATGGGATTGCTATTCATAAATTTGATTTTCATATCGAGAAATGGAACAAAAATTGCAAATGGTGAATTCTATTCCCAACTGAAATCGACTTTCACAACCCATTCACACCGTTACATTCTTGCAAAATATAATCATGTGAAATGTTTACACACCGATTTTAGTCATTTCCGTCGGTTAATATAGAAAGTTGAATGCACTTTGTTTGCAAAATAGTAAACAAACTGTGTTCTGTCGATCGATGCAAAATGGATTGCCATGAGCTGAAAATGTATGTTCTATGCTCTCTATCTCCCTCTCTTTCTTTGAATACACATTGTGGTATCATATGCAGATTATGAGTGACTTAATGAACTCTGAAAACTTCGACTTGCCATTTGCACACCCGTTCCGTCACTTGTTTTTGATCATAAAACTGGAAATTGTGCAGTCATTACACAAATAAACTCATTTACAAAAGTTAAACTGTGTGGCCACTTTGCCGGCAGAAATGGAAGCAGAGGTCTTCGTGTCTTGCACATTACCATCCGGATGATGTGTGTGTATGTGAGTGTGTGCAAGTGCAACGAATTGAAACAAAATCAATGCCAAACTAATGGAAAGGCAAATTTCTATGATTTGCATCACTTTTGCATCAACTGCATTGATAATAAAATCAATTTGCAAGTCATCCGCCTTGCCTTTCTGTATTCAATGTCTTTTATTTAGACTTTTCCACAATATTTAATTCAAAAAATATAAATAATTCCAAATACAATACCTCAACTGGCGTCCTTATAATTACGATGGCAAAGTGAAGAAGTCGTAAATTTTCATTAAAAAAAATTTACGAAGAAATAAAATCTCATTTAGTTTGGCAAACGACAAGTGAAGCGTCCATAACTTACCACAACTGAAAAGTTTATTGTGAAGCAACACGAAGCGGGGGTAGGTAGAAAGAATGGCAGAAGAGAGAAAGAAAAAAAAAAACAACATAAAAATTGATTAAAAGCAAAGACGCGCATGATATGTTTGCATAAATTGCATTTAACTTGGAAACGCCAGCTGAAAATTGCGCTACACATGGCATAAGTTGAGCAACTTGAGAACAACTAACAATACTCGTAGCATTTTCATTTCGACACTGCTACTGTGATGGTGGTACGCATCATTGCGACTTTTAAGTGAAACGTTGTTTATGCTCTCTCTCTCTCTCTCTCTCTCTCACTCTCTCACTCTCTCACTCTCTCACTCTCTCACTCTTCAGACCGTTTGTTTCATCGACACTTTACTTTTAATATTTTTCCCGCTGATTTCATAACAAATTACTTTAGTACATTTAATTAAAGACGTTTAAGCGTGAAATTAAAGCGATGACGACGACGAAGACGACAATGTCGAACCGACCATCAGAAAATAAAACTGCAAATATTTTGTGCTCACTATTCAAACGATGGACCTGTCGCAGCTTCTCCGCAGCAACAGTTCCAAAGGAAAAATTTGTCATAAAATTACGAATAAAGCAGTGAAACAAATAACAGGAGAAATTTTTTTTTTTTTTTTTTTTTTTTTTCAAAAAAGTAAACCTTAGCAAAAACATAAATAAACGCAGAAAAAGTGGAAAAATGGCAAACAAGAATGGCGAATCACAGTGAAAGCGTCGAGCGTAAGTTAAGTATGAATTATGAAGTCTTAAATGCTTTAGTGCATTTTTTTTTTAGTTTGTTTCGTCTCATTCATCGTCTCACAATTTCGTAATGGATGAATAATTAGCAAAATTGTAAATTGTAAACTGCATGACTTGCTGCAAAATCGACAGAATGACATGCCTGCAAGCCGATCAATGCCGAAAGAAAAGAAGAAAAAAAAACACAAAAGTCACAACGGAAACGAAAAACTATGAACATTTCTCGAATTAATTTTTTTTCTCTCCGAGGAATTTATATGGTTCAAGCACTCTAGATTTGCGGCACAGTTTCAACCACTTAAGAAAGTTTCTATAAAAAATGATGAACTGTTTTTCATCAGTGAGCAGTTCACTTTCGAATGAATTTGTCTTGATTTCAATAGGCTATGACTCGAATGTATGAAAATTAAAGTGTTTTCTGTAGATGTTGTGTTTTGTTTTTAAATCCTGGGAAATCTAAGTTGATGGTTTCTCTTCCACTTGTCGACTTAAATCTCAATCAATATGATGGCTTATTGATTGACATTTTCTTGAAATCGCGGATATTTGATACGTCAATTATGAATGATTCAACTTCGTATTGTGCAGATGGTTAGTATCGTTCATGTCAAAAATCATTCATCCGAACATATGTGTTCTTTGTGCATATTCAAACGATTAAGTTACACAAAGCAATTAATTTATAATCTTAATTTCTGTTAATACGGTTTAATTAATTTCGTCTTCTGTTTTCATTTTAACTTGGTACTGTATGGTTGATGTTATCAACACAATTCAAAAACACTTTCCATTGACGCTGACGAGTGACTGGCTGATGAATTTCATGGGAATTACATTTATTGTAATCAATTTTAAGATAATTTTCATTAGATTTTTGTTCATTAAATTTACGCCATTTAATTGCAAGCAGATGTTGGGGTAAAATTTTCTTTGCAATGGTTATTTGAAATAAAATCCACAGAATTGAAAAATGCGCCATCGACAATACACGTGTATTAGGTTTCTCAAGCGAAAGTAATAATCTCCAGCTTATTTGAATGTATAAAAATCAAGGTTTGTTTAAAAAACACAATTTTTTTGACTTAATATTGTTTAAATAAATATCCGTAACAATTGTTAAAATGAATGAAAAAAGGATTTATGTAATGATTTTCAATTCAAATGCCATCAAAGTATTAACATTAGACGAATCAAATATTTTTGTCAAAATAAACATTTCTCTCGAAAAGTTCCCTTGTTCATTGCCGGATTATTTAGAGAGATTGCGATTAAAATTACTTGAATTTACTTCAAAATACACACTATAATAATGTGCGCATAACGAAAGACTAGACGAAAACACATCCGAAAGAGAGCTAAGCAGTGTTGCGTGTTTCGAAAAAAATAAAGTATAAAAGTGTTTCTTGTCTCATTTTTATTTCTTATATTTTATAGTCAGTTGGGACTCCTTCGAAGAAAGTATGCGTGATGAGGTTAAGCGAAACGAAATATGTTTCTTCTACGACAAAAGTGCTATTTTTATTGCTCCGTACATATACTTTATGTTTAGTACGCAAAATATCTTATTCTTGACATTCCGCTATTCTTTTCGAGACATCGAACGCTGAATGTGTTTATTCGAGTGAATGAAAATGTTACTCTAAGTATATATGGAAGTGTTTGAGCTCATTTGCATAAATTGTACATGGGATTCAGTGCTCATGACTTTTCTAACGAGTTCACACGCATATTTTGAAGCATTTTGATATGTTCGCGTAACCAATTTCATAGCATAATCTAGAAGAAACTCTATATATCGGTGACATTTTAATGAACAAACAACGTGAGTCATGGAAGGAAGTTTTTTGTTTTTTATCAAATATTTTAATTAAAAATACGATTATAGACTAAATGCGTCATGTTTCCATAAAGAGATAAGGATACTTGTCCCCGAACAAAATTCAATCCATATTGCGGAATTAGCATAACGATTGTGCAAATATTAATTATAGGATAAAAATAAGTCTGGCATCAAGAAAGTGTGATCTAATTAATAGAAAAAAACAAAACATATCGTCGAGATTGTGAGCTGCGCATAGTGAATGAAAGACATAATCACTATGATTGTTATTTGCTTAGAAATTAATACCTGAACAATCAGTGTAAATTGAAGAAAATGTGGTATTTTAAACGATTTCACCTTTGAACTCCATTTCAACAATTTCACTTTGTAATTTGCAAATCAAATTCACAAACAGCCATTTCAATTCGTCTGTGATTCATCAAAAACAATTCATTGACAAATTACAATGTTTAGAATCGCAAACTTGGATTACAATTTATTACTCAAGCATCCAGTTACGAGTTACTATACGGCTCTTTGTTTAATTTTATTTGGAATTTGAAATTGTTGCAAGAGAATTTCTCTTCATTATCGAATCAAATGATTAAGTATTTAAAATGGGTTTATTTGAATCCACTGCTAAGGAGGAGCTAAACAACAGCTTATAATTTACTTATTCTTTGATGGTGTAAAATGTAAATAAATTGCATATCCGATTTTTCATTGAAGTAAATTTTGATAGGATAGGAACGAAAGAATTGGATTAAAAAATTTTCAAAATGGAAATTCCATTGAACTGAAATATAATTTTTGAGGTTTTTCTTCAATTTTACTTGGTCAAATATTTCAAATCATTCCTCGAAAATATATGCATGGCTGGCAATCAATTCAAAGTATTTGTATAAGTCTGAATAATAATAATTAGGATAATTTCGTGAAAAAAAAGTTTGTTTCTCAGCACACATTTCGAAGCACACTAACAAGTCATACGATTTCGCTTATATACATCAAATATTTGTGTCCTTTTTAGTTCGTTATTGCGCTGAACTGAACCATAGATTTTTATTTTTTCGTAGCAAAAAAGTTTTACATGGTTGAATTTCAGCTGAATAAAGGATCCTTCGAACAAGTTAGTAGAATGTCCCAACTTTTTTCCAATCTTCGATGTCACATTTTTGTAGGATCCTGTAAAAAGTCTGCCTAAACACTACTTGTAGTTTTTTTTCTTATGCTCGCGAAATGCCAATTTAACTTTTCTTGACATTTTAGTGTGAGTGCGAGTTGGTGTGTGTATGTATGTTTTTTTTTGTCTTAATCAACTGCCACTAACTGGTTTCATTCTCATGCGATGTTTTAAAATTAAGACGTTGTCTTTTGCAGTGATACCAAGAGTATTGAAACATTTTGTAACATTTGTTATATGTCGAGGGAGCGACATACATTCAGCCAGCTGAACATGCATGGAAATACAAAAACAACAAAAAAGTTTTGACTTTGAGAAAAGTAATCATACCATGCTGAATACAAATTGAAATGCTTACGCATCGAAAAGTAAAAGAAAATGTTGAAGAAGAAGAAAAAGAAAAAAAAACTTTCTTAATTTAGCGCTCTCTGATGAGCATACAGTTCACCGTGATGACTCTTGAGACACAATTTCATATTTTTGTCATTCAGTTAGCTTGAACTTGTCGTTTAATGTTTGTTTTTCATTTGTTTTGATATTCTGATTATCGTTTACGGTTGCGCCTCATGCTAATGTGATGAAGTGGCTTTGAGAAGAATTCGCTAACATTAATATTGCTCATTCACTTGTAATATTTGAAATTTGTGCTGTCTCTTTTTATCTCTATCTATCAACATTATACACTCATAGACAAATTATCTGCCTGTTCTTATTCGAGTGTATTAGATGTGATTAAATGGATTCATTTTCTTCATATGATCAAGTATTGGGTAGTCTAAAAACCACGTCGCGTATGATATCCAATGTGCTTAGTCCGAAGGTTAGTTAAATAATTCGGGTTAAATCATTGACCTCGAAGCTAAAATGACTTTTTGTAGATAATTAATGTTTTACCATCGATTTCGACATTTCTTAATTTTTTCGTTTATTTTTTCTCTTCCATATGCTCAATTCAAGTAATAAACACTCTGTTTGTTTACCTCGTTCAAATTTGTTTCCTTCACAAATCGATAATTATATAGTTTAGTTGAACGAAAATAATCCAAAATCCAGAGCAAACATGTGTCTTCAATTAAAATCGAATTTATCACATTTCGTAACTGAGAATTTGTTCAAACAAAAATAAAATAAAATGAGATGAAATGAAACGGAATTTATGTTATTCAATCAGAAAGTTTTTTTGTGCTCGATCAATTTTTCACTCAGAAAGTTTGCCAAAACAAAAATATGTTTTCATTTTGATAACTTGACTGTAAAAATCGAAGAGAGAAATAGTTCAAAAGCAAAAAAAAAAAAAAAAAAAAACAAAAAAAATTCTTGAATCAGGCCAATCCTGTTTGTTTCGAAAGATTTTTCAAGTGATTTGGAATGTGGGTCACATTTATGCTACATATGCGTAAATAAATAAATGAACCAAATATTTTTATCTAAGTGAATGAAAGTTTTTCTCTGCATTGAAATCATTTCGTATTTCGAAGAAGCCACAAATCATGAGGATTTTTAAACTATTGAATATGAACAATGCCAAGACTGAATACAAAGTGTTGAGTATCAGACAGTTCACTTAGTCATCAGCCCCCATCGGCAAAAACATCAAATCACACACATGGTAGCAAATAAGAGAATGGCTTGAAATCAGTATTTTTCGACAAGTTTTGTAAAAGTTCCATTTTGATTTCTATTTTTAACCGTACATGCATCCCATTTTATAGCATAAATCCCGGTTAACCTTATTCACTCAAACATGTGCAAAAGTTGAACTAAAGCAAGTATATAGTGCAAGAAAAGAATGAATGAAAAGAGAAAAAATGCACTCGCATAAAGTAGCAAAATATGCAGAAAGAAGAAACTTTTGTAAAAGTGCATCCAAATGTGTGTGTCTTTTTTGTTTTGGTTCGAATTTATTTTCTTTCCACGGTTGCCGACGTCTACATTGTTTTGTTTGTGATATGATTCAAATTGGCGCTTCTCTTATTCAGACAAGTTTGGAAACTTTCACTTCAATTGCATTCACTTAAAGAGTTGCAAGACAAAACCATAGCGCTTTAAGTTTTCGCATTTCTTTTCTTTGCAGTATTTCACTTGGATATTACTGTATGTGTTTTCAAATGTTTCGTCTATGTTTTATTCTTTCTTCTGTTTTTCATGCTTTCTAATTGAACAGACACGCTTAATTTTCAAAGTGCTCTCCTTCCGCAAACGATAACGCATATAACTTTGTCCAGCATTTTTGAAATATTTTGCTTTTAATTTGAATAGATATTTCAAAAGAACTGAAAGAAAATGAAAAGGGCAAACATCTTCCATTTACTTCAGTTTTATTCAAATAAAACCAGCATCAATCCAAAGAGTTAGTTGCAAGATGTTGAGATTATGTTGATCATGGAATATCAAGCATTGATGGACAATTAACATCAGTGTACTAGTTAATTTCCGTAATTCTTTCACAAGAGCGCATTAAAGAGTTCAGCGCAGTGTCTGTGATAATTGAAAAATTTCAAATGAAATATTGCGACATAGTTTCGATGATAATTGTGTGTTGCAAGTTTTACAGTTTAAACCAATTCAAATGGAGCTATCACATTCTATCTGTAGTTCAATTTACACATAGAAGAGTGTTATAGCTTTTTGGCTTAAGCAAACCAATGAAAGCAAAAGTGATAATCATTCGAAGCGAAGCGAAGTGAATTGAATTCTGTTCCACTTTCCGAGTGCTGAATGGAAGGGAAATTTAAGCGGATGTTAAATCATTTTCAGTATTTGTTATCAAATTCCGGTGCCATTTATAAAGTCTCTTGTTGTTATTATCACCAATGGAAGTGACAATGTTCGCACTGTATGTGTTAGACTGAATGACAATAATAAACACAATGAAAATGCTCAATAATAATTTGCCAATCGATACTGGAGATGGGTGGGGGGGTGTACGATGTGAAAGAGCATGCATGTATGTGCTGTAATGCGTAGCATTGTCCACTTCCCATTTTCAGGCTTTTGTATTGCATTTGACACATTGGCACAATGATTATTGTTAGTGCATGTGTACATAACAAACATGAATGATTTTCAGCTATTTCGTCATTTAATGCTAGTTGCGATCTGGTGACAATACATCACTTTTGATGGGGCCATGCACGCAATACAATTCACAGAACAAGAGTCTTCATGTTCAATTCACTTACCCCTCGATGCTATTCTTATCAATTTATCATTCATGTTCATGGATATACACAATCACAATCACAATCACAATCACAATCACAATCACATAAAGCATATTGTTCTTGTGATTTTTTTTTTCATCCCATTTTTTTTATTTAAAAAAAAAATACTCTGAAAGAGAAACAACAAAATAATATGCAACGAAAAAACAGGAAACTTTTTTTTTCCATCAGAAAAGCAATTAAAATTGGGAATTTTCATTTTAATTTTTCCGAGAAAAAAGGCGAAAAATTCTTTACCATACTTACCACATTTTTGTAGCCCATGTTATACAAAATAGTTAAAATATAATTAATAACACACTGTGATATTTTCTTGTTGATTTTTTTGTTTTTTATTTATTTTTTTTACGATTTCCAATTTTTCCATTTATAATAAGAATATTAAATTAGATTTTGTGGTTTTGTCGGTGTAAATGTGTTACGTTCGGTAAATGTGTTACGTTCGTTTTGTAAATTGACTTTGCCCATGTTAATAATTGCTAAATGTCATTTTGCCTCTGCTTGTGAATTTGCTGAACTATTTTCTGTTATTTGTTGTGGCATTTTCTCCATTTTAATTGTAAATGTGACACTACGATTGATGTGTGTGTGTGTGTGTTTATGTGTTAAAGGGTTTTGCTATATTGGTTGGAATTCATTCTCATGTTATATCTCTTATCGTATAATGTTTAACTATTTGCCGTTACTATTTCGGTTACTATTTAATTGAATGCATTTGTGTTGGTGTATTTTGTAGTTTTTTTTTTATTTTTTATTTTTTTTTTTGTACAGTATCAAATGTGTTCGGTTTGTTCGATTGCGTTTGTATCTGTATGTGTTTGATTGAATCATTTCTTTTAATTACTATTATAATTATCCATATATAATAATGTTGTGAATATTAATTTTTATGTACGTTATATTTTTCTCTCTTTCTTTCTATTCTTTTAACGTATGTTCACGTAATTATATTTTACCGGTTGTCGCTGTGGCGTTATAATTAACAATTTTAATACAATATATTATGTGATATTGGCGTTTGTGTATATGTGTTCATGTTTATCGATCGATTTTCGTTATTCGGTCTTGAGTTTTTTTTCCGTGTACATTGGATTTTATTTCATAATTTTTTTTTTTATTCGGTTATAAATGGGATAACATTCGAAATGTTGGAAAATGGTTTTATTTTTTTTCAGACAAAATTGAATTGGTTTAGACTAATCAAATTTCCGAAACAGTTTGTTTTTGTTTTTCTTTTTAACATTCATAATTGACTCTCGATTGAGTATCAATTTACTATTAAATGTCATGGGAATTTGTGATTCCATAAATTCGGCGATTAACAATTAAAGTGGACACTTTTTCACCAGTCTAGACTTACTCTCATGTCTTCTCTTATATCATCATCAAACATAAATTCTAACTCATTAAATACTTTTGCTTACTGTACAATTTTATACGTTTATCATCAATTTTTAATTAGGTATCACAGCCCGAAACATTTTCTTCTTTTTATCCTTTTAAATTACACAACAAAACGCTTGTTCCTTTTATAGCTTTTGCTTCCTTTTCATCTTCTCCATTCGATTATGATTTAATTTTTTGCCAACGGGTTATGAATAATCGATTCATACTTATGAATTAATTGTTAAAAATCGATTAAAATTACAAAATATACTAATGTGAATGCGCGCGTATCATCATTTATTTTATTAAAATTCGGTGTAATTTGTATTCAAATGAAAAATGAAATTGATAAAACGCTTAGAAAGTGTTTGTGAATCGGATTTCGGAAAATTGAATGGAATTTGTATTGAATTTACATCTAACAATAAATATATATCTAACTGTTATTTGGAAAATTCGTTTTGTTTTTGAAAGATTGTGCGCTTTAGCCACATCAAAATGATTTTCGAGTATAGACATTAAAGTTTGCATTTATTTATTTTGAATTGGCATTTATGATTTTTAGTGAATGCACATTTTTTTCACTTATATGATGAAACAAAAATAAAATGACTGTTAATTAGACACATTAGACAAACATACATTAAGAGCATCAACTTTGTTGTATGCCTTGAAAAATAGAACATTAACATTATTTTGTTTCTCAATGAAATTTTGTAGTTTTTCGTTTTAATTTTGGCCAATTTAATTAAAACTATCCGATGAAAGGCGAATTTGTTAATTAATATTAAATTCAAAATTCTTTTAACATGATATTAAAAATTAGCAAAAGAAAATATTTGAAATAAAAATGGGTAATAATTAGTAAGATCGAATGTGTTCTTAATAATATTAAGCTTGTCAAAGTGCTGCATCAAAACAAATGCAAACGAAAGAAACAACTTATTTGTTTTTTATTCTTTATAGACCTGTATGAAATGAAAACTTGTTCCTTGTTTGTTCTGAAGCATCACAATAACAAAAGCGGTCAAAGTGTTATTTAAACATAGATGCATAATAACATTGATTAAATAGAAATTTGGCGACTGACTTACATCGCTTAACTTACGTCAAGTGTTGCACATTTAAACATAGACTTAGAATTGTATTTTTTTTTTCTATTTCATTTTTGTTTTTCCCATTACTTATCAATTAATCGTTTAAATGTACAATGTTCAGATGCTTTGTTTGTTATTCGAAAAATTAAAACTGTTTGTAAAAAGAATTGCAGCACAGTCTGAAATGAAATGAAAAAAAAAAAGAAAGAAAAATCATGTAGATCGATTTGAATAAAAAATGAAATAAAATACAATTTGAGAAGATCTTTGATGAAATGATGGAGAGTAAATGAAAAAAAAAACGATATTTACCTTATAAATGATCCTTTGGTGTTTCGACAGTAAATTTCTTCCCATTCAGAAAACGAAATTTCTTTTTGTATTGTTGTTATTGTTATGGCCAAATTAAGTGAGTTGATTGGCAAGCAACGAGAGTGTTGATTTGCCTCAACTTCGCCGATTCCATAGAGCAAATTTCAGACTCTTTTGCATTGAATCGGGACTTTTCTCGTGTTTTATTTTGACAGTACAACTGTTATACATTTGAGGCATTGCATTTGAATGTACTGTATGTTCAACGACTGCTGATGATGGTGGATATTTGGCGGTCCGACAGCTACCATAGATTGTTCCATTAGACGAAACCGTTCCCGTACAGTTCGGTGCGGAGGACCTGCGTAAAGATCGGGTTATTATGGACTTTTTTTTACGTAAACTTCCGATGTAGCTGCAGCTTGCACCGCTGCTGCTACCGCTGAATCCGCTATCTTCACCGATAACGATTTCACCTACATTTAAATCATCTTTTAGATCCAATGATGTTAGCTGCGTTCCAAGTGTATCAACAACGCACGATTGAACGGTCGGTGCCCGTTTTATCATCAATGGTGCTGCTGGTTCTGGTGGGCTTGATGACATCAATAATTCTTCGACGGATAAATTCAACTCTTCCAATACACGATAGTGATTGTTTAAAATCGATTGAAACTCTTTTTTCGTACAGCCGCGATCGTTGTTCAACGATTGAGCCGACGAAACGAGACGACCATTTTTATCTTCTGAAACATCTTCGTATATATTTTCATGCGTTCCATAGCGGCCATGGTTAGCATGGCGATTGGCCAGCGATGTTCTTTGATTACGTTCTTTACACTTCATAAGAAGCGCTCGCATTGAATTTGGCGGTGGCATTGTTGTGGCTGATGGACCAGCAATTTCTTCAGGTGTCGGTATATTTGAATGACACATTATGGCGCCTGGTTCATAGTACGCATATGCATAGTCCTGATGACTGTTATGGCTATTATGGCTTGTGTGACTGTTGTGGCTTGTGTGGCTTGTGCATGAAGAGCTCTCTGATGCCGATGATGGCGATACGATCGGTTGAAATCTTTCCATTGTTACGGCAATATTATTTCGTGACCACCTCACTTGCGGGTCATATGTTTTGTGTCGTTTTTGTCGACCGGTATCTTTGTAGTATTTTGCACATGCCGTTTCATCGTCGACACAAAATTCAATTGTGTCTGGATCATCAACGAATTGATGATGCGAGGGCATTTTTCGACCCAATGATTTGTGTGGTGTTGGCATGTCACATGGAGGTGTTAAGTCAGGGAATGTTGGAGACGATGAATCGTAATAATAATGACAATTTGCTCCTCCACATAGCGCATTTGCCATATCATCATGTCTCTGATGGCGTTGCTGATGCTGCTGCTGTTGTTGATGGTTATGATGATTTTGTTTCGATTTTATATGTGGATGATGTACTTGTACTATGTTGTTGTTATTCATTGTACGTCTGTGAGTGGTTGCCATTCTTTCCATTTTTCAAATTTTTGTTTATTTTATCAAAAATGTTGTCTGGTGGAATTCGGTCTTTTAATTTGGTTAATAAAGTCGACAATTTATTGTTCTCGCTTATCTGGAAGTAGATATAAAATGAAAAAAATGACATTAATTAATTATGTGTGCTAACTCTTGAGATTTGGTAAATTTTTGGTTTGAATGATTATGAATGTTAGAGACGAAAACAGAAAAAAAAACGAATCGAACTTCAAGGGTCATCAAGAGATAATAGACGATTGATGTCACTTGACATTTTCTGTTCCTTTTTTTCGGTTAGTTTTTTTCAACGTACAATCCACACTATGTATGTCATAAATCATGAACGAAATGCGTATGAAGGATGGCAAAAGAGAGTAGAAGACAAACAACACATAAACCTACAATTCATTTTAATTAAATTTTCAACTTGGATCGTATGTCCGACAGATTCTCTGACATTATGCATGTAGATGTAGATTGTTGTTGTTGTTGTGTGTTTTCATCAACAATTTAAATGTATAATGCTGTCATACTCTCGCACATCCATTTTATCGATATGCATGCCGACGGCTACGATGTACTATCCTCTATCTTGCACGTCATGCAACAAAGAATGTCAAAAAAAAAAAAAAAATGAAAAACACAGAGAAAAATGTCAACACAACTCGATGATATAGGTATGGAGTTATGAAGTACGGATGACTACAATACAATAATATTGACTTTTCACCACTTTTCTTACTTAGCGCGTTGGCAAGTTTGATGCAATGCAACCAAGAAGAATATAAATGACTGTTACCAGACACTTGAAACTTTCATAAATTAATAATAAAACTAGTGGGTTAATTAATTTGCTTTTCCTTCTACTTGTGTGATGCGGCCCGATATCAATGGACATCGCTTTGTTTGTGTTATTGTTGTTGATGTTTTCAATATGATCATAAATTCTGATTTAATTACAAAGAAAAAACTCATATCATTCCGCCGTGATTGAGAAATACAATGAACAAAATGGCTGCAAATAAAAATACGAGCCCAATTCAAAGCAACAACGTGAATGGGTTGATTTTTTGTCTTTGAAAAATCTAAATTGATTATGTGTTTTTTTTTGTTCGAGTCACATGAAATCCAATTTTCTAAATTGCTGCCGGTTAAATGTATCAATTGAAAGTTTTTGTGATTGTTCCATTAGTAGGATTGCTCATCATTTTCAGAATGTGTGAGTGTTTGTGTGACGAAAATAGCGCGAAATGTGCTGAAGTCTGAAATAAAATATTCATTTTTCTCGTCGCATCAAAAACAGACGATCATTTTGGTTGACGAGCGTGCAAGCGAGTGAGCGTAAAGTAAGTAAAAAGACATCATCGTCAAAAAAAAATTTTGATAAATGACTGCTTGATGTGGAACAGTTGAGTAATAAATTCCAACAAAAACGAAAACCAAATGGAAACAATGAGCCCAAATTGCATGTGTCGGCGCGTTGATACCACCGCATTGCGAGTAATTGTTTGTTTGGACTCTTGTTCAATGCTCCGCTACTCTTGTCGGCTGCATCACTTGTACAACTAATAACAAACCATTTGAAATTCAATTAATAATAATTATTCCATTCAACATAACTGTGAAACGAGAATGTAATTCATATTAGATGCTGTTGTACACGACAGATTCATTTGCCCATTCAGTTTCTTTTCTGTGTATAAATATTAAGTGGAGCGTGTTCGTAATACGCCCCAAAGACGCAATCACATTGTCATAGTTTCGAGAAAACTTGCGATGCGTGTGCGTTGTACATTGTGCGTTGTGCCTTTCATTTGAATTTCAAATGATTACACGAATTGTATGACAAAAACGAAATGAATCGGTCTCATCTAGCCAATTGTGGATTGTGGAAATGTTTGATAAAATATAATCGGAATGTTCAAAGATGGCAAAATGCAAAAGAAGACTTGATGAAAAATGACTTGATATGAACGGTGACAACGAGATGCCTTTTTGTAAAAGTTTTCTTGTATTTTTGGATGGTAACAAATTGACCATTTTCCCCAAACGAAAACACAAAACGAACACGAAAATGAAAAGTCTTTATTTCAAATGAGATCTATTTGCTTGCAGTGATTTTGATTAAATGCCAGTCTGACACTAATTTAAAATGTGTTTTCGTTTTGTTAGGAAATTCAATTGGTTGAACTGGAAAACGATTTTTATCAAATGAAACGAAGATGACGACGACGACGACGACGACGACGACGGTGAGATAAGCAAATGGCCGCAAGGCCAATACAAATCCAAATAAAATGGCAATATTGCGAAATGAGATAAAATACCATAGAAAATCTCTAGATAAAACGAGAAAAGCGCATCAAACCGAAACAAATTCATACAAATTTGATGGCATTTCATTTTAATGAATCCATTCGATTCGGTGCGAAAGTAGCATTTTATCGCTAAATTTAATCTTGATTAAATTCCTTCGAATTCGATTGAGAAATGTGTGTTACAAGCGCTTGTCGTGCTGGTGCCCAGTCAATTGGCAACGTGAAGAAAAAAAAATCTCAATGTCATGCCTTGGCAAGCTTAAGCTCATGCCAAAGAAAGAAACATAAATCATATACATCGGAAATAGCAAAATCTGTTTTGAGAGGGCACAAGAAATATATCACGATTCAATCCAATTTTCATAAGTTCATAAGGTCGCCCGGAGGAACAATGCTTAAACAACAAATTTCCATAAGATGTTTTATCTTTTCTCGTCTCCATATCAATCAATGTCTCCGTAAATTTTTGCGTAACATTTATTTGCAAAATACCAATTTCGTTTTATTTGATTCCAGTGAATTATCTTATATCCATCGATTTAATGCTTCTCACTTGAACCTACCCAAAGTTTCACTTTCGGATAATTATCTGAAGCTTTTGTCATGCATTCAAACATACTAGTAGTTCAATTTTGTATTTACGAAATCACGAAATCAATTTTACTTTTCGTGCTTTTTTCCATATCAGTTAAATGAAATGAATGTCCTAAGCCATTGTCCACATACAAGTGCCATGCGCTCGTTTATTGCGTATTGTTTTCTCGTTCGTATGTAAACGAATGCGAGACAGTTGCTCAGCATATTTTGTTCAATGTTGTGCGGCACTTTGCAAACTGTTACTCACGAACAAAAAAAAAAAAAAAAAAAAAAAAAATACAAACAAACTGAAATCTAATCTCTTGGCCATTGAGTTGTCTACTATCTCATACATGATTTCGGCCAAAAACTAAAGAAATCAATGCAATTAGCCATAAATAAGTCGCCAAGAAGATGACACTTGAATAGTATTCATTCGTTTGCAAACAAAACACGCTGATCTGGCATAAACTCTTACAGTTGTTCGTTGAAAACCAACAAAAAAATGACATCATTTTGTATTTTCATTCCATTCACATGTTTTCACTCCCATTTACTTCAGACAACTTTCGATAGTAAATACTATGTTTGTTCAGCAAATGAATAAAGCTGAAAATGAAAAATAAGAAACACAAAATCATCCAAGAATATCAAATGAACAAATCTCTTCTTCAGCAAATAAGTGTTATTTTGCCATGCTTTTGTCACTGATTTGTTTTGATCACATTCCAAACATGAAAATTTCATGTAGACAATGGCCATTCGTATCACATTTTCATCTAATTTCTGTGGAAATTTGATAGTCAACCAAATTCACATATTCGTAGTCATATTCGTATTCAGATTCTTATTCATATTCTCATTCCAAGTCAAAACATTTCTTTTATATTTGATTTGCGAATCGTATCTGTGTAAGTGTTTCTTAGAAATAGTAGAAAGAATGCGTCGTCTTTGAGTTCTTAATTAAATAGAAACACTTAGATTACTATCGCATTTGAGCTGAAAATGCCAGCATGTATGCACGATTCATTTTGGAATGTAACGGTTTTCGGTAATCGGAAGAAAAGTTCTTTGAAATTTCTATTCAAGTAATGAGAAACTTATTGCAGTTGAAGACATACATATTTTTTAATAATAATTTTATGTGCTGTAATTGCGTTACAGCAAGTCGAAGAAATTACATTAGCTATGAAGGATATCTGATAACAGAGTGAGCAAGTGTTAGTCTGACGAAAGAGTTGTCGCATTTCGAGCGAGAAAATGTCATTGAATCGTGTATTTTTTTTCATTTCTTTTCTTTTTCTTCATTTTCATGCGTCGGTAAAATTGAAAGCAATAAAATGAAATGAATAACGCAAACAAATGTCTCTATATATTTTTGTGACAATATTCATTAAAGGATTTATGTCGAGGCAATGTGTGTGGTTTAACATTTTGCAAAAAAATTTCCCCACAAAATACTTAATTAAGAGAAAAAATTTTTTGTTTTGGTGTAAGAATCGTCAAAGAGCCGCATATCACAGTCGTTTTATGAGCTCCGACAGCTTCTTGTGTGTTCGAACGATAGGATTTTCCAATGCGAAACGCTTAAAGAGAACACAATTCGGCGCTTGGCATAAATTAATACAAATTACCAAATGATATCAATCAACTGCAAGTCAAATGCAACAAACGTGATGGCGTGCCAAGTGACACGATTATTCTTAGAATGACTTTGATGCACTTGTACATAACATCGTTTAGCGCATAACATCAAATATTTCACAAATGGTTGAGAGAATTTAATTTCTTAAATACTAATTTCTCAATTTTTATATGCTTCAGATGTCGATGTCAGGCCAATCGATTGAAGTCAGCTGGTTCTTCCCAAATTTTAACGTCGTCATTTATGAACAAAAACTTTTTTGGGCTGCATGTCGTGATTTTTTAAGTGAATTTTGACTACGAAACAAAAATAAAAGCATTTAATCGTTCAAATTGACCGCAAAGAGCCAAAATTCGAAATTGGTTAAAAGCATTAAAATCGGTATAAAAACCGAAATGGAATGAATGCATTGAGCGAGAGTTGCTCCTACAGAAAGAAAAAAAATTCGATGATGAAATGGATTTTCGAGTGGAGTTGAATTTTTGTTGATGTGGAGCAAAAGAAAGCGACAAAAAAAAGTGAAAGAACAAATAAAGTGAAGAACAAACACACGATAATTAATCATTTTGTGTTGTGTTTATTTTTTTTGCTCAATGAATGTGTGTGGCAGACTCGCGCGCTCGCGACGAATAACGGGAAATGTTATGCGCGACACATATTCAAATGGTTTTCATCTTCGTTGACTGCTTGGTGCCAAGTACTCTTCCAATCGTATTAATTTTGTTGTTTTTTTTTTTTTTTTTTTTTAGAAAGTGTGTGTAACAACAACTTGTTTTGTGCTTGTCATTTTTGTGCCGCCTTCGCAACATAGCTTGGTGATTTTTTTTCTTTTTGTTGGTTCCTCATCACTTGTATTCGCTTGCACACACATGTATTGTTTCATTGTCGAGTTTATGGTTGATTTGTCTCATGTTTTAACAAACAAAATGGCATAAATCGATGGCATTTAATTTGAATTTAAGATGTATGGCACGAGGCGTTCGACAATTACACAGTAAGGAAGAGTCATCACAGAATTTTGCTTGATTGATCTTTAATTATTCAATTTGTGTATATGAAATATGACGAGATGCTTGTTTCAAAGTGGGAATGCGTGAATAAATAACGAAAAAATGTTAAATAATCAAGCAGTCATAGATTGCATGAACCAAATAATACAATTGGATAGATACAAACAACAAAAAACCATTCTAAAAAGATGAAATCATGGAATTTAATGCGTGGTTGTGACTTTGACATATCAAAGTTTGTGGAATTTTAGTGATGATTTCATGTTCTTTTAGTGTATCGGTTTTCATTTCAATGAATTTTCCACTTTTCTATTCAAATACAATTTAATTACTCGGTTAATAATGTTTATTTTGCAATTTTATCACTGCAAAATGCTATTTCTTTGACTATGAACATTTGAATTGTTCAATTGTTTATATAGAGTTTGGTCTATGCGCCATAAATATAATTGGAGTGGCAATTTACAGTTAAAAGTCTTTCATATTGAGTCAACGTTGTCAAAGCAAAAATTTGAAAATTCCGAAACGAATGTAGATGAACGAAAATGCATTTCAAAGTGAATTCACTTTAACGTTAAATGAACTCAAACTGCGTCAATAAATGATTAAAGCTGTATGCACTTACACCAGTTTGCTAGCAGCGACAATTTCAAATGAAACTATAAAAACAATATATGAAACAGTAAAAATCAACTGACATTTTCACTAATTGGACGTGAAATATAAACAAAAACCGAACCGCATCAATAATAACGCGATCAAGGCAACCGTTAAAAAGTTGAAAAAAT
Organism: Resseliella maxima; assembly: GCA_029041755.1. Lineage (NCBI taxonomy): Eukaryota > Metazoa > Arthropoda > Insecta > Diptera > Cecidomyiidae > Resseliella > Resseliella maxima. Next base: position 1,067,891 of record JAQOWM010000596.1, on the reverse strand, counting down.
AAAAGAATCAAAACGGCACACAAATTATAATCGTAAAATGGCAGAATGAAGAAACGAAAAGAAAAACATTGTTTGTATGAGCATAGCAAATAAAATTGCATCTCATTTAAAATAGCATCAGTTTGGGCAATCAACATAATTGAAATGAATAGCAATCGCAATCGAAACCACATTTAATGTGCTGCTAGTTTTTTTCTTTTTTTGAATTTGTTTTTTCAGTCTACGATCAATGTGATGACATAAGTGGAGAAAAGACACAACAAATTTTCAATTCAATGTAAGCAAATTGAAATAAATGAGGCACGATGGGCAATTAAACAGTCTATTTTGTTTTGTTTTGTTTTTTTTTTTTTTTTTCTTTATTTTCAACGATACACCAGAGAACATGAGGCAAATGCAAAAATTGTAAGGCATTATTTTGCTATTCCTTTGTGCGTACACAATTCCGAGCGTGTTCATTTCATTCTCAATACTCATACAGGCATACGGCCACTAGGTGGTCTACTTAAATTGGATTCCAAATAATAATTCATTCCCATAATTTGCATATTACAAGCCAGCCAATGTTATTCCCAATGTTCGATACAATGCGAAACACATGCGGCTACAGATTTTCTTTTCGTCGCTTCTAAATAGTCACTTTTCACATGCTGTTCGTTGTCGTCGTCGTCGTCATCATCATCGTCTGTGTGACTATTTCATTATTAACCAATTTCGATTTCGTACCCAAGATTGGCGAATCGATTCGTTGTACCGTAAACAAACTCACCCGCTCGGACGCATCAACGATTTCAAAAAGGAAAACATCAAACGATTTGCAGAAGGGAATGGAAAACGTGTGAGTAAATTGGCAATTTTGCCATTGTATTTTAGGGCCATAATACAATGCGAAAACATGTCCATTCGGACTCTGAGATATCCATAGATTCAGATATCATGATTCACCTTGTGAATACACAGAAAGTACAGAAAACAAACAAGACGCATAGATTGCCGATGGAAAGCAATTAAAAGCGTATTTATTGTGCAATCAAATCGATAAGCATTCATTTGCTTTTTGTATCTTAACAACGCGTGTTCTTCTTATAGCAATGTTCATCGTTCACCGTTTTAAATTTGAATACATATATCAATGGCTTCATAAAATTGTCGCCATCTTCATCATCATCAACATCATCATCATTATCGCCATCATCATCATCATCATCATTATTATTATTACGTATTTTAATTGATGGAATAAAAATTATTAATATATTATAAAAAACGAGAGGCTGAATTGTTCAAGGGCAAATGGAAATTCAATTAAAAGAAGGGAAGCGTTGGCGACAACCAATAATGATATTTGATTCAGCATTTCAATTTCAATGTGAATAAAAAAGTCTGACATTTTAACAAACCAAAAATCGTGAATAAATTGGTGATATGGCAATAGCTGTGAGCTGCTTGTTTGATTGATGACGACTACAACGACGACAATAACTGCTTGAAATCACGTGCGCCATCATACATTTTCGTATAATTCGCAATTCATTGGAATTGAAACTTATTTGGTTTTCTGAATTCAATTCACTGTAAATTTGCATTAATTTTCTGGCGTTAGTATGCCATTTGATTGTGATGATGATAGAAAAACAAGTCAAAAACAAAGAGCATGTAATGCTAGTAGCGGTTTGCTACACTCCTTAAATGTTGTGAAACTCATCGAAAGTATCCGAAAGGCGAAATACCTGTGCATCAATAACGACAAACGTACGACGAAAACAAGGTGACATGGTTCAGCTGCTTGACTTGCTAATTTTCGCAATGTTCCTTTATTTTTATCGAATTCATTCTGCACTTTTTTCCCACTCACAAGCAATTCAACCAATTCAGTGGTGGAATTTACGCGATTTGTGTGCCAGGTTTTTCTTTTTCTCTCTCCCTCTCTTTTAATTCAATCGTTTCGAATTGCCACACTCATTTTTCAGCTATGGTTAAGATGTGCCAGATAGAAATGCCATTGTTTGTTCTTTTGATTCAAATATGTTGGTCGATTGCATCATGAAATTACAACAAAAAATTATTTGGCCGTAAATTTGGATCAAATTATTTTTTGTTAATTCGGGATAAATTAAAACGGGACGGACCACAGAGAATTCCTCGCATGCACAAACAGTTTCAGTTATCTTCATCTATTCTTCTTACATCTTTTTTTTTATTCCTCTCTTTCTCTCTCTTTTCTCGCTCTGTATTCAAATGAACATTTAAATTATTGTTTCCGGTTTTCGTTCCTTTTCTTTCTATTGTGCTGCTCTATGTTCAAATATTTTGGTATTCTTTTTATCCAAACACGCATTCACGCATTTCTTTGTTTTGTCGATTTGCAGATGATACGTTTGAGGGTTTCTTTGTACTCTTCTTTCTTTTCATTTCTTCTTCTGCTTCTTCTTTTATTCATTACTTCTGCTTCTTCTTTTGCTTGTCATTTCATTCATTCACATTACTTTGCAAGACTGAGAGATAAAAAGTTGCCTTTGATCTGTGAAACGTACATTCTTATCTGGCACTTGGCTATTGGCTACATACAGCAAAGAAATAAATCGTTTCCAACAATATAGGGGGACATTGTTGTGGAAGAGAAGGAAATGCTTAATTTTCAAACGGTAAACGATTTTTGCATCGATAACAGTCGAAATACAACAACGCCACACAACATATCTGATAAACTCAATCAGAGTCAAAGCATCAAATCAATTTTAATGCGTCTCAAAATTAGTAATGTTCTCTGCCCTTTAAAATGCATGCTTCGTAATGATTCAGTGAACACATCAAAGCGAATAGCATAACTGAAATGTTGTTGATTTTGCGAGGAAGTATGGATGAATCGGCAATTTCTGAAATCGGTTCATTTATTGAGTTTGGGTGCGTTGATTTTAAATTCCCATATCAAAATTGACAAGAATTAGTTTAATGAGCATTTCAAAACTATGCATTTCGTGATATCGAATAAAGAGTAGTGGCCCTTAGGGAACTTGAACTTGGTCTTGAAAATGATTTAAAAAACGAATGAAATTGACAACAATACCGATTTTTTTCGATATAGTTAATCTAGCATTAGATAATTCCATGCTTATTTCTAGTTGTTTTTCAGTCATCGACTTAACTCGATCCATTTCAAGAATAAAGTAATACTGTTAAGACCATACCACTTGACAGCACTGAAGATTTAATGCCCTTGTTCATGTGCAGTGTATTGCCAAAGCGTAATCTATCCGTTCAACGTTCGTCTTGATTTCAACGGTGTCCACTATCAAGTTTTGAGTTACACATCATGAAGGCCGAAATGAATGAACAAAAAAGACTTGAACCAAAGACAAAAGAAAAAATTGTCACATAATATTTGGTTAGTCTTGCGTAAATACACTGTGCATATTCATTAAAAATTATCGGCTGGTTTTTATGTTGCGGTCGCTGTGTCGTAGCCTTTATCAAATGGAAAAGGGAGGAATTGCCATAATGCATGTAATCGTAATAAAAAATTCTCTTCACATCGAGTGCATTGTTTAAAAATGAAGACTTATTAGTTCCAATATATTGGGTTTTACTTATTTGTGTTGTATCGTGTTTTATTTCGTTCGTATTTTTCGAGAGAAATATTTCCCCCTTTGGTTGGCGGGGCTCTTTGAAATTATGCCGACAGAGACGAACCCATGGCTTCAACAGACTCTTTTTGGTTTTTCCAACAATGGGCAATGTCTTTGGCTTTTCGTTCACACAATAAAATGAATTAAGATAACGAACCACGAATCAAGAAACACGAACAATCAGTCTAGCAGTGAAGTTGAAAGGTGAGAAGAGTGCATTTGTCGAGTCGAGTCGAGTCAAGGCAAGGCAAAGACAAACGAAATTATAACAATAGATGTTGACGAATATGAAATCAGTAGGAATTCCTGATTTATGATTTCAAGATAAACTTCAGATTGAAAGTTCGTCAAATCGGACGAACCTAAGATTTTTGTCTCGACAAAAATAGAACTAAGCAATTTGAGCACCAATTCTGTGTTCTGGCACGTTTGCTACGTTAAATCGCTGTTTATACAAAGTATGCCGGTTGATGCTGGACTCATCATCATAATCATCATCTCTCTCTCTCTCTCTCTCTCTCTCTCTCTCTCTCTCTCTCTCTCTCTCTTATTATGTTTGCGCTCCCCATCGTTAGTATTTACTCATCGAAAATATCGAATTTCGATTTAGCATCGTGTGATGAATGCGTAAACGTGAATCGCTCGCAACCGACCTTGTTTGGTAATGCGAATTTTATTATTATTGGCTATTATGCGCAGCAAAAAAACAAAATCAATATTTCATCTAGCAACATCACAATGAAATTCAGAATGATAGATTTATTTCATGGTTCGATTGGTCGGCTTTTATGAAAAATATAGAATAATCGAATTCGACACGCGTATTCAGAATTAGGATCGAATTAATGAGCGCCGTATAGAAAATGTAATAAATTGTAAACGATTGAAAATGTTCTAAGAACGTTTTTCTTCATTTAAATTTTTCTAGATGTTGTTATAATGGACATAAAATATGCGCGACAAAATTGGGTGGAAGAAGAAAAATGAAAGAAAACAAGAACATTTCTTACATTTATTGTGACAAAAGCAATATTTTCGATGTAATTGCCGGAGTAACTAGAAAAATATAGCCGAAAATATATACAAAGCAGGCCATAGATGATGTGGAGAAAAAAAAAAATGAGAAAAACAATTTCTATTTGAACGAGCACGGATCTTAAAGTCTGTTTTGTAGGTATAATTATATCAAACATAAACATCCGGATGTAAATGATGACGCTTTCAAACAAATTAAAAAAAATTAAACTAAAGAAGAAGATGAAAAAAATAACAAAATGTTCACACAAAAACTTAAGAATGGTAAAGTTGTTTTTTTTTATCTTCTTTGATTGCACAAGTGTATCGTGTCATGACCAAACACCGCTCAATTTATCCGTAACCATTTGTTTTAATTGTTTATTTTGACTGTTTTTGTTGTTTGTGCTGTTGATTTCCCCATTTTTTCGAGTGCGTCTATGAATTCGTCGAGTGATTGCATTTGGCACCCAAGCATAAACACACACACACACACACACACATGCTCATCCAGCGCAACAAATAATGTTGTATAATCTTTGATCGTAATCAGTAGCCGTAAATAGATAATGCGAAGAAGTCACTAATTAATAAAATTGAATAAAAAAAAACAACGAAAAACAGAGAAGAATACTTGGAAGAAATGAATGCTCGCGTGTATTTTTTCCCTTTCAGCCACTGTTTGTTTGCTCTGACATTAAAGTCTGTGATCATTGATTTGAAAGCGACCGTTCATTGTTGATGAATACATGTACGCAGAATATTTTTAATCCGTTGATTTACTGAATTTTCTCTGGCAGCTACTTTCTATCATCACATTTAGTTCGTTCGTGTGGAATTAATGGTTGTCAAGCATTAATTTTGCATTATCATACCCGAAATCTCTGGCATTATGATTGCAACTTTTTTTTTATTCAGGTTTTTCTTTCACTTTAAAATGATTTCATGTAACTTTTCAGTTACGGTTAAGTTCGTTAATCTCTTTGTCTCCATTTTAAATGAATAATCGCAACAATAATCATTATTGAATTGTTCTTGGAAATGCATGCACCGCACTGTTATGAGTGTGAAAAATTCTTTGAACATTTCTATAAACTTCCCGAACGAATGAAAAATTACAAATATGTAGGTGATTTGCTGGCCAATTTTAACGATTGAATGAATCGTTTGCTGATGCTTGAAATAGCTACACTATCGATACTCGGTTGGGAAATGCTTTGCCAATCTTTTATTTTTATCGGATAAATGCGGAACGAACGAATGAACGAACAATTTACAGTTATGTTGTTAGGGATGTATGTAATTTAAGCGCATGAAACCTAAGGGGTAGACACACGTGAATCAATTCACATTTTGAGGATTGATATCCATGAATAAATGGATTCTTATGGATTCTCGGATTCATAATGATTTACGAATTCATACGAATTCATGATTTGCATAAATTTATATTGTTGATATTGCTAACTAGAATGATATTGACGGCAGTAGCAATAAATCAATTTTTCAATTTCTACGAATCAATCTACACGACAAGATTATGTATTTGGTTTTTTTTCCAAATATTTGATTAATTTTCGCATTATTTATTCATTCAATGCACACTTCATTTGCATTTCAATAAACTTATTACTGATATTATATTATGAGTTTATATTATTTTTTATAATTGTTAAAATTGTGAATTTAATTTTTTTTAAATTAAACTATTTGATTATTTATTTTAATATTATTTTTGAAAATACTTATTCTCGATAAGTAAGTTATTTAACGGAGAATTTAACCATTCTCAAGATTCGTGAGTTTTGCGAGATTCATAACTAACTTCGGATTATGATTTTATAATGAGATTTTATGTTATTTGTACGATTCATTAGATTCCTAATTTTGTATTGAATTATTTATTTTTGACCGATGTCTACCCCCTTGCATGAAACGCACATTACCCAGAATAAAACAGTTGATTAAACATTTATCCGTATCCAATCAATGGTGAATGAATTTCAAATGATTCGAAATGCAAGTAGCCACTAACGCTAATGAATTTAAATTTTCACACTCATTCACGGCATTTACGGTTTCGCTCATGAAACTTTCGTTTAGTGAACGTCATACCATATCGGTATGCAGGGGAAAAAAGATTGCACGTGAATGGCTTGTGTAATTGATTTGATTCTTGTTTTTTTTTTTGTCATGGCCATTGTATCCTTTTGAGTATGTATCGACCGAATAAACTATGCGAATCCGTAACGATAACATTTATGCAGATACACATTGAAACGGATTAAATGGATTCATTTGTGGTGTAGAAAGAGAATCAAAATGCATGTTTTTTTTTTTTGACATGAAGGTCATTTACATTCAACGTCTCGATGTAAAGTCGAAAGCCATGATTGAAATTACAAAGTTTTTTCTCTCTCTTGTTTCGTTTTGTTTTCGTGCCATATTCAGCGTTCTAATATCTCATATTCGTTGACAGTTTTATGCCTACACCGCGATTGTTAATTCATTTGATATTCGGTTGGATTTCTGTACGATGCGCTTCGGGCATTTGTTCTTATTTATCGCATAGCAGATAAACGCCCGAGTAAGGAACATGTGTAAAGTAGAGAATGAGATAGAGAGAAAGCAAAAGATGGAAAATTGAATCGTGTAAGACGGTGTGTTACTATTCACTTGCAAAATGATAAATCGAATAAAGAACACAACGTATCCAATAGCTTTAATATGTCTCGGGCGCCTTTTGCACACACCAACCGAAGAGATAATCTTTAAGGCGATACAAGTACATGTTCGTGTATTCATTTTTAGCGTTATTAATGTCAAAATGATCTAGTGAAATTAATAATTGTTTTTCCTTCATTTTGTTAATATCGTCTTGTTTGCTGCCGAGCGCACGCGTGTATCATGTACAAAAAATTCTAAACATGAAATCAGTTTTCATTCTTTTTATTCAATTTATGTTGTTGTTGTGGTGATGGCGGCGGCGGCATCGGTGTGATGTTCAGTGTATTTCATATGATGCTTGTGATTTATGATTATTTGATGTATGTCTCACTGCTTTTTATAATACACTTATGCGTGATGTTTACCATTACTTCACAGTAATCATTTCGATGTATTTTCATAATATTTCTTGAGGCGACAAATGCTGAATCTATCGAAGAATAGATATTAAAACAAAGCCAAACGTCAGCAAGAAATTACAATATTCGAATAGAGTCAATGGAATTCTATACAAAACAAATGTTTGATCTCAAAATATGGGTTCGATAATGCGCAAATAAAGGAGCCAAATGCACACACGAAAAAAAGAACCAATTTTAGGCGGCAAAGCCTTGGTAATAATAATAAATTAAACAGAAAACTTAATGCATCCACAACACGATACAATAAGACGAAATAAAAAGTACCAGTTTATCACCAATAATTCTTCTAACCTAACAACCAAACAGAGTATTTCATCGCAGAACGGCGTCAATGCGCACGTAAAAATGATCCATTTACATGTTTGAGAAATATTTCTACGCATTCGTTCATAGTTCTAAGGTATTTTTTTTTTTGCTGTTGTTTCTTTTCATATTTGTGCAAAGCACAGATTGGTGACAGTTGGTGAAGTTGGCACAGCTGAAAGCGACACATCGCCTTTGAAATTATGGCTAGCTGCGCGTTTGTTTTCGCTTTTTGATGATAGAGAGAAGACACATTCATTGCAACTATCACAACCAGCGACTAAAGTACAAATATACTTCTCGAAAAATATGACATGAGTTTTCTGGTATTTTTGGATAGTTCGTTTATGTTTCACAATCACACCGAGTGCAACATTCAGCAATGTTTTTTTCTGCGCTGTACGCGCGTCCTTCGTTTCTCACCATTTCTGTTTCTTTTCATTGTGTGTTACTTGTTGTTGTTTTTGTTATTGTTTTTCGTATTATTATTTCGTTGCTCACAAATAATCGTTTTTCAAGTGGCATCCACGTATGAACGTATTCAGCGCGTTCACTTGAGTCCAACTTAGCTCCAACTATACTCTAGAAAATGTGATTTTCTCTCTCTCTCTCTCTCTCTCTCTCCTCCCTCTTTTTCATTTTATATTTTTTTCCGCGTGCTTTGCGATTATATTTATGATAACTGAAATGGCGCGACACATTTTGCCACAGCTTGAGAACAAACCGCAGATGACAAGAGAAAAAACAAAACGAAAAACAAAAATGAGAACGATAGAGCAAAGAAAGATGTTCCAGATAAACTATTCAACGGCTCATGCTTTTGGCGTTTGGTTTGTCTTGTGAAATGGTATCTTACGTTGTCGGGCCGGAATATGCATGCATGTGCTACTGCTGTGCACCATTCATAGGGTGTCAATGTGTTTCATTATTCATAGTGTTTGAAATTTTTATTTTATTTTTTTCGTTTTAATAAAATGCCATTTTTCTTTTAAAAGCTGAAACGAAGAATAAATCTAATGGTCGGCACAATATGGAAACAATGCACATCATGCGACCGAAGATACGAAGAGTTCACCGCTTGAATCTCACTCGTGGAAAATTGTAAACAATTATTCATTTTGCCATTGCCCGTTGCAACAATAGCAACACAAACACCCATTTTAATCAGAAGTATAAGAATTGTAAACATAAAAGTTAGACAATATATGAATGTATTAGCGAAAATATTCTGAAAAATTGTACTAATGCTTCGGCTCAAGAACACATAATGGCACTGAGCGGAAACGAATGTATCTAAACAACAAACAAGAAGGAAATCACAAGGAGAAGAGAGAAGGAGAGAGAGAGAGAGAGAGAGAGAGAGAGAGAGAGAAACCATTGGAGCTCGGCGTAAAATGACATTTTCGCTTTTTACATGAACTCGCGTAGAATGTGAACATCATCTCGTGTTTGTGTCATATGCGAAAAATCATACACCAGTAATGCAATTATGTGGTTCTATTATTATTATTATTATGTTTGGCGACGGCGACGGCAACAGCGACAGCGACAACTGTAAAAAGAAACTGAGCACAGCGTTGCATATGTTTCGTGGAAAAATCCAATTTCATTTGCCATAACGTGTATTCCTCATAAGTTGTTGAGGCTGAATGTTTATTTTTTGCAATTTTGAAAACAAATGTAAACCTCTTAAAAATTGCGATATGTTACAGCATGCACTTTAGACCGTATGTGTCAAGAGTACAAACGTTCGTTTGTTTAAGAAAGAAAAATGATTCAAAATGCAACGAAACAAACAACAACCTATGCAAGAAAAGAAAAAATTAAATATAAAAATTGAAAGAAACGAAAACAACAACAACAATAACAGCAACCATCGAGATTTGAATGTGTTGTGTGATGGAATTCATTAAAGTCAGCAGCAACAAATGAAGTAAAAATCAAGATTTATGTACATTTATAATTAAATTCAGTCGAGTTGAGCGCGAATTTTTTTCGTTTTTTTTCAAATGAAATGAAACTATTACTTCGATTCACTTGATTATTGTGTTTCTTCGCGCTCTTGCCATTTGCATTTGCATTTGCATTTTGATTGTTTCGTCTCTTGAATTCTTCTATTACACTGAATACCGTGATGCAATTCTTTCTCTCTTTTTTTCTTTATTCTCTCGCTCAATCAGCACTTTTAGCGCTAAAAACTAATGTAACGGTAATTTCTTTCCCATTGCATTAGTTTAGAGTTATTATCAGTTTGTGGCGATAAATTGTCAGGTAGCGAATGAATTTTCTTCTAAAATGATCATTTAATGGTTGTATCACGATTGCAGATTGCATGTCAAATATTTACTCTTCTTAGCTAACGGTAAATTAATATTAATCATTGGATGACCTCGTTTAAGTGTTTGAGAAAAATCTATATATTTGAATGACATAGAATGGTGAAGCCTGTTTAATGCTACACACGACCAGCACGTACATAGATTATACACGAAATATATCATTTGAGATTTGGTTTGCATTCGTAATTAGCGAAAAAAAAGAAGAGAAGAGAAAACGTTTCCCGACCCCTGAAGCACTGGCGAAAGAAACAATCCAACGGCTGGAGAAAGAGAAAACAAATTACTTTTAGGACAAAGTGGCAGTGAAAAATGCATGTATATTTTTGTTTTTGAAAAATCATACAATTTCAATACAATGGCGCACAGAGCATTTCGTGCTTTCCATTCGTTCACTTATGCATTCATTGGAATGCAAGCGTTCTATTCGGGCTTATATATTAATTAGTCGTCGGTCAAGCAGAATAATGTAACCGCTTTTCTTCGCGTAGTTTAATTGTCATTTAGGCATGTTCAGATCGCGCATAGAGCATTCTTTACTTAGCCTCTCAAAAACTTATATTTTTCAAATGCTTGATGTGCATTTATCTGTAGCCATTTTCTAATTTATTACCTTTTCCCGGGTCTCTTTGTCCCGTACAATACGTCTGTATTCTTATGCCCATTGTTTACGTGATATGTGCCAACGGGGTTCTAGCTTTAAGTGTTCGCATTCAATTTCTTTGTTCGCTTTTATCGCTTTGCATCACATAATCTGCACACATTTCAGAACAATTCAAAATGCTAAAGTTCACGTACACCTCACTCATCCATTTGCTTAGAACATCCTCGATTTTATTACAGTCATGATTATGTAAATCATTGTTTTGGTACATTTTTTATTGTTATCGATGTGTATATACATTTCTGAGCTCATTTCATTCTCTCTATTTCTGTCCAATGCTATTATTGCACAGTTAAATGCGTTGTCCGCAATGAAGAGTGAAATTTCGAGGAGGCCTGGCACATTTGTAAACACATTTAAACAGTTTGCTTATTATTCAAGCTGTTGCATATACAGTGAAAACAATTCCAAGTCTGGTTCCTTTTCATATGGTAAATATGTTTAATTTGTTCGTATTTAAATCGCAGCGCTCTACGAATGCTGCATGTTTTTAACTATTTTCGTCACTGTCAATAGTTACGCATTATTATTATTTTTTGGGCTTGGTCAATTCTTTTCCAATTCGATTTTATGTTCTTCTTTCAACCGGCGACTCTTATTTGAAAAAGTTTTCCATGTTTAATGATTCATATTATTCCTTTGCAACAAATAACATACATGTCTTGATGAATTTCAAAGTAATCACACCGAAGGTGGAACAAACCAAAATAGTGAATAGATGGAATAGTCTTTGACATTTGAATTCATTTGAAATGGGAGAACAATGGAGATGAAACATGAAAACAACTTGAAAATGACAAGAGAAAAAAAAAAACATGTAAATCATTTTGTTGCGTTGGATTTTGGCGTGTATGTATGTTGTTATTTTTCTCTTCATCTTGTTGTTGCTCTTGTTCGCGTTTATGTTTGTTTTGTTGAAATCTCAGTTTATAATGCACGAGTGATTGGAGAAGCATTGTTATTGAAATTACGAGGGGGATTCGATTTGTTTTTTTTTTTTTTTTTTTTTTCTTCAAGTAAGTCTATGAAAATTAAATAATGTATACAAACAAAAACATTTCAATTGTAAATTCTAAATAATGGGTCTTCTTTTCACTAGCATTGTCAAGAAGAAACATCTTCAGACCATTTTGTTAAAATTTCAGTCTTTTAGTGTTTATCAGTTGTGACTGTGTATATTTGGATTTTTTTTTTTTAATTTTTTATTAAAATTTATCAGTTCATATACCGTGATTAATGATCAAACGTTTTAAAAATGATCTCAAAACCACGATTGACTATAATCGGTCGATTTTTGATTTGTTTATAAACAAAATAAATTGATTATACCATATAGTTTAGCATATCTGAAAAGTAAAATGCTTTTTAAAATGTTTCAAAACTTACTTTATTCAGTAGCTTTTAATGTGGTCAAAGGTGAAAATTGTAGGTAAATCCAATGTTCAGTCAAAATATCGAAAATCCATAAGATAAAACTGAAAAAAACGAGAAAAATTTTGATCAAAAATCCATTAATTTCATTACTTAAAGTCAAACTTAATCTAATGACAAATGTTGTTTCAGCATAAATTTGATACTGTATTGGGCTTAGAAGAAACATTGTGAAAAAAAAAGTGTGTCGATTGTGAAACATAAATTTAAATTTAAATTTAAATTTAAATTACATTGTTGTCGATTGTTTGTTTGCCTTTGAAATGGAAACGAATATTTAAATCAGTTAACAAACCCAACGCTGCACAATTACTTAAATTGCTAGACAAATTAAATGTATTGAATGAATGTAGAAGAGATTATACATTAATAGATATGTATTCCAAATTGGAACTGAGCGTGGTACAGCTGAATAAAAAAGAATGAAGCGACAGTTTTTTTTTTCCATTTTATATGATGCATTCATATAAAGAGTCACGTGTCAAATCGATTCAACAGCGAAAACTTAAATGGAATTGGTGTATGAGATATGACAAATGCACTGAATTTGATTAAAGAGCTTGGCTTGTGGTCGCATTTCACGCTTTCTTCACTGGTATTCATATATCGAGGCTTTTTTTTCTTCTTTTTTCATACAGATTTCTTTTCATATGACGAACAATTGCATGCGCTGCGCAAAGCCAACCGTATGTTCAATGTATGTGCATTTATTTGAATAAATATTTTCAATGGATTCTTTTCGTCATCTGCCCACCTCAACCAAAAGAATAACCAACAAAAGAATCAAATAAGAAAAGTAAATCAATTTGAAAACCACATATTGAGCTACCAACATGAAAGGATTTCCAACGAAAAAATACGTATAGCTTGAAGGAAAACAGAAATGAAGCGAACAAAAAAAAAAAAATACTTTTCAATATCAGTTTCTTCAGAGGCTGCAATTCGAAGACGTTTTTTTTTTAGTTCGTCTCCTTCGTCAATAACACGTGTTCCATGCAATCGCCAATGTTTGGCATTTGACTTTTGGTCACTTATTATGCTAACCAAGTAGTACAAATGGCGACGATCTATTTGCGATGATGATATAAACCGCTGTCTTTACTTTGATATTCAAAGTTTATTGATGTGTCGTGCCGAATTGTGTCTGGCATCCGATGCAGATAGAAGGAACAACGAGAAGAAAACAAGAAGAAGTGGAAGAGTACAGAAAAAGAAAGAAAAAAACCAATAAAGCAACATGTTCTATGCAAATACCCTAAAGAGAACTTTCGATACAGCAGCGTTGCACCAACAGGGAGAGAAGAGAGAGAGAGAAGTACGAGAATCAATGAAAATGTGCTATGCAAAAGATGAAAAACTTGAATCATTACACATGCAAAAAGTGTGTTTGCGTCAATTGTTTTTCATCATTGCGATTGGGGGCATACACTAAAAGAGGGCCATATGCTACATCATTTCGATATGTAATTTATGGCTGAGTTTGTGCGGAATGCAACAAACAAAAGAAAAGTATTCTCGAAGCGCACAACATTGGCAGATGTATGGTGAGCGCAACGCATATGCCATATTCAATAGCAAAGGCAAAGTTTCGATGGCTGAAGTAATATTGATCCGATTACATTCCATGTGGTGGAGCATTTGACTCTTTTCTTCTTCTTTTTTTCCTTCCACAAATTAAATGTGCAATTGAAATTTGCTTTCAATCGAAAATATTTGCACATGTTTTGCAGAAGTATGAAACTTTTTGGCCAAAATAACATTCACTTTACCAATAGTTCACAATGGAAAAAAATAAAATAAAAGAAAATGGTTATTGTTTTGAGAGAAAGAGGGCGAGGGAACACTTTTTTTTTTTTAAAAAAAAGCCTTCTCAATTTCCATAAAGTCGAAATGGTCTTTTGATTGTTTGGCTTTCCACCTCAATACATTGGATTGAACGAAACTAATTACATACATTTTGAGTAAAACCACACAGTCTGTGCAAGTTTCAACCAACATAAAATCAATCGAAAAGGAATACAAATAGTCGAAATCGATAAATAATTGAGAAATATTCGATTCAAAATCCATATGTAGCTTCAGTATAATATATACGTCGCTTAAGCCATACAATTTTCATTCGCATAAAATATAATCCTCTTTCAGGAAGAGGAAAAAACTCTTTATTTATGCCCGGCAGTAATAAGCAAGTATTCAATGTAATGATTTTCACAATTTGTATATATATATATTGATTGCATGAAAACGTATTCCATTCGTTCATTTCCAACAGGCGTAATCAATTTACGATTTCAAAAAGCAACAAAAATGGATCATATAATAAGACGAAATCGTTCGATCGGCAATTATTTATCAACAGAAAATAATCACAATAATCATAAAATTTCATTGAGTATTAACAACTAAATGCAGTACACATGTAATAATAAAATAATAATAATCGGTAGTAATAGGTCGCATTTGACATGGCTAAGACTCGATCAGTATGTTCATATTTGTAAATAAACATTATGCCTCGGAAAATTGGTATATTATTGTAATAGACTAGAAATGTTTTTTTTTTGTTTTCGCTTTTCAAGATTAAAATCACATCTAATATTTTCACTGAATGTTCAGAGTGAAGAAATTTGAAGAAAAAGAGAAAAAAAAAATGCCACATCGTCTGAATCAAAAGACGGAATTATAAATGAAGAAGCATATTTTACTCGTCTGGAATGCAGCCTATTGATTTTTAATACCCTGTTAGCTGCTTAACTGAGCCAATTGTGAGGAAAATTCAATAATAACGTTTCGAAGAAAACAAGAAAAAATTGATTTTTTTTTTTTAAATAAAATTTCGAATAATTCTTTCAGTTTATTCGTTCGTCTGGTAAATATTTTTCCATATTTTTCTGTTGTTTTTAATATTAGCTGTTTTTGTTTCGCCATGGATTCGATGAATTATGTTGTTTTTGTTTGTTGATGGTTATATAAACATTCGCTCTATGTTTGGATATATGTTCGAAGTTAAAACGAATACTGCAACACATGAGAGCATAAAACAGCCAACAGAAATGCAGACTGTATGTGTATGTTTATGTATGTGTTTGATGCGAAAGAGACGGCACAAGACGACGTATAAATGAAAAAGAACAAATTGAATGACGACAGCTGGATCGAATTTTGTACAATAAAAATAAAAGTATACAATAAGACTAATAATAATAGTAATAATGATAATCACAACTTGTATGGCTGTGTACGTAAACAAGGTGAGTGCATGGATCCAAAACCAAATGTACTGCAATTCACCAAATGCAATCGAACAATAGACGAGAAAGGCCAACAACAATAAAGTTTCATATAATGAAATGATAACAACATTGAAACGCCACATCAACAAAAAACCGACACCCGCAATCTGGACCATATTTCAAGAAAATGTAATCGGAAACAATACAAAAATATTTCATATATTTAATAAATACTTTTTCTCTTTCGCTCTTCATTCCTTCCGCTTTCATAAAATTACCTCTGATACATTGACAAAATGGCCAAACAGACGAATGAAAAACATACACTGTATGAAGATAAAAAATTGTCTTAACCTTTGTAGTGAATGTTTCGCACAAGTCTTATGAGCTGATGCGTCCAAGTTAACGCTTACTTGCTTTGTGAATATTGTTTGGCCTTTTTTCGCCTACAAAATATTGTTACATTTTTCTATTGTTATTCATTTCATTTTTTTGCAGCATTTTAACTTATCCTTTGTGCAATAGATGATTTCAAATGAAAAATGATTGAAACAGTTTTTAGTAGCCAAGTTCATTCAAACAGCAGCAATTTGGACATATCATAACAAAATGTAATGTTTGATGTTTAGAACAAGCATAAAAAAGGCAATAAAGAATCGAATAGTACACACATAAATGGGCAAAATCATAAACAAACAATCCATCCATCCAAAATGATTAGATGAAATGCAAAAAAAAGGGAATGAGAAGACATTTTTATTCGAGAAGAGAGAGATAAAGAAAATTAGCTGCATTTGTTTAGCATCCTTTGTTTACTAGATGAATGCCATAAAATATTTCTATGGAGAAAGAATGAAATGCAGGTAAATTACAAAATCATCATTCTGATTTCCTTTGATGTCTAAGGATATGGAATTCCAAATACTCAATGTTTTGTTATATACACACACACACATACATTTAATGAAATAATAAACATAGATCGTTTCAATTTTATAGATAATTTTGACGTTGTTTTATTGTAAATAGCTATTTTAGCTATTGAAAATGTACAATATATGAATTACGATTAAATGCATCATTGATCGAAGAACGAACACATTGCACATTGTCTGCTGAATTCAGCACAAAGTCATTCGATCAATTTCCTGTGTTGGTTTTCACATTCCGCTCGGTCACTTCGAACAATCTGCTTTGGAACATTTTCGGAATTTTGAATAGCTCAAAGGTAGGAACATTGTTTGGTCTTCACCAAAGAAGATTTAATACATACACAAACTCACAAGGCGGCTGCATAGCAAATTTTAATTTACAAACTGAAATGCTATTTTGAGAGATAACACAACCAACGAACGAACAAACCAAAAAGTTATCCAAAAACTTAATCCACATGTGTACTGAACAATTTATCGATCCTGACATTCATTCACGACATTTGTGCCAAAGTTTTTGGTGTCACGCAAAAGCAAAAACTCACACACATATACAGTACACCACACCACATACGGAGTAAAAAGAAAGAGAAAAACAAAGATTGAAAATTATGAGAAAAGTCAGTTCAGAAAAGTAGTAATTTAGTATGTTAGGAGCAGCGATGTGAATGCATTTGTTCCACATTTCACAATGTGAAAACTGTTGCGGTCAATTAGAATTTCATTCTATCCTTTTTGCACTGGTTTGTCGACACGCGAAGTTGAGAACAATACATGGCACAGACGACAGTTACGAGGGTATGAAAAGAAAATTTACAAGCTATTAAATTTTCAGTACTCACTCAGTAAAACACTCATTCAACTTCGATTGGCCTGTGTTGGATATGCATGCAAGTGATTTGGAGTGCACGACAAGAAAGCCGTGCTTTAAACGAAGTTTCTTTGTGTAAACTTTTTCAACTACTTATTGCTGGCGATAAACTTATTGCTGGACTTAACGACCAAGATAACACACTCCCTCTTCTCCAATTTCTCTCTCTCTCTCTCTCTTCTCTTACTCAGTTTTTTTCAGAGACACTGAACGTCCGTATAGCTGATTATGCATCAAACACACTCTTGCTGCAAAAACACAAATGGCTGCAAAGTTTTCGTTTCAATGGAGGTACACGCACAAACGAAAGAAATGCCAGAGTCAACTCTTGGTCTCTTCAGCACACGCTTAACGCTTTTACCATCCTTTCAACACATCGCACTTGTTTCAAGTTTTTCTCCATTCTTTCGCCGTTTGAGCTGTTGTAATTCTATAATGTGATTCTATAAGTTCTAATTGGATGATGCAATTAGAATACGGTTAAAGCTAATTCAAATTCAAAAAGTTCCGATAAGAATGTGGCATTTGGTAAATGCGAAACTTTGTTCCGTATGTTTTTTTCAAGAATTCTTGCTTTGGTTGGATTTGTTTAGCTTTGGTTTGGATATATATGAATCGATGCTGAAGTTGAATCATTCCATATAGAAAAAACTAAGCTAAGGGCCAATTATTCCAAACGATGTTCTGCTACTTTGACCATTTTCTTAAACAAACTCTTCATTTTCGGTTATGCAACAAATTTTATGACTTTCTTAACTTGCGTTGTAATCATTTTCTCCATGAATTTTCCATCACTTTATTGATGATGCCAAAAAAACCATTGGAGCAAAGGTATTATCGAGCAATTTTATTTATATTCAGCATGTTTGTTCAGATAAGATTGTTTTGAAAATCGGTCACATTTAGTAAGATTGTGTCAGTGTGCCAGCGGCAATCGAAAATATTTCTTTCCATATTTGGTATTAAATTTGTGTTCATATCGTTCGTGAACGCAAACATACGAATTCTCTAAAAAAATAAATAAATATGTACGCAATTCAAAACAGATAATGTAATCGAATTTCGAATAACCTTATTATCATAAGGTCAATTAGCTGCTAGTAGTTTCTTGTTTTGTTTTGGATTGTGTCACACAGTTTGAGGCCATTTGGAAAACAAAATTGTACGATTTTGATTCGCTATTATTGTTGCCCGAAGTGTTGGCCAAACTTTTGAAATAAACGCAATCAATTTGAAATTTTTGTTTTCGCATTTTCTTTTTTTTTTTTGTTTATTTTCGAAAATGCTTTTTCTATATTTGTGGCACAGAAAAACTTTTCAATTTTGTGTTACTTGTTGCACGTAAATATTTCAAGCGCTTATGGAACGTTTCTTTCCAGAATTAATGCATCTTCATTTAAATCTCGTTTGAGTTCTTTGTTTCTCTTTAGAGACTTGGTTCGATTTTTTTATGCTATGAATATACAAGCTGAATGTTATTTTTTCCTTCTTTTTTCTGTACGCAATTTTCAAACAATAAATTTAAAGCTGTCGTAGACAAACAATCTGAAACATTCGACGCATTTGTAAAATCGATCATGAGAGCACATGTTCGACTATTTGTCTATGCTGCGTCGCAACATTGATTAAAAGAATCATTTATTCAGAGCCGAAAAAAACTTATTTAGCCGTTGTTTTTGTCCCACAGAAATAAGTAAAAATAATGACATGAACTGAGATAAAATGTTACAAATTATGTGACAATATAAAGGATAAACGATGCAAACTGCACATGCAGCTAGTGCTTATTTTAGATGAACAAAGTAAAAGCAAACGAAAATGGCTAAGAAAATGAAATTGACATATTAACAAAAAACAGAAGAACAAAAAAACATTGCAAACATGTCGTAGGAATGAAAGCATGTTTATTGTGTGTAGCGCAACAAAATGAGAATTGTATACAAAACAGTTTGCGCGACACATCAACAAAAACAAAAAATCACAATCACAAAAATGTTTAAAAACAAAAAAAAAGCAACAACAACAACAGTTTAGTTCTTTCGTATGCAGTGTGTGCTGCATGGAACATTGTCATGGCTCATGGGTGAACTAAACAAACAACAACTTAATATATTTTTATTTGGACATCGTTTATTGCATTTTGTTAGTTCGTTGTTTCGTTGTTTCGCTATTTTTTGTATTTTTCACACATATGCCATCTCATTCAGATTTCGAATCAGTTCGGCTCTGGTCGGCTCGACTGATTCCGCATCTCTCATATAATTGTCGCTGATTTAATGGAGTGAGTCAATTTGATGTAGCAAGTTTTTGTTCCACATTTATAATTGAACAAATAAAGTTGGTGAAAAAAAGAGTGAATGCCATAAATTGGCACCGAATCCTAGACACTTTGTGTTCCGCCATTTATCTCATTGTCTCGCCATTTTTGCTCGATTTGATCCGATGCTAATCCACTCACAATGACTCCACAAATCGAGCTACGTTTTTCTCTCTGCTTTCCGGCTAAATAACTAACTCGAACTTTCATAGACGCGCTATATCGTTGGCCATAATTCAAATTCTAAGCCATATTTTACACACACACACACACAGAAATATAAACGCAAACACGTCCAAAGCGCATTAAAACATTGGACCCATTCAAATAATATTGCGCCAACGATTCAACCAACAATGGCATTCATTGACTTTGTGTCGTTTTTATTCCAACCATTCATTTACAAATTTTCATTTGGTTCATTGTTTGTTATTTGTCGTTGTTTTGAGGTTTTTTTTTTATTATTCTCTGTATTTCTCGCATACAATCAAATCTGTGTGGCTTCATGGAAGAGACATAGGAAATGATTGTGATGAAAAAAGTGCATGCAAAATGTTTTAAAAAGTTAAATTGCAGCAATTTTTGTTTTATGTTTAATTTTAAACAAACTGTTCAAATAGAACAACAAATAAAGCCAAAAATCCGAGTCTGAGACACTTAAACCCACTGTTCAACCGCAACATAAACTAGCTGAGCCACAGACAAAGAAGTTCTGTTCCTAAGCATTCTGTTTGGCTAAAGTACAACCATTACAATAATAATGATGCTGATTTAGTTGCAGCAGCCAACAGCCAACAGCCAACAGCATAAACTTCAACATATACGTAGATGAAATAAATTTATGCAATAAAAATCCAGCAAATTGATCCTGGAAAAATACACCGAGTCACAAATCACATATATAGCGTATAGACACACACACACACATTTTGGCTGTTTCGCCCAAAACATGGAAATTCATATTGCGAGAAATTGTGCTGTGCGACACATTTGGCATCGAATTCATGCAGTGTTGTTGTACGGTAGCAAGGAGTGAAAGAGCATCGTTCACATAAGCATTACAAAGGTATTACTTATCTAAACATAATTTATACGGGGTGCAAGTGTACAAAAACATCCGCCCGCAATAATCCAGCGAAGGAAATCACAATTCACCAACAATGGAGTGAGCGAGAAAAGAGTGTATTTTGGATTCGACATTTGTGATCGCTTCAGCAGCCAACAAACGACGACTCTATTCGAAATCCAGAAATCGGTAAATAAACGATGCCAATAACAACAAAAATTACACCAGGCCACAAGAAATAAATTGCCAAATGTGCACGGAGACAATGCAGAGGCATGAAAAAAGTGTGGAAGAAAAAACATCGAAGAAAGTGAATGAAAGCAACGGTAAAATGGTAAATATGCAATGGCAAAAACAACAACAAACCGAGATGGAGAGAGAATTTGCTATTATTCACACGCTGAAAACGTCTTTATAAAAAAAAGCAATTTCAAATCGAAACGTATGCGACACTTAAACGCTATGAGAAATGTACGAATTTTAAAATTGCTCTACGGCGAGGGAGACGAAAAGACAAGAAAGCAAAAAAAGAAAAAAAAAGGAACGAGCGACCGAAGTCTATTTGTACGTGAGTGAATGCACGCGGGTGAAACATCGCTATACATTCGTCGGTACCAATGTATGAAAAACGAATTCAAATAAATTACTGCCAATTATCTGATCAAAATGTGTCTGCTTGTAAAACACCCACAAATTGTGGAGAGAAACAGCGCTCGAAATCAGTTCTCTCTCTCTCTCTCTCTCTCTCTCTCTCTCTCTCTCTGTGTGTGTGTGTGTGTGTGTGTCGGCCGTTTCCATTCACTATCTTTATCTCGCATGCTATATTCTGATTAAGATTGGTACATGAAGATAATTGGCCATTTTGTTTGCCATCACTGTTAATACGTTTCGGCCATTGTACGCTGCTGTTTTTTTCGTTTTTTTTTTTTCATTCCATCTCTCGTTTTAACTCAAATGAAAAATCATTTATTCGCCTCGCATTTCATTTGCTTTCGATTGATTTCAGTTTCATATTTCTCATAAAGCGCATATTGTTTTGTTCTTCTCCTTTTTTTACTCGTTGGCTTTTCATTCGGTTTGCCCGGTATGCCTTTTGTTTTGTACCTAATTTATTGCGCATATAATTTGTTGTGTGGTGTTTTGGTTTTTATTGCCGATGAACTGTTTGTGTGATTATTAACGTCACAACATTCGAGTAATAACCATAATTAATGATTATTTATATGAGTTTTATAAGGGCATCTCGGACACATCACTGCACACACACACACACACACAGAGAGAGAGAGAGAGAGAGAGAGAGAGAGAGAGAGGGAGAATAAATGTTCATGCAAGCATCGTTCAGGATCTACGATTCATGCAACTAGATAGAACTCACACAACCTGATCGAAATAGATATAGCATATAAATGGCGTCAAAAGGCCATGTTTTTCGAGATATCGATATCGTACCGGACTAATAGGTTTGAATTGAATGCGAAGAAAAAACGATTCGAATCGTCTGTCGTATGTATCAGAATTTTTTCTTTCTTTTTTTTTTTATTCAACTGGAGACAATTTATGGGCAATAATTTCATGGCGTGCTCCAAAGCATCGAATTTCGATGGCTATTATCATTCAGTTTGTTCCCAGTATTTTGTTTATCATTAAAGAGCATTTCATTCCCTTTTCAGCTCATATTGTATTGTATATATCTATCTGCATGAGACCATTTCTCTAAAAATGTGGTCTTTGGTGGCGCGTCAATGCCAACATCAGTACAGTTGTTATCGCTTGCGCGTTTGTTTTGACCATTTTCTCGGTCACGGTTATCTTTATTACAGGTTTTTGAAGTTAAATTGCCACCCGTTTTATAATGTTTTCAAACATAATTTCAGTTGCTTTGGTTTTCCAGTATTTTCGACATTCGTTTTGATGCGTATTCCAGTATCTACTGTAAAATGCGTGTGCTATCTATGAACATCGACCGAAATACCTGAGGCCCATAATTTTCACAAAAAAAAAAATCATAACAACAACAACAACAACGATACCACTTTTGTTTGTATCTTTCGGATCGTTAGACTCAGGCAAACATACGGAAATGTATAGTAAATATTTTGAAACGATTCATTCTATTTGCTGTAACTACCTATAATTTCAAGGAATCTCACAAGACGCTAATGTTGTTACGAAAATATACTTTTCTCGATGCTTGACTACTATGAACGCACGCAATTTCGTAGGCAATAAAATGTAATTTACAATCCTCTACTACTAAAAGTGAAAAAGAGACACAAAAACATCGAACACATATAAATAATAAAACTTATTATTTATCTGAATTTTTGTTTTTTTGTTTTGTTTTGAACAAACCTTTTGAAAAATAGAGTGAACTGAATGTGTATTTCATTTTTTTTTTCGTTTTCAATCTCAGAACCTCATACTGTTGCACACGTATATAGGGGCTGTCAGCATTTTATTATAGGTTGTTAAACAGTTTTCTACTCTAGGTTAACCATTTCTACGTTTATTTGTTTGTTGGAGTTTGAAATTTTTATTGTTCAACTTCTGTGTTTTGTCTTATATTCAGAATAGAAGGTAGTTTTCTTTGCTTTGAGAATGTATGCCCGGTCCAGTTAGATAATTACTGTTGAATAAGGTATGCATTGGATAAATGAGCATCCGTTTTAGATTTGAGTGTCAAAAGAACTGAAAATTGCATAAGAAACACAACACATAAACGAATAGAGAAAGAGAGAGAGAGAGAGAAAGAGATATTCTCCGTGTAGAACAGTGAAATCATCTTTCACGGTGCAGGTAGAAATTTTTGGCACAATGGCAAACTGCGTCCCACAACAAAATGAAATGAAATGAAAATATAACCGAAGAGAAAGAGTGAGAAAAAAAAAACTCGAAATCAATTACGAACCATGTGTGTTACCAAAATTTATCCAATTTACACGAATCGACTGTAATGATGATGATTCTCATCTTGCATGTGTGTGGCTCAACTCATTGCACACAAGTTGGCGTCATGCATTCAATCACGTGAACGAGAGTCGTAACGTGTTCCGTTTTGGACGATTCATGAAAACAGCATGTGTAAGACTATCGATTACTTTACCATTCGAATAACATTGGTTCGAAGTTGGCAAAGAAGATTCCCAATTTGGAATCATTGAAACGGTTTCGAGAAACGATAGCATTGGATTTTATATTCATTACGGTCAGCTCATGATGCAATTGCTGCAAATCAAAATGAGAAAAGAAAAAAAAAAATGATGAGTGATGGTGCATAAGTGCAATGAATGAGTGCAAGTCGACTCCGCTTCATACATAAGCACACTGTATCAACTCTTTTCTTTTTTGGTATGCCGTTGCTATTGCTGCTGTTGCTGCTAGTGCTGAAGAGCCTAACTGGTGCAATGAAATTAATTGGAATTAGTTCTTTTATTTCGATTGAAGTTCTTATTCGGAACTGAAAATTGCATGAAACTTTCTGCGCAATCGACACATGGCTCTCATTTGAGAGATTGTTTGCTCGATGCTATTCGATTTTTTCGTTTTTTGCTGTAGTATTTTTTCCAATGAAATTCATAAGCTATCACGTTGTGTAATTGTGCAAGGAACATGGTGCTGCTGCTACTGCTGTTGCTGCATGCAGTACATTTTTCTTTTGGTTAAAGAGTAAAGTGCAGATGCATCATGCAAGCCATTGAATGCGAGTGCATCTGCTGTTTCACCGCGGTATGGATTTCATTTTACAAAGCATTTTGTAGAAAACATTCATTTTGGGGGCAAACCAAGCTCACAAGAATAAATACCACCAAATTGGATTGCACTACACTGACGATGTGATAGTGACATGGATCCCACTCTATATAAGAGAATACCGAGCGCATTAAAGCCTCGAAACCAACCAGTTTTTCGTGCACGTTTTCGTTCTTCATTCGTTTGAATGATTCTTGCCGCTTAAGTTTTTTTCCTTCATTCTTTCTTCCATTATTATTATTAAACAAAAATTTGAACGAATTTCTCTTTGCACAAAGTTCTTGTTTTTTATTCTTTTTTTTTTTCGTTCAAATCTTAAGTTTATTTTTTTGGACTTTTGTCAGAACAGACAGCAACAAAATTCTGGAAAGCAAAGGAAATAAATATGATAATATTTTGCGACGAACAAAATTCCTATTAGACTTCTTTATCATTGGAAATTCAGTGTGAAGTTTTATTTTATTGTGCTCCTACGGCTGCTTTTGAATATAGATTTCTTTTACTTTACAAAATCGTGATCCAGTCAGTGGGTTTCGCTTGCCAATTCTTGTTGGATTATTTTCTTTTTTTTTCTCTCGTCTTTGGCTCAATATTTTTTCTTTCTTTTTCTTTTGCTATCGTTTGCAAAATAGATAACTACATTTTCAGAGAATGTAGAAAAGAAATACAAAACTGTATATATACATAACCAAAGTTAGACTTTGTCGAAAATCATATGATTTATTACGAGTATTTTTTTTTTTTGTTCGTTGTTGTCTACACAAACGGATTTCTAACAAATGCCCACGTGATTTATTGATAAGTAAATGCAATAAATAAATATGAGGGCAACAATACAAATACCGACAAATGTGTGCGCAATAATAAATAGAGTACGAAACGAAACGAGACGAGACGAGACGAGACGAGAATCGCAGGGAAATGTACAAAAAACATTCGAATTGAAAGTCATCGTTGAGTGTATTTGTTGGTTGCTGGACACATTTGGTATTGCTTAAGTGAAAGATCTCTCTCTACTGGAGTGCAATAGGTTAAACACAAATACCAACGATATCGAACACATTTTGCACTTTCACATAAATTAATTTTTGCCATCGAGAGTATTTGGTTACATACTGTGACGAAGGATGAGGATGAGCATGAGAAGAATGATGGTTTTGAAATAACATTCGTTTCGAACACAGCCAGAGGAATATATATCCAATGTGACGCGCCATTTGTTTATTTTTAAATGGCGATGAAAAAAATGTGACTTCCGCATTTAAAGGAATTAAATTCCAAAGCATATGTGTCGATTCTCAAATATGTTCCATTGAACCAATGCCCTCCAATGGGAGAACAACACAAGAATATGCCACACACATGCTGGAAACGAGCGACATTTTCTTCCGTCGTACGTTTGTTAAAAGATAGAGAGAAGAAGAAGGAAAAAAATGCTGTGCAGGGAAGATAAACGTCTATACGACAATGAATATAAAAGCGAAGAAAAAGTCAATTTGAGGTTCAACATGATGCTCAACTCTGTGAACGAATGTAAATGAATTTGAACCGGTTTTGTCGTTTGTTGTCATTTTGACTAATTTGCGTTGCGCTCATATCCAATTCGATATGCATGATCCATTGGATTTTTTTCTTTCTTTTCGGTTGCTTTGACGACCACACCGCTCACAGGTTAAACAAAACAGCGAAAAAAAAAATAAATAGAAGAATAAACGTCTCGATTCTCTGGCAAAATGAAAAATGTTTATCATAAGAGAATGTTAGCAAATGTGTGTTTTTGTTTCTCTTGTGAGCCGAAGTCAACTTGATTTTGAAATTCAAGTGACTTCAAATTGCAACATTGGATTGTGGGAATTGGCTGTAAATCACATTAAATTTGTCACACAGCGCCATGATTTACGCTCGTTTGTTTTCATTTGTCATAATCTGCAAAAAGAATCTTCGCCTAGCTCTATTGTTTGAATGATTCAGCACATTGAAACATATCGCATAAGAATAACACTGAAATTATAGTTTTGTTGTTCGTTTAACTAGATTTGTCGCCACTGAATTGCTATTAAAGTCACATCAAAAAACGCCTTCACGTTTTTGGTTTTTTTTTATTTTTATGTTTATATGTCATCATATTTATTCGCTTCTCTCACGATTTTGAGTCTGCGTCATTTTTCCATCAATTGTTTCGTTTTGTTCATTTTTAACTTTTTGAATTTTAAGATGAAAGGCTTTATCACCGTAAAAAAAAACTAATCATTTGTATTGACAACTTTTTCTCATATTGACAAGTTTGTTTGCACTTTGTTTTCACACCGACTTTTTTTTTTATAGTTAAATACTATCGAATAAAATTAGCGAAAGAAGAATTTCATGTAAAAATGTTGTTTGACGAAATGAAAAAGATCAGAAGCAACATACGGAAATATGTGCCGGCAAAATAAAAAAAAATAAAAAATCGCTAAGACATTCTCTCTTTTCGAATGATTTATTCGTAAGCCAAAATAATCTATCTACTTCGCAGGTTTCGCGTCATATGCTAGTGTCTGTTACATTTATTTTTTTTTTTTTTTTTTGCTCTTGAGATACACCAAATCAAATGTGCATCTAAAGAAAGCGAGTTTCATAAAATAAAAAACAAAAGCAAAATTGTGTAACGTAATCAAGCAGGTATTACTTTAGAGCGTTTACGCACACTGAACGTTCAAATGGCATTTAGCGAAAATGAGAAAAGTTTATGTTTTTGTATTTTATTTTATTTCATTTTATTTTATCGGTATTGTTCTTTCACCGCATCAACTTTACTCAAGTACTTTTGAAAAAAAACAAAATACACGCTGCAATATCAACTGCCACATGTATGTATACCATATTCAGTGAAACGAGCGAATCGATTGTGTGACAATGAACGATTGCACAGTGATAATGTAGTTGTTGGCTTAGCGTTCTCGACAACCGCGATTGTCTACGCAAAATCGATGGGAAAATAAAAAGATAAGATAGAGACGGGGTTAAAAGAAATTGCTTGTTCTTTCCATAAGATATGTTGTGTGATGTGAGTGAGCAATGGTTCAAATTTTCTTCACCGCAATACATGAGCGATACTAGAATCTTATTTCAGTTACTTTGACAGTTTATGTGGTTTTTTTTTCTTTGCCTTTCTTGAGGAGCTCGAAAAGTTGTTGAACGAAAAAAAAAAGAAAACGACACGAAATACATGTGGTGTTGATGGCACGACAACGACAACGACAATGACAATAACATCGTTCTATTTCGTATCATCTTCCTGTTTAGAGCATTTTTGTAGGCGATAAGAAGGAAAAGTTATTTCTTTGAGCGATTTTCTCTTGTCGTACAATGCCCTTGCCAGTGTCTTTTTATTAAATTGCACATGGTGTGTAATGGGTCTGCTTTCCGCGTTTATATCGAGCGTTGCTAATGCCAATGGTATGCATTCGACGAAGTTTATGCTTTGTTACCAAGCATTTTTGCTGATGATTTATATTTTTCGTGTTGTTCTTTTGTACTTTCGAAAGGAATTTCGATTAAAAGAAAGAACTTCCATTGAACGATGAAGTGTGATGAGAGGAGGGCTTTGATTTTTTCTTTCTTGCTCCCTGTTTTCTACACTTTATTATATGTCTTTTTCATAAATCGCGGAAATATTCTTTTCAGCGACCAAAATGAAAAGAAAAAAAAGCGTTTATTGAAATGTATCGTTAGAGATATTTCATCGAGATAATAACGTAACAAACTGCGAATTTCGTGAGCTAATCATGAAGAAAGACAAAACATATTAAAAATAAAATATAAAAAAAAGTAAAAGGTGCGAGAAAAATACTTTTGAAAACTAATAATTAATTGAGTTAATTAAAATGTTTTTCGTGCGTTCGGAAACACACATATCTTCCGCATGTATTTTTATATTGCAAACGGTGTGAGAGAAGTATTTCCATTGTTCGTAATGTGTTTGTAGGGAATTCTTTTATCTTTTAAATCTTTGGAGTAAAATCCTACATTTCTGTTCTTTGGTCTGTTAACAACTTAAATTCCAATTGGAATGGAAAAAAACTCACATTTTTACACAGCACATGCGTTTACATACCAGAATTCACAAGTATTTCATTTTAGCAGATAATCATTTTGTTACGTTCGACAGGGAATCTCTTTTTTTCACTTTGAATTTTAAATGACGCAATCATTTCGCATTTGAGAACGAATTTTTTAGCCACAAAGCGAATGCAACAAATAAAAAAATTTCAGTGTGTTTATTGAAATGAGCAGAAGTGATGGGAAGAGATTTAGACACCTTGAGCATGGTAGACGTGAAAAAGGTTATTTTTAATAAAACTTTTAGAGTTTGGAACCAGTTCACGTGTATTTATTACGAATTCGTCGAAGGTGTTAAAGGACGCAAGAATAAGTAAAAATACATTTATCGTGTTATATATTCGATGGAAAAAAGTTGTATGAAATCGAATATCACTTGTCATATTGCACACGTGTGCGTTGCTCAAGCCACCATATGTGGCATTGGCATAAGTGCAACAGATAGCGTGACGATGAACTTTCCACAATCGGTTACTTATTTTTCCCCAACTCATTCGGTGTCTCAGTCGTTTAAGAGTTATAGCTGTTCCATGTGTTTGGAAAGTACGTGTGTTTTTATTTAGATTATCACTTTCAGAAACCGAGTAAATTACCATTAGCTCTCCGTGCAAACCTCCCATTCACTTGGCACGTATTGTTTTTGTTACTTTCAGTTGAATGTACGTGGGGTGTTTATTCTTGAGCTAGAGTTTGTTTTTGTTTTGTTTTTTTTTTTTTTTTTTTTGGTTTTTTGCTTCGTTTTGGTAAAATTATTGTTGGTTCTTGCATTTGCCATTGCCATTGCCATTGTCGTTGCGTTTATTAATTTTTCACCCGATGAACAACGCGCACACATGTACACATTTATTGTTTACGATTCTTATGTTATTTTTGTGTACAGTTTGGGAATAAAAATCAATTTCAGTTGCAGTGAGTAAAAATATATTTACGCTTATCAACATTCTTATCTGTTGAATG
Organism: Resseliella maxima; assembly: GCA_029041755.1. NCBI lineage: Eukaryota > Metazoa > Arthropoda > Insecta > Diptera > Cecidomyiidae > Resseliella > Resseliella maxima. The sequence continues at coordinate 1,038,138 of JAQOWM010000596.1, read as the reverse complement.
AATTTTTAAATGGAACCTGCTGAATGGCCAAACTTTTCTGTATATTGATGTTTCTTTTTTCTTTATAATATTATTAACTGTGTGCTCACTTGCTCATATTAGTGCAAAATGAAAATTTCATGCTGAATTCTTTTTTGCTTCTTCTTCTTCTTCTTCTTTTTCTTCTCTCTCTTCTCCTTTGTGATTGAATGAATTGGGCCCAAACTGCACTTAAACGATAATGCAAAATGTGCGGCTTACATGAAGACAGAAGTATCATTAGAGCATATTCGTGTCTGCTGCTGTATCCGCTTTTAACTCGATATAATAATAAAATGTAATAAGCTTACTAAGTATCTTTGTTGAAAAGTGGCAAAATGCACTGGAGATATAATATTGCGAAGAGCTTTTTGTAGTTGCACATTATAAAATCAAAGTTATCATCATCATCGTTGCATCGTGTCCAATGTTTGTGCTGCTTTCTGAGTACGTGAAATGCTGAGCACGTTTTTATAACGTCTAAGCACATTCAGCTGTCATTGTTTCATGGAAAATGAGTTCGTTCGTTTTGTTTGCATGTTCATGTGCGATGCGAAAATGGCATGAACTGCATATAAAAAAAGAAGAAAAAAAAAACATCATCTTAGAGTCGAAAATCCGCGTGTTTAGATTTTAATGCTGGAACACGTCGTCATCAATAACCCGAATCGTGGCAATTAAAAATAACAAAATTCTATACGAGAATAAAACTAGTAAAGCGCTTGAAGTGAAGCAATCCTCATGGAAATAAGAGAGAAACAGAGCGCAAAAAGAATTACGTGAAAAATGGTTATAGAAAATTGAAGAAAGAATGAAAATGTAATTAAACAAACGACGTGAATTTGGCGAATATACATATTATAAACCACGGTAGTGCATACACCAACAATTTTAGACACATTCACGTTTTGGTGGATTAGGGTACCATCATGCCATCATGGTCACTGCAATCAAATCGGTATGAACGGCACTTTGGCAAATGAGATGAAATACTAGAATTGGCTGCCCTAATGAGTATTCATCACAGCCGCTTTAATTTATTTAATGAATAAATTCTGAGCGCGTCAGTTGGATATTTCTTCTTCTATTTTTTATTTCTCTTACTCTGACTTTGGCGTTACTGGTTTCTGCAACAAAATCCACTTAGGTGATTTTCTTTGGGTGATGGATGATATATTATTATTTTATATTTCACCGACTCCATTAAATAAATAAATAAATAAAACATTGAATTAATATCGTATGCACAGACAACAGCACCACGTTAACTGTATTCAAAGTTAATAGAAATTGTTTTCTTTATGCATACAAAACAAAGCAAAAAGAGAAAAAAAGACGCAAAAATAAGCGAACATGACAGCTCAAGAGAAAAAATAATGCTCAACGAAAGAGAAAAATGAACATTGTGACTATGAACGACACATACAAACACACACACACATACACACACACAAACACACACAAACACACACAAACACATGCAAGGATAAATTGAATAAAAGAGAGTCGAGAAAATAAAATGCATGTGATCTATAATCGTTTACGGTTGATATTGTTGGCTGTCGACGGTTGACGGCATGTTATTTTCACATTTGCTTGCTTGCATGCAAGCCCATCAAACCCGAGAATGCAAACGACCATTCGCCATAAAACTGTTCGCTCATTTTTTTTTTTCTTTTTTTTCACTGCCATTCACCGAGACTAAATTGAAAAAAAGAAGGAAAAAAGTGAAAAAAAAAACAAACGAGTTCTTGGCCAAAGAGAGTTCAGGCAGTGCAGCACACGTTGAATTGCGATTTTAAAATCATCAGCAAAAGTAGTGACAGATAACAGCATGCACCATTCTAGCTTACCAGAAATGAAGGAGAAAAAATGCCGTATTTATGCATCAAGATGTGTAATTAATTATAATATGTTTTGTTGTGCTTTTTTTTTCTTTTATTTCATTTATTCTGTTTGGCTTATGTCGTTATTGAATGTTTTGTGAGTTTTTTTTTTTCATTTGTTTCCTATCGAATTGACACCGGAAAATTCATTTCATCGTAGAAACACTGTTTAATGTATTTAGTTTCGAGAAATGGAAACATTTCGAAACAAAATGCACACTTGAATTGAATAAATACCTTCTGAATGGCAAACAAATCGACACGATTTGATTGCTTCAGTAATAAATGTGTCAGTTTTTCTCTTTCAGTATGCGTGCATCGGGCAGTTTGATTCATTCATATTCTTTCTTTTTTTTTTGTCTACTTGTCGTACATCAAACTGCCGCAAATGAAAAATCGGAGATTTAGCAGTGAGCTGAAAATAAATTGCAATCAAGATTTTACCAGAAAAATACCAACAACCGCTGCACTGCCTCCTTTTTTTCGGATTACACTGTAAACATAATTTATTTATTTCGTCGGATAGTTCATAGCGTTTAGCACGAATTTAAAACGTTCGAAAGTCGTTTGTCCGATTTGCAAAGATGAAATTAAATTATACAACATATTAGCCGATTATTATGTAGGCGCGCACACAAAATTCTAAAACGTAGAAGATTTATTACATCGTTTCTCTTTTCCCTTCATTCTTGTAAAGAATAGAACATTTTTTTTCTGTCTTAACTAATTTGTGTTGAGATTGTATGCATAGAAATCTCTGAAATGTCTATTGGAACTCGGTGATGATGAAATAGAAACATTTCTCATTTGTTCAACGTAAATGATTTAATATACGCTTAATCACTTGAATAACGTTCATTTACATTTTCTAGGCAAGCAAAATAAATCGGCAAAGAAATAACATTTTATTTTTCGCTGATGAAAATGAGTTCATTAATTTATTTCAGCTGAACTGCCACGTGTGACAAATGAATATTTCGAATGATGTGAAACGTGATGTGAAACGACATCAACTCAACTCAACCCAATAAATTTTCATCTGAACATTTTTGGAAAAGAATTTTCAAATCAAATTAAATTAGCATTTGTTGAAATTTTGACGCCAACAAAACAGTTCATTCAATAATATAGCAATCAAATGTCGATTTTATATGCATTCCAACCAATTTAATATACAATGAAGCATTAATTAAACCATTTAAATACATTAGCTCAATTCATTTCTGTAGCATTCGTTTCGCATTAAATAAATTCAATCAAATAAAGCTTGCTGCACTAAAAACATGACAATTTTATAATTTGCGTTACATTAAATCATTAAAACCTATTTTATTTCGTGCTATAAAGTCATCAAAGGCTATTCTGGTGGTAAGAAACTGGCAACAAAAAAAAAAGACTCACAGCGAAATGCTAAAAGAGTTTATCGTAAATAATTTACCTCCTTTTTTGACACGCAGCCAATATAAGAAAGGAACAGACAGATACACATTAAATTGAATCAATTTAAAATTGAAAATGCGCTAATGCATATGCACGCTCCCCTATGTTGTGCGTTCATTCATTGCTCCTTCTAGGTCTTACAACAATGTCAAAATAAATAGAAAAAAATAGACATTTTGTACGATGCCAATATGCATCGACCAATTTAGATTCAATTTTGGTTTAATTTAATTTATTGGATATTTTTATTGCGTTGTATTTGAGATGACCCGGATTTTTTGGTCTTTATGTCGTCACAACAGCAATTTGGAAGACGATATTACCATTTCAGATTGAGTTTGTCTATTTCAATTGCATTAGATGTAGAAGCGAAGGCTTAAAGTACATAATTCCACAATAAATAAAATTAAAACAAGCCTTTCTGAAAGGAAAAAGGCAAACTCAATAGAAAGACACAACGATTCTCCCGTTCAATGAAGAAAAAGTATAAGACGACAAGAAAAGGAAAGCGGGCTTCAAATCAACACAAAATGAACCGGAGAATCAAATCAAACGATTTACTTACAAATAAAATTTACTTCTCGGCATTGCAATTTTGTTCGTGTACAATGTAAAACATTTTTCGATTTGCACAAGTCGCTTTGGTTTTGGTACAAAGACTGGAAAGTTTTTTTTTATGTTTGCTAAAAGTGAGCGTTGGTGAATGGTGTGCGCGTTAAGTAAAGCCTAAGCATTTCCTACTGAATATTTATGCGTGCATAAATTTGTAGGTGATTCGTCTTTAGCCCCAAACACTTGCCTGTATGTTTTGTTCACATATGCTTCTCTCTGTGTGTGGATGTCGATGTGTGCGTCATCGAATTTGCGACGCCAAAACACCGAAGAGCCTCTCATTCATCGTTCGGGGCTTCGAAATTTGAGACGATATTTCAGTTTCAGCTTTTAAGAGCCCGCCATTTTTACAGCTCTCTGCACGGTCTCATATGCATATTTACCATTTCATTAGCATTTTTTTGTGTAATCTCTTATTGTTGGCGTACTCCTGAATCTCAATTTAATTCCGAACATAATTCAAACGACTGTCTATTGGCTGTCAGGCAGTTGAATAAAAAAAAAAATTGTTTTTCATTGCACACCAACGTACTTTGTGGCAAAATCATTACACTCGCTGTCTCATTTCAATTTTAAAACTGGCACATCGCAATGAAAATAAATTTTTGGCGCACATCACGCGGAAAATTTCCATATTTTACGTGTTATGTGTGTGAATTAAATGGAATGACTTCAATGCAACGTTTGCAATCATGGATTCCATGCCAACCTTGTCCCATTTCACTTTTGCATTTATGAATTTACAAATTATTTCAGTTGTAATGAAAAACCAAAAACAGAAACAGAAGCCACCAAAAAAGGTGCTGATTCAACCAAATTTTCCATTTGCTCAATTTGACGCTCATTTTCATAGATATTTAATAGTGGAATGAGATCGTAAACTCTATTCGCGTTACACTGGTTGCGTTATATTGGTGAGAAAAGTTCAATGTAACGAGGGAAAATTATATGTTGTCAGCGACACTATAAATTATGAAAATTGCCAAAAGATATTGGAATCATGTTTGGATTAGATATTTAATGTAAGCACGTTTTTAGAAACGCCGCAATCTGTATCGATTTTAAAAAATGTATTTGCATCGGAATGACTTATCCGGTTGGCTCTAAAAACGAATGAAAAATTCTAAGCCATGAAGTGCTCTGTTGCAGTAATATCATGAAGTGAACATGTTGAATCCTGGCAATACACTTTCAAATACATCGAACACACACTCTCATACTTTTGGATTCGATACAATACAGCAGACAGCAATTCACATTATTATTTACATATTTCGAGTGAAGTCATTTCCTTTTCATTTTCTAATGCATTATTCATGTGCATATTTCGTTCGCTATCATACCATTCCATTCTATACAAATCAACCGATGCGATGTCGTTTGTCAATTGGCTTGTAGTGTAATTCATGTATAAATAGGTGAGACACCATAAAAACATATATATATTTATGCGTATTGCGTAAAATGCATGAACCCGATGATTATTCTACTGGTTCCATTACTTATTTGCATATGGTGGAATATGATGCGTATATATCTCTGGTTTGGTTGGTTAAGGAATGGTTAGAGGATTTTTCATTTGTTTCTTATACGCACGGGGGTTTTTTTTCTCATTGCCATCGGAACGGTTTGAACTGAATTACTGACAAATTCAAAGCGGAAAATAATTGCTGAAGTGGCGACAAATATGCAATAAAATCATAAAAAACACGTTCAATTCACAAAGTTCAAATTATGATAATTGGTGTATGTGGGTATATCGTCACGGACACGCATGATGTTGTCATAAAAGACAAATACATAAACACGCACACACACATACACACACACACACACACACACAAAGTGAAAGCAATTTTTAGAACGGAAAAAAGTGAACTCATGTGAGTGAAAACAAGGAACCAAAAAGAGAAATGCCATCCAAATAACACGTTGCTATAAATAAATTTCATCCGTGAATGGCTTTAGCATTTATGCCATTTTGCAGGCGAAAGATTTTTCATCTTGTTTTTTCGAATTTTTTTTTTTTTTTTTTCCTTTTTTTGCCATGTATTTATAAATTTGTCTGTACGCCCTTCGTAACCATATGTGTTTCACACACGATACAGAACTCCAAAGGCTGCTGATGAGCGTCGCCGAATACATTGTGGCACACCGAATAGAACAAAGGCATTTGAAGTGAAAAAAGTGATTTTTAGAATGTTCCTCGTCATGCATTTTCCATTCATCAGGCGGCTGTCGTGGAGCAAAATCGAAAGAGCAACATGCTATAAAATGTTAGTGTGCCATAAAATTCATTGAATAATCGTCGCCGTCATCGTTGCCAAAAAACTGATCTTCTTTTGGATTTATTTATAGCATTCACAAATTTATTAGCATGTGTAAGTGAGCTCAACATTTTCAACTCTAATAGTCTCTCTATGATGAGGTTTTTCTCTTCATTCTGTGCCGTTTTTGTTGTCTCATTCAAAGCTATTGTGAAATGCACGATGAAAAACGTATATTTTGCATGCTTTGAATATTGTTGCTTGAACCGTCAATGCTTCGATTTATTTGCATCGTGCTCTACGCTCTTTCTCTCTGTGCAATGCTCACTGCTTACCGTTTGTGCCAGTGTACGAGTACGAGTGCGAGTTGTGTGACTTGGCTAGGAATTTAGGAGGCGTGTATTATTATTCTTAAATTGTGTGTATTTTATATGCACATTTTCGCTCAATCCATGAACTGAGTAACGAGAAAGCGTACTCAAAACTCCATACTTTTTTCATCATCGTCTTCTTCTTTTTCTTCTTCTTCTTTCGCCATTCTTCACCATCGTTCATTTCACTGGTGTTCATACAAATACATGCACAAACAATAAAGTCAGAGCTAAAGTCCTTTTTGGCTGTGTGATCCTCGATTTAATGTACGGCAGCTTAAGTCGTGAAAATTTACTTTCGACTCGAATATGTTTGCATACAATTTCAAACCGCCAGGGCGCAAAAAATGAAACCAAATGAAACGAAATCCGACGCATATAGAGCGAGAAAAGTAGGGAACGAATGAATATTATTGCCAGTTATTGCTTTATGCTTTTGTCATTGCTATTTGCTTGGTTGTGTCTTTGTGTACATGCGATATAGCAAGTGAAGTTTATATCCGAGTGTCGGGGTTTAGAAGTGAATCGTCGTCGTTTCGCTAAGGATTTTGTACACTTTTTATACAAGCCAAGTAAATATTGTCATTCGACATTGTGAAATGAATTCTGGTGCGACAATCCAAAGTCATTACACTAACAAAAAAGTGAAAGTAAGAGGGAAATACACAATTCAAGATATAGAGATATATACAGAGGCACGAAATGAGGGAAAGAAAGAGATGGAATTGATCAGGGTGAATAGTCGCTATTTCGAATGCTCATCGAATCACATGCACAACTCAAATTGAGTGAAGTTTATGGCTTTTGTTTAGCTCGTTTCAGACCCACATTATTTTACACATTCTCAATATAAATGTATGGAATGTACTCTTAGGATAAGTTGATCCTCATGCAGCTGCTATAGGCTTAGACAGTTCCTTCGGTGTGTTTCCTTTATCGTAATTCAATACATACCGTTTCGAATACAGTAGATAGAGCAGCACAAATCGACGGATTTTAAAATGAAAATTGCGTGCGTGTATATGTGCCAAAGTCAAACCCCTTTTCAGTTCGCATTCCATACCCCAGTTTGTAAATGTGTAAGCAACAGAATGGGCCCGTGCTTTTTACTATGCTTGTGCCTGGGCCTATGGATATTTCACAATTGTACACTTGACAATTATACAAACATATTTAATGTGGTTACCAAAAACGATGAAAAATACATTTACAAATGCAAGCGTTGAAAACGAACTGAGTAAAAAATTGTTGAAAATGAAGCAAGGGAAAAACTCTGAATCCAACCCAAAAGAGGGACTAATTGAGATTTGAGTTTGTTTTGTTTTTTTTTTATTTTAAGTCTGTTCGTTTGATATTTCATACGTTTTTACATGTGTTCTTTGTTCATTCATACCGTTTCATTCAATTATATATTGGTTACGCTACATTTTCGCCTATTGTTTTACAAAATCATTTTTGTTCGTGAATCAAATGGCTTGTTTTTTTTAGTACTTTTTCTGGTTTTGTTCGGTTTCACTGCAGGCAAAATGTTAGCAATTTTATGTGCTTCACTTTATATTTGCAGAGTGAAGTATATCGAATTGTAGAATTTAAAGTATTTTCAGTTTTTCAAATGATTTTTCGTCATTGCTCAAGCGAATGGTGTTCACTTTCGTCATCAATTCGTAATTTTACTTTTTCAGTTGCATTTCTCCATTTTTCGGCTAGACGCTGTTGGCTCAGCTGTACGAAAATATTGTGACTCGAATGGAATATATCACAGACAATGACTCCACAAAATGACAATAAAATTTCGACTTCATCATGTGCGCAAAAAATGTTTTCGATAGGAAAAATGTGAAGGCAAGAGAAAGAGAGAGAGGCGAAGATGGCAAAGCAAAGAGAAAGAGTGCATATGTGAAAATTGCTTTTCGCACTTTTTCCATTCATACAGTGCAAAATCGCCAAAATATGATGGTTGCTGCACCCTTGCGCACAATTTGTGCCGACTTTCAAACAAAGTTACATACAATAAATACAAGCAAATGGTGTGTGCCGTGAACATTATGAATTTTTCGACATCAATTTTCGGTTTGGTTATGAGGACTATGAGCAATGCGAGTTTGTTCGCTTCGGTACCATTTGGTGTTATTTGCATATGAATTGAATTTGATGTATTAAGCGTGTTCTGCGTATTATTGTCGAGCTATACAGCTAAGGCTTGAGCATTGATGATGGTATAAAGCGTGTGGCTGTGGCACACTATTCTCATTCACCCTTTCCTTGTTACAATGTTCATTTATTTAACTATATATACTCGTACGTTGTCTTGTCGGGTCTGCCTATTATATCACTTTGCCTATATTTTTATTTGCATTTTACTATATTTACAAATTTCATTTAGCCGCACAATTGACGAATCCACATAACACAAACTATACGAAATGCGCTAACTTTATTCGTCGCAGCTATTTAGACGTTTTGTATAATTAAATTTTCGTCAGAACATTGGAAAGAAACCTCCTAAATAAATATATACATAGAAAATGCTGTGTGTGTGAGTGTGTGTGAGCGAACAACGTTTACAAAACGGTTTAGTGTTCCCCGAAGAACAAGCCAATTAAATTTAATGTCATGTCGTTTTGATTCTGAAATTTGCTACATCTAATTTACAATGATGCAAAAGCAAAACTATGTGAATTTGTGAATACAACTATGCATATATTTTGAATGGAATTCATCTACATACCGACAGTAACTATTGAACAGCTGGTTGTGGTGGATAGTCCTTGTTTATTTGTCTGTTTGTTTGTTTGTATCTTTTAAGTTGATTGAAAACTATGTATTTACGTTCGCGTTGTGAATTAAATGAAAACTATGGCAAGACGCATATTTGGCTCCGCACTTTTTAAGCAATGATAAATAGTTTATTTTGACAGATTGCTATCACTCATATCGATCTGTTCATAATTGCAATGATGCGGGCATTTCCATGCAACATTTTCAACCAAGAAAATCTGAAATGAAACGAGACAATTTATCGATTAGTTCAATTGAATGAGAAAAATGAACAAACTAAAACTAGAATTCAAGAGCGTCAAATGCAATAAAACCCTGCTGCAATGTTTTATAATTGGATTAAAGTCATTTGTAGACATGTCAAAATCCATGACATTATCCCAAATATCATTTTTTATGTCCTCTTAACGGCTGACTGAGAGACTTCAGTCATCGTTGTACAAATTGATAAAATATCTGATTTGCGTGCATCCCTCACACACAACGAATAGTATTAACTTTAACGACATGGGAAATGATAATTGCGACAGCATCTCATGCACACAATTTCGTATTTTCAATGTATGACCCGTTGCCATCGCAATAAATCCGGTATTTTCTCTATATTTTATTGTAGCAACTGTACGGATTTACTTCAATTTCGGGGCTTTGTTACGCATCTTTTCGTGCTGGCGGGTTTTTATCGTTCAAGTGCATTACTTTTATGACATCATGAAAAAAAAATAGAAGCCAATTTTTGCAACGCCTTTTTCTCTGATTATTTTATTTCCCATTTCTCAATTTTTATTTTTCTTCACATTCAGAGCCTTTTTCTTACTTTAATTACAAAATTAAAAATGACATCTGGCTAAGATGCTTATAAAATGCACAGCAATTAACTCTAAAGTGAATTCTGAACACGTTTATCGAATTATTTAAACGAGATTTTTCGAACAAAAAAAAAAAAAAAACAAGCACTTCGTGTCAGATATAGACACCAATCTAATTTTGGCAAATTCAGTTGTCTTAATGATGTACTTTCACAAAAGGGAGGAAAATCATCCGTTTAAACGTTGCCAGTTAATAAAATCGTTAGAATTCGACATTGAAACTATCCAAATGAACTGTTTTGTTTGTCTCTGTATTTTTCTTGGCGATTGACCAGAGGGCCTTTTATCCCGATAATGAAACTACTTTCGAATACAAATCACGAATGACGAGATGAGTTTTAATTTTTTGCTACAAGTTCAATGTGTTGAACACATTAGTTATATGTTATGGATCTGAACGGTGGATGTTTAGTTATCTTTCAATGTTTTAATTTTGCTTCCTTTCGCTACCATTATTATTATTATTATTGTTATTTTTATCTCGATTACTGAATGAAAATGATAGCCCTGAAGCGATCGCTTGATGCAATGTACTAAAAGACCCATAGAAAGATGTTTAGCGTTGCCGAGTAATTTCGACACGTTTTTCTCATCGTTTTGAATTGCGTGTGGATGTATATCTGAGCGATAAATATTATGTGGTTTATTTTGAGAATTCGATAGGAGAGTTGATAGATAACAATTAAACCATTTTATGTATAAAATTGTTCACGAAGAAGCATACACATTCACACACATTTTGAATGGGCATTAAATGTGAATTTACATCAATGCATTTCTATTGTGCGTTCTCATCCCTTTAAAAGTGTTCGGCGTTTGTGAGTTTGTATGTGTGCATATGTGCGAGTGTATGTCTATATATGGATGAGGCCAACGATTTCATTTCGTATTCAAAATTATAGTTGAGTTTCGATGGCAACGTGATATCAATCGAGAGAATGAAGCAAACGGTCCCTTCTCCTTTATTTAATAATATGCGTACATACTTTCAACATTGAACGCAGTCAACAGAAGAGCAACACTACCAGCGGCAGCAATGATGACGGCACACATCCAAACAATAAATTTGTTTGTTATCTTCAAATGGGATCAATTTGTTTTCTCAAATAGATACATATTTTATATGGAAAACAACGAGTAACGCGAACGCTTGGCCACATATTTCGCATTATGTTAGTAGATAAAGTACGTAGATTTTCAACGTAATTGTTCTCTTTTTTTTTCTTTCATGTTTTTGTTTGTAGCGTTTTCTTCGTTGGCACATTCTTTGTGCAAAATGTTCTTTGTTTTTCAGTTGAAAATAGAAACACCAACGGCGAATAAGTGAAACTGTCGCATTGATTTATTCGAATACGACATGCTTGTCGTTGGTGCATTGCACAACGCATGCTTCACACCATCGAATAGAGTAATAATAAACGGTTGCGGAACTGGCCGATCAGATGTAGCGTGTACGAAATACGTGTTGCCGTTTTGGTAACCAAACTCTCTTTCAAAGTTGATTTGATTCAGTGTGCGTGTTTGTTTCATTTTGTTTGATGTGTTTGCGCATATGTGAAAGTTAAATTGTAAGATGAGTCTGCGTTGATAATTGAGGGTACACAAATGTGTGAACTGAGCGAATATTATTTTCAGTGTTATTGTTGTTGTTGTTGTTTTTTCTCTTCAATTTCATTTCATTTTCTCTTTCCTCTCTGTGCAATGATATCAATCAGAGAGTAATAAGACCCAAATCGACGCAATTTTACATTGCAAATGCTGCAATGCGATAATGGGCTCAACAGAGAAAATTATTATTAAGAAATTGTATCCATAGTTTGGCTCTCTTTTTCCCTATGCTTCCGCCTTTTGTTCGCTTTGCTGCACACAATGCAACGAGGGTAGACCACTTCTGTCGTCGTCAACTTCCCATATCGCATTGAATTCGATCCAGTCAGTAACAAACAACGTGCCATTATAGAAAAATATACACAGTTTTTGGGATTATGGGACCGAACATTATGCGTTAATGAACAATAAAATTGGCAGATTTCATATTAATGAGAAATATTGCCACCAACTGAGACCGAGAGTCCATTTGGCCAAATGAATCACTCTCACTTAATGAATGTTGTTCAGTGTCCCTTGTTTGACAAAAATTACTGCACAGCAATATTTCTTCAAGTACAAAACCATTTCCGATCAACTCAATTTATTCGAAAGTGTATTTCCTTTTCAAAAATGTGAAAGACGTTCAAATATTGCCATATATATTGATACACATTATGAGTTTTATTCGATTTTAAGTGACCGAAGAAAATGCATAAAATGCTTATAATTTACCTTGAAATTTCAACAAACGATTTGAAAACGATCAAATCAATTGAAATGTCTTGTGTTGCGATGTGAATTTAGTTTGCAATAAATCACAAAAACAAACCCAAATATTTCAATAACGAAATATAGAAAAGCGCAAACAAAGTTGTCATTTTTATTATTAGCTAAGATCATGAATCATCATGATTCCATTGTATGAAATCAATATAAACGGATTTTCAATGAAAGAAAAATGGCCTTTATTTAAAATCACCTACGATTTCTTTTTTTGTTGAAGAAAAAAGTAGATAATTCAATTGAATAGACCGTAGCAAAATGGATTTGTGTCATAAGAAAAACAAATACACATGAACACCAAGTGTATGAATAGACACATAAATTCACACTTAATGCAATAAAGACAGGCGATCAGTTAAACAAGTATAAAATATAAACAAAAATCAGTTATCCTCCTGCGCAAGCATTTCTTGAGAAGAGGTTATGTTTCATGGTTTGATGCTGTCTTGTTGCTGCTCAAACAATGGACATATTCTACCATTCGACCGAAGAAATTGCTCAAGTTGATGCATCCATAAAGCGAAAATTACAACAAAACATAAGTATAAAATGAAACCGGATGAAAACACAATGAATACGTTAGAATAAAAGAAAGAATACACACCAAAATCTTGGAATAACAATGGAAAATTCTATATTGGCTTTGGAAGCATAAAGAAAAAAAAAACAGCAGAACAATTGAAAACTGAAAAAAAAAAATAAATAAACAAACTAACTATGCAACGGCAATATAAAACTAAACTCCGAAAAAATGGGATTTGTTTAAATCGCATGGCCCTCTCAGGCTTAAAGGATTTGCTATTGTTTCTTTTATTTGTGCCATTTAGATTTCGTTCTCCTACTTTGCTTCATTTTCTGTTAAACGAATTTTTGTCAACTTGATCGTTTTTGCTTTATGTTTCGTGATGATTTTTCTTCTATTCATGTTCAAGGAATAAGTTGTCACTTTGTGTCACTAGATGTTTGTTTCATTCCTTCTCTTTTTTTCTCTTTTTTTTCTCTCCATTTGTCTAGTTTATCTCTGTCACTCATTCCCTTGCGCTCGCTCTCTGCACAGGGATTTTTACAATGAGAATAGCGATTGAAGTGAAAAAAAGACTTGAATGTGGAAAAAAAAAGGGAAAAAATGTCATAGTTCCAGTGCACTGTTCACTCATTGCCATGCTATTGTTACACGGTTTGCGTTAGTCTCAATACGAGCGACCCGTTTGTTTTGTACAATGCTTCATGGTTGATTTTTTTTCTTTCTTCTGTCTCATTTAGTTTACTTTATCTTTGTTGTTTCTTGTTTCTTGTTTGTGTCATGCAATGTCCTCTGTGACTACTAAACACCAGCCATTTGCTCAAACAACGATCACTGTTCATGTGTCCCATCATATTTTAATGAAAACTAACAGAAAGTCCGAGCGAAGATTATGGCAAATAGAATAAGTGAGAAATCGTAACACAAAAATGAAAACGAATCACCGACAAAAAGAAAATGAAAAAGAGAAGAGAGAGAGAAAAAAACGGAGAGAAGATAAACAAAAAATAACAAAAACAAAAGGCAATGTGCATGCGGAGACAATTAGAATAAAGCGTAAAAATCTACAATATTCAAACTGAGACAAACAAATTCAGTTGGGCAAACATTTGCAAACAATGCCATTGTATGCATGTCACTAAAAGGCAACAATGAATTTGCGCTCACGCATGGACAAATCACCCAGGAACATAACATAACATAAAAATATAACATAAGAGATAGACACGAAGGGAGGGAGAAAGAGAGGGCCAGGAAAAAAAAAATAAAACTGCATAATTGTGCTAACTTGGATGTTGAAGATGCAAAATAAACGGAACGGGCGCTAAACGCAATATATACACCGATTCGACTCAAGAGACCTCTTAGTCGAAAAAGAGAAAGATAGAATAAGCACATTTGTTGTGTGTTTGTTATCAGTTGAATAGGAAATCCATAAATGGAACTCACAAGTTGCTAATCTACTTGCAGATGGAGTTCTTGTTTCCCAACTCAAAAGAATTTCTTTAACTTTTTCATTCGTTTCTCGACGACTTTGCTTGACATTTTTATTTCGTATGAAATGAACATAATCCGTATTTGCTTCTTTATGAGCTGGAATAAAGCAGCAACATTGATGAACTGGTGTGAACTTTTCATATTTCGAGTGAATCGACATTTAAATTGCAAACACATTCAAGCGCAAAAGAGGACATCAGAATGGCTTTATTTATATTTTCAAATAAAATTTATGAGGATTAAAAATACTTATGTTCATTTTTTGTTAAGAAATTCGTGCCATTGTAATAACTCGCAGCAAGGATGCAATATATTGAAGCTCATCTATGGGAATATTTTGTGGTATCATGTAGTGCAGCTCGATTTATCTCAGAATGTAGAATTTCCGAAGACTTTTTTTTATCATTATTTAAAAGAAAAAAGAAAAAAACACACAAAGGAACAATTTTTGGTTTCAATATGATGACAGCGTCGAAAGTCCGACGAAATCATCTGACATTTATCATTAAATATAAAGAGTGATCATTTTATCCAATTGTAAGTTTCGGTCGCCATAATAACGTTTTAATCTCAAACACTTTGTCGCTTGGCTCATGAATAAAAAAAAAGTCATTCTGACAGAAAAAATGAAAACAATTTATTTTTATCGTTCGTTTCCTCTTTTCTATTCCGGGACTATTCGTCCAGACAGACGGCTGATTACGATAGAATTGTAACCATATAATTATTATCGTATTATATGGTTGTGTCCATGTTTGATATCTATTGTCATAAATGAGATGGTCTGGTTTTTGTTGCCACTGTGGTACTCATTTCACATTGAAAAATTGAAAAGGTGCACACTTTTGATCTTCCATGAATGGAATTTCTCATTTTTTACTTGTTTATTTACAAATACAGAGAGAATTTGACGCGAATGAAAATGAGAAAAAGAAAGGATTATCGTTAATTATATTAAGTTATTTCGTTGTTGTTTTTCACCATTTCTTTCGTTATTCGGCCACCTGATTTGACTAAATTAATATGGTGCAGTTGTTTGTTTTGGGCAAAATGCCGTGATGACGATGAATATTTGTTGGTTGATTTGTTTATTTCGATCGGTATAAGTTCAGTTGTGAATAAATTTGTGTTTGTATATTTTTCGAACATCTCATATTCAAATGATGAGATAAATGCATTTTAAAGGCGAAAATGATGGAAGTTTAACTCATTTTTAACTTATACCGCTTATCGCTCTTTAATTTCAATGCATCTGCCTTTTTAATAGTTTTCAATTCCCTTGATATTTTTCGCTCAAGCCCATTCATTCAAATTCGAATACATTTTCATGCGTCCAAAATTTCTTGTAAGCAGAACATTAAAATCGATCACCAACAATACTGAGAATTCAATAGGTGATTTGCCCAAATGCAATACATCATTTAGAAACGCTGCTGGAGCACATCAAATGACGGACATTGATTTGATTTTTTTTTTTTAATTTTTTCTGATTCTAAATGCATGTAACTACAAATCCCAACAGGCCAATCCATTCAACTTCGTTTAACGTTCATTGTTTGCTTAATTCAATTTGATCATGAGTTTATGCTTCGCTTTGTCGTTCGGCCAACAAACATTGAAACAAAGCACTTTTGAACTGAGAATGACTTTCAGAAATTCAAAGATTTCATTCTTTTTAAAATGTTTCTACAGAAATATATTCATCCGTTTATTTGTTAACGTTTCACGCTTACAAGTTTTTTGTTTCGGTGTTGTTAGTTAGGTGCTACAAATCTTTTTTATCTTATTTCCATTTGACTGAGACACATTTGTGATGGCTCATGACCTATCAACGGAATTTATATCAAGCGTCGCAAAATGTCGACAGTTCATAAAACATGAACACGAGTTTTTAAACAATATTTGAAACCAATTTCAATAATATCGTAAAGAAGCACATTAAAATGCGTACCGCAAAATCGATACCGATTCAAACACGCAATTCAAAGCCATTTTATTTCCCAAATAGATCACACCAAAATGATGTGTACGTGCTCACTGCATGGGTAAGGGAATTTAAGAAGTATCCAAAATCAAATTCAAATATGAGCAGTGTGATCTTGTTTTTTTTTCAGAGCATGAGAATTTCGATTTTGTGTTCTGTGTTCTGTATTATGTATGCACTTTTACTCAGCTGTTTGTAAATGATTGCAATTCATTTGAAAGAATAAGATTTTCTTCAGTTTAAACCATGTCCAACTGTGATGAACAGAAGAAAAAGGTTTGAAAAGTATATTGAATCTGCAGTGATATTGATTTCGTGTTTCTTCCATAGTTTCTCATTCTATTTCGTTTTGAATGTTGTTCGTGTGAACTGTGTATGCGATCAGAAAACTTTTCAGATATATTGTGTAAGGCAATATAAATAAAATTCTCGAAATAGTTTGCCATTGTTCGATTCGATACGATTGCTATGCTGAAGAATCCATATCAAATTGATAAATTGGCTGTGTGAGGTGATTTTTAGTGAAGAAATCAATTGAATTCATTCACAAAATGTTCACCACCCAGAAAAACAATTTGAATTCTAATTCTGCTTGGAAAATGTTTGAATTACTTTCAGCTGACCTTTTGAACGTCTCTAGTGTCAACAATTCTGAATGATTATTTTCACCATTTAATCCATAAAATTAATTTCACTTTTGAATGTCTTTCAGTTCAAATGGCTCTTATCAATTGCGCTGCGATGATTACTACAAAATTATGGTCATTAAACTAACCGGTATGTTATTATCAGTCATTCAACAATAATAATCACAGGACACAAGTAAACAGTCCTGTGAATTCCTGAACTTTTTTTTACTTCGAACGAAGTATTTAATAAAACTTTTTCATCATTAACTGTCTTTATATATAGTTTTTTATTTGTAATCATACGGTGGTACGGATCGTTTTTACTCTTCCATTCTACCATAGAAAAGGCTATTGACTTTTCATGCTTCTTTTTAATTTCCCCTTGTTGTACGCACTATTGAGTAGTTCTCACACCATTGTTCAATTGCGTTACAATTTTTTTCAATGAAAAGTTGTTCGTTTAAGTCTCATTTTTATATTTTATCGCCATCAAATGGAGTTGAAAAGTTCCCCTTCACTATTGATTGAAAACTCAAAGAAGAAAAAAAACAGCCGAAAGAAAAGTGATGGGTGTATATTTTGATTACGATAAGTGGTCAATTGTCGAGTATAAAGATATCACATGCAGTTAAAACTGATTTATTTAGCGTTTTTTTTTTTTTTTTTTATTAAACACTTTTACCAAAGTGAGCCTATATCAGAATGGATAAAATGAAATCACTGTATTTGCGCATGCGTTGGACTATCATGATTTCAAGACCTCTTGACAGGTGATTAGCCATCCATGTGATGATTACATACCACTTACATTAATTTCAATTTACCTGAAACATTAATCGATGAAACGAAGTTCTTAAGACCAGTTTTGCGTTTCCAACATTTTTGTAAATCATTCAACCATTAAAATGTGTTTTAGCGTTGCTTTTCACATAAAAAAAAAACAAAACGAGGTGAGTGTATTTAGCGTTCGCGGTTAATGGATTTTAATTGTTCGCCGAAGCCATTCTAATATATTTTTATATTCCAATAAAACTAATACGCGGTCATTGTTGGTTGATACAAATGTACAACACGAAGTCTCAGAATGCGTGTAGATTAAGAATGTGATCCAGTACCCATTACATATACAAATGTAAATTATGAGGAATTCGGTTTATTGCAGTATTCAGCGTTAATGTGTATGCGTACACATACACACACATGAACGTCCAACAACAAAAAAAAAGGTCAAATTCTATTCTGTTTGTTGAATTCGTTCGCTTCCATTAAAACAGAAATACTTTGTATAAAGTTATGACTATGTGATTCGTAAGGCTTATTAATGTTGTGTAATACGTTATTGGACTAATAATTGGCCCGAGAAGAGGTTTGAAAAAAATTTCATAAAATCAACTGTATAGTGGCTACTGATGAGGCATTCTAGTGGCATTTGTCACTATTAAAAATTTCGTCGGCAAAAAAAGCAGAGCTTTGATTTAGGTCCTCAATAAATAATTATTAGACGGTCGGAGAGTATCGAATGTGTGCGGTATTTGATGGCATTAAAACTATCATTAAATGCAATAAAATTGAATTTTTTATTGATTCAATGAAAATGTCAATGGTCCAATTTATCATTATTGTTTTGCTTTTTCGATTGTAAGCATGAAAGTGCACACAAAAACAATCAACAAAGCGGAGAAAGAAAAAAAAAATATTGAAACTAATAAATGAAAGGAGAAATATGATCGAAATGCCTTGTCATTGGTATTTCTAAGAAGATTATCAAATCAGAGAGTGTATTTAATGTGCGAGCTCAATCGATTTTATCTGAATATATAGTGATTTTTTTAACGGCGATTAGTCATAGCTATCGATCGATTCTTGGAAAAATGGGAAGTATTTAATCCAAGTGTCACATCGTAAGTTTTAAGACGAAAAGTGAAAAAAAAAAAAAAAAATAAATATGATATTTAGGTTCCAAATGCGGTCATATTTTCGTCTCGCATTTCCATTGTTGGCACTCCAATATGTTACTTTGCTGCGCATATCATAAAAACGAAGAATAATAAATTCTTTGTAAGCGCATAAAAAGAAATAAACTATTACGACCACTACCTTAAATACTACAATTTAATGTTCGAAACGTACTCATAAAACTGGAACCAAACGAAAAAAGAAAAAAAAGAAACATTTTTAAACGCACACAGTTTTGAAATTCCATCCGAATGAAGTAATGTGCACAATGAAAAAGTGGTTATTGTTTCAATGCAAAATGAAATATTAAGGCAAAGCGCTAACTAGTTGCAAAAGATTGCTCGAGTAGCTGTCATTTATTCCATTCGTAAATGATAATGATGATGATGTGAGAAATTGTCGTGCCAAAGAATTATTATTTCTCATTGCGTCTTTTTTTCCGCTGAGTTTAGCTTTTTTGTTTGAAATATTCAACGTTTTTCTGAATAGATTTTTGGAACCATTTTGAAAAACAATGCGTTCTCTCTGACAAATTCAAAATGGAAATGGACGATTACCATAAGATTAGTATCCAGTCTAATTATAAAATCAAGAAAAGAATGAAATGGAATACAATAACAATAACGAAAATAACTAAGAATCACTTCGTCATTGAATGATGATGAACGACAAATAAACACAAGAATGTTTTTGAATAATTTTTTTGTTTTGTTTATTTCGATGTGAAGATTTTGCATTCACTTGCCATTTTAAACATTTTGTAAGTTTGAAAGTATTTTTTTATTATATTGCCCGCTTGCAAGACAATTTCTATGCAACAGAATCGTAAAATGGATCACACACTAAAAATTTCATTTGATTGTTACAATACTGAACGGTTAACGACAGCGAACCACAATGGCGATAAGTGCATGATAATATCATGATCAATTGAAATAAACAAACCATTCATTTTGAATCATTTTGCATAGGAAAACGTTAGCAATGTAATTTTAAAGGCCTTAATTGAGTGCAGTGCATTGAATACATGATTTTGTCTACTGTTGAGTCTTCTGTGAATTAGGATTTATGTGAACATTGACCAGTTTGACTGTGCGATGTGCGATGTATTCACTGTTAATAATATACATGCATGTAATTGTACTTGTGCATCAGGCGTCATGTTTTGCATTTTACATTGTCAAGTGCAGATAATCAAGCAACCCATTGAAGGGAAACCGCTTCAAAATGTAATAAAATACTGTAAAATAAGACAAGTTAAATGTTGGCAAAGTTATTTCTGCAGTAAAATGTCAAGTGCATACCGCACTCCCATTCAAATTGAATTCTTATGTAGGCAGTGGAAAAATTATTAACAATATTAAATATTATTACCCATTATTGTGCTTCGATCGAAAGAATTCAAGAGCGGCTACAAAAAAAAAAAAAAAAAAAAAAAAAAATTAAATCCCGAAACAATATGCTGCAAAATCATTTGTTTATAGCTTCACCGATGAGATTTGACTTTCAGTACAGATAAAATCAATTCAATGGGACATTATATTATAAACAAATTTAAATAAAACCGAAGCAACAGCTAAACACATTAAATGGAAGAGAAAAAAAATCACTTGCGCCATAAATTTCAATTCAGATCATCGTCTCCTGTGTCTGCATCTGTGTCTGTGTTTTTTTTTTTTTTTTGTGGGCTTTGATACTAAGTGGTTGTGGGTAATTTGACAAATATTACATCCAATACTCATCATATGGAATACTTGTTTAGTCGTTGTTGTTTCCATTACCAATGCCATTGCACGCTCATGAGATGATATGCATATAATCATTTATGTAATTGTCTTAAATTGCTCATTGTTAAGAGAGAGAATACTAACGATCAGTTGTCAGAGCGTCATACGGACGATAAAATGAGAAGAAGAAGTATCAATTGTTCGACTTCTTTGTATTTTATATAGAATATTGTAACAAGAGCACGCAAACGATACTGGACACCGCTAAATGTACTTTTAACAACTGGCAACGCTTCGCGCACACAGAAGGCAACAAAATGAAAAAGAAAATGAAAAAGCAAAACCAAAATGAAAAATATTTTGATGCCACACACTCCAGAATAATGACTATCGCAAGTCAATGAGAACGATGCCAATAATCCAGAATTGAGAATAAAACCAGCGAGAGCACATTGTGGATGATGATGATGACGAGGATTATGAATATGACGGTGCCATTGACTGGATGTGATCGGAGCGGAAGAATTTTGTTTTTTTTTTTATCGTTTTTTGTTGAGCTTCTTCGCATCTTTTTATTTCGTATTTGTTATTGTCTTTGTTTTATTCGATTTTTTTTGTTTTTCATATTTTCTGGAGATGAAAAAAAAACTGAATACCGAACAAAACAAAAAAGAGACGAACAAAATCGTCGACAAGAGACCTCTCACCCGAATCGCATTGTAATAATAAATAGCAACACCGAGTACAGCCAGTATATTCAAAACGGAAATAATAAATTTTCACTAACGAAATAATTTAATTTCTATTTGATTTGAATGTATCGTACCGAAACTGAGCACATCGAAAGGAGATTATACAGAGAAAATAAAAAGAAAAAAAAGCGAGCTCTTCTCAACGAGCGCTAAGAGATTACATAATTCTCAAACGCTTATTCTTATTTGGTGGTCGATTTTGGACGTTTTTTCATCTTGTGTTTCGGCCTTTTTTAGGTGATTATACTTTTCCACTCGATGATTTTGCCATTTTTTTGCTTTGAAACGTCGTCGCCTGCAAAAAGTGAAAACGAGCCGCAAAGCTGAACAATATCAAAATATAATTCCCATTTGAGTTGTTTTGAAAAATGATTGAAAATATTTTGTGAAGCATTTGCTTGGTCGTCGTCGCCATCGTTGATTATTATTGTGTGAGAATTAAGCGAAGCGAAAAACTGTGTATATATACATTGGAATTGGAATTGCAATTGGAGGTTGAGTCGATTTATGCCCATGGGACAATCATATCATTGAAATAGAAACGCTTTTATTCGAAATACCGATTGAGAACGAATGATAGCAATTCGTTCAGCGGCATTTGTATAGAAACTTCTTTCTCTTTCACTCTCAGTCATGTCTCACTCTCTTTTTCCTACTCGTTGCACATGTGACAAAAGAAAATGTAGAAAATTAAAATCTTTTCACTCGAGAACGAAGAAAAAAAAAGTCAAATCGATTCGCATCAACTGTCAAACAATATCAACGATGAAACCGTCAACAAATCACCGCATATGATGATGATATCCTGTTTCCAAGACCAAAAGGCATTTTGCATTGATACATGGACACTGCTGAGAGCTCGAGCACCAATAATAAATCTTTTGATAAAATCGGATAAAAATCCATCAATATTTTTATACAATTTCAATAAAACTTTCCAATTTTAATTGGATGGGACTTCGAAGTATCATCAGCATCATCGTTATTATTATTATTATTATTATTGATATCAAACGCGATACGCTCTACATTTCCATCGTCTCTGAAATCCCACTTGATCGGCAAACAAGTGAAGGAACATCACTAAAAACATATACATGACACACGACATACAGATATCCCATTTATGGAAAGGCCACGGCCGTGCTTGTTCCAAGTCATTTTAAAATGTCCAGCACGTTGAATTTTTTTTTTCTCTACTCTCCAATGCCATCGATTTTCTTTGCAGTTTTTAATATTCACTTTGTGGTTTTGATTCACATCGGATCAGTTCGATGGGTAAGCGAACAGCACCAACAAAAAAAAAGAACAGTCAGTTTAACGGAACACGGGATTCAGTATTCGATGGATAGCAAAGTGAAACAAAGCATCAATAATTTGTTTTTATTGTTCATCGAACGAATTATGAAATGGTAGCGAGAGACGAATAAAGAAAGAATAAAAAAAAAACGGTACAGTTTTTGTTCTGCAATGTCTGCTCTTAGTTACCGTATGTGTTTGAATCGACACGAATGTCATTAAATTCAAATTGATGAAATCAAAGATGCGCAAGCACACCGCACTGATTCTCGACGGATGAGAAATGGATTCCGAATATGAAACAAAAGCATTTAAAAGGCAACAAACACTGCACTGTTTCTGCAGTAAATGCGGCCATTACATACAGCATTTCGAAATCATTTATTATAATTGTTGTGCGAAGAAAAGGATAGATTGAGCAAACCGATGAAATGAACGGGCCAAATAAAAATTCGAATAATGCGAATGATGCGGTCAACATTAAAAACTACACAATAAAGCCGAAATCACGAACAAAAAATCAAAAGAACTATAAAAAAAAAGAAAAGAATCACGTGGACTTGGATTTTTTTCGTCATTACATTTCATTTTTCAACGTTGGCTTTTTATAGTTTGGTTCGATTCAATGTCCATCCATCGAAAATTGAAAGCCTGTTGCACAAACGAATCAAGAAACTGGCTCGGTAATTGATGTTGTTGCATTACAGTTTGCCATCATCGGCATTCAATCAGTACGTATATATTCATTGGTGATGCATTCCCTTCTCTGTTCTTGTTTCATTTCATCACCAAAACTGATGTTTCATTTCGATCTTTGCTGCCATCTTCACCGCTGCAAGTCATATTTTGTGTGACATGAATGAGATATTTTCTGTCTGATTAAATTTAAGTTGTACTGTTTGTTTCGGTTTGGTTCAGCTTGGTTTGGCACTACAGTTGTGTGCATGTGATGCAATTTTAATGTTGATGGTGGACTTTTTACTCGTTTCAATGCAATGTTTTTTTTTTTTTTGTATTGTCTTTTTTAGTCTTTCATTGCACTTGTGGAACGTATTCGGTGGAGATGCGCTTCGTAAATGCAAGCAACACAAAACGTACGTGTGATGCCAATGCAAACACAGGATAGTTATAAATTACACAGACAAAATCATAAGCAAAACATTTTGCCATGTTGAATTCCTATCGAACTTCTTTTTGACGACGTACATTGTTACATAGCGAACCAGAAATGATTTTTCTCATTATTATTCTTTGTCTAATTTGATTGAATTATTATGATACATAACGTTCAGATTCGCATAAAAACAGCGAAAATGATAAATTACATTTGGATTTATCATCTAGTCAGTCAGTCAGTCAGTTTTTCTCCCCTTTTTCTGGTTCCGCTTATTATATATGGCGCGTACAATTTGCATTAAATATGAAAAAAAGAAAATGAAACGTCAACTGTGGCTATGATTGGTGAACGCAAAGGAAACGCAAATACTTCGCCCGGCCATAATTTTTCGCTTTTCCGTTTGAACGTATAATAAGTAGTAACTTCATTTCTATACTTTTACACAGAAAGCAACAACTCAAATTCTTTCTCTCTCTCTCTCTCCCTCTCTTTCCTTCTCTCTGTATTGCAATAGTTTCCGATGCTGCTCATAGTAATGCGACAAGTGGAGAAGAATTTCTGTCACGCAAAAAGTGTTCTCATACAAACAACCATTTGCGGTTGAACGTAGTTCGTCTCGTTTTTTCGGCATAGAAAATGTGAATTCAGTTTGTTTCGACTTTTTCCGAACAGAAAATGCTTTTTGTGGTAAAGTGGTTGATCATTAAGCTAAACTACCTAATGATAAACTTAGGTATGCATATATTAAAAGTACATAAAGTCGAGGAAGTTCAATTTTTGTTGAGTCACAACGGGTTTTCGGTGCGATAAGAAAAAAAAAGTGCTTTTAAAAACATTGCCATCAAACCAAAAACCGAATTAGAAAAGTTTTCCACACATCGACGAACCCAAACGTATTCGAGTGGATCGGTCATGCTTTACAACTCATTTTAAACACTTTTACTGCCAGCGCCACCGCTGATGGCATAACGTAATGTCCACAGTGTTCGAGAAAAGGATTCAACGAGTAGTGTGATGATGATGATGGTGACGGTGACAGCATTGATGGTGATGGCATTGGCAGCATAACTTGTCGATTATTTTTGGATTGGAAACCGAACCATAGGATGGAATCAATTCAATGTGTTGGAATGAACTTGCAAATGTGTTCCATACAGTTAAAAGGAACATCAGCTACACTCTCAAAATAGATACACCTTGTAATTTGTTGCCACAGCTATTGAAAATATGTACTTTTGCTTGTGAAACGTTCTCAATGTGCAGACGCAATTACCATTGATCACGGGCTTAATTGTGGGTTGAGAATACAAAGGCAATTATATTTTCTCGAGTCGTTGCCTTTGACTATCGAAATTTAATTAAATTTTAAATATCTTTCGATTCGAAATGTGTTTGCCTTTTGTTTATTCGTTAGTAACATAGCACAAGCGAAAGTTTTTCCAAAACAACATGTTGAAATCGACTGCCGGCCACACGTTCATCACATCATTTGGCCATCAACAAATATGAAACTCAACAAATTTGTGATGGGAAATATGTTTTCACCACAAAACTTTTCATCGTCTAGTTAAATATAGTGAACGAATATGAGTGTATTGAATGAATGAACTATCATAACGCAACCACTGCACTATCAGCAGCAGTCATCAATGGAAAAAGTGAAAAGAACGCGAAGATAAATTGAATATTTTCATTTCAATGAAAATATGCTTTAACAACTAGTTCAATGTATGTTTTCAGCCCATATTTCTCTCTCTCTCTCTCTCTCTCTTCTCTCTGGTGTCACAGCACAGAATACCATTTAACAATGGCTGCAATGAGACTAGAGAAACATCAACATCATGATTTGATATTCGTTTGCAATTTATTTTGTTATTCGCGTAATCCATCATCTAGCAGGCATTTTAATTTTGATTATAAAACTTATTCTATGCTAAAATTTTCATGTTCACCAGCACCATTGCACTCGTTGACAGATACTGTATATTGAGTACAAAAGCCTAAACGAATAAAGTGAAACTCGTTCGAATGTACGAGTCATTGTGCAATTCTTATTAAATGCTAAATTTCAAAACGGATATGTTGGCTCGGCGTTGAAAAATATCAAAATGAAAATGAAAAATGGAGCTTGGCTCCCTTTTCTTATTCCATATCTCTTCTCTCTCTCTTTCTCTCTCTCTCTCTCTCTCTCTCTCTCTCTCACTCTGTTTGCACTCTGTTGTATGGTATAGGCTTTCAAAGTTGTAAAAGTTTCTTTTTCCGTATTTTTTCCGTTTTCCTGCAAAATTCCAAAGACAAGCAGCAATGAAATGATGGCGAACGTAAAGTGAACACATACTTTATTTAAAAACTACACACGCACGTTCCTAATGCCGTGTGGTGCCTTTTATCGGATGGTTTTATATGAATACCGAATGAATGCACATTGTCGTACCGAAGGAAACACATTCACATGTATGAATTAATATTGAATGTGATCCGTAATAGTACACACATTCAGACTCGGAATTTCTTTCACAAAACTTTTTCTATGTTTTTTTTACTCCGCACGCACGCAAGCAGAAAAATTAAATGCGAGAAGAAGCCGAAGAGAGAAGAAAAATATGAAGGACCTTTCATTTTTCCATTCCGATTATTTATGGAGGCA
Source organism: Resseliella maxima (assembly GCA_029041755.1). Classification (NCBI taxonomy): domain Eukaryota; kingdom Metazoa; phylum Arthropoda; class Insecta; order Diptera; family Cecidomyiidae; genus Resseliella; species Resseliella maxima. The sequence goes on along the minus strand of JAQOWM010000596.1, from coordinate 1,011,393 downwards.
GCCTAGAAACAGTACACGTAAAGTTATTTGCAATGACGGCTACAATTCCAATTTGAATGAACATGATCAGTTGGCCCCCGCCAGTATGTGCGATATATTCTAATGTATTTTTTATGAGTTTCCACAATAAAATTCTAATTTATTAGTAATTTTTTTACCCCCATTCGCAATCACGTGTTAAAAAGTCAAATTTCATCATACAGACTAAATACCGCAAGTGTTGATAACAAATCATATGTTAAATACTGACACCGTTAGTATTTTCACGGATGCTGACATAATTTTTACTTATTTCACAACCATCAACTTCATTTATTATTATGTTTGCTTTGAACAATAAATTAAATTTCTTTGAAAAAAAAAGGTGAATATTCCAAGTTGGAACCAACATTTCTCTCTCTTTCTTTCTTTCTTTCTCTCTCATTCACTCTCTCTCTCTCTCTCTCTCTCTCTCTCTCTCTCTCTCTCTCTCTCTCTCTCTCTCTCTCTCTCTCTCTCTCTCGGGAAAACATAAAAAGAATTCAACGTATTTGTTTTGGAACTGAAACTGTTTTTTTAATACTTAAGCATCAAAAGTAATATTGAGTCAGAAGTTGTGTTGAGTATACGATGCGAAGTTATGTTTCAGTTTGTAATAGAAAGAAGCGAATTAAAGTACTTAAAACAAATAAATTCCTCCAGAGCCATCCAGTTAATAATTGAGACGGAAAAATGCTTGAGCAATCGGAAGGCTCCAGATGTAAGTGATGTAATTATGGTATAAGCCAGTTTTGTTGGCAATAGCCAAGTAATTGGCTCAATGTATACATCTCTTTTTTTTTTGTTATTAATGAATAAATATTTAATATTTTATTGATGTGTTTGACTAAAGCTTGAGAAGTAAGATTCTAAGTAGGCAATAGACCAAGAAGAGAACGCACATCACGGGCAATAATGTTCCAATGTTCATGTAGCTGATGCCATTTGTTTCATTGCTGTAACATTTTACGATTATTATTTGTGCTGTTTCAGCCAAGACACGATACGTTTACGTCAAGCTTTAGAAATAAGTTAAAAAATATTCCATTCGTTTGCATCGACATAATCATGAACGATGGTGATGGCGGAGTCAGTGGTGGTGACGAGGACGAAGACGACTACGTTGTCGTCTTAGTTTTGACACTGTTTATGACATACTTTCGTCTCATTCTATCTTTCCTCGAGTGTATTTGAATTGAGATATGAATGGAAAATTGCTACCATAAACATATTTGGCTTGGCCTCTTCCTTTTCGCTCGAACGCAATTTGCTGTGAACAGCACAACCGAAAACATTATAAATCATTTTGGAAGTTTTTCTTTGCTACTTTTTTTTTTTCTTTTCTCAATTCAATGTTTCTGTTTTCGTCTTGTTCTTTCTCTCTCCCTTTTTTTTCTTGCCTCGCCATCTTCTACTCAATTTCATTCCAGTCTACTTTTTGCCAGCTCGTAAACTTGTGATGTAAACGTTTTCTATTTATTTTTCCATCGCTTTCTGTCGATGTGATTGCCGCATTGGGACGACTGAATAAGAGAGGGAGCGAACGATACGACTTGGTGGCTCGTAATATTATTCGCGCGCGCAAAATTAATGGCGAGAACAATTTGGTTCGGCATGTTTCTATCCATTGGATGTGTGGGGGTCTCATGCTTGCGTATTCATCGCTTTTAGCTCACAGTCTGTTAGCGGCGATGCGCAATTTTTATTTGACTCGGAAAACTTTCTTGTTCTTTGTTTATTAAGATTATTATTGTGTGCCTATTTCCTTATTGCATTTAAATTCTAATTTTCATCGAATGGATCAGCGGCTATGTGTGTGTGTGGCGCTGTCTTTTCCGGTTCTTTTTGAATTCCAAAGAATACAACACACAACACAGTAAAGTTTTCGTCGGCAAGAGTCAACACAAGATTTATTTGAGTACAGAAGGAACGCGCCTAAATGCTCAATTATAATTAATTTAGCTTTAAAAATATTCGCTGATGCTTTGGCATTCACCAGCTTAAACAATTTTTGCGGACACAGCAACTCACGCGCTCTTTTCCTCCTTCTTTTTCTTTTCCTCTTTCTCTCTCTCTCTCTCCCTCCCTCTTTGTTACTTTCTCTATCATTGGCTTGGCTCATTGATGCTGAGTTGTTTTTGTTTGTTATTCGTAATGAAGGAAATCAAATTTCATAATTTTTTCTGATTTAATAAAATTGTTAATTTGTCAGACAAGAAAAGAACCCCAACAACACACAAAATAGGAATGTTTCGACTAAAAAATGACTGAAAATGCAGAAAATGGCAAGTTATTGGTAAAAAAAATATGTTAAAATAAAATTTCATCCATCAATTCAACCAGTGCTAACCAGTTGTGCTCTTTACACAGATAGCAGGAGATAATTTTCTGCAAAAATTCAATTTTGCAAGGGCAAAAATATTTATTAAATCGAAATATTTTAATTTGCTGAGAAATTTTTTTAGAAATTTTTTTTTCCAGAGATATGTCTAAAAAAAGCGGGATTAATGATAGAACGGTTGCTGAGAACATTCCAGAGGAAATAATTTAAGTTGAGCATCCAGCATCGTCGATGATATACCTAACGTTAAAATCATTCAAAATTACAGCATTATAAGCGGATACGCAAAAAAGTGACGGACAAAAGTTTGCATTTCATCGTACATCTCGATTTTACCAAGTTCCTCGAACAGAATTCATTTCAGTCAGAAAAAAAATGCTGGCTAAAAAAACAAGAGCATTTTCCATCTGTCCGAATACATCAAGCTGCTGAAAGGATGAATATACATTTCATGTGTGTTGCGACTAACAATTCGTAGTTTTAATCTGTTCATTTCAAATGATATTTCTCGTTTATCAGTAGTTTTACTATTCATATCTCAGGCCCATATTGTTCGAACAGGAAGAGAGAACAAATGAGAGAAACAGAAGGAAATAAAGAGAGAGATAGAGCAAGTAAAAGAGATTTCAACTATAGTGTTCTATGCTTTCTTCTCCGAAGCGAATTATAAAACTAATTGATGTATCTAGTGAGTTCACATCCACATTCACATTCGTATTCACAGAATCAACATCAGAGTCGTTTTGCATTTCTATTGTTTGAAACTAGGAATCTTTTGTTTCGTCATCATTTCTCATCCAATTATTTACATGACTGAACAACTAATTTAGAAACTTCATCGAATATGTTTTTTTTTTTCGGTCCCAACTCAAAAACTTCAAAAACAATGTAAACAAAATAGTACTAAATGCGCATTTAAAATATTTAAGCCGATTCTTTTTATTCTTATCTGTTGCAAACATAATACAAAATAGCCTTTTTCAGTTTTCTATGAATCCATTGACTCATACAAAATGTATGAACTCATTAAAAATAACTGATTTTTAATAGGATTTCATTTCTTGCATTCACAACAATTTTTCTAATTCATTGTTTGGAAAAAGAGAAAAGAAAATCGAATGATCAATTCATTGAATTCTATTTAATATTTATAGTTACAAAATATTTTCCGATTCGATTTTATTAAATATTTAAAATTCGTTGAATATAAAATGAAATGATTTGTCAAACTAAGTAAAATAACCGGAATTCATTGTAACCAATTCAATTTAAACAAGCAATTAATGAAACAAGAGACACAACATAAATATTTTATGTATATTTAAATGTTAGTTTTGTTTTTGAAAAAAAAAAAAAAATCGTCCGCTTAATTTGAATAAATTGTGTTCGAGAGAGCTAAATGGTTCGATATTTGTAGCCATTTTCTTTTTAGGTACATACACTTTGTTTCGGTTGAGTTCACTTTCATTTAAAGTTCAAGTAATAAATAATGAAAAATGTATGCTGCAGATTTCCTTAGTTCTTTTGCGTCTGCTGCAACAAACGATACGTGTGCGTCTTCCGTTCCATAGAAGAAGAGTTACGAGTTCATTTTTCAATAGTAGCACATCGATTGAAATTGAATTGGTTAGTTGAGACTCAATACCATGAAACAGTTGCTACAAAAAGTTCAATACTTACAGCTGAAACGAAAAAAAAAGAAGAAAAAAAAAAATCCATTTATTAGGCGAAAGTAACAAAAAAGGACTCAATATTAAGAACGTAAAATATTTGTGTTTGAATGTCTCTTTCGGTATGTTTTCGAACGAATTTTTCATTGTTTTTTTCTCAGTTTATTTTTGATGCGTCGGTAGCATGTGTAAAGAGTCAAATAAGGCGTGCAGTTGGCATAAAGGTCAATTTGTCTCATATTGTGCGTCAATAACACAACAGAGAGAATGCACTCCATGGCAATTGAATGGCGTGACAGAACATAACACAAAAACCAATGCAGGAGAAGCACATTCATTCGTATATTAATATACAGTGCTACTTCGGCAGTTGCTTACATATTTGTAGAATATATGCCCGTGCGGCAAACATTAAAGGTATTTTTTACCGTACGCTACACAAACTATTTCATTTGGCATCGCTCTTGCCATGTTCATCGGTTGAACGCTGCTTTTCACAATAACAGCCGTTCACCCAAATAATTGTTTTTTATTCAAATAACAAATAAGCACGTTTCCAGTTGTTAAATAATGATTTTGTTTTCAAAATGTTCATCTATCGTTTTTCATTCCATTCAATTTTATCGTCTCATGTATTGCAATCCAGCACTGGTTTCCCCATTCTAATTTGTTCAAATCGACGAAACTCAAATAAAGAATAGATGACAAAAATATGATATTTTTCACACAATTGATGCGGCACAACAGTGATCTCTTAGTTCACCTGCCGCCAGGTCAGATGACAGTGAAAAATTCAAATAGATTCGATAAAATGCCAGGAGAATAAAATGACTGACTGAAATCAACATTGGATTCCTATCATTTGCTTTTGTTAGGATATTTTGTATTAAATTTTTTTTTTGTCTTCTATGCCTCGAATATCGAAGTCCGAAACCAATCACAATGTAATGTGTAATCAGTTTCGGCATCATCATTGAACATCTTTTCTTATTTGAGAAGCAATCAATGGAATGAAATTGCGCCAAATGAATAGTATGATTATTGTGAATATTGCGATGGTCTTAGATAAAATCGATAGGTTTTCAAATGAAACCACCGAAAACTCTATTTATCTAACAGAATAAAAAATAGAATGATACCTATTTGTCACAACACAGGCATCCACTGATTATCATATATGTTCGATTTATATTCGCCTTTTGTATAGGAAAAAAAGATAGAAATAGAAATCGATTTCTCTCTGCGGAGCATCATATTGCAGTTCAAAAAAGGCCCACTTGAAATTTGGAAATATGTAATAGATAAAAAAGAAATACGCTATTTTTCACCCTCAGCAAGGCATTGCCATATACCGATACACAATACACAATACACAATTTTTCAAGCATTTACTTTGCGTTCGAAAGGAAATATCCGAAGGAAATTTATCTTAAAATAGAAATACATGTATGTATGTCAATGCGTTTGGCCCTGAGCGCGCACGTCAGAATTTTTATTCCTGTAATTGTATTTATTTTTATTTTCTTTTAAATTATTGCGACTCTGCACTTGTCTTTAGAATGCCAACAAATGACACTCGTGAACTATTACATAACCGTTTTAATTAAAATCAATTTGAAAAAAAAAAGGAAAACAGCACAACCGGTTGTCTGGGTTATTATTATGCAAGAAAAAAAGGGGCCAAGAAAGTCTAATGAATGCTACAGAAAAGCAACTGGAGCCGTTTCATTTTTTTTCCTCTGTTTTGAATGGGGTTTCGTTTGCTTTTGAATAGCTTTATCTTTTTCTGGATGAAGCCAACCGCAAAAATAGGAATTGAAATGTAATCGAGGTCGTCGTCAACAATAGAATTCAGAGCAATGGAGAGAAAGAAAAAAAAGTCACACTCACAAATGACTAACCAAAATTGTAAATAGATTCCGAAAAGGATGCAAAATTGATGAGATTTTTTCCCCAAATTCAAAACGACCCCCGAATGAAACGATTTAATTTGGTGGTTGAAAAAAATTTGCAAACATTCATGTGACTGCTCAATGGAAGACTTATACTCTCATTGAAATGAAAATATCGACATGGCTGAGAGAGAGATGACAAATCGATAAAGCAATACAGAAAAGAAGCGATAGAAAAGTAAAGTTATTTCTTTATTTTTTTCTGTCTGACTTCTCAATGAAACGAAACGAAACGAATTCATTTTAATTATTGAGTTGAAGACAAGATCACAGCCGACAACGAAAAGTCACTCGCTTTTTTTTCATTTATTTTATTTTTATTGACAATATCGTTGTCTGATATATATACAAATGTACACATTAAAAACTGATATTCAGAAGAATGCCTTGAGTGAATCAATGAATTGAAACAGTCTTCAAAGTGATTTCAATCACTGAGCATTCTCAAATGATTGCGTTGTATTTTGCAAACGATGTATATTTCCAAAGAAAATTCAATCTACACATAAATACACATAAATACATATACACACACAAGATAAAACTTTCGCTCTTAATAATTTGATTTGTGCATCGTATTGCGATGCAAAGATAGCAGATTTTGTGTTGGTTATTGATTTTCGACTCATGGAACTTTTCTCGAGTTGAAACTCTCAAGCATTAATATTTCAAATATGTATTCAGTTCAATCGTATGTCAACAGACAGCATTTTGTGCTATGCATTGCTGTGCGAAGAGCCAAATGTCCAATGACAATATAAAATCTAGTTGATGATGAAAAAAAGTAAATGGCCGCAGTAAGAATATGCAAGATAATTCAAAATGGGAATTATGCTACATATTTTATCAAGTCAAACTGAAAGAATGTTTATGTCAATCCAAGAGAAAGAGAGAGAGAGAGAGAGAGAGAGAGAGCGAAAGAGAGAGAGAGAAAAAGAGAGATAGATAGATCGAAATTGAAAAGGAGAGTAAGAGTTGGTTTTATGTCGTGCCATTCGAATGACAAAGCCTTTTACAAAATCCACATATGAACTCAATTCCAACGGACTGTAATGGTCGGGACTGAAATGTCGTTTCTTGTGTGCGCATTTACGGAATTGATATTTCCAAGCATTTGGAAAATCTGCAAAGCATTCAAAATAAACGAGTTAAATGGGCTATTTCGTGTATGTACCATTAAGATTACGAATGTACTTGAGTTTGTTCGAGTTTTCACATTTTCCACATGTGGAAAAATCAAAAGCAAACCAACTATGGATAAAAACCTTCCTTATTGCCATGGACTTGAATCTTATCCACTCTGTCTCCGTTCACTAAAAGGGGACACAAAAAGTAGCGAAGTATATCAAATATATTAACATAGGAAATAAAAAGTCGCCGATAAAGCACACATAAAGCAAGCCAAACGAAAAATGAGAAATGAGAAATGAAAAGGTTTTTTTTCGGAGTAGTTGGATTGTTTGGTGTCCTGAGGAGAGCGGAAGAATTTTATAAACATAATGTTGCACATAGCAACCATAACGATGACCGAACCACATGTATCGCATTCTCTTTATTAGAAAAGAGAAAAAGAGAGAGAGAGGGAGGGAGGGAGCGAGAGAGAGAGAGAGAGAGAGAGAGAGAGAGAGAGCGAAAGGAGAGAGTGAATGAGGGATGAAAAGAGAGATATAGAATCGAGACAAAAACTTATACGAATGCGAATACGAATATAAATACGGTAACTCAACATAAGAACTAGATGTTTTGTAACAAAACACAAACAGCGCACATTTTGTATTTACAGGAAATATTTGAAATGGGGAAAAAGCGCTTATATAAAGAGAGAGCTACAACGAAAAAGAAAATTGTAGAAAGATTTTTGTATATTATGTATCATCGAAACACATTGTCTGCTGCAAAGTGAGAAGGAAATCGCAACCACCAAATGCGGGAAAGAAATCGATAACGAAATATCGAGCCATCGATGCATGTATCCAAGTTTCATTCTGTGGAGTTATAATTCAATAGTGCTTATAAGCCACCGCTGTTCCGTTCATCAAACATTGAACCTGGATGACGAAAGCATTGTCGGTTCATTCCATTCATCAATTGTGTGGAAATGTTAGATAAAATTCACATAGTGCCGTAGAGTGTATGGTGAATTATCCGATGGGACAAACTTTGTGGAATTTTTCATTTGAAATTTCATTGGTGTTTGTGAGGCGGAACTGAGCAATAAAAAAACACGCACATGACAAACATTCAATACGACGTGCGTTACGAATTGAAAACGTCTCTCTCTCTCTCTCTCGCTCTGTGGTTGTGGGTGTGTGTCCAAGCGAGACACAAACTTAAATGTAACAACAAACAAAATTAATATTGTTAGCCGTAGAAACTTTTTGTGTATGTTTTGTCTACATCTAATCGAGACTCTTTCAATTGCCCCTGAAACTTAGAATACACATTATTTTCGCCAAATAAATGTTGCGAACAATATTGCATTTGGTCGTTTTTCTCGTTGCTACTTGACTACTGTGCTGCCGGTAAATTTGTTCTACGATTCACCGATAAAATGCTGTAACGTCGTTTGCTTTACATAAGCACATTACGGCTGCTGATTTCACTTCATTATTTTCGTTTTCGTATTTTTTTTTTACTCTGTGGTTGTTCTCTTGTTTCGCTGCCATGTTACTATCGATTGATCGGGAAAAAACATTCATTTGTGTCTGTTTCTTGATTTTTTTTTTTTTTCGTTTCTTATCTGTACTGCGTGCTGTTGTCATGATTCCTCTGCATCATCTACGCTCGTGGTTTGACGGTTTGAATTAGATACATCATGTTTTGTCTACCATCTCTAATGATGTTTGCGATATATATCAAAATACAGTTCTTGGATTACTCGCTCTCTTCCTCTCACCCGCCCCCACAACACGACCATTTTGAAAAGGAAAATCTGTGTGGATATCGATTTGAAGAAGATATGAATGGTATTGCGTGCTAAAGAAAATGAATCATTTTCATCGCACATCGTCAAACAAAATGATGCTCTGCTCCAAGCAAAATAACGGACATAATAATGATTCAAACACACCAATTCAACAAAAATTCACACTGAATATCTATTGTCCATATAGTCTGTCTGGTGAGAGAACCAAAAAGTTATATCATCTTAAATCATGGAGAACGCAATTTGCCAAGCGGCAACATTTTTCTTTGAAAAACACATAAAATTAAATGGGCAAAATATGGAATGAGAATGAAAAAGTGAAACATTGTCGATTTTTGATTGGAATGCCAAAATGGATAGAGAGAGGGAGAGAGAGTCACACGAGCACGGTACGCAAGATGTAATCGTTAATGTGTTGTTGTTCCGACGAGGCTATAGCCGGAAAACATAAATAATCTATTTTCCCTTCAACATAGCGACGAGTTTCCTAGCATCTTGTTGTGCTTAAATGCAAAATTTGATACGAAATCCATTCTTCGAACCAGAAAATTTATTGATTTATGTGGATTTCATTGGAAATGAACTGAAATGAAGAAAAATCTAAGTGTTTCTAACATTATTTCAATGTACTATCGGTTAGCCGGTAGTTGTTGTCAACGCCATCGCGTCGCTTGAATATCGTTTTTATGATGTGTTTGGTGATTTTTATGGATTCACAAATGCACATGCTGTGTATGATTTAACTAAAATACACCACTTAACATTGAAGGGCCTTTTCTCACATTTCAAATGAAACGAAATATTATAATTTATAAAACGAGTTCATATTCGATTTTTCCATCATGAGTAATCAAGAGAAAAACTTTTTAAATTTATTCATTTTGCTGTAAATTGATTTAGGAGCATTTATTTGATTCATATTTGAAATTTTGAAAATATTTGGTTATACAATGGATGACGAGTTGCGATGAAAGACGTACGTTGTTGCAAGCTGTTAAAGGATTTATGAGAAGAAACTAATGGAAAAACAAAAACTATTATTCAAACAGAACCAAAATTAGTAATAAACATCTTCCCAAATGCACACAAAATTAAATTGAAGAGATGTAAAATCAAACCATTCAGATTTCAATATTTCTCACACAAAAACTTGATGAAAAAAATATGTTCAGAATCAATGGTTCAAGTTAACATGTAGAGACAACTGACTTGTCTGGAGTGCTATGTTTTCAGTATGTTGTTGAATATGAACATAGTGTTGAGCAGAATCGAAGGTTGAATAAATGAATGAATGAATGGGAAGAGCATTTAATTGTAGAATTGGCGCCTCTAAATAACCATTTTGGCTTATCTAAACATACATTTTGTGTGAACATTGAACATCGAAAAGTCAATGAATTTCAACCTTTTAAAATCTTAAAATGCCGTCGCAAGCGGTGAAACTGACAAACATGTTTCTCATCGTTATTCTTCTACACAGAATACGGTTTTTTAATAGAATTTGACATCGGTAACCAAAATCGATTTAATTTTCCTCTGTTTACATTTCAGAGATTCTCCCATTTTCTTTTTCTTTTTCCCTTTTTACTCCTTCTTGCCGATTAATGTCTGCGTGTGTGTTCGTTCGGTCGTTTTGATTTAAATAAATATTCAGTTCAAGTGCATACAGTATCTTATCATTACACTGATATGGATAAAAAGTCGCCTATGTTCAACAGTGAATGAAATGAAATGCGTACATGCACTGACAAAGGTGGAAGCGATTTCGAATGAAAAAAAAAAAAAAATGAAAACGATACAAGAAGAAACCATATAAAAGAAAGACATTTTGAAATAAAATCAACCACAGCTAGTGCATGCCGAATGGGAAAGGAGAATCAAAAGAGAGACGGAGAGAAAACGAGAACAATTCAGCTTGAATTGAAGGGAATTGTTAGAAATGGGTTTAAATGTCCGAGCAAACAAACAAATTTTTTTTTTCTTTATCGTTGTAAACCTTGTTCAAGTCTCGTTCTCAAATCATTTCTTCCTCTGATCACTCGTTCCATTAATCTTCTCCATTGCCTAATCGTTCTACGTTTTAACCAACCCAAAATGAAACCTTGAGTTGTTGATTTCATTTTTGGTGTGTAATGTTTTCTTATCTTTTAAAATCGAAAATCTGTGCAAAAACTCAACATACTCTCTTCATCACAATTATAAAAGCAAAGGGATCGAGCAAAAATTAAATCACCATGAAAATAATGTAGAAAAAAGAAGAAGTCTGAAAAGGCATACAAAACACTTAACATTTTCACTTAATCTTTATTCAATTAGTGAATGTATTTCAATACACGCACAAGCACACGCACACAAGTCAAGCGCTACAAAAAGAAAAATTGGACGGCAAAAATTATCGCATATACGAAGAAAAAAAAAAAATAACAGAATATGCAAAGGATTTGTAATGGGGAAGGCAAACAAAAAATAGATGAGAATAAAAAAATAAAAAATAAAAATAAAGAACAGATTGGCAGATGGAACGAATGAACAACATGACTGCGACGTAAAACAATGACGAAGATGAAACAGAAAACGAATGGAAAGAGCCTCTTGAGTTTCAGCTATTTGGTGCGATGTTATTTTTGCCCAACAAAATGAAACGCAACGAAAACATCTTGGCAACCAAATGAAAAAAGCAATTCAAATGGCTACACAGCATTAGCATTCACGGCCAAATGGAATGCATTTTGGTTGTTGCTGTTGTTGTTGTTGTTGTTATTGTTGTATGTTGACGAAAACAGGCAAAAGACTCCGGGGATCATATTCTACTATTGCCTGCTTTTGCTCTGGCATTTTACTTGGATTTGCTAAAAAATATTTTTGCTTTTATGATGCGATAGCTCGCGTTAATAGAATAATGGGTACACAAAATGGATTCATGCACAGATTTATGTATATATAATGTGAAACGAATGGACGATTGAAATGAGCAAAACGCAATATGCAAGAACAAAAGAGCCCATGTGCTTCTGCTGCTGCTGCTGCTGTTGTTTTTGTTTCTTTTTGTGCACTCATTTACCAAAGCACACACACATTCCGGAAAAAATGAAACCGAGATAATCAAAAGAGGAGTATCCAGAACACAAATGAAAAATTCTGGTTAAATTTTAAGAATGCAAAATATCCCAGTTATTCGAGTGCCGTCTCTGTCTCAGTTTGCTCGGAAATGGATTCAAAAATGATGTACATGCAAATCATCTCACATTCCTTCCATCGTTTTCTTTAACCCTTTAATAAAAACATAGCAAATATGATTTTATGGATTCGGTATGTCTATACTTGTCTTGCCTGTTGCCTGTTGCCTTGGCTTGACTTGAGTGGTATTGGCCATCTTTTAAACTGAAAAAAGATTCATGCATAAATTCCTAATTCTCTTGAGTTATTTATGTCGAAATATCAACAAATGTATTGAGTATTGCCAATGTGACGCCGGGTCTCATGGTATTTGCTCTTTCCGTGTTGTGTGTTTTGGGACGAAATTTCTTGTCGATACGATGTCGTTGTCAACACTTTGGATTTCGCTTTAAGCAATTTGCTTCAGTTTTAAGCGCTTATATTTTGTGGTTGCTTTGTCAAAAGACTTATATGCATGGACATGGACATGCATGCACTTGATGAATGATGAATCAAACTACAAAATAGATGTCTCGAAGACGACAACCACTTAAAAACGGCACATCAAATTACCATGTGAAAATTGCGTGGTAAGTCATTGCTACATAAGAAACAAAAAAATAAAAAAATAAAATAACTAAAAGAACGGAGAAAAACGAAAAAAAAAAATCGTTGGAATTTGACGATTCTTACTCTGAAGTGTTTACGATGCGAGTGTTTTAAGCTCTGATAAATTTGAAGTGCTGTTTGATTTTGTCATTCGTTCTTTGTCTACATGCGTTTTGCAGACGTTGACTTTAATCCACCACACGATTTTGTCTATAAATTTAGTGATTTTACAACGTTTTGACATCTCAAAAATCCAACGATTCATATTGAAAGTCGAGCTCTTTGGTGCGTATGGCCAAGTATTATTTCAACAAGAAAAAGATCCGAATTGATAAAGTTGTTCGACCGATTTGCAACTACATATTTATTTCCAGATTAAAATTTTCGCCCGTTTCTTAGGCTTTTTTTCTGTCTCTCTCTCTTGCTCGGATCATTTTTGATCGGTTCTGCATTGAGAAAATAAGGCATTAATGTGAAGTAAGCAGTCAACGAGTTGGAAATATGGTGTAGACATATCGAGACCCACGCAACTCTTACGTACAATTTTTATTACATGTACTTCTGTTGTCGTAAAAGCAACTGAAATTTGATACTTTTTTCTCTGTCTCTCTGTTTTTTTTCTTTTTTTTTTTTCAATCTCTTTCTGTCCGGTTCTACTTCAACAACATATATTAAACATTGTTAGTGATTCAGTTTGTATTTTTTTTTAATCTTTCGTTTCTTAATGCTTTTCAAACAGTTGTTTAAATGGCTGTGAACTCATCGTATCGAATTAAGTTTGTGGTTTTTGGTGAGTTTTTTTTCTTTTTCATTTTCAATTCTCTCTTCCAGTGTGCATACATTGAATATGAGATGTTGTACAACTAGATGTTTGTTCTGATTGCAGCCATGGATTGCACCAAATCTTCATTTGATATTCTTTTGCTTGCTTAATTTGATCAGCATTATCGTTGGCAGTTTATTATTGAATTTTATAGCTTTCGTCGCCAATGACTATGGTGCGGGAAGAGCAATGCTTATTTGCTTTGAAATATTGATATTGTGTTTATGTTTCGATGTCAAAATCGCATTTCCATCGATTCAATCAGTAATGTGCATTTGCTTTGCACATCGATATCAGCTTGAGGGTTAATGTAATATTTGTTGAATATGATTTTATTTACCGTTGTCATTACGCAGTTGCTACTTTGCTCTTTCTATCATCTACAATACAGCAAATGTTTTCCATTTTTAGATGTCAATTCGAAATGTTGCATTTGCTGCAGATCGAAATCGGATTTGCCAACACTATCATTACCAGTGATAGACGGTGACATTCAAACTGTTCGATGCATGCAACCAGATCGATGCGCATACATACGTTTAATAATAGATTTCATGTGCTTGCGATAATAGTATCGATATGCATTTCTAAGTGCCTAAACAAATATTATTCGATGAATGTCAAATGTTTCGCTCTCGCTCTGCCTGTCTGTATTTTTGTATGTCTCTTTCTTTCTTTCATTTTCTCTTGTATTCTCTTTTTCCTCTGTGTTTGTACATTTCTTCTTTATATAGAAAATAGATACGATGAAGCTGATTTTTCAATGCAGATGCTGCTGGTTTTGCAATTGCACAATTTTATGTGTCAATATGGTATCTGTTATGTTTTGAAATTTGAATGTGCTATAGAAAAACAACCAAATTGTGACAGCATTTTGTTCAGCAGCAATTGAACGAGCAAGCACGTGAAAAGGAAAGAGAGACAGTTACGAATATTGACTAAAAAAAAAAAAAAATAAAAAAATTGAACTTTGTTCGAATTCACAAAAACTGAGTGAATGAAGCATAAGCTTCGAACTAGTGATGTATGCAACAACACCCGAAACCACTCTAATCGTCAACCAGAAAGAGATGAACAAATTAATCGGATTACGTACAGAGGTGTGTGTGAATGCTTGTGTGCCCGTGTATGTGGATGTGTGCGTGCACAAGAGTTTTCGGTGTATTTGGATTTGGTTTAGTGATACAGAGAAATGGATTTTTCGCCATATTTTGTGTTTGTTTCGCATTTTTCACTCCCCATAGTGTTTTTTGTGTGACATTCAATTCTGATTTCATCGTTGACTCGTGTTATTCCCATTCGCGGCAATTTTTTGCACCTTCGATTGTATTAGGGATATATTTTTTTTGTTTTGTTTTGTTTTGCATCATCACGAAAAGCAATGTTTTTGAATGAATGTAGGAAAATAGTGTAAATAGATTGGGAACGCCATCAGATACGCTCAGTGATAGCTTTATCTCGAACTGTTTTTGTATGCAATGTTCGTACAAGAGTTATGCGGATTTTAATTCGGAATAACATCACCGGAAAATTTGTATATATACATGGCAAATAAAACATAAAAAGATGAAACCAGCATAGTAGCAATCGAGCAGTAGAAATAGCGACAGCAGTGGCAATGTCAGTCATGCGAATGACAAAATGCTCTTCCGACAGCCGAACCAAACTAAACATTCCATGCGGTGTTTGTAAAGGTTGATGATGCCAATTTACACACCCACAAAAATTGGTCCAAAAAAAAAAACGCACACACACAACACAACACATAAACGTCAGCCAGTCAACAAAATGACTCGGCTGTGATACAGAGCCGGGCTAACGTCAATCTGACAACACGTGATAAGAACTTTTTCCAAACAAATTTTTTTTCGGTTCAACTTTTTTTCCCGTTCGAATCTTTTGCATGGATCGTTATTTCGTACGCTTAATGCGGATGTAACACATAAAAAGCAGCCAGTGCAAAAGAGATGATAGCAACGAAGGTAGATTAATCTACCAAATATGTTGAATTGTTGGCATCCTATTTGTTGGCGCTAGCGCATAACATTTTCGCATAGACGCCGTTAGTTTGCTTACGAGAGACGAAAGGCACTGCTCAACAAAAAAAAAAAAAAAAATTGTAAACACGAAATTATAAACAAAAAAAGCTGGTGCTATTGAAATGGGAGAATGAATCTCATTTGCTTGGTATTTTTTTCGCTTTCGCTTTCTCCTTCGATTCTTCTTCTAGCAAAGAGTTTTTCTATATTTATTCGCCAAATCGAAATAAATTCGCATAAAGTAAAAATGTTTCTGTTCGTGGAATACCGACGCCAATGGAATCGAAGCCCGTTGGTTACATCACATCGGTAAAAGTATGTTTTGGCATATTTGTTTTTCCCTTTCTGTCTGTCTTTCACTTGCTTTTACGATATATGATTACGATATTAATTAAACTACATAAATTTCCGAAACTAATCAAAAACTCATTTATCATATTTTTTTTTCTTTGGTTTTCTCTAGTGGCATTTGCCATCCACCATTCATGGTTACGATTGTACGTCTAACATTCCTTCACTCGTGTAAATCGTAATGCATTAATTTCAATTTTTTTTTCGCAATTCTCTACGAAACATTTCAACTGTTTTTGATATAGATTTACTACATTTCTTCCACGTACTAAGTCGGCTCGAATGTTATGTCAAATGACCACAGATGGAAAAGAAATGTGTAATGATAAATTGTGTGACACGGAGCATGGTACTGTTGTTGAAGTGATAAGAAAATTTCATTTTTATATTAGTCAACACTTATGTTCGGTGACTATATACTAGAGCTACGCTGAGATCTATATATGGGAATAGTTTACTCCGTTTGCTTACTTAATCTGGGAAAAACACTTTTTTTCATCTTGTGTATGGTGACAAATCGGATGTGATTTGACCTTTACTCATGACCTGTTAATTGTAATAAATTGACAATTAATGTCTGAACCCAACTCAATAAAAACAGTTGCTGAGTCGCAAATCGAATCCAGCGAATTATTACTCGATGGACTTTCTTCGATCAAAGAAAATCAAATTCATTAACATAACATGCAGTACATAAATTCCAATCAATTTTTACGATCGTATCAATTACAAGTTAATTTTGTGGATAGCCATAGATATGCCACGAAACATTGATTTCTTCGTCAACAGTTGAATGTCTTTGTGAAACTTGATTATCTCGTCACACAGTTTTTATGAAATCTAAAGAAGAAAAAAATGGTGAAAGGAAGACGCAATGATGAAATAATATTTATCGATAAAAATGAACGGCTTCTGGCTTGGCTTTTGATGTACCAACTGTGAAACGATTCGGTCAAATCTTGTTGCATATTATTAGATTCGATGTACAACAATTGTTCGTTATTTTACCACAATTGATCTTTAACTTTAATTCTGAAGCTCAAAACAAGCATGAAAATAATCAATGAATCACCTTTTGTTTTGCTTTTTAAGTGCTGCTTTCGATTGATTTTTACTATTTTCGCCTTTTCATCACGTTTCGAAAATATTTGAATCAACATGAAATCATTTTTAATGAAAACACTTTAATATTTTGTTATTGTTTTCCGATGTTGTCAATAGTTTTGTAGAAATGAGACCATCACTAAACCAATCAAGAACAATAATAATTGTTTACAAAGTTCACGGTGAGCTGAATTCGTTTAGAAAATGAAAATGTTAATGATGAACGCAAAAAAAAAAAAAAAAATAAATCTTGTTACGTTCTAATTGGTAAATTCACAAGATGATTTTTTGTTTCATTTTTGTTTTTCGATTGGCATTTAGTTCAGACAAGTTATTGCTTGTGTTTTGATCAAAATAGCAAAATAGACACGATTTAAGTGTGTTTTAGACCCGGAACATGTACAAAAAAAAAAATTGAAAAAAAATGAACAAATCATGGAAGTAACTTTACTTCAAGTAAGGCCTTATAAAATGATCAATTTCGTATATGAATTCTGTGCAACTGGAACGCAATAATTATTACTCGAATCAAAGTGCGATCTCTTTTGCTGACATCAACTGAGAAGTCAATCATGAGAATAACCGTCTGACATGATTTTTCATTATGACTACACGAACTTTTAATGTAAAAAAAATAACACATAGAGAGTGTGATGGCATTATCATTCCATTATTTTATATGAACGTTCTCTTTTCGATGCCTTTTATTTCGAACAGACAATTTAAATTGATTTTTGAGAAATAAAAAAAAAATCGGCAACGGCTATTGAAATTCAACGTAAATGGCGAAAACAGAGATTACAATAAGAACAACAGAACAATAACTGTTGCTTGCTGTTTGAACGCAATTAATACAATTTTAATCTCTGCTCACAAATCTAATTTGAATCAATTTGCTCTACATAAGCATGAATCGGATTATAACTTAAAAGAAAAAGTAGGTAAAAAATAAAAAAAATTCTTTTTCAGCGCCATCACAAACATGTGTGTGCTTGTGGTGAAAGAGTCATTTCTCGATAAATCAATTGAAAAAAATCATGTAACTGAGACTTTTTCTTTCGGTGACTGTGTATTAAAATGTGATTCGATATTTTTGGCACGATTGCAAACAATTTTTTTCATCAATTTTATTGACTAGGCAATGGATTTAGTTTCTGACCACCAATTTCTAAAGTTGATTTTATCAATCGATTTTCATCGATTTTGTTCATCAAATTCCAAAATGACAGAACAATAAATAATGGGAATAAAATTCCGAAAAGCAAAAGAATCGAAAATCTATTCATTTCTATTATTATTCATATTATTTTGTTGTTATCTTTCGTCTTTTGTTTAGCAAAAACTTAGATGCTTGACAAAAGATAGATAGATGGATTTAAATTTCTTTGAGATGGATGGTTTTTGATTTCAAGCTACAAATAATGTCAATAATTATTGATATTTATTTTCGTACATTATACAATGCACATATACACACACAAAATATACAAATACACATATCACAATTATATATCGGCTTTGGAAAAGTAAATATTAACAACAAAACATGACCACGACAATGGAAAAAAGGAACTGATGAAAGAAATTGACGAAAATTCGACAGCCAATAATCAAATAGTTTGATCTCGATTTGCTCTCACTCTCAACGCAATATCTTTTATGGAACAGTTCCGTTCTTTGTTGCATACTTTTCCAAATTCTTTTTTTTTCATTGCGGATGGCGCAAAATGAAACATTGACTGGTTGATGCTTTGTGTACATATCTGCATCAAAGATGAGATGAGATGAGATGAAATAGTTTGCGATTTAGTAAACGATTCATCCCAATCAATAGTTTGTTTCCATCACAGAAATTGAATTGTATGTTTACGCATCATGTCATCGAATTCAATCCATCTTCTTCATAAGTTTAAACATAAAATGAAAAGAATTCCAATTTTTTCTTTTTTTTTTGCAACTTATTTCTTTTCCGTAAATATTCAAAGTTGGAATTTTATACACACAAAAGGAATCGTTTCTTTGTACAATTCGAATGAAAACTGACATGCAAAACACGATACAGTAAGAAAAATAATAAAATACAGAAAGAAAAACACCAGAAAAAAAATCAAGAGAAATGTGACGAGTTGTTTGATGAAAATACGGTACATAAACAATTCACAAGGAGCACAACATAAAATAATATATGCACACGGAATACATGATAACAACGATGATGTCAATGGTCGCTCAGAATGATACACTTGGGAATCAATTCAAGTCTGTCGTTTATTGTCTCAATACGAAAGACCGTTTTCTACTTACTTTGGCTTGAGAAGAATGACCGAATTATGGACTGCCAGTGTGATAAAGTATCAATGTGAACTGGAAAATACCGACACACACAATACAGAGCAAAATTTCTCGATCTTCACTACGCACACGATGTTCAATAGTAAAATAATAAATACCACATTGTCTTTTAAAATATTTTCGATTCGCCACATATATTTTTATTTATTTATACACAACTCTGTATTTATATTAAAACAGTCGAAATAATAAATAAATTTTTGCATACATAAATAAAACACAATCAAACAAATAACTCGCTAAGCCGCAAAGTTGTGTTTGTCACTGAATTTCAATAATTTTCGCTTTGTTCGTTTATTTATTTATTAATTTCAATCAATTTTCCACTCGGGTTACTGAACTTTTTGATTAATTTCCGTTTTAATTAAAAACCTCAAAAACATAAACACTGCTGCTCTGGCGTCGGATGTGAGAGAGAGAGAGAGAGAATTTGTACGTCTATTTTGGAAATTCTCCTCAAATCATTTTGCCAAACAAACAAAATAAACAAAAGTATTTTTGTTTAATGGCAAATTATTTTCAATTAATTCAACACGGTAAAAAAATAACGAAATCGATAATGAAAATGAACAAAAAAAAAAATTAATTTGTAAACGATTTTTACTCCGACCAACAGTATATAGGAATTTCAAAAGGCGATGTATAAAAAAAAACGTACGAACCAACGAATAAAATTCATGTGCGGAAAAAATTCGATTTGAACATCTATTCGCGTTGAACGTATGTTCCAAACTAAACGCAACCGACAACACAAACGATACAAACGTCCAACGATAAATCAACGAACATTCTGAATGGTATTGCAATACAATAATAAACGAGAATGCGGCAAGCGATGCACAACGATACATATTCACATGTGAATGTATGCTATAACGTCAACCGCCGACCGAAACGTTGCGTTTTCCAAACAAGATCGGACATGATTCCGAATCATACTGAAGAATGCACATAAAACGGTTGAAGCCCTTTGGCTGTATATGTGTTAAATTCACGCTCCGCTTCTTCCTCTGCGACCAGTTTGTATGAAGATGAAAATACAACATGAGTAAAACCGCATTACATCTATCTGTCGTTGCTGCGGAACGCTGTGAGTACTTTAAGCTTATTATGAATGTGAATTGAAGTACTAGAGCAATTCTCCTTCAAATGAATTGAATTCATTTTCTCCTTTTGTTTGACTTTCATTCGTTTTCACGTAAAAGGGATTTGCTATGAATTTTTCATTCATTGTGCTGTTTTTCTTTTTTTTTTTTAAATCTTTTACATGCAAATTAAATACAGAAAAATGCTCTTATTTTACTTTGATGTGGTAAATTTCAAATTGGATCGTATATTTTTATCAGTTAGTCAGACTACTTTTCTTATAACAAAGTGAAGTAGTGTGTGTGGGTTTTTGTGTTTATAATATTTATTCAGAATATACACGATTTTCTACACGTACTTCCCGTATGTGCAAAGATTTTTCGAGAGGTGATTTTTGGGTCAAATATATACATTTTCTCACATTCTCGCTAAACCACATAGCATATCGCACGCATAAGACGCTGATGGTAATGATATGACTCAGAATGAAAGTGTTATTTACGTGCTTGGACCTGTGTGTTTGTATGTTATCTATAACGGCAGCTGTTTGTTTTGTTTTATTTTACCTATTCTCGCGCGGATCGTGTGAGTTGAATTCAAGTTGTTCTATTCACATTGACAGCGCCAACAATTGTTGAAACCGTATGGCTCAAAGTTAGAAACAACCACTCCTATGATTTATGCACGGGCTGTTTTGCTTCTTTTTTTTCACTATTTTCAAAATAAACGAACGTATCAATGTTTGTTTGCATTGAACATCGAATAAATTGCTGTGGTGTTGAATTTTAGATGAAGAAGTCATGTTTTATGCACGCATCGTTTCGTAGAACAGAAATCAATCAAAATTGGCATATATTATTTGTAATATAGGGACTTTCCAACAAACATTGATTCATTCGAGCACAACTGAAGAATCGTTTTACGGTTTACAGTATTGAAATCAAAAAAAAAAAAAAAATTGATGACGAATTTTTCGTTGACCTTGACTAAATTTCAATACATTCAATGGTTGTTATTTGTTCTTTGAAGTCAAATCAATCGTCGAATTTTTCACGGTTTTCAATTTACACGATCATTTCTAGTGAAAATCAAAACGCGTACGAAAAAGAGTAAATGTTGTGGCTTATATAGGCTACAAGAAGAAACGAAAATTGTTTTCAATTCTTGAATTGTAACGATCATAATCAAACATTTTCAATATTAAAGTAAACTAGACATTGAAGATTGGTATGTTCATTTTCATTTTGTGATTGATTGATTATACTTGCTATTGAAACAGCTCAATTTCAATTCATCTGCGCTTCAATTGAAATGGAATTGTTTACGTTGATATGCGATGAAGCGCGCAAGAAAATGTTCTTATAGAAATGGAAATCGAAATGAATGAATGCGTAAATAAATTAGCTTCGAATATGTCGACACCAACTGAAAATGAAAGCCGAAAAACTTTTTATCATTCAGCCGTACAAGGGACCGATGGCATTCATAAATGTGTGGCAAAATGTTTGGGCGCAGAGAAGCGAAATCGACCAATCGATGAAAGTGGCAATAAAATGTGTGAACGCTTGAACTGTTTACCAAAATTCGTGGCTGGATATCATTTCTCGGAAAATGAGGACGAAGAGGGTGTGTGAGTGTCTCTCTTTTTCTCATTCTCTCTCTCTCTCTCTCTCTCTCTCTCTCTCTCTCTCTCTCTCTCTCTCTCTCTCTCTCTCTCTCTCTCTCTCTGTCTCCCTCTGTGTGTGTGTGTGTGTGAATCGAATGATGGCAGTAAAGCTGAGTGGAATAAAGACCAAAGACATTTGGAATAAAGGACCGTCGACCAAAGCAAATCGGAAGTGTTTATTGCGACGCTTTTTTATGATTCCTTCGACTTTTTTGTTCGAATAGATTTTCGACTATTCTCTCTATTTTTTTTTCGTACGATTTGCGTTGATACCGTTCATGTATTAACAATTTAAGAACACTTTGTCTTTTCTTTTGGCACTAATAGGAAGCAAATGGATCTAGATAGTAATTCGAAAGGTTGGCACGAATAAATGCTTTGAAATCATCGCTAGCAAATAAAGCGAATTCCTGAGGTCACTCAGACAAAAACAAAAACAAAAAAAGAAATGAAGAAAAAAACTGAAGAAAAAGAAATAAACTGCCAAAAGCCTCGCATCGTAAAAAATTATTATATTTTTTTCGTTTTTTTTATTGCTCTCGACATGGGTATTTGTTCTTTAAGGTTAAAGTCAGCATTTTACGAACCGACGAAAAAGGTGCTAGAAACAAGGAAGTGCACAAAAAAACGCGAACCAAATCAAATTAATAACATTTAGTAAAGAAATGAAATGAAAGAAAAAACCCAAGTGAATCGACATTTAGCGAAATGAAGTTGCTGAGAGCAGCAATAAAATTCGATATCTTTGTTCCAAGAAAACAAATTCCACCTTATGTGAGTATGTATTATAATAAACACACACACACGCACACACACACAAATTACTTGTAAAATGAAAGTGTTTCCTATGCGAAGCGATTGCATCGAACCAAAACAATTTAAAAGTCGTAAATTTTTTGTTTCAAAAATTTGTTTGAAATTCATAACGCGATTTATTTTATTGTTACTGTAGATTAATCGATATGATAACGGGAGTGAGGTGCGATGCATGAATCCACATTTACGTACAATTCGGTTGAGCAAACAGTCGAAAATGAATCGGACAAGGGAAAAAAGGCAATCCAATAAATTTTCCCACATTTTCTATTGAATTATGTGAATTGACTACTGCCACAGAAAATGCACCCATGTGACCCCACGTTCGGATGGCATTTATCATCGGTAACTCTTTTAAAATGACTACGTCGCACTAGTTGCTAACAGTGTTTTAAGTAGAATTTTATGTTCGTTGAAATGGTATATTTTAAATATATGTAGTTGTATATAATTTTACTGATAGAATTCTAGGTGATTTCAACATTTGAATATTTACTGTGAACATCTTCATTTTTGTTCTTTTTTTGTTCACTAAAACAATACATGTATTGTTGGTGCTCACAATTTGGATACCTAGACACGGTTCTCGTGAAGAAAACCATAAAAATGATCTTGTTTGCGCACCGTTAAAATAGTCCGTATCAAATGAAGGCTTGAATTGATCGTAAAATATCCGCATTTACTGTGAATAGATCATTAATGTTCAACAAAAAAAAATCGTAAAAGTCACCGTTTACGATTGTCCATGCCGACACTTGTACTTAACCAATGTCGAAAACGTTTGTTTATATTCGGTGTAAATCATATTTCTTCATTTCTAACATCGATATTTTATGTTATGAAAATGATATAAAGTCAACAGAAATTAATGGCAAATGCAATTGTTTGCTATTTATAAAAATGGAAAAATACGTCGGAAGCTGAAGTTTTTTTTTAAATGGAATGACACACGTGTATATTATATATGTATTGTATTTTATTGTATTGTATTGTATTGATACGTCTATGAAAATAATGATCATAGCATATAATGATGGCTTCTTTTTTTTTTTTTTTTTTTGGTAAATATCATAATATTTTTTTCTTTCTCTTCTATTGTTTTCCTTTACTCAAAATTCGCATAATTTTCTCTTCAACTCATTGTTATTTCAATATGGTATTATGCCAAATAACTTTGAAGACAAAAAAAGAAGAAGACATTGAGTGAAAAATGTTGGTTTTTTATCTTTTCACTTATGAGATTAACATATGAATAAAATGTCACTGACCTGATTTTTATTCAGTTTACAAATTGAATTTTGAATTCTTTAGAATTTTTGAATACATTATGAAATATGAGATCAAAAAAAACAAGAAAAAAAAAAAATAAATAAAAATACAAAAATCCTATTTCGCCTGAGGAATCTGAAACATTCACTTTTTTCAATATGTATTAGAAATAATGACATATTTCCAACCGAATACTTATCACATCATCAATAGGTTTGTGTAACTATGCCACGAGAATGTGGTGGTGGTGGTGTTGATGCTGAGATGACAAAGATGACTT
This sequence comes from Resseliella maxima, assembly GCA_029041755.1. NCBI lineage: Eukaryota > Metazoa > Arthropoda > Insecta > Diptera > Cecidomyiidae > Resseliella > Resseliella maxima. The sequence goes on along the minus strand of JAQOWM010000596.1, from coordinate 986,935 downwards.
AGCAATGATGCGTTACTTTTCCAGCTATCTGGATAAATCTTGATGGATAAATGATGTATGCTAGTGTTATTTTCATAATTGTGTTGAATATCAATTGAAGTGATAAAAACGAAATGGAAAAAAAATTCGGTCGAAGGTAAAATGACACATGCTGTGTAGTTTGATTGAGTGCTTTAAATAATGTTTATATGGTGAATTGTGATAATCGGGCCCACGTCATAACATGTACGTGTTGAATATTATCGCTAAATAATTTTTTTCTTTTCTCCCAATTTCCATGAGTTTTCAATTTGAATAACACTGAGCATGACAAATTCAAAAAATTCATTGAATTTTTAAATCTGATAAGATTCCCGATTTTGTGATATCAAAAATAATTAATAAACCATAAAATGGCTTAGAGTGTGACTAAGATAACACAATTCCAATCGAGACACAACGAATCGTTTTAAGCTATCAAAATCAAATTATCAGATGTTGATGTTCCAAATTATTGCTTTGATGTATATTTTCGTAAGTCAATAACTTTTGACTGGTGCGAGCAATCGCTCAAAAATTTGAATAAGCCGCCGCTTCACTGCATCTTATACTTGTCTTCATATTTATCGGTCAAATTTACTAAAACAAGTTAACATAAGAGACAAGATCGATGAAAACCAAATTAAAGCCGGATCGATTATTCGGTGCCATATTCAACTTAAAATACGAGCGCGCACTTTTTCAAATGCTAATTTCATCAAATATTTTATGTAAATTGATTTTAAGTATCTAATCCGTGCCTTTTTATTAGTTGTGAGATGTGGTGTTGATGGTCTGGATCACAGTTGAATTCAGCATTTGGTCATGTTTTAATTGTGCTTTGCTATGTTGCCTGTTTTGTTTTATCAAAATCGATATGGCAGTGGGCATTGATGTAAAGGTTTAGCTTTGCTCATTTTTCTTGGACTGCACAATCTAAACGACATGATGAAATGAACTGTACATCGCGTGTGGTATTTTATCGGTTGAGCGCACAAGGCGACACAAAATTGAAAAACGAATTCTCAATCTATGTTGCCGCTGGTTCACACCGCTATCGTCAACATTCTTCATACTAATAACTTAAGTCAACCGTATGATTTTTGTCGACTTCGGGATTTCTTATTAGGATACTTCTTATTGTTTTTGAGGGCAAAACATTGTTATTATTTTTCTTTTTTTTTCCTCGTTTTTCGTCAAATTTCGACGAGATAATTATAGGTTCCAATGGATTTGCTATTGTTGAGCCTTGTTACATGCTTTAATAGCCTGCCTTTGGAAATTAATAAACAAGTTTCAAATGTGTTTTTTTCTGAGCTTCAAATTGCTCAGCATGCATAAGCACATATATGCCGTGTATGTGACCAAGATCTTCCTCGAGCTGCTGTTGATAGATTATATATAACCATAGAGTGGACGTGGTTATTTTTGATTCATAATTAATAGCCAGCACTCACTAAACCTTGTTTACGTCTCTCGCAACGATATTGTGTTAAATGTATATTCTTTGTTGTCTTGCGAACCGTTGCGTTTGGTCGTGTTAAAGCATCGCCAGAAGCATGTGTTTCTTCATATTTTTTCTTCTCTTTTATATGAATCTTTCGTGGATTCTTCTCTCTTTGTACCATTCTATCCAATGAACAAATACACATAGCAACTTGTTTTTGGTATGCTATCACCTGAAAGTATGAAGAAAAATACAAGTTTTATGTGTTCTCAATGCACGCGGTCGCGCGACACATGCGTGTCTATTGAAAATTCAGTTTTTGGAAAGAAGAGAAGGAAAAAAAAATCGAAGTAAACACTTGGCCACATGTGAGAAAAAAAATAATTTATTTGTGTTTTGAAATTGTTGGCACAACAACAATATAAGAATCCTATACATTTCATTTCATGACATGGTCATTCATGTGTGCATAACGCGAGGACAGAATAAAACCGACCAAGAATACAAGAATTCAATCGAAACGAAAATGTATACTAATCAAATTTACAAGTCTAAAAGCCAAACGATAGAATATTCATATTATTTATTATAGCTATAATGGCTCGAATGGACTCGCATGGACTCAAAGAGTTCTTTTCATATTTGTTTATCCGTAGAAAAATGTCGTTTTTACATTGACCGTCGAGTGTTAAAATGTCGATTAGTCAGTTTTGGACTCTATGTAAACTCTTTTTCCATTCAATTCGATTTAGCCTAGCTTATCGTTAGTATCTGAAATATGAAAAAAAAAGAAAATCGAATAAAATGCAGATCGATTTACGAAAATTGATATTCACTGCGTGATAACGTATAACAGAACTGACGACAGATGACCACAAATATTTGTTAACACATTCGTTATGATCATCATTTTGTCAAATTCATCGTTATGTCCAAGAAGGCAAAAAATTTCCATTGCAAATTGTGACACAGCAGTCGCTAGTTGAAATAAATGTTATTCGTTGTAGCGTTGTTTCGCTTTTTTTGCGAATATTTTTTTTTTATACATTCACTGCCAAAAGGTTTCAGGTGTTTCAACAAATAATACTTTGATGGGTGAAATACATTCTTTCACTCGAAGCAAATATGCAGATTCTCATGCTGTGAACACACAGACAAATTACACATAATTTGTCAAAACAAATCGATGAAATTTGACACCCTACGAGAAAAAACCATACTTATGAAAATTGATTCAAGCAGACTGATAGAGAAAGAGAAACAGAAAAAATTCTCAAAAAAACAAGAGAATAAAATTGTTGATTGGCTCAGCCTCCAATGCAAATGCGTTATGAATATATGAACGAATGAACAGAGAAAATAAAAATCAATAATTTAAAAAAAATCTAATTCGAACGATCAAGTTCATTTCATGTATTTTTAGTGTTTAAATCAATTTCATAATGAACTAAAACTAGAATTCTAAATTTATTTTCTTGAATGATCAATGACACATCGAATTGATTTTTATTGATGAAAACTTATTCACTAATAGTGATTCAGGAAGAGTTTTATTCAAAGGAAAATCTTCATGCATCTATAAATTATTGCTTTTGAATGCCTTAAAGATATATAATAAAATCCAATCAGCAAATCGTTTCATTCAATCATAACGAGTGACTATTAAAAACATGAAAAGTTTGCCAAAACATTCACATGATTTTCGATTGAAAGCTGAACCCAATATATATTCGCCATCAATATCATGAACCAGCTTTTAGGCGGTCCAAACACAGAGCGACATTTTATTTTCATTTCATTTGCATATATTTCTTATAATTCTTTTTTGCAAATCCACTAAACAGATACTGAATTTAACGACTTTGACCGATTCGATAGTTTCTATTTAAAATCTTTCGATTCCATTTATGTTCAAAGTGATGTATCACGATCGCAGCGAACGTTTCTGTATGCATATCGTATTGATCGTCACTACCTACCTGTTTTAGCAGCTTTGAGTTCTCTGTGTGTGATAATTAATTATGCAAAAACCGCAAATTATTTTATTACCATCTAATAAACTAAGCTCATGCCAATTGGTAAGAGCTTCAACATTGTTCATTTCCATTTTGAATTCATACTAAAGAAACACTGTTGTTTCGTCTAATTTCAAATGAAAAACGTTGAAGCGCGTCAACGAGAACATTCAAAACAAAACTTAAATTAAATATTTTGTTTTTTTTTTTGCTTTTTTTGTTTATTTGCTTTCCCTTCGGAAACCACCAAACATTCGCAAGAAAGAAAAAAAATGAACTTGTTTGCAGGATCGATGTGGATGACAAAATTAAAACAAAAAAAAAAATTGATAATTTATTGCCAATATCTTAAGTGATGACTTGAACATGATCAAAATAGCATTAATTCTCAGAGGGAATCGGTGTGGTTAGAGTTCATTTCAATTTTTGACTAAGAAATCGATATCTTTGACATAAAATTGACCTTTCGAAATGCCATTTTATTGCTTTGAAATTTATTTAAATCGTATTAACAATCATGTATGCTAGTAATTTGAATGTATATTTAATATGGTGAAAGAATTTCTCTGGATTTAACATTTAGGCGCGCATAAAATATTCTGATTGAAATCTCATAATGAACGGTTTCTTTTGTTTGTGTGATTCTTGTGACTTTGAAACTGTCGAAGCATCTACATTACCAATAAGAATAAAAGCAAAAAGAAAAAAAACAACAACAATCGCCGGAGATGATGACGACGGCGAATTCCGGTTAAATCTGTGAGCCACAAATATTTTTGCGCATTGCATTTCCGAAGCTTTCATATATTTTATTTTGATATCACCGAATGTTGATTGCTGTGGTTTTATATACAAGGTTCAACCGCACATTTAGTTGTGTCTGATCTTGGTATATATTCTTTGTTTTTCAACCAGATCAAAACTTAAATTATTAAAGCAATGAATTTCGTCATTCATATACAGTGTGCGATTTTTTTCTCGGAGTCGTTGAAGTTTTTCTTAGCTGCCATGGAAAGAAATGGCAGAGAGAAATCGGCAGAAATGTTGAAATATGTCTGAACCTTAAAACGAACTAAAAATTTCATTTAACAGCTAACAGGTGAGAAAAAGGCAATCGCGGCATTCACGACGAATGAACATTATACGCGAAATGAATGTACAGAAAAAGAAGAAACAAAATTCATATCACGAATCGACATCTTTTTTCTCGTCCCGCTCAGTCACTTCGTTTAATACTATTTGATCAAATATATGTTGAATTCGCGCGCACATTCTACGTGAATACTATTCTCGCATTCAATACGAACGATTTGCCATGTTCAATGTTCACACCATCGTTACGTTCAGTTTTTGTTCATCGCTTTGCACACAACACTCCATTTTTTTTTTTTGCTGTCGGTTTTTGTTGAACCCTGAACGAAAGCTATTTTTCAGGCATCATGATATGCATTTTAAAAATTATTAAAACAAAAAAAAAAATGCCAGATGAAACGTGAATTGTATGCGATCAAAGTCCAAATGCGTCTAAAAAATATTATAGCAGTTGACTTGTTGAACGTGCAGCATTCATTTTCGCTTATCGGAACTCATTTAGAAATGCACGACACACTCCATCAGGCCAGCAAAAAGAAAAAAAAAATGTGCTAGCTTAAGATTATTTATCGCAAAACATTTGGGAATCCTAATGCACAATGATGGTTTTTCAATGATTTTATTTTCGTTCATTTTAAAATTTATATAAACAAAATCAATAACAAAACGAATATTTCGCGTTGATTTCGATGAGACGACCGAAATGATGATGCTAATGATGATGATGATAACCAAACGGTGGTCAGTTGCAATCCGCCAATAAACTAAAATTAACAATTTATATACAATTAAATATTTAAAAAAAAAAAAAAAATGTTAAACGTTGGATGTGAACACCATCTCATTCATCGCATATTTAATTTGTTTGCGTCACCTGTGTGAGCTTCACAACTTAGTAAATTAAAGTGTTTATTAAAATTTATTCGAGCAACTATTTAACGAAGCAAAGAATTGTGCGAAAAAATACAATAAAATGGTTGTAAAAAATTTATAGCCATCCGTAGAATATTTTTTTGTATGGGTTTGTTTTCGAAATGTTTAAATAATGAACAATTCCATCTTCGATTCCATCAATAAAAATGCAAATGAACAAGCGAAAAAATGGTCATAAAAACGACGATAATAAAAAGCAGAACAAACATGCAGATAAAAACGCAATACTGTGTTTATACTGTGGGGTGGGCGGAGCGATTAGCTTAATGAATTAAAATGCGATTTATGAATAGTTGATCGTGTATTTAGTGATTGAACCTAATCATGGTTTCGATGGAATCCATAAAATGTGCTTAACAACTATTAACGATATTTGCACTTCCGCCGCTAAATGATTTAAATGATCTGATACACGGTAAACGACACTAAAAAAACCTCATTTATATTAATCATTTGTTGTGTTGGCTGCAAAAAAAAAAAATGAAATACACAAATCTTAGTGAAGATTTATGATTTATGACGATTAATATTACAATATATATAAACTAAGCGTTTAAAAATTGCCCAAATAAATCCGCTTATTCATATTTGGAATTGATTTTCAGTAATATCAATAATTCTTGTTGATTTCTGTTGAGGCGTCGTTCACATAATTAATTTATGGCAGTCAGACTTAAACATGTACTAATTTGATGTTGGGTCAATGATAGAAAGAAAGCGCAAAAAAAAAACATATATGCATAGTCTATATCATAGGGAATGGCAACAACAAGAAATCAAATTCCCATTCAAATTTGCGTGGTTCTTTCATCCATTGTCAATTTGAGGAACATTGAAGAAATCATGCAATGATAAATCACTCGAAAATGGCGAATATATTTCCCTTTTATGAGTTATTGTTTGAAAATTTTTATTTATTGTTGGCAATTTCACGACACTGAATCAAAAACTCGTAGCAAATTTTCATTTTAGCAAATTGTTGCACTGTTTAAAGTACCATTTAAATTAGTTTATATAAATTTGTACTGAATTGAAGAAAATGAAGGTAGAATCAAGCCAAAACTATAAAGTCAATTAGCCACAAAAATTGATTTATTCGAATTCAGTTGAAATAATAATTGCGTTTTGATTAACGTAGTGCTCTATCGAACTATACTTTAATTCACAAGAATCATTATACATTCCAAGAAAAAATACCATCCGGTCATTTGTGAAATGAAGATTTTTTGGAATTGAAAGAGAAAAAACCGAAAAATCTTCATTTTATCAATGGAAAAAGGTTAACAAGAACCATAATTGATTAAATTATTTAGAATAATATTTCATTTAAATTACCAAAACGTGACAAAATGACTATAGATTAACTGCATTGACGTGGAGTTGCAACAAAAATAAAGAAAGAGAGAGAAAAAGAGAGAAAGAAAGAGAGAAAGAAAGAGAGAGAGAGAAACGACGATCAATCGACCAGAGAATAAATATTCGAGTAAGATACGTGTAAATGGTTCGATGATGCGTTGGCTAAATGAATTCAATAAATATTCGGTTGTTGAAAGCGAAGCGGTTAAAAATTCAAACCGATGCACAGGCATGCCTTTAATCATGAACCCACTTCGTTACTAAATAACGTTGTATTCAGCGAATTCAGTGTTTGCTTCGATCGATCGCATAAAAATGTCTTTGCGTTGTCAAAATGAAGACGAACAACTCAACAAAGCGATGCAATTCACCGTCTCCGTTACCATACTCGGCAAATCACATGTGCAGCAACGAACAGAAATTAATGACCGATATGTAATAGTAATCAATTTCAGTGGAAATGCACACCGTTCATCACCACACTCGCTGTAGATTTCTCCTGTTCGTTGCATAAGGAAAATTGTCTTTTTTGTGTTGCATTTAAAATGCTTGTTTTTTTCTCTCTTAGGTCGCGTTTTGTTGCCGTCAGTTATTTTTCGTTATTATTTAATTTTTGTTTTTCAATGTGAAACATTGGGTACACCGTTGTATTGCTTGCCATCACGACAACCTTTCATCGTATGTATTTGTCCGCTCTTTGGATTTTTTCTACTTCTCTTTTGTGTCCCCAATCTCAACATTCTTTTTGTCATTTGGTTGTTAATGTTAGTTGTTCATTCGATTTGTCAACAACATGGATGTAAAGTTGGTGAATAAAAAAACACACACAGAGAGAGAGAGAGAGAGAGAGAGAGAGAGAGAGATAGAGAGAGAGAGAGAGAATGTGAAGAAAGGTGCACAACAAAATAGTCCAATGATGAATAAATGGAAAAAAGGGTTTCAAATTTCTTTTCGTTTTGTTTTATTTTTATAACTGCATTGTTGAATGGCATTTTTCCTGTTCATTTTGCTCTTTTCCTGGTTTATATTTATATATGAATGCCACCGTTTTCTCTCAATTTGGATAATTTCAGTTTTTGTGATTTCATCATGTTGAGGTAGTCAGTGTCAACTATAAAACCATTCTATTGGGATGAATTTTGCTCGAGAGATAAGTGAAGATTTGCCTTTTTTTTTCGTTTTATAAAACTGAAGCAACTTGATTTGTTCGAAGATTCGGTTCTTCATACTCATTTCTGTTTCGATTGAGCACGTTCGATGTGTAATAAGCACGAAAACTATTATGTTTTGCACGGGCGGCGGTCTCTTTGAACCGAAAACGATTCTAACAAATAATAGCGCAATATGATTTCATTTCGTCCGAAATCGAAATATGAAAGAGGAATAAAATGTATTATAGTTGTATTTTACGATTAAATACCTTTTGGACTACGTTTTGGTTGTATCTTGATACTTTACAAAATGAATATATATAACTGGAAAATGTTAAACGGAATATTTATAAAAAAGATTTAACGAGTGCGTCAAGAGTAACAAAACCACAAAACATAAACCAACAACGAAAAATTCTTTTACGGTCTCAAAACTATTCCACCACATAACCGAAAAGTACTGAATATATACTAGTTGTAAGATGTTTAAAGCAAAAAAAAATACAAACAAATGTGCATTTTTCGATTTTAAAAAACACATCCAAAGGGAAGACTGGGCAAAAGCAACAAAATAAGCGAAACAATATAAAGAAGTCAGTTCATGTACAAAATCATGTCTTTTTGTTTGTGTCGACTCAACTCAACTCAACGTAAACTAAACTTAAAGTTCCGAGAAGAAAGCGAACAGTACTGGCTATAAAAATTAAATTGCACACACAATATGGCCATACACAATCACCGGCAGCAATATCGCCGGCTCGAATATTAAAAAAGACACAACAGTAACGCGATTGCTCATAAACCATAAACCAAAACCAAAACCAAAACGGATGGAACAAGAGTGAAAATATAAGTACAGTACTATTTGCCCGAGCCGCCAACCGTTTGACTATATAATAAACGCTGACAAAAATAAAAAATACAAACCGACAAAGAACTTAAAATCATAGAATAAGAATGAGAATAAGAATAGGAATAATAACAACGTTAAACGAGTATCGAGTAATAATAGTGCTGGGCAGCTTGATGTGGCTCATATTGCAACAGTTTACTCGGTGGCGCAATACAATTCAATTTCAAATAGGCACTGTACAATAAAATGCTTCGCTTTAAAGTATCAGAACACGTTTTCTCAAGTAATTCAGATATTTCTTGTTTCGAAAAAAAAATTACTTTATTTCGCATAAACCGGACACATTTCGGCTACTAATGTTCAACAACAATTTCTCTGATTCATTCGTTTGGATTGTTGTGGCGTAGCACATTTTAAGGATTTTTACGTGCATTGAATTTAATTTAATTTAATTTCATACATCACATTTCGTACATTTTGCTTGTGCTTTAATGTTTTTTCTTTTCTTTTCTTCTCTTCATTTCTTTTCTGCTCAGTATTTTTTAATCGAGAAATTCATTGCGGTTGGTCTCACATTTACCGAATATATGACTAACCTTTGAAATTCCAAGAAAAAACATATCACATTTACATATGTCACTGTGTAGTGTTTCACTTTGTTCATTATTTGTTATTTCATTTGAATGTAATGCCGTCATTTGTCTGGACAATTAGTCAAAATGCGTTTTTTTGTGGTTGAGCTATTCTTGTGGTTAGATTTATGTATTTTTCAAAATGGCTGCACCTTTTTTGTTGTTTGTTGATAGAGAGACAGTGAGCACTATTTGATGGCATCAACAAACGAACATATTTTGCCTGAAATGCAATCAAAATTAATTCGAGAGAAATGGTTTAATTACCCACATGCTTTATATGTTGTTGACATGAAGCAAAGTACAAATGTTCGGAAATAAAAAATCAGTGAGGAAAGAAAATTTGAGTTTAATTTATTCAATTCACCTAACATTACATTTTTTTCAGTTTGGATTTTTTTTTTTTTTTTTTACTATTCATTTCTAAGTTGATCTAACGCAGCATCATTAGAAACCAATCTAATCAAAAATGTCATTTGGAGAAGAAAGAGAAAAAACAACATTTCTATGGCAATGCATTGCATGAATTTTGATTGACGATAGTTATCGTCTTTGGGATTTGGACGTCATTCGCAGCAAGTGGACAAAATATCAAATAATCTCCTGTGATTCAATACTTATGGAGCATTTATTATTGTATTTCAAATAATGATGGCATTTTATCAGCAAGCACTGAAGACCATTCATTTGGGGGCTTATATTTTCTATTTATGTTGAAATGAAACATTTTTGCTGATGTGAACGTGCGATTGCTTCTTTTTTTTTTTATTTCGATGTCATTTCAAAGATAATCGACGTTCGCATGCCATGCTGCAGCTCAATTAAATTCATTGAGAATTCATTGGACGTCTAATGACATGAAATAATAAAAATTAATTGCACGCACTTGTTCAATTTGTGTGTGTACTTGAGACTCTCATTCACTCTCAGCCACAACAAGCATTTTAAGGTATGACCAATCGTTGAGTATGGTGAAATGGTTTGTGCTTGCATTTCCAATTTGTCGGAGATAACTACTAGTTGAAGATTGCGTATTGCGTCATTTGTACAATGGCAATAGCAGTAAATCAGTAATGATTTTGTTGAATTTTGTTACGGTCACCAATTTCAATATGTAAGTTGCGTTTTATATATAGAATACCATTGAATCACTTGATTTATGGCCTGCATTTTCACGCACACGAAACACGTGGTCCTCAAAATACAAATCTCAAACAGAGATTTTCCGCATGCCTTCTTTGTCACGGTTCGAAATGCGTCTTCAGACATGCTTTCTTTCCATTAAAACTGCAGTCCATATTCAGATTGAGATTGAAATACAGATTCAGATTGTGCGTGTGCACAATGAATTTTGGGGCGGAAACTCATTATCATTAACATTAGCAAATCATGAATGAAAAGAAGAAATCTACAAGCCCATTTTGAATTGAAATCGTAACTAAACGAACCATCGAGAGTGGAAAAAAGAAATTTTTGATTTCCTGCAGATGTCTAATGATCATTACCGGAATAAATTTCTAAAGGAAACGAGAAAATCGTTTTACGAAGGGGAAGAAAATCATTTGCTGTTGAGGTTGTTGTTACTGCTATTTATACACATAGCTACAACATCGGTTTTCAACTGCATTGCATTTTTTTCTCAACTCATGGCATTTTAAACCGATTTTTATCAGAAAATCCCTTCAACTATCTGTTTGATGAGATTTTCCTCTTGATATTGTTGTTTGTGAATAATTTGTTTCGCTAATAAATTATGTGAGACCATTTTATGGCCAATGTCATGATAGTAGTGCAAAAAAACAATTTCATCTAACATGAAGAGAGCGAGAGAGAGAGAGAGAGAGAGAGAGAGAGAGAAAGAGAAAGAGAAAGAAAAGAATATGGAAACTTCAATTGATGCTCCTTTTTATTCTTTTTGCTATACTTTTCTTTTATACAAGCATTCCGACAATAAACTTAATTTCCGTCATCGATTCAACTGTGTCTGCTCATATTTATAGATAAACTTGGTATTCAACCAACAAGAATATATTCTTTGCGATTTGAGGGGGAAAAAATTCATATTCAAATAGCAATAAATTTTAAATAAAACACCCGTATAAATCGAAAATTTATTCAAAGGCAAATTCTCGTTGAATTTGTTGGTGTATTCAATCTCTTGATGAAAATAGAGCAACGTGCAAAAAAGAAAAAGAAATGTGATAACCGACGACGAGTTTTTCCATTTACAACGAGCTTGTCGAACGGATGACCTTATGAATTTTCCTTCATTTTTTACACGACACCAATTTTCCGTTTGTATTAAGAGATTTTTTTCGTGTGTGTATATGTGCAGTGAACACCGAGATTCGAAACCTTCATCAAGTTTGTGTCTGCTGTGAAGATGCCCTGTTGGATGCGAATCTAGAAACTTGACTCATAAATTATTCTGTTTTTTTTTACAAATGACTATGGAAATAGGAAGATTGAAAGATGCAGCAAAAACTGGAAAATGTAAACAAAAATGCCGGGCCAACTAAAACGAAAGATTCACCTGAGGAAAAACTAAAGCGATCCATTCAATCAATCTAGGAAATGCCAACGGAACGAAACGAATAGACAAGAAAATCTAGGACTATGAAAAATCGCATCTACGATTGAATTAAGAATTGCTTTCACAGAGTGTTTTCCTATTGTTTGGCGTGTCCTTTGTGTGAGCTGCATTTTTCGAGGAGCCTTTTTATTTTCCGACACCAATGTCATTAATCATTTGACGGTTGAGTTTTCGATAGATGTGATTTATTACAGTCTTTTTTCCATTATTGTACTCAACTGTGTCTGTTTGATGCATACTTTATAAAGTGATAGAATCATGTTCATGTTTAGACGGGTAAAAATTTTTGTTTTTGTTTTCGCATAGACCTCAATGAAAATGATTCAATGGAATAATACATGGCGACATGTATGATTGTCGATTCAGTATGTGTTATCGTGAAAATGTTCCCCTTGTGCATTTTTAACATTTAATTTTCACCCTGTTTGTTCGCAAAATTCACAACTGGCCAATTACCATTTACCAGCAACACTGAGCTTGCATTGATTCAAATCAAATGATTTTTCTTTTGATTTTTTTACATTCTAATTGTATCACGTCCATGTTTTTTTTAGATAAAAACAAGCAAAAATGATGACATGATGACCATAAGCCAAGTCAAGTATTCCAAATAAGCTGCGTCAAATGTGTTCATCGTTGGAATTTGATACTTCTTGAAAAACGCATGATTTAATCAGGAAAATATTGTACTGTCGACCACCCGAAGAGGAAATCAAAGCAGAAAATGTGTTTTTTGCACTCTCACCCGAATAAACATGAAACGAGTTTGTTATCATAATAATGGGATTGCATGCGACAAGAATAACCAACAAGCGAATTCTGTGCTCATGCTGTGGTCGGTCGGTCGAGAGCTAAGACGAAAAATGGATCAACGTCATTAAATTGTACAAACAATATCAAGCGATTTTACAACGCTCGTTTACATGCAATATTCAAGGCGAATGGAGCGAAAGACTTTATATCATTGTACATTGTACAATCGGGTACAGTGTGTGACTATGGTATGCATTGAATTGCACTCGCTTATTTCATGTGGTCGTCTTTATGCGATAGTGTGGTTTGTTTCGTCTTGACAGCGTATTTCGAACGCGTCCCTCGATTTTCCTATAAAAACGCAAATATTCCGTCTTCCTTGATTTTTATTCTGCTATGTTATCACTGATGCTGAACGCCATTGCAAACATTCATATACAATATGTATTTATATTTTATACGATAGGAATTCTCAAGACACTTGTTACAACTATCACAGCCAGAATAGGAATTGAACTCGAAAATGGAGAGGGAAAGGAAAACGACTTGCTTTTAAAGAAGGGAAAAAATGCCATAACAAATGCGTATGAAAGTTTAATATAGAAAATAAACTGATCTTTTGATGAGATTGAAATACATAAGTTGCTCGATGAAAATCATATCGCTGGCAAAATAAAATGAAAACGATAATAATGAACGTCCAATTGGCGCAGCGTTGACTGCCTCCTTAAAATTTCCACAATAACATTTTCAATACATGTGAATAAAAAGTGATTGCAGTGATAGTGGTTTTTTATGTGCAAGTGTGGTTTGATGTAGTTTCTATTTGTGCCTGAATAGCCAGAAACACTTTTAACCGCACAAACCAATATCTCCCACAAGAATTTCATGTTCTCTCCAACCGGTTTTCTTGGCGATGATTTTTCTCATTCTTTTTTAATACACATTGTGTCGCATTTACTACTATTTACTGCCATACACAGCATATGTATATAGTATGCATTTTCCTTGTTTGTCGCCGACGACAATTTAATTTTTCGATTCATATCGCTTGAAAAATATGAGCGACGGCCGAACTATATGAAAATATAGACAAACAGACAGAAATGGGAAGAAATTACACTTGATTATAAATTATGTCTTGCGATAAACGATTTCAGTGGTTGATTTTGCCAGAAATTGGCAATGTGTAAACGTTCATCATGTCGATAATGTTGCAAAATCGTGAGCAAGATGAGCTCCTTCTTTTTCTTTTATGGTCGATATTGTGTCGCATTTTGTGTGATTGTAATGTCTCTTGTCCTTTCTCCATTCTCCATTTTCATTCTGGTGAAAATCTAAATCATAATCTGTCGAACGAATTTTATTTTTCTCGCACAATACCTGAATTATGGCGTGAGTGGTTTTTTTTTTCCTTCATCGATGATAAAATGAGGCGACGCGTTAACAACGCTAAAAAGAGAAACAACACTGAACGAAAAACTAATGGATGAAAAATTGATCTGATCGAACGTGGCAAAAAGGAGATGAGTTAAGAAAAATTGTTGTATTTCTTGTTCATTGAACGAATAAACGAGTTCGTTGCACTGCACACTCAACACCATTCCCCGAAAAATAAAAAAAATACAGCTGCAACAAATTCGATTTATATTTTTTGTATAACATTAATATTATTGCCATTTGATCGAATCTTTGAGAGAGCCAGCACCATACTTTTCAACTGAATAAACGTAATAATAAAAATAAATTTCGTTTTGCAACATCGTCTTTTTGAGTTGAGAACAAATACAGTTGATTGTCATGAATTCGATCACAGTGCAACAACAACAACAACAACAACAACAATAAAAAGCGGAAAATGTGGCGCGGCAGAAAGAACAACAAATTCATTTTGGTGCAATGGAAAATTTACGTGGGCAAACTTTGAAAGAAATTGTGTAAAATGTTGAAAGAAAAAAAAAAATCGCCCGGTTGCAGAGTGATGAACAGCCAGGAAAAACTGTCGAAAATGAAAATTGTCTATGTAAAAGTACAAGCGATAAAAATTGAGAGGGCAAATGTTAAAATTCACATAAATTATTGTTACTATAGCCATTTATATGCATTATTCACATGTTTTGTCTTATCCTCCACTCCAGTGGACACAAAAGCCCGAATATATACTCTAACATCCAGACCGTTTTTCTTTGAGCGATTTGTTTATGCTGCGATCATTTTGGATTCACAATTTTTCTTTCGTTGCAACTTTTTCCATGTGCTTCTCCGTGTATTTTTGTTGGAATTTTGTATCAGGTTTCCCCATTCCCCTTTCTCATAACTCCGATGCCGATGGCAAAAAGACTTAGTAGCAAACTGAGTGCTACATTATCATCAACTATAAACTGTTGAAATATTTAGAGCATAGCGGGATGCTTAAATTAAATGGTCCGTATTTTGAAAAATATTGCGTGGATGCAATTGTCGGGATGTGAGTGTGCCAAATGCGCCGCAACACGGGCATCATCAGAATCATCAACAAATAAAACTTTTAAAGTTCCAAACTTGTGTAATCTTGGTGTCAGCGAACGAAAAATTGAGTTTCATTGCAAAGAGATAGAGCGTAAATTGAGCGAAAAAATAGGGTCCGGCAACAATGAATCAACAAAATAATCTAGTAATATGAATGCGATTGGTAAGTAGATTACAGTGAATACAATTATTCAATTGTTGTTTTCCTCGACATTTCATTTCACGATACCATTTTTTTTTCTTCTCACCACCATGCACCAAGAAAGAGGAATAAAAAAAGAAAGAAATCGCACGAAATTAACCTAAAAGTAGGATTAAATGCAAACGTATTTGCGTCTTGACGCTAGATAATAGTGGAGCGCACATCATTGTAATCTCCTTTCTTTATGAACATGAGCGACGAATACTTGATAAAAACCCGAGACAATGAGCCATACTTGATTTATGGCCCTTCGTGTAACGGAACAATGCAATGCATTCAATAGTTTAGATCGTCACGTTAAGTTATAGATAAATCTAATACGATTATCGTACATTTCTTTAGTATAAAAAGTTTCCACAATTATGGAAATCACTTTATCAACATTCGACGATGGACGCATGTGTGGCCAACACATGATGGACTTGTATTAATGTGATATCGCTCCGCATGCAGACTTCATCTTACACTTGAATTGTATAATTTTTGCAATATGCTGAGAACGTACGTACAAAATGAAGAAGAAGATGAAGAAAAAAAAATAACCAACTGAACCGAACTGAACAGAACTGTATTGAACGGAACAGAGCATTGAATTTTACTGTTTCTTTTTTCACTTTCTTCGCACCCGCATCATCAGCATGTGTGATATGGAAACATTGTATGGCCGAATCGATTCTTGGCTAATGTTATTAGCTGTGACGCGTAGCGCCAGTAGTTGTTTTCATGCTGTTATCGCACCACTTGTGGCCATAAATAAAAATTCTCCCAATGACAATAATTCGATACGCGCCAATGATATGCGATGTGGTCGTATTCAATGCCATTCATGAATGCATTCGCATGTTACGAGAGAACTATACGCAAAAACATTGAATCAATATATGAATGGAAAAACAACTATGTTAACACATAAAGTATGATAAATTGAATATTCGAACCCTCTATTTGTTCACAATAATCCATCTTTTCTAATTTTTTTTTTTTCGCTTCCCTTTCTTCCCGCGCGCTTCCATCGGCCACTTACCACTGGCAATAGTAGTGTCATACACTTTTTTCCCTATTACTTTGTTCTTATCACTTGCACTTGCCACTATGCAACAAATTTTCCTTTCATACGAAAACTTTTTTGCACTGCAACTACATTGTTGTCGGAGAAAATGGTTTTTCTTTACAAAATTATTATTTATTTGAATAGAAACACTCCATCCAAATTAATCATCGGGTGTTTTGTTCCCTTCGAAAAAAATACACATAAATGGACATGAATGTATGATATTTCACGTAATCCTATTTTGGTACGCTGATCAAAATAATAGAAAACTATTGGAAATCATAATTCAAAATGGAAACAACAATGATTTGATTGGAAATCAAAAGTTTTGTTATAGCAAAAACCCCAAAAATATGAACTCATAAATTCAAATTTATATTCCCAGGACATTTCAATGACGTTGACCATAAATGAAAGTACAACGAAAAATGAAAACCGAAATGTAAGGATTTATAAAGTGGTGAAATGTGAAGACAAGAAATATGAAATGCTGTACGATACAAATTCTAGATATTTTATCCAATTAAATAAATACTTGAAACATATATAGAACTATTATTTGAAGCAGTAATAACCGCTTGTAGCTAAAGTGATTGTCGGTCGGTTAAAATTCTTTGTAAATTGTCTGTTTGTTTTGGCTCTCTCTCTCTCCCTCTCTCTCTCTCTCTCTCTCTCTCTCTCTCTCTCTCTCTCTCTCTCTCTCTCTCTCTCTCTCTCTCTCTCTCTCGCTCTCTTTCTCTCTCTTCAATGAGAACCGTTTATTATTTGCGCGACAACATTGTTATTCTTAATGAGAAAAATAATAATAAGAATGGAACAATGACATTTGAGCAAATATGGAGCTTCTGACATGTGCATTCACACTGCACTTATTACCTCTATTAAAGCCACACACGTCTTGCGTTCGAATCATTTGAAGACTCTGAACTATGTCGAACCGAATAATAATAATAATAATAGGGAATATGATGTCGCCGTGGAGTTACTAACAAGCTCATTTTTGATTGGTTTCTGGTGTTTGCTTTCTTTCTTGCCTGTTTTTTCCTCTTCTTCTTCTTCTCCTTCTTTCTTTCTTCTTCGATGAATAAACTCTTAATAACGCGTCATCCTTTCGCCTGAGCTACACAGGCATTGAATCGATGGTTGCTGTCATCATTGTTTTTATTAATCGATGGCATTCGATTCACAAAGTAGTCGAGTAAGAGTAAATATTATCTTTTCCCTATTTTTCTTTTTTTTTTCATTCAATGGTTGTTATTTTTCATTTCAGTCGAATCCATTTTTTCGTTGTTTTACTTTGTATTTCGTGTTTGTCATTCGATTTTGGTATTTTCGGTTCGGTGTGCGATGTTGGTTTTGTTTACGTATGTTTTCTTCTTTTTCTGCTTGGCTTGACATCGTCTACGTTTCTACGATTCAAGTGTCATGGATCTATGAAAGACAGTAAGTATCATTCAAACCATCCTTGAATGTCTTTGTTTCGTTTGATTTCGTTTTTTTTTTTTTTTTTTTTGGCTACCAATATACACATATACATCCATGAACCATTACAAGACCGCATCGAATAGAGTAAAAAAGAAAAACACATCGGATCCTATTTTCGAACGAAAACAAATAAGAAAATAAATATTTTAACAACAACCAAAAAAGAAAACGAAACGCATAGCATTCTAGAAGGAGCGAAAAAAATTGTACAAGAAATTTAAATGTAAAAAAAGTGAACACATTTCAAGTTGTGTTTTTGCCTTAATGTTTTTTTCAACTTTTCATCTCTTTTTATTTTGTTGGCGATTTATTTCGTTTTGTGTTTTAGTTTCATTCCGTTTCGTTCATCTCTTGAATGCTATATTTGCCAACGAACGTTGGCTTTCGTCGCCAAATGTCACTCTATTTGCGATGTTCTTGAATGCGGTTGCAGGTGAGTTCTATGTATGTTGTCTCTATACCTCGAAAGTGTTTTATAGATGTGCACACTTTAGGCTCTCACAAATCAAAATCTTTGAAATTCTACATAAAAAACGGTTTTCACTAGTGAATTTCAAAACTATCGAGAATTTACTGTGTGCAAACGAGCGAAAAAAAAATGTCAACAGGAATAAAAACATTAAGAGCAGTGAATTTGTTGCCTGTTAGTTGGCTAGTCATTGCGGGAATTTGTTGGGTTTTCGGTTCGCATTAGAATGAATTAAAAACTTTGTATGAAAAATGTGTACATTCTTGATTTCAATACAAAGATCCGATGTTCTGTGTTGTAACAAGGCCAAGCATTCAAAGTTTGATGTACTATTTTTGTTGTGACTTTGTGTAAATTGAATGATATGTGTGTGTTTTTGTTTTTCTTCCATTGAAATTGAGATCGGAAAAACGGAGAGACCGAAAAAAAAGTCAGCATCGAACTTGCTATGTGTCAATAATAGACAAATAGAATAAAAAGAATAAAAAGAATATACACAAATACTTGAAATGTTGAAGAGAGAAAACGTAAACGTTTCGTTTTCAACACTCATCCGGAATGCAGTTGAGTCTTTGCTCGGAACGTTGTTGCTATTTAAATGTGCGTGTAGCGTGTGTCTTTTTTTATGAGCCGATATTTTTTACTGTTGTATCGCATTTAATGCTGTCTCTTAAAATTAGACGACAACAGCTATACATTGGAATCGACGTTTTCTTAATTGTTTGGCATTTTTATTTGATGGCCTGTTTTTCTTTTTCGATTTTTAAAGGTCAAATTCGAACAGAGACGAAACATTTGTAATTAATGCAATCACATATGAACGTGTGTAATTGTGATTTCCCATGCATTTTTGTTTTGATTTCAATATCGTTCGTGCGCAAAGGAATGTGCGTGACACTCGACAAATGAAGCGATTAACATATTAATGATGCGTAGATACCGTTAAATGTTATTCCGAGCTCATCGTTGTTGTTCGATGAAACGATGGATTCTATGGATTATCTTGAACTCACTTTTTTTCCGTTGAATTTTGTCAATCAATCAAATGCAATATTAATCACTTAAGTCACTCCCTTCGATCTCTTTTGTGGTATGTCAGACCACCTGATATCGAACGCTTCCAATAGACATATTGGGTAGAAAGACGTGCCAATTGCCCTTTTATAAACACAATCGAGTTCTGACAGTAAAATTGTGATTTATAAAATAACTCCAATATCTACAATAACAAAGACCATCAAAATAAATATCTACGAAAATGCAATGATTCATACATAGAGGGTCCCCTTTCAGTAGTGTACACTTTTTTTTATTGCCCATTCTTATTTTTGTGCGTATTCATTCTGCAGTTGAAGTGAAGGGAAAAAAAATGTTGAATTGCAATAAATTTTGAAATAATTCATAAAATATACATTCTGCAAACACAAGCCGAACACAAAGACACTGACTTGAGATAATCGTTTAACAATATTGCACATCTTTTGCAGTCATTCTCTGTTCATGCCAACAATTTTTTCTTCCTCTTTTGGTTTTTGGTTTTTTTGGCTCAATGTTTGTGTTGAGCATATCGCAGATTGATAGTTGGCGTTTCGTTTTCATTCAGTCGGTTGAAGGGGGCAGAAATAACATAAAAATAAATTACATTTGATAATTTATACACGAATATTTACGACCAAAAATCCAATAATAAAACCAAATAGCAGCGGTACCAGCATTTAATGTACATAACAAAAAAAAAAGAATTGCTGCCTGCAAATAATAATTTTCAGCGGATATATGGAGAAGACTGTTCGCATAATGAAAACAATAATTCATTTATATTTGTTTCTTTTCGGATATTGGCGTGAGTGTGTATTTTGGGTCGAAATTGCGGATATTTTCCGTTTTATCTTCTTGACAGCATTTTCGTGCGGTTTACATGATTTCAAAGATTTCCGTTATATTTGGTTATTTTACGATCAGTTAATACGTTGAAATAAAACGATAGTGCCAAGTTAGCATTGCTAAACATTTAATGTCACTTGCGTTCCATATCCTTTGTAACATCCCGTGCACATGTTACTTTCATCATCTTGAAAATGCATGAATAAAACTCAAAAGAGAGAAAGAGAGAAAATTCGAGATAGAGAAATATCTATCTTTCGACAAATCGTTAGTCTTTAGTGCTGCTGTGTGTACTTCTTCTAATGATTTTATATGTGATGAATGTCTGAATGAACTGGAAAATTGCGCATGTTTGTGGGCGAACATTGAAAAATATGCAAAATGTTCTCGTTATGCACGACTTATGAGAAATGCCTTCGTCGAACAGACAAAATTTATCAAATGATCTGACTTTAATGAAGCATCTCATCGCTCATATTGTTAGTAGACAAGAGTAGCGTCTAGTAATGTGCTTTCCCTCATTTTTTCTTTAAAAAAAAACAAGGATCGGTTACGACAAGACACCAGAATAAACACAAATCTAAATTTATTATTATGTTAATAAGCCCGTTTTCCGTTCCACAGTTCCCAACTTCAACCAGCCAAAGTCGATATGCAACGACATAATGTAAAATTGAAATAAATGTGATTGCATTCTCATTTCGTAAGACATTAAAATCAAATTTAATAGCATGCTCTTGTAAATCATTTTCATGTCTCATCCCAATTTGATCTGAAGATCATGGACGAATGAAAAAAAATCATTCAATATTTTTCCCATTTTCCAAACATTTTTCGAAGCGTTCTGAATGAAAACATTTTGATTTTGCTACTAACCACATTCTACAAACCCGTAAACAACTTTGAAAATTGCTGAGCACATTTCAGCCATTTCGCACCCTTGTTCAAAAATTTGCATCAAATGAATATTTATTTGATTATTCCACGTATTAACGAATGAACAAAATTCCGTTGGGTCGTTGAAATTTAAATGACTCTGCAATTTAATGGATGAATCGATGCATAAATATCAATGTGATTAGAGCTCAGATACGCGTCCATTCGGAGGTCATTAATCTTTGCGCACTTAATTTACAATTAAATCGTTGTTAAATATTTCAAAAAAATTAGTATTAAAAAGGAATAGTTTTCTCTTAGGTTTAGTATTCGTCTATAGAGAAAGTTTGACACAACAAGTGTTTTCATCAGATGAGTTACAAAAATTGAAGAAAAATCTATACAGTATTTCGTCGAAGATTAATCTAACACAATCACATAAATATATACTCTTTCACAGCATCAACGGTAGCAAAGATGCTGCCATCTTAGTATATAAGTAGTAGAGACTAGGCATTGAGAGAGAGAGAGAGAGAGAGAGAGAGAGAGAGAGAGAGAGACATCAATAAATCACATAATTATTATAACGATAAAACACTCTATTTCTGAAAAAAGTACCAAATTCACAAGCATATTAATGAAAATCGAATTCTAAATTGTGGTTACACCAACATCTTTTTGGTTGGTCACTTTCACAAAGATGGTTACCATACGAGTAATAAAAATTAATTTTTCAACAATTTGGGTAAACTTTCACAATTTCTTTTTGTATTTACAAACCGCCAAAACGATGAAGGATTTGATTTAATTTATTTTTTCCTTGTTACATTCATAGTCTGAGGTATGTAGATTTAGCAAAAGTTCTCATTGCAAATAGAGTTAAGGTAAATCCAGAGGACACAATTAAATGAACTGCATACTTTGGCTAGTATTTTGAAGTCAAAATTGAAACACTTTAATATAGCTTCAATTTCCTATTCAAGGCAACAGTGATTTTGGGCATACTTCTCATCAAACATGGAGCCAATCCGACCATAGAAAACAAACACAAAAATTCACCACATCGGTTGGAAGTTATAGCAGGAATCTGATTATCCATACTGATTAATATGCGCCATCATTGAGCTGTCAACATGAAACGTTTGAGATACGAATGCTTATAATTTTATTTCTTTACTGAATGACGAGTTAACTTTGAAGGGATTCGTTGAAGGAAATAAGAAACTTATATTTCCATTCGGTTTGCTTTTTGTTATCGGCTCAACTGTTATTGTTTGATTTGTATGGCTAGATTTGCTTCTGTCGCCAAACAATACGAAATTTCTATTTATAAAATAATTTTCAGAACTCACGACAAAATTTTCATGTGGTTTTTACAGGGGTCAATTTCTCTTGAAAAAGAAAGAATGAAAGGGAACATATTTCGATTTGAAATATGTTTGAATTTCTGCGTATGGTTAAAGGCTTCCATCATAGTACTTCGACAAAGCTTGATGTCATTTTCTCCACTTTCACTTAAATTACATTGTATTGGCGTTCCTTGAGAAAAATTAGGTTTAAGCTTGAATGTAAAGGCAAGTCATATGAAAAATGACACCAGATATTGAGACAAATTCTCAAGAATATTCATAAATTAATATTACACAAGAAGCCAAGTGAATAAGTTTTGTATCAATGCCTGGCTACCTGAAATTGCACTCTCTTCTTTTCTTCTATTTACGATGTTTTGTTTATATTGCCTACGTAAAATGTGTTCTTTGACACACATGCCCATGTGGTACAAATATTTAATAGTTGCTGTTCCTTCTTAATTTTGACTCTGTGTGTGTCCCGTGTTCATTTAAGCTGTGAGACATGTCGCGCCTTGAATTGCGCGCATACCGCACATCTACCAGTCGTAGTTATAAATGACTGAAAAGGCAATACAATAAATGCAAACCGTAATGAACGATGTATAAATTTGTGTCATTGTTAATTAGTGACGTTATGTTTCTGTTTTCTGAAAGCACTTCTTGTCTTTTTATCATGGCATCGGTTGTTTGCTGCTGTTTCTTAATTCGTTTTTTTCTGTGTTTTTTTCGCTCTCTTTTCCTTTTTTGCTCCTTTTTTTGCCTGGATGATCTTATTATTGCTCTTGGTGCTGCAAACAATTTTCGTGTGTAGTGCAGATTTTCTTTTTATTTGCTTTGCCTGTGATTACCTCTTGTATACTGATTTTCTGGTGACGTTAAATGTGTCATGTTGTTCATTATCATTATCTACATGTTCGTTGGTTTTCATGCCTTTTCTTCTGAATTTGTTGGCAACATCCGTTCGTCATTACTTTCGGTTGTTGTAAATTTCGTTACTCACGAACGCATCAAATGATGCGTTGGTTGGTTTTTTTCTTATCAAGGAATCGTTGATACATTGCATAGTTCAAATAAATGTTGTCAAAGCCAAATCATTTCATGGATTTATTTTGACTTTTTCTGTAGCTTATTTTCCTGCAAATAAAAGAAAATTTATTGAATGTAAATGTGGATTCCTAATTGGGGTTTCGGACCATTTTATTTTATTTTTTTTTTTTTTTTTTTTTTTTTTTTGTCGTGTGTGCGCTCTGTTTTATTTGGTTTTTTTGTTTGTTGATCGTTGCATCTAATATCGAAAGAATAAAAGCGGCGACTTTTCATTCGGTGCTAATGTATTCTGCTCTCGATTTTTCTAAATTTCTTTAGCGCATTCCCGTATTTGCTAAAAGAATATTACAATTCTCAGAGTAGCAGGCGATTTTTATGTCTGTTTAAATGAGAACATAAGATAAACTTGAAAGCAATCGAGACGTGGAAAAATAATAACACGTTTTCGTCTTCCATTGCACTTGTTCGCGGTGATTTATTTTGATTTTTATGTTTATTGCTTTCTCCTTCTGCATTTCTTATGTTATTAAGTACCTTGTTTTTTTTTGCCACTCAGTTGAGGACAAAATGCACTGGCTACAAGCGCACACGGTCCGATGGAATTCAAACAATTTCCATCTTAATTAGTTTGAAAACAATTACATCAGAGAGGTAATTATGTGATATTGAATACGAAACGAACGCGACGTACACAAACTGTACACTAATTAGCTGATTTTCTGATGTTGCTTTCCGGCTCCAATTAATTTTGGATCTTGTGCTCATTGAGCATTTGTTATTCTCTTTTTTCTATATTTGGTTTTTGTTATTTTTTTCCATGCATTTTTCCCGTTAATACAAAATATTCGATTGATATTAATCGATATCGTCCATTCGTGGAATCAATTTTCGAAATCTTTTGAATATTGAAACACGTTTATTGTGAATTTCGCTGATTTTCTCACCGTTCGAGATTGTCAGTGTTCAAGCTTCAATTGAACTGGACGTTTTTCAATTATTGGGATCACGTACCAATTTGCTAAAATTAATTCACATCTAGAGATGCGATCGAGAATTTGCTCAATGAAATATCAACAAAAAAAAAAAAAAAATAATAATCAAAACGAGTTCCTTCAAGTGTGACATTGACAGAAGTGACAAGTATCGGTCATATCAGTAAAACAATAATTAATAGCAAAATGCCATGGATGCAGATATCGTAAAACCAAGTCGAAAAAATGTGCATCGTGACAAGTTTTGCAAGTCCTGTCTTGCCAATCAACTGGTTCGTTTTTTTTTTTAATTCGCTGCGACTCGTTGTTGATTTTATTGTGTGACATATTATCGGTGCTCTGTATTTACGACAGACTCTATAGCGCGTCCAACGTTCCCATCAATTTATGTATAGTTTGTATAATCCGTCTACTATTGTCACAAATACAATTTAAAATAAAAAGCATGAATTTATTCCATTTAATCGTCTTTTTTTTTTAAATCGAGTTTTGTCACAACTTTAAATTCTGTCGCTAAACTTTGTTACGATTGCGAAGCAAAAATGTAGAATGATTAATAAAGAAATAAACGCAAAAATGTCTTTGGAATGCTCATTGCTCATACACTGGAATACGTGAATTGCTTTGGTATGTGCAAAGCACTTTCATTGTACTATTATGGTCTTTTGATGTCGTCAATCAGATGCCGATTAGAATTTCATGTTTTACTTGATTTGGCAAAACAACATTTTATTTCTAAAATTGCTTGTAAATATCGAAAGAATAGAATTCTTGTTTTTAAGTATTGTATCAAACAACATAAATATCAAAGAAATTTTAATAAATATAATTTTGGGTCATACATTTTTGCTAATTAGCTTATTTTATTCAAGTGATGTGTTTTTGTTTTGTGGTTTTGTCTAAATATCCGAGAAAATATTTTATAAAAATTCTCAAGCGATTTAAAGCTATAACAATAGAATAAAAACAAGAAAATACCAAGTGAAGCTAAAAACTCAAAGTTCAATCTGTGATATGTTTATATAAGTTTTTCCCTGTACTTTCGACCAATTTCCACAAAAAAAAATCAAATTCGCAAACAAAGCAATTTATGTAGAGAAAAAAAAGAAAATTTGTTACTTCGTCTCAAGTGGAAAACTCCAAGAATGTTTGATGAAAACCGACAAAGTAAACAATAAGACACTGTTAGTGAAAGGAATGGTGTAGACAAAAAAGCAGAAAAGCCATGGACAACGCGGAAGAATGAACTCACTGGACAATGACTCGAGCAATGGCAAACAATAAACGCAAGAAGTCGCATTCATTCAACATGAAAAATCGACGTGAGATTTCAGCTGTGGAAATGCAATTCCAAAAGTGAAGGAAAAAAATGTTCTGCTTTGAAATGTGTTTTAACAAGAGAAATTGTCTTTCCAATTTGTGAAATACACGAAAATGCAACGACAACGCTGAAAATGCTCACTCTACGCCGCTTTTTTTCTTCCTCAAAACTCAAGTGAAAATCAAGTCATTTTATTGCGGACCGTGAGTGAAACTGGTGGCGACAGAATACATTTCAAACGGAATATACAATTACGGCCACGAACAATATCAATTTAATTTGAACTAGTGCACTAGACCGAGCAACAGAAGGAAAAAAATGGAGACATTTGCGCAAAGTCGCTTTTCAGTTTAGTATTTAGTCACCGCGCTTGTTTCGTGTTTTGCTTGAAGTGGAAAAGTTCACTGAATGCCAAACCAAAGAAGAAGAAGAAAAAGAAGAAGAAAAAAAAGAGCAAAAAAGAAGCATTCAATCGTATTTATTCTTTTGAAGTTCATACAACACGAAAAAGGAAATGGATGTGCGCGCCCAATGAAAACAACGAGAAGTAGGGAAAAAAACAACAGCCAAGGTAGCAAACAGTTTTCTTATTAAAAGCCAACACCAAAGAAAAATTGTACTTATTTATCGCGTTGCTATTTTTTTTTTTTATTCATTTCAATGTTTCTGTTGAGGTGCTTCTTTCATTTTATTCGAAATCGAAAAATTGGCTTGTTTCAGAAGTTTTTTTTTTCTCCATTATTACCTGGAATTTTTATATTGGGTGAGAGACCACTTAACGCGCGCGCTATATAAACCAACCGTGATAGAATGTCGTATTAAGTAGAAAATTTTTACTAGAAATGCATGAAATGTGAATAGGAATTGTAAAATTATTTTCGAAGTTAGAAATGTGAAGTGTGAGTCAATTCAAATAAAAAATTGTAAATAAAATATTGAGCATTTTCTAAAT
Organism: Resseliella maxima; assembly: GCA_029041755.1. Taxonomy (NCBI): domain Eukaryota; kingdom Metazoa; phylum Arthropoda; class Insecta; order Diptera; family Cecidomyiidae; genus Resseliella; species Resseliella maxima. The sequence continues at coordinate 959,953 of JAQOWM010000596.1, read as the reverse complement.
ATTTTTGTTTTATTCATTTATTGAATTATTTTCTCGCATTTAAATTAGAAAATTAATTTCAGAATTACAATAACAAAATGTAATTGAATTTAAGATATGTGTGTGCGGTGTGCGCATCAACATCAATCAAATGTATGGCAAACATTCTGAGAAATTTATTTACAAGCAAAGTACTTAAGTGCTCTTATGACTTTTATCCGTGAATTTACATAAAAATTGAATGAAAAATTTCGTGTAAAACATTAAATATATGTATTGTGTATATATATTCCAAAGGGGAACTTTCTAAAGTAAAGATAATTCTGATCAATTGATGAACATAAATCTACAAAGTATTGTATCTTTAACGATATTTCAAGTTGAAACTTTTCAAATGATACAATTGAAGAAAATTAATTTAAACATAAGAATCGCTAGAATTATGGAATGTGTGACGCCAATTTATCGAAAGATATTTGCATTCACAGAGCACCGTTTTTAATATTGGGTGGAATTTAAACAAATCATTGCCACGAAGAGAAGCATTTTTAACATCACTTTTTACTAGAACACACATTTTGCTGATATGTCACCGTATCAGCTGGAATCCAATATATGCAATAAACTGTTGAAGAAATGCAAAGAAAATTGTCAATTTATGTGTTAAAACCGGCTTTTGACTCTAAATTTTTACAAATTCTTCTTCGTTAATATTATTGGCTAGACATCATTATGATCAACTATTCTGTTTAGGATTCTCAATAAACATTTACGACAAGACCAAATTGATTGTAAAATAAAAATAAAAATAAGTTTTAAATTACAGAATATAAAGTGGCTAGTACTAATTTAAGGTGATCCATGTTGTGATCAATCTGAAAATGAATATAAGATTAAAAAAGATTTCAGTTCAACTAAAATGGCTAACGCATAGTGCACTCGAAATATTATATTCCCGCAGAGTCTGTTTACTCTGTCGATATGCAGTGGCATTAATTACTTCAATTGTGTTCGATTGCTAAAACACCAGGGAGCATTGCATAATGTACATATATTATGATTGAGATGTGTTCCTTTTATAGTAGCTGAAATAACAAAATAAAACAAATATATTCATGCATGTTTGGAAATATTTATAAAAGATCGTGTATTGTACTGAAAAACGATGGTAAAACTTATTTTGTCACTTATAAATGTTTTTAATTTTTTTCACTTTTTGCACTTTCACTTAAATATTCGTAAAGAATAGTAAGAATTCTTGGTTCGAGTTTATACATATATCACTGTGTGTATTTCTGCCGAATAATTGATAAGGTGAAATGTAGCGTATTTACACGACAACTCGTCAACGATAACACGTGTTTGATTGATGATGATTGCATATCGGTCCACAATTTGCATGTCTAGAAAGTTGAATACAAGATTTTCTTATATACTCGCGAGTTTCTTTTATAAAAATGCTTTGACCTTTTGTATGATTTTCACACAACATGTTGTGCGTAAACGTATTATAATCGGTCAAAAAATAAAGATCACCCACAAACAAATTTTCTCGGAGTTTGAACCTAGGAGAGGAACCAGTTTTTGGAGCGTCATGTGTGAGTGTGAGTACCCTTGTTTTACACTATCCTATTTTCTTTTATTTTCTTTCAGACCGAGAGCTGTTGAACAAGAGAGTCACTCTTTGATTTGCATGGCAGATAATGCTAATATATATGTATTTTGAAATGAATAATCGAAATAAAAATGTACTTTGCAATTAGGTAATGGATGACAGCGAAAAAATTACGTAAACAATCGCGATTTTAGTGAGCTCACTATTTATTTGAGTTATCTGGCAGATAGAATATATCATCACAATGCCAAATAAAAAAAATTACATTACATTACATTAATCATAGTTTATAGACCAAATGGTATACCGAATTTTTCAGTGTGTTTAGTCTTTAATCAGCCAGTGAACATTATATTCGAAAGCGTATGTGAGAGGCTTGCAGGGCACAACTGCACCACAATCGAACGTTCGGCCCATAATTGGCTACACCTTTTTGCGGATTGAAGTATGAACGACAATCCAAGCGCTAAGGCGATTAATTAAAGTGATGTGCGTTGATCAATTGCTTCGTTATGCACAACACTGGACCAACAATTTTTAAAGTGCTTATCCGAGACACTCCGTGTGGTTCAAATATCGACTATCTATTCAATTCTTCTATCAATGAGTGCGTTCAATGAATAGAAAAGATTTTGAATACCAGTAGAATCGAACCCACGTCCCCATGCTTGCAAGCCTGGTGCGCTAAACAGAATACATTGTCAATCTAGTACGTGTTCTGTGTGTTACATTTAAATGCATTGAAAAAGCATTATTGAATGACCGTCGGGGCAAGCCTAATATAAGGTGAATTTGCTCATTGGGATTGTGTGGTGTTATTTGAATTGAATTATGGGTTTTTCAACATTTCTAACAATCAATTTTCAGAAAGTTTGTATTTCAATTCGCAGTCTATCGATGTTTATCTATAAGAACCATTTTATGCAAATGTTTTTGACTTTGCTTACATCAAAATGACGGGAGACAATTTTGTCAGTTTTGCACTCATTACATTATGTTCAATTTAAATAAGAGTATCTAGTGGTTTTTTAAGCAAAAATTTATTCTTTTTGGACTTGGTCTTTGGACGGAAATTAAATATTATCATATACTTTCCTCAATCGATAAAGCACCTTGACGTTTCCTTGATATTCCTTGAGGACATTTCGATTTCGTATCTTTATAGATCAAAAAAAAGTTTGGTATCGTTTCAATTTCATGAAAATGTTCCAAGTGTTTGGCTTGTCTTATTTTAGTTGAATTGAGGATTGAAAAATACTGGCTTTTGACTAATTTTCTACATGAAATACGAAAATGAAATAGAAATCAAAATAAGTTTTTGAAGACATATTTTGCAAGTTATTTCAAGTGTCAGAAGATAACTTGGCGTTGAAATCATAGATGGGCGCAAATTTGTTTTGTTTAGTTTCATTTTTGAAATAAATTTGCCTGAAACTTGTAGCACTAGCTTGGCCAATCAAGATTCGTTCAAGTAAATTGTCTCAATAAAATTAGTTATGTGAATGTTGATATATTATCTACCAAACAATACAATTTGCAGCGATTTCAAAAAAAAAAAATCACAATAAAAGATTTTCTATAACACAAAACAAAACAAAACAGAACAACATTTTGCGGAAGTTAAATAAATTCCCAAAGCCAATTTAAAATTCAAAAACACACGTACCAGTCAAATGATCACCACATAAAACTAATTTAATTTATGCTAAACACTAAACTTTGTCCCATATAAATAACCAAAATATAATATACCAATGTGTTGAAAAGGGTTGAAAGTTGTTACGATGACGGTTCCTCTAAATTATGGATTGGTGAATTGGGAAAAAAAAAAGAAAAAAAAAAAAATATTGTACAAAACAAGGAAAAATTTGATTTTTTCCCACTCTCATGTATGTGTGTAGTATTAAAACAGCAGTGCGAGTGGTAGAGATATCGACCAAAGGTGCACTGCATATTGTTATGTAAACCTCAAATAGAGTTTCAAACTTTGTCAAACACAACAAATATATACAGAATATGCAGATAAGCAGCAGCTTGCTGATAGATTTCTATGTATGTATGAAAAAGTTTTGGTCGACCTCTTTTCTGTTTTTACCATTTCCTACTTGGGCGAATTCACCATAATGCATGTGCTGTCGGTTTCAAGCAATATATATCGACCGATGTGTTGCATTTAATGGTCGACAAACATTGAAAACTCTCTATTCCGTTTTCATTTCCTTTTGACCAAAGTAAATTGCAACGAGAGTGTGAATCGCACATCCCAATCTCGTTTGTAAGTCTATTTGCATTTCTCCATTCCTCCCCATTTAAACTCGTACTGAGTACTGATTCTGAAAGTAGAAACACATATCTGATAAATTATGCACAGTCGTAAAACGCAATCAGTATTTCCAAAGCGAACTAAAGAAATATTTACAAACTGACCGAACAATGAACATGGAATTGAATAGGAGACAGACAGAGAGCGAGAGCGAGAGCGAGAGAGAGAGAGAGAGAGAGAGAGCGGGAGAGAGAGAGAGAGAAAAGCAACAGAGGATGAGTTAATACAAGCAGTACGGTGATGGGGTAAAGAGTGAAATATTTAGTATGTTAGTATGTAATCGATCTCTTTCGATGGGCGAAGTCAACAGGTTTTCGTAACTATTTGAATAAATACATTCGCTATTAGCTGTTGCTCAGTTGGACAATGAATCGATAAATGCCACTGTAGTGCAACATTCAACGTGTTATTTTCTAATGCATGACAATCTAATAGTTTCATCAAAGCAGAAACGAAGCCCTCAGTGTTAAGCTAGGGGAATTTATCGAATAAATATCCGTAGAAATCTGCAAAAAATCTGCTCAAATTTTCTAGCACTAGAACATCAAATATTGAGTGTTGCCTACGAATATTTGCGGATTTTTAGATAGCGCGGATATTCACTCTATGATCACGAAGAAATCCGCTGCAAATCCAAACTATCTGCAAACCACACACTATTAAAACCCCTAGGTGTTAACTGATAATATAAACTAAAATTTGTGAAAAATTATCATGTAATTCAGTTTTTGGGTAATTGTTATGAACAACGGCCAATTTAGCTTTGTAATAATAACTGGAAAGAAATGAAAATATAAAATACACACTTCAGATAATCAATCGAAATTCTTCCATCTATTTAATTCAGTTTGTTGATTTTCATCACTAAATATATGAGAAATGTAGCCTAATATTATTATCAAAACAATATGGACGACGAATCTTTTCCTACGTATTTATAAGAACGAACATGAAATTGTTTATCCTAATGCTGACTAAACCAATATATTCATCTCTTACATTGCCCGAATAGCTATTTATTCATTTTACATTGAAAATATAATTCGGTTCTAATGTTGAATATGAATGAACGTTGCTTACTAAACAGTATGCATCATAACCAAGAGTCTGCTAATGAAGTTATGATCTGCAATTTTGTTAATGAAATTGTTTTATTCACATTTGAGCCGACGAATCAAGTAAAGTAGCTGCATGAATCACGTATGAAAATGAAATATTGAAACGTCTAGCTAATTTTGAGACCCTCATCGCTAGAACAATGGCCAAGTTAATGAAGTGAATTGACTTGTTTGTGTATTTATATAAAATACATGCCATACCGTTTGCATGAGTGGGAGAAATTAACTAGCATTTATTTGTTTTATGAACAAAACGAATCCTCTTTGTTGTGATGAAAGAGAAGAAACAAAAAAAAAACAGAGAATCATAATTTTTCTGTTGAGGGTTGTTCATGTATAAAAAAAATCGTTTGGCCCAATGATGAGTAAATGCATTCGGCGCTTAACTGATTCTATATGCATGTTTGCAAATTTGCATAATGCATTTCAAGAACGCAGAAAAAGCAATTATCGACAATGCAAATGAAAAGAAAAGAAGAAAATTCTGCAAACCAACAACAAATTGTTTTTTTTTTTTTTTGCACTCATCATATTTTTGATTCGATGAATGTCATTGCCTTTGTTCCACCACATTTTTATGTCGATGGATTTTCTTTCGATTGCATAATTTTCGTGCTGAAATGTTTTTTTTTATGCTATTCTTCTTTGACATGAATAATGTACAAGTCTTATACACAGCAGAGCCAGCAAACGCGTTGCAAGAAAATGACTTGTCAACAAATCTTTTAGATCTTTCAATGTACTTTCAAAACTTCATGATGAATGTCAAATGAAAATAAAAATAAAAGAAATCAGAAAAAATCAGGAAAAGCTGAATCTAAAACATTAACATGGTCTCTGTTTTGGATATAAAAGATAGGCATCATAGCGACAATAAAAAAGCAAAGTATGCGTTAAAGGGTAAGTGGAATGTTTGACAGATGCTTTGAAGAAGGGAAACAAAAAGAATGATTCGCATTTTTTTTTTTCGTTGTTATTGCTGATCTCGCTGCACATAAATAGCTATAAACGTTAAGTACTCTCGCTAATCAGGGACCAAATATACAGCGGGTTGTTGTACTTGTTCCTTGAATGCGGTACATTTCTTTGAATGCTCCTACAGAATGTAGAAAGCACGCACTTTTCAAATGCTATATAATTTAGATATTGTATCATTTCTTTCCTTTTTATTAAATATCGAACAATATTCTTCCATCAAAATTCATTCAGCCTGAGTAATTGAAGTTGAACGTTCAGACGTTGAAATAGTTTCGATTAGCTCCCTGTGGTGTGCGTATACATGGATTTGAATTTACATTTCCTGTTTATGTGTGTGTCGTATGAATTTGAAGTTCGCGCTTCGTTTCCGACAAGATTAATTGGAAGTGTAGTTGAAATGTCGTGCAATAAAAGTCAATCTGCACTTGAAGTTTGCAGTTGTTTCCGTCACTTTGGCGGTTTGTACCGTGCTCGACACACAAACACAATCTCTGGTTGATTTTGAATGGATTCTCGCGGGCGTTTACGTTCAATTCGCAAATACGTCATTTTCTTTCGATTTTCACTTTGTTCAATTTCTCTCATCATCGTTCATCGTTCCTCAAACCATGCATTTCTCTATTCATTTTTATGCATGCGATGCGAATCTCCTGTTTGTTGTTATATTGCTTATAGATGATGTGCGTTCACTGATGTCGTTCCAGTGTCAACACAAAAGCATTTTGTGTATGTGTAAATTTTTTTTTCATCTTCTGCGATATGAAATTCAACACACAAAAAGATAAACCGACAAAACATGTACGTACAAAAGTCTTTTCAAAAGATAAACATTGAGCCATGAATTAAACGAATGACGTTGCAAAGGAGAGAATAAAAAACTGCGATGAATTCTCGTTATTATTATTATTTGGGGTGTGTGTGTGTGTGTGTGTGTGTGTGTGTGTGTGTGTGTTTTGTGTGTGTGTGTTTGTGTGTGTGTGTTTATGTTATTCCTATTCAGTTGACGTTTTGCTAACATAAATCGAAAGCAGAATGTTTGAGATAAAAACATGGGAAAAGCGCCGAATACGGTGTGTTGCGTTGCGTCAATGTGTAGAAAAATGAAGTGAAAAAAAAAATGTACCAACATTTCACAATGTGTTCACGCACAGACTCACACAAGTAACTTGAGCACATAATTGAAAATAATTCTTATTAGGCTTCTCAGCCAGTTCATTCGAAATAACAACCTAACAAATGATGGAAGGAGTTTGACTGTATGAAAACAAAAACAACGGTTGTAGCAGCAGCAGCAGTAGAAAAAAACTTGCCTGAATAATGGTACGCGCACTGAACCTGAACGAACGGCGAACAGAAAATTTTTTGCAAACAAACGGTTGTTTTTCTTTTCAGCGGTGAAATTGAAAAGTGAATGCAAATACAAGGAACAAACTATTGAAAAAATGGCTCTGAAGAAGAGAACCAGCCAAACATATTCAATCGTCAGTTTAATATGTAAAATATAGAAGAGCATTGTGATGTGTTGATGCTGCTATTTGATGAGCACGAAAAGTCTTGTACGTAGTTATTGGATCTGAATGGCATATACAAGCAGGTCATTGAGTTCCATCGCACTTAATTCTTTATATGCATTGGGACGACGATCTATTGTCTTGTCTATGGCCTGTCTGCATTCCACAAATGATCACAAGCCATTGTTTTAGCGAAGTTCATAAGCGTGACTCAAACTCGGAACAACGTTGACAGCTAAATGAATGAAACCAAAACTCCACACAGAATGTGAAATGCTGGCAAAGGGGGCACATTATTAGCTTTGACAAGCCTCATAAAACAGGAAATTAGTATAATTGAATTTGTCTTGTGTTTTTGCTTGTATTTTCACGACGTTTTGTGTGTGCTCAGTTTGTCTGCATTTTGCCAATTCAATCATTACGTTTTTTTTTTTTTTTGTATAGTGCCAACGAAGTTATGTTATCGTATACGGTACACCGAATATTGTATGGCATGGAATATGTTTGCATACGCTTTTTTTTGTATTCGTTCAGCATCTAATCGAATTTGATGCAGGTAGTTAGCATTCGTCTGATGAATTTGAATGACTGACAACAGACTTGATGGCCATGAAAAAAGAGAACTTTTAGTGCCATGCCACTAATTGAAAACAATGCAGAATGCGCGAACACTTCACGTGTTGAGTGCAGGTACGTCCAAATGTTGTGTTTAAAAGCAATTTAGCCAGTAAAACAAAACAGCGCATTTTATCCACTTTTTTTTTATGTATTTTGATTTTTTCATTTGCTCTCTTCTTCATCGTTTGCAATGTCCTGCGCTTTATGTATTGATTGAATTATGCTATCAATTGTTTTGTTCCCTATAACGATAAAACCTAATTAATTCTCTTGAATTTTGTCCATTGTTTGATCTTCTCTTTATGACTACAATATTTGAAATAGGTTTACATCCTTTTTGCGCAAGAGCTAAGGAAATACATCATACCTTTATCATTTCACACAACCTTTGCATATGGTAAATTGTCTTTAGTTTGCTCTCGTGTAGCAAACATGAATACATACATACACATGAAGAGTAAATACAAATAAGAACGATATATCGATGAAAAAATAAACAAAAAGCTAAAGGGAAACCGATTATAATGCAATCAAACACCAAATGCTACTGTTCAGTCTCATGATATTGAAGCGCACACAATCAATATACGAACAAGCGCAAATTTCTATGCAAACAAATTCCATTGATTAGGTCTAACATGTGTCATGTCTAACTGTACGCAATATATTCTGCAAGTGTGCACTTCTCATGCATATGTACTCACAGTAAACAACAAATTCACAATATTGAATGAAAATACCATTTGAAATTGCGGCGAATTCATATGAATCTTTGCGAATCGTTATCAACAAATCGAAAATATGATACACAAAAGACGATTGAATTCCATCCAATTCTATACAATTTATCATCCATGGCTTATTGTTTCCTTCCATTGAAAATACCTTGAACTTGATATTGCAATGGAAAGTTGCTCAGCTCGATATATTTGAATAATTGCTTTTGATCAAATGCAAATTGACTTCATTTGAAATGATTTGAAATCAATGCGGCAAAATGTTACGCAGCAACGATACATTTTACAAACATTTTGCCAAAAAAAAAAAATCGTTTTTTTTTTCATTCAGTAATCCTTCCGAAGTCGAGAGATTGAACATAACACTTAAATGTGTTTTATAGTAGTAGTGTATAAAGATGCATTTTACATTATATAAGAGGTTCTTAAATTATTCAAAAATAAGTGCATACGTATACATTTATAAGGAAAATATGTAAAATTTCTATGCAACTTTTATTGTTTAGTCAACTGTTTCCTTCGAAGTTTCTGATAAAGAGCCTGTGTGTTAATGAGCCCTCTTAGAACAATTGTCAAATAATACTAATTTAGTACTTAATTTGAAATATCCAACAGATGGCGCTTTTCTACTACACCGATTTGTGTCGGCCTAGAGATACAATATCCGAGAAATTTATTACTTCAAACTAATACTAAAGATTTAATAATTTTATTTATTTTTTTTATTATGAAGGATAAGGAGAGATCAAATGACCAATTCTCTGTTGAGTCGAATATTTTTTTTCGATTTTCACTTCTCCGCACTGTGTCTTCAAAGTATTTCAATTAGTCATTTGATGTAAAAGATGAGAAAACAGAAAAAAAAAATACATTTTGGTACATTATTAGCAATTGAAAGTGTTGTTTCACATTTTTTTCTTTTCTTTTTTTCATCCTCTATCACTTCATTAACATGACTAAAGCTAGGATGCAACCGTAAGTTGACAAAAAAATAGAAATTGCGCAATAAATAAACAAATGACTTATTAAGTTTATGGTTGGGTCACGCCATTTGAACATTTTAAAAATACTATTTGACGGAATAAATAATTAGGAATTATTTTCAAAATGTGGACATTTGATATTGTTCCTCCTATTAATTTTATATGTTTTCAAATGTTATTTAAAATTCATATTTCTTTTCATTCCATTGTTAGTTTTAATTTGATATTTTTTTGTTTTATATATTTATGTAAATTTTTAATATTTAGTAGAGAAGTGTCGCCATCTTATGGATAATTTCAGGTTTGTAAATGTCAAGTCAGGTGTACTAAAAAGGCCCGATTTTTCTTCAGTCAACACACAGCCTCTTTCGTTTTTCTTACTTTTAAACAAAGCTAGCAAAAAGGAAGTGAGTTAATGTTTTCCATAAATTATTGTTCATCCACTTGCCGCATTACATAAAGGAAGTTACTCTTATTGCAGTGTGTTGTAAAAATGGTGATTTTAAAAAGAAATAGAAAAATGATTTATATTCAGAAGGTGTGTATTTTATTTTCTAATGAAATCCAACTTAAAAATTTAAATTGCTCCATTTTTTTCGATCTTATGAAGAAGAAGAAAAATTGTCGCTAAACATGTAAATGGGTAGTTCATTTCTCCGTTCTTTGACCCAAATTGAAGAAAATCAATTGACGCAAACGTTGACAATAGAATAACAATAAAAAAAGAACAATTAAATACGCTACCAGATGGAAAAAAATGTGATATAAAAATTGAAGCACAAAACCAAACACATGTTGACAAACACAATATGAAATTATAAAGACTTTCTTTCAAAGAAGCGAAAGTAGCAAATGTAAGTTTTGACTTTGCATGAATTCTGTTAATTAAGTAAGTAAATTTAGACGACAGACGCCGAAAGCGTTGATTTCCCAAAAACCCCGTACGAATGAGAATATCCCAAAACCTCAAAATTCGTATTAAAACATTCAGGTCTGTTTTTCAGAAACTTTGTCATTATTCGTTGTTTGAGCCATTTGGTGAAGCAAACAAGTCATGCCAGCTTTGAACATATATACGTATAGCATTCATTCTCGAAAATAAGTAAACAATAACAATAATTTGTGAATGACTTTTCGGAATTCGCCACCGGCACAATGTCTAATTCAATTATTCTATCCTTATTTAAAATTCATGAGCCGTTTGCTCGTTCTATTGCGAAATGGAATTTAGTAATTGTTCGAATTTTCGCCATTTAACAAAGAAAAAAAAACTGAATGGTGCATTATGCGCGGACAATTTTTGTTACATTTTTTGAGCTTGATTGAGCTTTCAAAGATGCATATTAGTTGATGACATGACTCAATTGATTTGAATCAGCAAAGTTAGTTAATGAGTTTTTCTTGTATATTTTTTTTTTTTTGTTCGCTCACTTTCATCATGATTTTTTTTAACAATTTAATTACAATGGCTCGAACGTAATTGTTGATATACGTATCATTATCGCTTCTTCTGAGACTATGAAAGAAATTCCATGAAGAAATTGGGGATGGAGAAAGTGTAATTGTAACTGATGATTCAAATTAAAAGCGTTATAAAAAGTACGTGCTGATTATTTTCGGGTGCTATGCATTTGTCAGCACGAGGGTCGACCCTTTGTACTTTTTTTCCGTATCCGCAATTGCTTCTCAGTCGCGGCGATTACAATTTTTTTTTTTGAATATAAACAGAAAGATGCTATATTCTGTGCATAGAGTATAAGGTATGAGGAGAGGGAGTATAAATCTATATGTTGATTGCGCGGATATTGGTTTCGGTACCGAGACATTGACTGTCTGGCGAAATGACTGTATTTCTTTCAGTTTCGATTTTTCTTCTTTTGTAGCCCTAAAAAAATACGTTTCTTGTTTGGCGTAACAAATTACTGTACTTACGCATTACGTCGGAAAGTATACACATGTACTGTACAGTGCAAATGAATATGTAAAATGTGTACGACTCTATCGTCGAATCTGTTTCTCGTTTTTTAATATCAAACTGAAATGTTGAGAGATAACAGGTCTTATACGTCAAGAAACAGACCCACATTTAAGAAAAGAAAACAGATTAAATACGCCGATATTGTCGCATTCTCATTTTAAAGACTCGACGACACATGCACACGCTTTTCACAATTCACATTTTAATTTCCCTTATCTCTTCTATTTGAATTTAGGTAAGTATCCAATACAAAACAACCACTGTGTGTGTACTCACCCTTGGTTCATTTAAAAATACCAACAACCAAACATTGTGCAATGTTTCTAAGTTTATTGCTGACACAAGGGAAATTGGTAACTTAGCCAAAAACACAACACAATCTGCTCGTTCACTTCAATTTGACAATAGAAAAACGACAGTAACAACCAAAAAGAAAAAGAAGAAAAAGAGAGAGAATACGCTCAACGACTATTTACTTAATTTGTTTAAATGGCAACAAATAAAATGGCAGATTATTTAATCTCGCCGATGTGTTTCGTAAAATTGGATTGGTTTGCAATGCTGCAGGCAATTTCATTTTGAAAATTGACAAAATCCATAATTGGCGCAGAAAATTTGTTTGCTTACCAGAGATATGGGTGCGCACTTAGCAATACAAAACAAAGTATGTTTTGTCTTTGATCTTGATATTGCTAAACGAATATGTAAATTCTGTGCGGATGTAGTCATAAACTAATTTCGGTAACCGCATATACTCTATTTTTCATCGATACCGTGTTGCTTATACTTATTCATACCTGATTCATTTGTCAATGTAAAGTGGCTTCCACATCAGTGGCTCAATTTTTATGCTTGAAATCAGGGACAAAAGAATACTGCAGGCACTTCAACCATTTACATTTTATCATTTTATTTTTAGTTGGAAAAAAATGCACTCAATGTTATGGACTTGATATTAAAAATAATGAATTACCAAGAGAAAGGTGAAGGCACTCACTTTCACCATTTTTGAATAATATTAGATGTATGTAGTTGATTTGAAACAATGAAAATATATGCTTTTTTATATAAAATGAATGTGTACACATCCTTCCAACATGTTCTTTTTCACAAGATACTTTTGTCATCAGATCAAACCCATAATTATGACTGTACTTATAAAATTGCAGAAACTATTGCAAAACTCAATGTTTTCCGCTCATTTAAACATCGTCTGAAAATTGCTTGGAAGTTTTAAATTATATTTAAGATCCGTGTACGATGTTGCAATTGCCAAAAATACAAAAACACACGGCAAACAGGAAAGCAGCCACAATTTGATTTAAATTTTATTAAAATTTTTAGTTGCGATGACAACAATGCACTCTTCTTCAATATTCTTAACAGGCAGAAAATGTTGTGAAAATTTGCCAAAATGGCAATCACTTGCATCAATATTAGTATTCTGTTGTTTTCACATACAGATTGTACAATGGAAGGCTTTTAAAGGGTATTTTCTATGCATGAAAAATTAACTGATAAAGTCGGTTTTTCACATACCGTCACAAACTATACATAATTGCTTGTCTACGCCTTTATGGTTCCGATATTCACCTCAAACGATAGAAGATTGTCTGAATGTTTCCAAAGTGTTTGTGTACCAGACGCATTCAATACCGATTCCATTTTGGTTCGTTGCTTTCTGACTGACACACCATATTGCAACTTTCTTTGTCGTTACAAAGCGCATTTACGTACGCTAAACATTACCTCCTAAAATTATGGCTTAATAAACGAATTTAGCTGTTTTTCTGATTGCACAAAAGGTTTTAACTTTATTACATATTTAGTTCAGATATTTGGTGTGAGTTACATGTTTATAGAAATAGCTTTGCTAATGACATATACCATGCAGACTGTATGCATTAGCCAATTTCTAATGTTGTTCTTGTGAGGAAAAAAAAAAACATTTTTTTTATTCATTTGTTTGCATTCAAAATCTTTTATACAAAATTAACAACTTAGGACGAGTTAATCTAACAAATTTCAAATGATATTTTCTAAATGTATTTTTTTCTTAAATTGAAAACTGGATTAAAATGATTAAATATGTTGAAGTAATGCCAATAATCTAAAAATAAAAGAAAATTTTTGAGTTTTCTACTCGTTTTTAGGTGATTTTTTGAAAAATTCAAAAACTTACTGCCAAAACGAATGTATAGTTGATCTCAAGAAATCCAAATAATGAAAATGATACACACTGATATTGGCTTTGAAAAGAGATGTGTTTAACCTATATAATAATAGATATATTTATCAAATAATGAAAAAATCAATTATTTAAATTTTTATTCAGACAATTTGTTTTGGAAATGATCAACTTGCCAATGATTTCAAGTTTTGTTCCGATATGTTGATTGGAATGCGATGAAATTTTGCTTGTAATTCGTTTGCCTTGAAATGAACAAGATTTATTATGATTATGTTTGTAAATAACAAAACATTATTACTATTTTTACTAACAGTTTCAATAGCTTTACTGCAATTGTGTGCGATAAATGTTATATTTCCTAAATTACTTGTTATCGATATAAATGGGAATAAATAAACTGTTATTCCATTGATGCGAAGTAATGAACAGAGGAAAAACCAAAAACCATTGAAAATCAAAACAAATAGATCGTTTAATAGTCCAATGGGCAAAGAAAAATATGTCAAATTTTGAATTATTTGTGTTGCGCTCCAAATTTGACAATAAGTTTTTTTTATGAACAGAACTGTTTGCGTATCAATGCAATTTTCATTGTTCACTATAGAACATATACTTTTATTTTCACGACGATTTTTATCATTCAATGTTTCACACTTATAATATCCATGTTGTTTGCTAACAGTGTCCAAATATTTGTTTAACACTTCAATGTTTTCTTGAATCATAACAACTAATATTAGAAAATATGCATAACTTAATTTCGACAAAATAAACGATGGAATGAATAACAAAATATAAAATAATGCGTATGAATTTTTTTGTTGAATGCAGAGAAATATATCAATAATAAATAAACCTAAAATCTCACAAATCCATAAAAAAATAATTTGCCGACATGAAGATTTTAGTTTTTTATAATTCACATGCATATTTAAACGATGCGTTAATGAAACATCTAAATTTCCAAATAAATTTAATAAATTTGACTGTTGATTCCGCTTTATTAATAATTCTATAAGACCGGATAATGCATGCATATGATTTAAAAACATGAATGTATTCAATAAACCAATATTTATTTTTGGTTTGCTATAGTCTATCACTGTATCATTAAGAATTATTGCGCATAAAGTCACGATGGAAATAAAAATTATAATGATTATTGACCAAATTCTTAACAAAGGACTTGGTCTCCACTTTAATGTATTTGGATCCATTGACAATGGCACCAATGCAAAGTACTGGCAAATATAAACCAATGAATTGATTGCATTGAACAGAGACATTTTTATGACTGTACAATTTGAACGTTACTCATGCACTATCGATTAATATTAAAATAAATGCTATGCTATGATTTATGGATAAACATTCGTGACATATGGAAATTCCATTAAGTTATAATGCTTTTATTTTAATTGAATGGTAATTGCAATAATTTATCCTTGATCCTTGTCCAGTAAGCAAATGAGACAGCCTTGTATTTTATGTCTTTTCTGTTGAAAAAAAAAAAAAAAACGAAATTACATCAAATTTTCATTTACAAATTTGTTTGTAGAAATGCAAAAGTTATATTGTTTATTTGAGGTAAATGTATAATTAGATTCAACATTCACCTGTTTACGCTTTCAAAGGGCAAACTGAATTAAAATGATAATATATGTTACAGTTGTGCCAATAATCTGAAAACAAATTGGAATGAAAATTTCGAAGATATATTCGAGAATTAACAGAATTGTTTTTTCTATGCACCAACCCCAAGCATAAGAACGTAATTTATTTCAAGAAATCCAAAAAGTGTAAATGAAATTCGTTGATGTTGAAGTTGAAAAATGAATTGTTTAACCTGTTTGGTTTTAAAAATTTTACAATTATCAACTTCAAAGGGAAATTGTTTTCATTTATTTAAAAATGTTTTCATAATATGAAATATTACCATTTTTTTTGTACGTTTGTCTGATAAATTGATTGGCATTCGATGTAATTTTGATTGCAGAATATATGCCTAGAAAAATTTCAATTGTAGAAAATTATAAGAAATGTAATTTGAACAAAAACTTAGTATTCACTTACAGCTTCGACAGTTTTGCTGCAATTATAGACAATTAATATAATGCAACTGAAGGCGTTTAGTATGAAAATGAGCAAAAGTATGTAAATGGAGGTGTTTCGAGATCGAAGAAATATGTTTAAAAAAACGATGAAACTATTTGAAACAAGAACGTAAAAATCAGTTGCACATCCGAAAGGAAGGCACCAATACATCAAATTTTCTATGGTTTTCGATGATTGCCACATTTTGCAATAAGTCATTTTTACAAAGTGAATTATTTCAAAATTTACGTCCGTTTCATTCACTTTACTATGAACATTTTTACTATTCATTCTTACATTTTTATAATCACTTTTATGCGAATATTTTTCACATAAATAATAACCATTTTGTTTAGTGATTGATTTTAAATACTTATTTAATAGATTTAGTTGTTCATATGCTAATGTAACTAGCATCACAAAATAGGCATAACTCAGTTTGCATACTATATATGGTGGAGTGTATATACATAAAAATCGTATTAAATATTTATCTTTAGTTTGAAAATAGACCAATATATTAGAAATCATAATAATAATCGTCTCGCAAGTCCAAACCAATATAATGCGGCGCGTTTTTTCCTTTAGTTTTTTATAATCGACCTGAATATTTAGACGTTTCCTGAAATTCTCTTCAATGTGTTCAAACAAATTTAGTAAATTCAAATGTTTGTCATGATTCAAAAACAATTCTAACAATACGGAAACTGCGTGTGTATTATTGAAAAATATTAGAATAATTAGTAATCCATTGCGAATTTTCGATCTTTTATTATCAATAAAATTATCAATAAATACATATGCACATATGAGTGAAGTCCCAATATAAATTATAAACAAGATGTTTATAATTTTTAGAATGTAATTTGATTCCCATTTTTTCGTTGTTTCATTCATTGACAATGGGGCCAGACCGATAAACTGACATATTTGAATCAATGACTTTATCGAATCGAATAGTGACATTTTCACAACTTCTAATGGAACATTTCACAACTGCACTGAAATTCATATCTGAAACTCATATGGGAAACTCAAAGTTGTTATGACATGTTTTAATTTAATTTTGCATTGAAATGCTTTGCTTTCTTTGTCAGACAGCATGTTTCATTTTATAGGGTTATTTTGAAATAAATTAGCATGGCATATGTGAGTGATAATTAATAATAATATAAAAAAAAACTGGACTAAATTGAATTCAGTTGAATTCAAGGCAATAAACACGATTAGACAAGGTTTTATATTATTGAACAAATCTTTATTAATACAAAGACATTTAATTAACTGTTTTCTTTAAATCGGAGAATCTTTAGAATATGTTTTTATGATGATTGATATTTGTCCCTTAAGTTTTCTAAGAATTAAAATTTCTAACTTATTTTTAGCTCTAGTTTCTGGTATGAATAAAGTTATTATATCAGTTTATTTTCCAGAAGAATGGAAAAGTAAACTTTTCTAATTTTCTCTCTATTCGAGATTCTATACATAAATTTATAAACAATTTAGATTTTTCATATTTTTAAAATCAAATATTGCGTGACAGTATCGCATTAATTCGTGACTTTAATATAATTGATTCGCTTTCTATTCTGGGGTGTGATTCATTTTATTTCTATAGTACACAAAAATGCTTTTATCAGAATATTGTTATTCATCAATAAAACATAAATATTTTCGAGAAAAAATTAGGTTTTATATGTCGTCACTAGAAGTTTCATTGATTTTTTGCATTTTTATTACCAAAATGCCAGAATTATTTTGCATCTTATCTTATATTATAATTCTATCGTTAGACATGTTTAATTCTTTGTTTCAGTTGATGCTTTATCTTGTTGCTTAAGGTATGTCATTGCAAATTGAATTAAAAATATTAGGTAAGTAAATATTGCTCCAAAAATCTAAAAAAAAAAAATTAATCATAATTGGATGTTGTATAATGGCATAAGAATTCAATGGAAAAAAATGAACTTGCCATTAAAATCATTGAGAAATCTATTGAAAATAATCCGAATGCTGAAAATTGAACTTTTTGGTGTATGCATTGTGATGAAAACTGTAGAATCTAGTTTAATCAAAAGAAGCTATGATAGATAAATTATTCACTAATGAAACAATATATTGAAAATTAAATCTAAACATACCATTTCAGAGAATGATTCATTGCAATCAATCAAATCAATCTTATGTAATAAGGCTGGTGTCATCAGTGCCTGTAAGAATTTTGCAACGATATTTGTTATAATATTGGAAAGGTAAAACTTTATTATCAAAACCAACCTCTTTATTAATGGAATGACAAGCGTGCGAAAGTAGAATCAAATGAGCAATATTCATGGTACCCCAAGACATACCAATTATCAAATCATTCCATTGCAAATGGAATAATAATACGCCGAATATTGAATACAAATTTATCAAAAGACGATGAAAATCAATTAAAATGCACAGTGGAAGTGACCACCAAAACATATTGTTGATGATATTTGTTGCTTCATACATCATTTGATAAACATTTCTTATTTCCAATAATTGTGAATTTGAAATTAATAGTTCAATAGAAATATTAGCGAATGCGACTTTGGACAATTTTTTAAAAGCCTGTAATATTTCATTGTTCACAATTCCTCTCTCTTGAAATAAACAAGCTTTTTCGATAAATTGATTGAGAATTTTATATCGCAATCGAATGACATGCACATATATAACAATTTTTTGATAATGAATTGAGTAGATTATGAATGGAACGATATAAAGTAACCAAAAACATTCATTAAATCTATTTTCAATCGTATGATAAACAACAAATACACAAATTGCACACGAAAAACACATGAAAATCCAAATTGTTGACAAAATGTTGCAATGAAGACGATGTTTCTTATAATTAATGTGAATTTGTAATTTTTGACATAATATGCCATCAATTCGATTGATTTGACGTAGAAAGTCGATATGGTTTTGTAATTTAAGAAAGGATTCAATTACAATCACACAAGATAAAAGTCGAATAGTTAACATCGCCAATAATATATCATAACATCCAATAAGTACCTCTTTCCAATCGATATACTTTTGAGAGAAAACAATACAGAAAATAAATAACGTGATGTGTAAAATCAACCAAACTGCTGAATAAAATTGCAATTCAACATCTTTCAATGGTATCAAGGTCCTATTTGTAACACGAAACGGTGCCATTGCAAATATTTGCCATACCCATAATGGCCACTTTAACGTTGTTAAAAACTTCATTTGCACGTCTTTAACGTTTCTATTCAACGTCGAAACTATTCCATTTTCTGCATATGACATGCAGGTTTTTGTTCAATTCAATTAGAAGAACCTTTAATTTATTCTACATTCTCATGAAATGTTATACATTTTTTTCAATCAATTAATTGTTGTGTCGTGTTTAAAACTAAGGTTAGTGTACAATATTTCGTGTAAAAATTGCTGAGTTTCTCACTCAATCAGACCAACATACAAATTCAAGGTGTGTGTGTGTGTGTGCATTTAATATATTTTGTGATAAATCCTTTAATTTTCATTTTTTACTCTCAATTTGTGGTTATGGTCTTGAACATCATGTAGAATGTGAAAATGGTTTTGAAAAACTTGAAAAAATCAAATAAATAAAAAAAAAAACTATTATTTCAACAATTATGAAAATAACTCATGAGGTTTAAACTCACTGTGGTAAATGTTTCCAAATTCAAAATGGCCATTCCAAATCCATGATAATAAATCAACTTTTGAGCATTTTGAATCATAAGAATGAAACTTTTTTGTAGCTTAATTGGAAGATCTTGCCAATTTGATTCATACATAGAATCGGCCATTTGTGAATAACTTTCAGTGGCAAATTTTCCAAAATAACAATACATAAATAGATTTAAAGTGCCAACAATCGCTGTTATCAATAAAAAACCAATTTCGGAATCGGCGTCTTTGAATTTCTGAAATTTTTTCGTACAAAAATTTTAGTTTTCGAGAGAAATTTTTTTTTTTTTTCATTCAAGAAATGTACCAAATCTAAGTGAAAGACAACACAAGCTAACCCAACGCAACTGCATACCAATTCGATCATTACAATCATACTGTAGACCTGTGCTGACTCCAAAAACCAGCTGTAACATGAAACCAAAACAAGGTACAATTGTAAAGTAAACCTAAACATTTTTGTTTGTTTTTCATGTAATTTAAACTATGCTTACTTTTTAACTGTGACAAATAAGCGAATGACATTGCAAATATGCTTGAAGTCATCCCTTTTTTTATCTGGTTGCTCCAATTTATGTATGGAATTTTGGAATATTTCATAAAATGCCCGATGATTGAAGCACATTGAAATGAAAAATATCAAAACACCACCGTTGGCTATCAAAAATGTGAAAGTAGTCGAAATGCTAAAACATATTTCCGCAAAATATCCACCGAGGGTATGCTGATTCCATGGTAAGCTATACATAAAAAAAAAAGATTTCCTTGTTTAGTCATCCATTATATTTAAACAACAAAACATTATTCACATTAGTCGAAATGGTAGGAAGAAATGGTCGGTATGAAAATGTCCGTGTAAGTAGAAGCTCAGTATAACTGAGAATAAACAGGCCAAAATCATGTTAATACAAAATCCTATGATTCCAAATGTAAATTCAAGCTTCCACAAATACTCGCTCATGTTCTTTGCTCTCGTTAAAAATTGGATTGTGTCGCTGTTTTCATCTGTTATTGAAGAAAATAGAAAAAAATTATCTTTTTTCGTTATTTTTTAGTAGGAATGAAGATCTAAATTTTTTTTTTTCACATTTAAATTAAAAATGCTCAAAGGGAATTGGAATTGATACTTACATTCATCGTAAATATTCTGCAAACCTTGAAACAGATCAGTAATCTTGTGACGCAGTAGAGTTGCAGTTGTGAATACATACAATAACCCCGAAAAGACAGCAATTTGAAAAACGGCGTGCAATGAATTCTTCAAATCATTCGACCAATATTTTGAAATGAACACAGCACTGGATATCGAAATACTACCATTCAATACAAATACATTGAAACTGAAGAAAATATAAGCAGATTTCATCCACATACTTGTGGATGCATCAGCAAGATGCAGACAGAGCCAAGTGAAAACTCTTTTCGTTGTCGGAAGTGACTTCATCTTTGATTCACTCACAAAAATGAAATGTAAACTCTCCACTTAGAAACATATCTTTTCGTGTGTTTTATTTTGGAGAACAATTTATTAAAAGAAACAGTTGTATTATTATTAATTTGTTAACACATGTTGATCATGTAAATTTTCCGGACAATTTTACTTTCACACTTCCCCAATTCAAGCAATTATTTTATAATACCAAACACTTTTTGGGTAATAACAATTAATACTTGTTCTTCAAATGACCTGAATAAAGTATTTTTGATCAATAAATTGTTTAATTGTTGTTTTAATAGTCAATGTTTTCAATGTTTTCAATGTTTTCAATATTTGAAATGAAATTATTATTCATGATTTTGATATTATGATTTTTTTCAATTACTCAAGAATTGGGACTGAATTGATAGCTTTTTTCTAAGTTAATTATGCCCAATGACATGACAACAATCAAACGATAAAATCAATTGGTCAATTTTTATATTGAAAGCTAGACTGGAATAAAAAGTTTTTCATATTTCAAAACTTTATCGGAGTTTTTGTGTAAAAAAAAACAAGAAAAATCAAAGAAAATCCTACCATAACTTTGTACAATAAAAAGACCGAGAAATACTTAATAAATTTCATTTTGGGAACTCTTTCTGAGATGGACTTTTGGCAAAAAAGCACCATCATCATTCTTGCAAACGAACCTCAAGCAATAATCAACAGAATCAAAAGATTTTCACGGATATTCCAATTTCAAATGCACGTAACACTGCATTGTCATATAATTAGGTGTTTTGTACTCATGCGATGACAAATTAATTTTGGTTGCTTTTTACCAAGTAAATGCAATGATTGAAAACCATTTGAATGTCTGTGATTTGGTTCAGAGCATGCCAATAGATAGATAGACATTATGGTATTGAATTGCCAAAGTGGTATTCGTTAATTGCATTATTTAAGTTTTGTGTTTTATGCGTCTAATCAAATGCTCATCATCGCAACTTCATGTTACAACAAAATGTTTTCAGTTTGCTTGAAGCAAATAGATGAAACCAAAAATATATATACACACACAGACACACACACAAATGACAAGCATGCAAATGAGCAAACAACCAAGCAAAAACACGTTGGCATTTAATTGAATTAATTACTTAATAGGTTCAAAATTTTAGTTTAAATTGTAACATGCAAGTTTGCATCGCATTTGCTTCAAACAAAAGTTAGTTGTTTCGATATTGCATGGTCTCCTTCAATGCTATAGCTAATGTTCTCAGAATGAATTCTTTGTTGAAACACCATGACATGAATAAATGCTTGGACGAAAAAAAAAAAACAAATTTTAAATGCTTAGTAGTTATGGTGTTGAAAGATTCAAAGTAAAATGAATGGATGAATGAATAAACGAAGGAATGAGATTACTTGCCGGCGCCTAATAAAGCGGAATTGAATTTCATTCTAATCCAGTTTTAAGGACTGGCGGTTGTTCAATGATCGATTGGGCGAAAGAGCTCAAATATCCTCACTTGCTCACTTGCACACTTGATTAAATGGGATATATTGAGTTTTATTTTTGGTTCAGTGATGTGAAACACTAGAGATTGAAAGAGTGAAAACTCGACGAGTGTATATTACCAAGCAAACTGACTTTAAATTAATGTTTACTTTTCTAAATGCATTTGCAATGGTTGTGAATAATAAACTAGAAATTGAAATGCATTTATGATGCTTCAGAACTTCTATTTAATATGGTTTTGCAAGCGCATTCAAATCGCAACGTGCACACGCAATGGTCACACACTGATAATATAACCAGTAAACGTCAAGCATAGATCTTTAATTGCAGTGTCGTGCAATTTATGTGTGCGTATTGAAATTGAAATTTATGCATGGCAAATATTTAATCTCATACTCTCTAGATCAACAGACAAATACCATTTAGTGTTGTTATTCGAAATGCCTTACGCTGGTCCACCGGGCCAATGAGAAAAGCTCATGTGTTGATAGAGAGTATATATTCATGTGAAATATGTTTCTAAAATAGAAAATTAATTGCAACAAATGATGCACTATTTTTGATCACATTTCAGATGGGTGACGTAATCCGAAAATACAACAATGTAATTTATATAAATTGATGAATTTCATGTTCGTAATATTTTTATTTTTGAAAAATTAAAAATACATCAAAAGTTTTGGCATATTTATTTCATGCGCATTGATAGTTGCATTGGCGATTTCGGAATTTCCGAACCCATTTCAAATCTCTTTTACTATAACAATGAATCACAGTGTAGTTCATCAAGTGCACAGCGGCGGATAGCTCAAATGGTTTGGTTTTTGCGGTTGCAGTCCAGTAAAGTTCTGCACACATGATATTGTCAATTGTTTGAGCTTTTGGATGTGTGATTCAAAATCCGAAAATTATGTGCATACGGTGCAACAGACACCAAACAATTGCTAGCATTTCATGAACATAAATTCACCTGAAACTGCAATGCTGAACCTTCGAATGGATAAACTTTCTCTCTCTCTCTCTCTCTCTCTCTCTCTTCCTCTCTATCTCTCAATCACTATCACTCTCGTTCTTGCTCTATTTCCCTTCGATAACTGGACAATCATGCAAATTGTATACGATTGCATGTTTTCACTGCTTCGAACACCCGCATTTAAGCTGCACTCTCCATGTACAACAGTAAATAACATATCATTGATATTGCACACATAATAAATAAAATGAAAAGCCGCAAATTCAATTAACAGCCGAGATGAGCCAGACGGTGGTTGAAAATTGATCAAAGTTGTTTTGATATAAAAATGACGTCGCGTCAATTTCAAAGTAATTTTTTAATTTTAATCATTCCATACGATGAATGCAAACAAGCCATATAACGATTATTGCAATTAAGATTGTTTATTGTCCGGTTTTTTGGAAGATTTGCTTCAAGTTTTTGTTGTAGTAAAAGTGTTTTTTTTTTTTCATGCGACGTAATAATTTGATTTACTACGCGTATTCCATATTTACTTACCTTCGTGTAAACTCTGTAATGGATATCCAGATAATTCGTATAATATTTTTTTTTTTCACTAAAACTAATTAGAATTAAAATAATAGCGTTTTGTTATTGTTATTGTATGAATTTCCAAAGATCTGAATATGTAATGTCATGACGCACTGTAAATCTACCTGAAGTTTGAAGGGCGGTTCTAGTCGAGGACATTTTTAATATTTAAATTCGAAAAAAAAAGCTGTTGGATTTTTGTCGAAATACTTTTAAATAACTAAATTTATGCATCTTGTTTCTTGATTCATTTTATTTGCTTATTTAAAATTCTACGTTTTTTAAAAAAAAAAAAAAATATATCCATTTTAAAATGGGCAGATTGCTGCATTCAGTTGCTTTAAGTTATTTGAGTGTCATGGATATATATTCCATTTTGCATCGCATATTGTCATGCATATTGTACTTGAGCACGATCAAAATTGCATTCGCATAACAGGTGGTAGAGAATGTACAGGAAAAAAGTGTAGATGTGCTCGGTTCCAGCAAATTAATTCCGTTTCCCATTCCACTGTTAGCATAGCTTAAAGGACGTTGCTGAAAAAAAAATGTCTGAAGAGACGTGGTAATTAGCTTAAAAATGCATAAAAATATGCATTACGCCCTGAAATAATGCTAATCGCAGCTGCAATTAGGCTTCATGTAAGCACAATGTACGCCTCTTTTTCTATCTCTATATCTCTCACTCTCACTCTCCCTCGACATCTCCATGTCTCTTTCTCATCGACTTTTCGTCGTTTGTTTTGGATCTTATTCGAAAACTGTAGGTAATTTACTCGCATACTCAAACAACATGAAACAAAATGTAAGTTTTATGAAGGAAAAACCGTACTAAATATAATATGGTATAGCACTTATCAGATCTTCGGCATCGTTTGAGAAAAAAATGTCGTGAAAATTGTCAAGGGAAAATATGCGTCTGTTTCGAGTTCGTTCAATTACCCAAGATTGTTCTTGATTATGTGCTTATGGTATCAAAAAGATACGAATCCTTTTTTTCTTCTTCTCCTTCTTCTTCTTCTTCTTCTTCTTCTTCTTCTTCTTCTTCTTCTTCTTCTTTTCTTATAACGAATATTCTTTACAATGCATGACTGAATGCAGTACAAAAGATTTTATCGCTGGCTTGGTAACTAGCGGTGCATGCAACATATTTCGCCTCATGTTATCAGAAGGTAAAATCATGAGCCCACAAAATAGAGAGAAAAAAAATGATTCATCCACTATAGAGGTTCTGAATGGGGCTTTCGGTGTAATATTGCATCCTCATCCTAACATAAACTTAAAAGTACCAAAGAGAAAATGCTTTTCGCTTCCACCAAATCTGCTCGTAGTGTTTGTTGATAAGGACTCTTTTGATATATGGGTAACATGTACAAATTTCTTTAAATGTCACATCGTTCGATTAATAGCTTTTTATGCAACTGCATACCGCAAAATATGTTTAATAAGTGCTTTTTGAAAAAGAAAGCTCCGACCGGAAGTCTTCTCTTTTACACATAAATTAAACATTTCAGTAGCAGAAAAAAACAACACTCTTTTGATAAATATTTACTCTGTAGAAATTCTGTATTCCCCATCATCAAGTCACCAGTTGAAATATACACATTTTACATTAGTACATTTTAGTTTTGATATTTCTCTCTGTAACGTTTGGCAATCCAATTAAATTGAGTCGCAATTTCTTCTCTACGTTTAAATTAATTAAAATCATATTTGCTTTCGGAAGTTAAACGTTAAGTTTCTTCTGTTGATTTTGTGGATGCGATTGAAGTTCATTTTGTTAGCTTAATATATTCATTAGAAGGTAAGCAATCTGTGCTATTCTTCAAAATGATTTCTTAGGAAATCATTTTGTACGTACTTTCCAAAATATCCTTTTGCAATAAACTTATTTCGATGGAATTTAAGAAGAAATATGCACAAATTACCGGACCCAATTTTTCCTTATTATTTGAGTCTCAAATCAAATTTGACCAGTGAATTTAGTTGGAATTTTGCTAATATTGATTTTCATTCCATACGATTTATTTAAATGAACACAATCAATCATTATACATAGTTCAGACGCAGATTGCTTACGTCTTTGACAGTAAATTCGTATCGATTTCGTTCCATTTGCTTTTATAATTGGAAATTATACTTGATTTATAAGAGAAGAATAAAAAACAAACGCACCACGGTTTCACAACGGTGAACTTAATCTGGAGAATAGAGAATTTGTTGAGTCGAATAATTATTTGTTTTTCGTTAACTGGCTTCATTTTCATTATTTTGTTTCAATCAATCCATTCCAAACAATATTGCAACAGTTTCTCTTTATTTATGAAATTTATATTTTATCATTGAATTCATAATATTGAATGATATTGTTCAAATTTAGACCTTTGCTGCAAAAGTCAAACCGACTAAGCCGATTGACTATTTATTAATGCTCGAAATCGAACAGTTCATTGATGATAAAATCATTTGAATAGTTTCTTTTCTTCGATAACGTCTGGTGCATGCATATAATATTATGATGTACCTTCATAAAATATCGCAAAAGTCAAGGTTAAACTTCATTAATAAAAATTCTAAATTCCTTAATTGGAAAATGTTCATCTCAGGATTTTGCTCTCTTCCGGCATTTATTTTTTCAATTTTTACCTTTTTTACCAATAAAATCATCAGAATACCAATAAAGGGTCATCAATTTATTGTTGGAAGTCATTTTTGTGTTATTGACAGAGTAATATCTATTCATGCATGAATTTTAATCCAGTTGGATGATGTCTGTGTGTGTGGATCCCTCCATTTTGTGGTCATAGGAATAGAAATATATTTCAAGAGGAAGGAAGCAAAGATAAAAAAAATTGTCTTGGTTTCGGTTTCATAAAAGAGTCATTAATTTTCGTCAACTTTAATACGATTTGCTTATACATATACATACGAATCATTCATTGTGACCTTTACGACGAAGAAATTTCTATCGAAAAGGAAAAAGGAAAGTATAATTTTAAATGGTTTTTATTAGACCCTTTCTTACGGTCAACCTGAACGAAAATTGCATACCATTTCATGTTCTTCTAAAGCTCTTATAGCGATAATAGTCGTTCATATCATTTGTAAGAGTGTAACCAAAGTATCCTTCATATTGATGGGACAATATTTTCCTTTTTTCAACATTGTTTTCATTTTCATGAGCTCAAATTATTTTTGCTTGAATAACATCTTTAATAAATGATAATGAACGAGAAATCTTTCGATTCAGAATGATTTTATTGATCGATTGTTATGGATTTCAAAGTAATTGCTATGTAGGAGAATTTCAGAAGTGATCCTAATTTAATTGCACCCACTCAAACAATAAGTTACATTGCTTTGCATAATTTGTTGTCTATTTTAGCCATTGGAGACATTCTTTATAGAAATCAACGATACAACAATAAATCTGATTAATTATTTATATGTCACTTTAGCTTGTTTTCTTTTTTCTTCTGTTTTTTTTTTTGCTTTTCCACGGAATATTTCCTCCATGAAATGTGAGCTATTTCCGATAATAATCAGTTGAATTTCACAGATGGTCATATTACAACTTAAATGCACTACAAAAGAATTCGGTCATGCTGATATGTTGTGTGTTTGTGATTGGCAATTGTGCGAACGTTTCACAATTGCTAACAAATTGGCTTACATGTCCAACATACCAGTGAAATCCATAGAGAATAATAAAAGAAATGCATCGCAACCAATCAAAGTTTATTTTTGACTCTTAACTACAGTCAAACCATACCTTCGAGAAACACAAATGATGTATACACACTTGAGTCGAATATACTTCAACTGACTTTGGCATCAATCGTAATGCAATTGGAATTTAGTTAGAATCAAAGAAGCATTTTAACATCCGGACTTCAATTCAATTCAATTCGAAGCGGTCAGTCGCAGATGTGCAGAGAATTGGCAGTTCAAGCATTTACGTCAAGAAATACAATGGGGGCAAATGTAATTGATGAACTTCTAAGATGAGCACAACCAGATAAATGTGTTGTTTTAGTAGTCATTCAGTTGTAACAAAGGGAAGGAAAATTGTTAGCAATTTTAGGGCAAATTTTTGGCAGTTTTTCAAAGTATTGCCGGATGTTCAAAGCATGTCTTAAAACTTTCAAACAAACTTTGATGAATCAATCGCGGTTGATAGTCAAATTCAAATTTAAATCAAAGCCACAGAGAAAATGTAAATTTTCTCAACTTTAGTTGTTCATTAATCGATTTATTTGCATCGCTCTTTCGGCTGCTTGAAAGAGTTTTTTTTTTTTTAATATAAATGTAACACGTTCATGTCTGTTCCACTTGATTTTGTCTTAACCATGAAAAATGATTTAAGTCTAACGACAGTCTTGAACTTTTTACACACACACATTTATGATTATGGGTCGTTGGTGCTTCGTTAATATGTTTTGCGACTCTGCCGACTTTGGTACCCATGCATTATTCACATCGTAGCCAGTATTGGATCCGTTTGCATAATGTCAATCCGTTAGTCAGGTTCTATTTTTCATGCACTCGCATAAAATACGAATAAACAGGTTCAGCGTTAGACCGTGTAACCCAAAGTCATTCATGACTTTTATATTACTTTTTAATCTGTTGCCGACAAATGATTGTGAATTGCGATGTCACTCAGACGGATATCAAACAGAGACGCATAAAATTATAAACGGCTTTTGGAACGGATATAACTGAGAAACATTGTCATTTTCAAATTGCTACTTTAAATGTTTAAGCGTTTATGACGCGAGAATCGTTTCATTTGCTTGTTACATAATGTTTGTTTTAGTGTTTGGAGAATGTAAAATGCTTTAAAACAAAACCAAAAAAAAAAAAAGAAAAGAAAATCTTCATTGCATCATGGATTCATTCCAATACATAAATACATTAATAAATTTAGTAAATTCGACGATATAAAATGTAACCGGATAAAGAATCTGTTGTTGAATCGGAGATTCTTTGTGACGAAAAGCAGTAAATTTATCGGAAACAACAAGTGTGTTCCGAAACAAGATGAATGTGATTACATACAAACCAATTACTTATCACAAGTGAAAACAATACATGATTTGGGTGCTCAGACGTTCACAGCAAAAAACAAATAACGAACCAATAAATAAAAATTGATCGAAATTGTGCGTATGTGAAACAAGCGTAGCGGGACGATACACGACGGATAAATTAATTAAATTTTCTCACACATCTTTCTATCAATCCAATCAATTTAGTTCCACTCCTCTCTATCGCTCATTCATTCACACACACACACACACATATTATTTGCTTGTCGTGCAGTTTCGATTACATTCACATATTCACAAATCGAATGCCAGAAACTTTATAGCCAAATCGAAATGGATTTCGACGGCATATTTATTTCCTTTTGCGCACTTTTGCAATGTATCGTCTGGAGGGTGAATTGAGCAGCGTGTTAAGTTGCCGCAATCGAAGTAATTTTGAATGAGTTCGACAAACCAAACTGAAATGGGGATGAAAATAACAACAGCAACAACTGCAATGATGCTGACAACCAAAATGGTCACTTCGAAATAAACACATTTTGAGACATTAGCAATGATGGAAGCAAACTTATTGAAGCGCACAAATGAGAGCCATATTTGGTTCTATCTTGAAACCATTGACCAGCGACAAAATGTGTCATCAAACTTGGCTGAAATTAGCTATTTGTTTATTTTATTCTTTTCGAGTTTTCAGATCCTTCATTGCTTTTAAAGAAATGACTTTGTTTAGAATCAATTGACTTTCATACCAAAAATGCTTTACTTATACAATTGAGAGAACTTCTTCGCTCCATTACAGAGACGTTCATGGTTCTATTGAATGTATAAAGAAGAAATCACATTCATTTTAATTCATCTGCAATTGAAATAATTGGAGATAATACACGCAACACTGGCGGCAATTCAAGAAAATCGACGACCATTTCCAATCAATGACGTTTGGAAGTAGAGGTTTTGTATACAAACCACTAACATCGTTGCATCAATGATGTACAAAGCTAAGGGTTTTCGTATCGTAAGGAACATATTCCTCAATTGTTGATGTCGAAGACTGTGTCTGTACGTCATCGCGATTGATTTGAACTACAAGTGCATACTCAATAACTGAGCAATATAAATTGTTAAGAAATTTTAAGGTATTGCGAGTGAAAAATAAAGAGAGTGGGGGGGGAGGGGAGAGATAGGGAGATAGTGGGGGAGATACTGAAGCATGAGCACAAGCACCAATTGAACAAACAATGTCTGTCTGTATGAGTGGTTGCTTTGTGAAAATTCAAGACCGCAATGTATAACCATTGAGATGGGGCTAACCATTTCGTCACAACTGATACCACACAACGAAAACGAAACACTTCCGATGTTGACGAACACTTTGCAAACGTTTGTAGCGTATTGATAGAAAGAGAGAGAGAGAGAGAGAGAGAGGGAGAGAGAGAGAGAGAAAGCAAAATGAAGAAAAAGCGAGAGCATAAATGAATCGAATGTCAATTCCCTTTGGAGACTCGCTTCTTCGGTCATTTACTGCGTACGGTTTATCACAACAACATCATTACTGTTTCTATTGCGTTTACATTATACCGCTTCGACTGCTGCAATCATGCAATTTCTTTCTCCATCATCTTTGCCTGTAATATTTCGTAAAACTACTCAAATTGAGCGTACAGAATGCCATTCCGGTGTTGATTGTTGTTGTGCCTTGTATTTCAACATAGGTTCCAGCCTTTGTTCCAATACACATCTTTTGGTTGACAATTTGTCGCTTGCGTAAAATCGTATTGCCAGCTTTGTTTGACCGAAAAATTTATGGACATAGAATGTCCCCTCTTATTTCAAGAGCATGCAATATGCGTACATCGAACGATAGACTCACTTATATGACGACAAGTTCTATATATCTATTGTGGTGAAGTGCCATCACTATTGTAATAATATTATAGCATTTTATTGTTTGCCAAATTTTCTGAACAAAAGATAAACTTGAATTTGCTATCCTGAACGACCATGCTTCCGAACAATGCAATTAGTTTATGTCTTTCGGTTTTCTTTTTTTTATTCAGAAAAACACAAAAGTTTGCTAAATATACAAATAAGCAATGAATTTTTTCCACACAAACATGTCCTTTTCTAATAATTTTTCTTTTATGTGGGAATTTGTTGCGTTGTATTCGATAGTTTTTTCCATTCAATTATTATTAATAGCAGAAAGAAATTTCATGAAAATTCCATTCATTTTTTCTTGTCTTTTTTCTCAAAATGATCTAATCAACTTAAAATCTTATCTTCATTCTATTTTCACTGAGTTTGTAAATAGTAAATATGGAATACTGAGGATTTCTCTCTCTCTCTCTCTATCCTTTTAAGAAAAAAACTTTCAACCACATTTGATTAAAAAGATGTCATCCGTTGATGTCAATATGTATTCTCTTTGTGTGGATTCAGGTGTTTCATGCTTTGATCTGTCATATTCATTTCATGCACAAAGAGCACTCTTTTGCTTCAAACGATAACAGAGATCATATTGGCTTATGGTAAAATTGCTTTTGTGGTTTGTTGAACTAGTTGCATTAAAAACTTTTAATTTCAAAAGAAATCGCAACGTATTCAAAACAGTTAGTTTTATGTTCCATATTCATTTGAAAGTGAATGGAAATGACCTACAGTCGATTAAGATACAAATCTGGGACACTTAATTACGATAAGCAAATAATGTGTCATAATTAGCACTATACTATAGAAATTTCATTTCAATGTCATATCGCATTGAATTTTTATGTTCGTGTAAAGGCTTAATAACTAGGCTAAACAATATTGAATTAATCATTTGTTTAAATTGATATATTTTTTGATAAAAAAATTTGAAAAAAATCTGTTTAAATCCATTTTAATTTCTTTATTGTTATTTGTATAATAACTTTGAAGGTAACTTGCTGCACTTCATAAAATGCTACAACAGTTGAATTAGTGGTTGAAAAGTATTAAAAGTCGAAAAAGCTCGAAAAATTTTAGTACATTTGAAATCAATAATAAAAACAAGTTCAATTTGAATAGAGCTTAATAGTTCTAAATCAAACTTAAATTGAGTACATTTTTCAATTCTTTCTTGTACTTACATAAGATGGCGCTAGCAAACATATGCGGATTTTCAGTTCAATTCGAATGAATATTTTTACATATATAGAACTTCAGAAAAGTTTGAATCGTTGATTTTTTTTTTTTTATTTAACATCTAAATATGAAAAAAAAAAAATAAATGTTTTACAAAATCTTGCATAATAAAGAAATGAATGGATTTGTGAAATTTCTTAAATGAATAACAATTTTTAACATTTCGACATCGAATAATATCACAAAATAATAAATGATTGTTAAATAAATACATGTAGTTGGTTTTGTTTTGTGTTTTGTGTTTGGTTATTAGCATTAGGACCGATATAATCTAAATGTGAAAAGTAACGAATGATTTGGTTTAGTGGAATGGTGATTTGATTATTATTATTATCTTTTTATTTTTTAAATTAATCGATCGGTTTCAATGAAAATATCATCATAACGTTGAATTAGGACCTTTATAAGTGTGTTTCGTCGAAGTAGTTCACTTGTTTCAAAAGCATTGGTAATACTGACGGAAGTTGAAAACAGTGATGCACCCCATACAATTGATAGATTCGATGCATTCATTAAATTATGTTCTTTGTTTGCGTCAACACTGGAATTGAAACAATATATTGTCAAATAAACAGATTTTTTTTCCTTTTTTTTTTTTTTGTTAAATTTCAACTGGGCATAAGTTACCGTATTAGATGTTGCAGCAAGTACTTTAGTGTTTCTCTTGATAAATAATCAATCGTACTGATTCCATTTCGAATGGAAATTATGCTCGATTCTCTCTCTGCATAAAAATGACATGAACAGTTATTAATTGAACATTGGATAATTTAAAAAAATATTCTTTACCAAGATCCTCAGGTAAATTTTTTACTATATCTTCCGGTATAAGTTCAGTTCCGAGTTCACGGAAAAATTGCTTTAATGCTCCGGTTATTGTGTGCACGTCCTCATCTTTTAACGATACATACTTGGTTCCTTTACGAAGTTTTGATTCATTCATCTAAATAAAATAAGAATTTTCATGAATTTTGATTATTTGAATACACAATTACAAACTTTGTACGTGATGAATACCTTTTTTTTCAGCTTATCAATGCTGTCTTTTTTGCCAGACGCTCGATAAATGCCATTTGTTCTCATATTTTCCTCACTTTCAATTACTTTAATGCATTCAATAACAAATTTTGGAATATCCGTCAATTTATCATCTTTTTCAACTTCATCCAATGTTGCACCAAACACAATGGTTTGATTAGGCCTTTTGATTTCCATTGGGGGTGATGATTCCATACGTAATTTTCCATTCAAATTTTTATAAAAAAGTCCTTGAACTACATCGTCTTTTTTCGCATTACTTTTGCTTATATCGAAGCGTTTGTATTGCACTGAACAATAAAGAGAAGAAAAAAAAAAAAAAAATCATTCAAACGAATGATTAATAATAAATTCCTATTATGGTATGTTTTTTACTTTGCTACAATCACAAACGTAGATAAATTTGAATTAATTAGTCGTATATTACGACTTGTAATAAATTATTCTACTTACATTTATTCAAGAAACCAGATTCTTTTTTGTTTTTGCTTTCAACCGTTGTTGAATTAGATGAACTCGACGAATTTATCGACAAATTTGATGATAAGTCAGTCTCTTCGGTTTTGTCGCTTTGAATGGAACTTTTCGTCGTATCCGAAACCGATTCAATTGATTGCGCATTTTGCAAATTGTCATTGTTTTGATTGTTATACTCAGCTGATTTCTGATTTAATAAATACGATTCCGACAAAATCTAAAATAAAATCAATGAATGAGATCATCTTTACTATATTTTAATTACAAAATTATTGCTTAAGCTATGTGTTCAAAATTATTTTAATAAATTTAAAATCAGGTTTTTCTACTCGATATAACACGAACTCACCACATCTTCTTCATCATCAATATAGTCAACTGTTCGAAGCATGTTTTTCCATGCATGTACACTATCTAATTTGATTGAAGCGTGAGATTTATTGCATGAATAAGTCGATTGTTTTTCAATTTCATTTGGTCCATTTTGTTTGACTGCACGATTATATTTCGAGCAATTGTCAAAACTTTTCCTATCCATATTTGTATTACATTTCGTAGTTGTGTTGCCATTATAATCATAAATGATTTCATTCCATTTTGGATTCGTTGTATGATATAATATACAAATTGCTTGATAATGTGGTTTTTCATTTAAATTATGCGTTGATAAATGTGTTTTATGACTAATCGGTAGCGTAGCACAATATGAATGTTCAACTGTATCGATAAGCTCACTGGAAAAAAGAAACTCTCCTTGCGCTGGTTCCCATTCGCTACCATCACGTGTTGTTGTTCCATCACTTTCATTTTCACAACGATCAAGATTATTCATTGAATCCTCGTTATACTTTGGATCAATACCCGTTCCAATAGTCTTGAACATCCAAATTTTTTGATAAATATTCTCTTGGTTTCTTTTTTCATTATCATTTCTGTTTATTTCACTTCCCACTCTATTTTGCATATTCATGTCATATGCTTTGTTCATTGCATTCGATGAGTAATCGGTTTTTTTCACTGTGAAATCATTCAATGATTTGGCAGAAATATTACAATTTTTGGCACTTGGTTTACTAAAATCATCCAATGTTTTCACTTTTTCTGCATTAGCATTGGCTGCACACTGTTTTCGTTTAACAAAATCATCAATTGATCGTTTGTGACGTGCCCGCAATGGAGTTCTCAGCAATAAGTTCGATGACCTCATTAAGAAGGCATTCGTCAAACGACCTTTTCTACCTTTCATTAAATGATCCACACTCGAGTTTATCGTTTTACTTTTATCACATTCAGCTAATTGCTTTGTAAGGCCCATTTTGTCGATTAACTCGGTAATTTGTTGAAAATTTAGATATTTCGTTGGTTGCACTAATTTCGTTGACCACTGTAATGAATTATGCGGTTGACTCACAAGAAATTTCATAAAAAAATGAATACGTCTGTCTCCGCAGACGAGCGTTATGCGATTTAAACTGGTCGACAGTGTGACTTGTTCCATGTAGAATGTTTTCAACATTTGTAAATATTGCGATGTGATTTCAAGCGCAACAGTGTAATTGATGTGTTGTTGTTCATTCGATAAAGGCGCTAGTTGATTCGTTGATTTCATATAAACAATTTCATCACTATTTTCGATGCTATCAATTTCATTGCGATTCCAAAATGGTAAAAGGCTTGATGATTGCTGTTGAATATGTGCTGTTTCAATATCCGGTGCCATAGTATCCGGTGACAAAGTTTCATCAATCGATACATCACATATTGAATCTTTAATATAAATAGCATTCCGTTTCGAATGCATTTTGTGCTCCATTAAATTCTCTTTAAATAATTCGATGCGCCGCAATAAGTTTGTTTGACTACCACTTGTTGTAGTATTCGTTTTGTTCATATTGTTTCTGTGCTCAATTGACCATTTTATGTTCGTTGCGCATTCATT
Source organism: Resseliella maxima (assembly GCA_029041755.1). NCBI lineage: Eukaryota > Metazoa > Arthropoda > Insecta > Diptera > Cecidomyiidae > Resseliella > Resseliella maxima. The sequence goes on along the minus strand of JAQOWM010000596.1, from coordinate 923,950 downwards.
TCGCATTTTTGATGGCAGACATTTAGTTGAACTACATTCAAATTGGCTATTATCATCGGCATACTCGTACGTTTGTTGTTTGAGCATTTGCAACCATTGTCGAAGCAATTCATTGCTATCAAACACTGGCAGGACCACTGATGATGGTTTTCGTTCAGTTAATGCTATTGAATGTGATTGTAGAGTCGAGACGGATGACGAATTATATGTGAAGAACGATGACGCCGATGTTGAATCGTATATTCTTGATTTTATCCGAGCCCTTAGTTTGAATGGACTCACACTCGCATATTTACTATGCTGAATCGCGTCTTCATAACTCGGAGGCGCATACGAATTACTATATAATATCGTATCGCTGACTATTGATTCTGAATATGGTGAATATAAATGGGGTGGCGTCAAATGATAATTTTCGAGGAAATTCGAATCACTATTCGATGCTCGAAACAAACGAATTGGTTTCGATGGCACATCGGTAACTATTTCATCATTACTATTTATTAATTCACTGCACGTATTCTCTTTTTGTTTGGTAGACAACGACTGATTTTTCAACTCAACAATTTCATTTAAATCAAATGTTTTGTTTGTTTTGAACACTTTGTCTGTGTTATGAATAATTTCGATTTTTGGTTTTTTCTTTTCAGTGTCATTGGTTTTGGTTGTTAATTTTTGTTTAAAACTGCCCAAAAACTCACTAAATTGCTTACCAAATTGTCGATTAACAACAATCGGTGGTTTTTTTACCAACACATCGATCACTTCACCAGTTATTGGAATACTTTGTAAATCAGTTGTTAAATTTTGGTTGCGTTTGCAATTTTTATTCAAACATTGATCACCATCGAACAATGAATGACACGATTCACAAATATTTTCATAAATATTTTCAATTTTTTGTTCGTCTGTATGAATGGTTCGATTGTTGACATCACAATGCAAATGGTAGGCGCCGTTACCGATAGCAAAACCACAAAATTCACACAAATTTTCGTAAACAGCAAATCGTTGTAGTTGTTCCGTACGTCGATTTAAATTAGCATTTCGTTGTTGTCGCTTAAAGTAATTGCTACTTTCGGCCGATACATTCACATGAATGTGATTATTTTCAATTTTATGTCGCCCAAAATAATTTACATCGGGACTTTGTTTTATGTTCAAATCATAAATATCGCCTTGGATACGATGGTATTGCTTTTCACACTGATTTTTGCGATAGGCCAAATCATTGAAATGGCAGTAAACACATGCAGTCGATACACAATTCAAACTTGTACTGACGGAATTACAACTGCTTTCGATGCGTTTGCCACAACTACAATTCACCGCCTGATTCGTCAACGATATTTTATCTTTCTTCTTTTTACGCTTCTTCCGTTGCTTATTCAACGTTACTGCCGACGCTAAATCAGTGGCTGTAACACTAACGCTTGATACGCTTGCATTTGGCTGTTCGTTATTATTTATATAATTTCCAGAAATTCTTGACATCATAACGTCACACTGTCTTTGTAGCTTGCAAACTAGAATAAAGAGAGAGAGAATAAAAAACCACACGAACATGCGTTGCCAATGTTTACTGTTTATCTCATTTGCTTTCGGTCTTTGAATCACTACAGCTGAACGCGTGAGTGTATTTCCATTCAGTATCTGACTGATTTTACAATTTTGATATTTCACATGAATTACATTATTCTTGCCCTTTTATTGTTTGCCTGTTTGCTCACACCGCATTTTATTTGCATTTTTTAGACATTTTTATGTCACTTCGATGTTGTTTCATATCGTCCATAATTTGGTTAGATTGTGATTGTTGTCTCTTTTGGGATCACACACACACACGCATTTCTCGATAACTTATTTGTATAAATGGCATTCCAATGCTTATTTTAGACATATGTTGCCGCCAAGCTGACTCATAAAACACACGCAATGATATCGCTATCCAATATGGAGTGAGGTCTTTCTACTTTTTTTATTTTATTCTAGAGATTTTTGTCTAGCGACGAGCAGCAGCCGTTGCTGTCAGTATTTACAAATCTATCCGCTCTCACTTGTTAAATGATTAACGTATGAATAGTAATAGATGCGTAGTAAACAACACCAACGGACTATGAAAACAATTTACTATACACGATTGCATAATATTCGATGAATGATTGGTGATTTTATGCTTTGATATGTTTCAATTTAATGTTTCGCCAGTTTTCTTGGATGTTTGCCAATTTAAAATGGATTGAGGAAAAAAAAATTATATATATTGTTGATATCAAACAGAATCTCTGAATTAATCTCGAATGAACAGGAACACCGTTTTGGTGTTTGCACAATTTCGTAATACACGTGAAGTAAAAGCAATTCAGTTATTCAGCCGTAACAAAACCATCAAGCGGAATACGGTAACTTGTTAATTGAAACCCGTGAAAAGAAATACGCGATTTAGAGCAATAGAAAAAATGTGTTATATTTTTAACCACACTCAACTTCAATTAAATTCAGTCAGACTTAATCTTTCTATTTTTTTTAAATGTCACTTGAAAAAATGCGTATTTTGCCAAAAGAAAAATAGAATACTCGCTCACGCATGGTTTTCATCGTTTATTCTACTACTTAAGAATTGTTTATTTTTGGCGTCGATTCCCTTTTTGCGTCGCAAATTCTTAGTGTGACGATGTCTTATTATAAATCGCACAGATTGTTTTTTGTCGGAAGCAAGTGTATTTTTTACCGAATGAATTATTGTAAGAACCACTTCAACTTCACCCCGTTTATAATCGAAATATTTTTTTCATAAATATTTCTTTTCCGTTTTAATTATATTTTTTTTTTTTTTTTCTAAATCAAAACACCGCCAAGTATTCAGAGCAAAACTTTAAGCCGATGAACTTGTTTCGTGCAATTTGCTCAAGTGAAAATCTAAACCGTTTCATCTTGGTTTGCGTTCGCAAACGAACTGACCGAGAAGAAATATTTCAAGAAACAATTCCTACACACAGATCGTTGTCGTCGTTCATCGTTGTTGTCTCGTTAAATTCTCTCGCACCCGAAAGAGCCACACAACAGAACAGTTAGTTTTCATTTAATCAAAAACTATAATCTGTTGTATACAATAATACAATACAAACCGGCAATGTGAAAAAATATACAAATTGTTGGGTACTGACACACACACACACACACACACACACACACACACAACACACACTTTACACTGTTTTTGGTGCATTTGATTGAAATTGAAGCAGAACCAAAATATGAACTACAAAAGCAGAGAAGCAATTGAACGTCATCCAAATTGAACCGAATAAAATGTTTGTATCACGAAATACAATTGAGTAGCTAGCTAATTGTGTGACTGAATGTTTCGATATGAATGCATGTTCCAATTGATTATCTTTTTGAAAATCGAGCATAATTTGTGCTGAGCTTGCGATTGTTTGTTTAATTTACTTTTTTTTGTTGATGTTGTGTGAGTTCTCACTTGTATTTGTTTTGATTGATAATTGACCGTACGCACTTGAAATGGGGCGTTTTTCCACTTTCCTTTATTGCTAAGGTTCTTTAATCATCTTCAATAACCCGTATACAGATAAGAATGGAATTTTATCGGAACATCGAATGCATGAATTGAGCAACTTTTTAAAAAAAGGTTCAATACGCCTTTAGAATGTCGTTGAATTGCCGCAATAAAGTCACGTAACTTAATGAAACATTCACTTTTAATGAAAATTTACATGCTTAAACCATGTTTGAATGATATAAAGTCGCGAATTCAGTTCTATATAACAATAATTTCGATTGTACTTTGTCCGTAAAGTAAGACATTTTATTTAATTAAATTTTTTGTTTGGAACTCAATTTATCTACTGAAATTCAATTAAGTTTTTACAGCGTTGCCTTTTCATTATGCATTTACACATTATGCATGAATAATGCAATGTATATGTATTCGTGTGCGTATATCGAACTGATCTATTTAATTTCAACGCCGAGCAACTTAATGAATATATCTTTTGATCTCTGTTTGAGTGAATATGGTCCATAAGTCATAATTGATAAACGCCAGAAACGTCGTCTCCTCACGCGTTCCGTATTTATCGTTGGAATTGAACGTTTTTAATCTTAATTAATTCTTCAGAGAAACAGTAGCCAATAAAACAAAGTAACGGACGTTCCAAATGCATTCTGCAATTAAAAATAAAATAAAAACGAAGCCCATATTTTATTCTCATCAAACAATAAAACATGAACACGACAAAACAGAAGACGGATATGATTGAGCATTTTGAGCGCTTCGATTGTTTTAAATGTGTTGTTAATGTTTCAAACATTCGCATTATTTTTTCTCCTTTTCATTTCAATTTTCGACTTTTATGATTTCTGCGCATTCACAGTTCGCTTACAGTAAACAACACATACAAACGATACAATATTGTGCATAGTTGCATGGCATTTTTCATTTGCCTGTGAACGATTTTAAAATGATTCACCATTTCTTATTTTCAGACATTTTGAATGCAAATCCAGTCGGACAAAGACGACTTTTGTTATTGTAAATAATATTTTCGCTTAGTTTTCAGAATTGACACAATGTATTATGGGGGATTTTCTCTGTTTGAAAAGAAAATCATGCACAAACAAATAAAAACAGCAACATTTGTTTACATTTTTTTTCTCTTCATTTTAAACTGTAAATATTCGAGCTCTGTGTTCTTTCACTCTATCAACAAATTTTTTGCAAATATATGGATTTATGGCTATGCATTCATATGCATTAGCATTCGATTCGTTAAAATGAAATGTTCGCAATTGTGGCTGCAAGTCGCACACAATTTGGCACCCATTTGGCAAATGAAATTCGAGAAAATGATAATTTAGTGCTAGATGTTCTTTTTCACACGAGATGAAAAGAAACTTAAATTAGTCTGCGATTGTTAAAAAGATGCTTTATTTTCAAGCATTTTATTATTTATTTCTGTGTTTTGAGCTCAATTTAATCACTTGTGTTATACTTCCATTGGAATTCTTGCTTTGTGAATGTTCTTTTCTTGATATATATATATATATGTGTGTGTGTTCTGTGTCTTTTTTTCTCTTATCGCTATTGATATGGTAATTCATTGTTAAGAATCACACGGCCGATTTTGATATATCTTCATTTGAAAGATCTTTTTTTGTTTTTATTCGGAACATTCTATTTCGTTCTAAAATGTTGAGATTTAGTGACAAATTGAATGCAATCAAATTTTATTTGCATTTTTCTGCTAGTTCTGGTTTAAGAATAAACCAAAAGCTATCATTAGTTCATTTACATTAACAATTTTCATATTGAAGAAAAATGTGTAATTTCATAACAACCAGACCACGAAATATCATCATTAAATTTAAAGAAGCTATTAAATTGTTGTGCATTCAGCATATTGCTTGCGTACGGTATCTCTTTTCGAAAGCAATCAAAACTCGAATATGAATCATTAAGATAAAATAACTGTTTTCTATAGCATATTTCAACAATTAAAAATAAAAGCAACTGCAACAGAAAATAGTACAGAACAGGAATTCACTCATTTCGTGGCAACGACAAACAATGCACTTTCGTTCAATCGCTTAATGTTCATTACAATCAAATTGAATGAGTTCAATTAGCGTATGCTCATCATGGTAATTCGAATAATGTTTATTGGTCGAGATTTATTTACTCAAATTGATTGATTCAACTGCTAATATCAATGCTTAAAACTAAACAATATATCAATTGAGGCTCATTTTCACGCACACATACACACACACACACACACAGAGAGAGAGAGAGAGAGAGAGAGAGAGAGAGAGAGAGAGAGAGAGAAGAGAGAGAGAGCGCACACACTCAAGATATTCAAGTGCTTTGTTTATTTTGTCTACAGCATTCATAACAAAATTGCAAGTTTAGTTCATCGAGCGTTAGAATTTGCTAAAAATCATTTAACTATTGGTTAGCAACAAATTGCAATGCAATTAATAAATACATCCATAGAATTGCAATAAAATCCAACGTGATCTTATTGTATAAATTTGACGTAAGAATTTGCGATGTTCATTAAATCGAATGCCTTGATTTTAGTTCACGATCTGAATTTTAAATAAACTTCTAAACATTATAATGGAATTCATTTAAAATGCATAGATTTCTTTACGATTATAAGCCAGTTTTAAACACTTGAATGTAAATCCCTTGGGAAATATTTTCAACGACTTCCATCTAATTTGATTTTCAACTCATTTTTTTTTTTTTTTTTTTTTTTTTTTTTGTTCTATTATCTATCTTCAATGAAACAGTTTCTTTCACAATGACTTTCCGTATGTAAACCAGTCAATTTGACAATTTTCTAGAATGTTTTGAATTGAAATGAATGAAATTTCCCAAGAACAAATTGTACGCTATCATTATTTGTGGTTCAAAATGTTAATTAGACTCATCTTGTGTAGCATTCAAACGTTAAATGCTTCATTTCATCTCTTTCAAGCAATGATTGGTGTTATTTTTTGCGTCATTTCTCGATCTGTGTGATGTGAACAAAAACACGCACACATTCTTCCATTGTGATTATTGCATAGATATTTAATTGCTTCGCTACATAACAGAGATTATGCACTGCGAGTTCGTTATTTCTCAAGTGTATGCTATTAGTCACAAAGTAACAATTAAAGTGGCAAGACGCCAAACTCACCAAATGGAGTTATAAAATTGATATGATCACTTTGTGCCAGCTATTTTGTACTACTGGTAATTTGTTCAATTGGACACATGCATGTGTTGAATGTGCTACAGCGCCTTTCCATATGGCTTTATTACTTTACGCTTATTCAATGTCAACAAAGTTCAATCAATTTAAAACAAACCGAAGCGTATACGCACCAATTCGTCAAATTATATTATGAATCATTGGTTCAATCAATCGAAATCTTGGAAATATAATTACGACAATGAAAAAAAAATCTTTGAACACATGGCAAACACTTTTTCTAAGGATATAACTTAAGTGTGGGCGATTAAACTTACATCAATCTCTTTGTTTTTATCCATTTGAGAATTCTTACTTGGACGACCCATTTGACTTTTGATTTTATAAATCGATCAATTTTTTCTTAATCAACCACGCGATCAATTTCGTTTTTTATTTTCACAACTTTTTCTTAGATGCAAAATTTTGCAAAATCAATGCGCTTAAGAAACACTTTACAAGAAAGAAAACAAAATAATCACTTGTTTTCAGCTCAGCAATATATTTTACTCTATTTTATGAACGCACCAATTTCCAGAGTAAACACATGGAAATCTCGTAAAATCAATTCACCTCGAAACCATTATGACAAAACACACATTGAAAACGTTAAAAATATACGCTCAATGAAATTATTGAACTAATTTCAACATTCACTGTAAACAATCAAAATTTTTTCGGTTACACTGAGTAAAAACTGTAGAAAAAAAAAAAAACAAAATCGGATGAATTTCATTCACATTTATGATGGAATTGTCTTCGTTTGTCTTGAAATGATGGTCGTTCAACAACTGTAAACGGAATGTAAACGTATTTCACGTAATTTCATTTATCAAATTGTAACTCGAACTATAATCTTATCAAGTAATTAAATACAAATGACGAATTGAATCAACGTACATTTTATTTGTGTATAAATATGATAAACAATAATAACGAAGAGTTTTCTGTACGCGCTCTGTGTTTGTTTACCTTGTCGATCATCAAACGAAAATATTGTACTGAATTGTTTCGAAAAAAAGAGTTTTTTTCTCATTCGAAAAGAAAAAGACGTTGGATTTGAACAGATAGATGAATCTCTGTTTAATGGAATGCATTGAAATAACTCAGTGGCTATAGTTTAGTTGAGACGCTGTTGTTCACCTATTGAATCGATGCATGTAAATCACTTATTATTCATTAACAGTATTTTCCATTAGTGTTAGCGATGCGCTATGCTTTTACGCTTGCGTTATTATTTATCATCTGATTAAAAATCATTCCGTTTTAAAGCATTTGATACAAACGGAAAATGTTTTCATGCACAGCACACGAATAATGATAAGCACGGTTAGAGTGATTTGAAAAGACGTTCGCATTCGAACGTAACAATCGGTTTGCATTTGTACCAAACTGTGTCTGGTCTTCTTTCTGCTTTGAATCTGTTACAACTTATGCAATAAAATCTATAATGTAAGTTTTTTTTGAAAGCCGATGAAGAAAAAGAAATAACAATTAAATTTGTATGCTTGAATGCTTGCGTTGTCTAGTGAACAATTGCAAGAAGTTTGTTAACTGTTGTATTGCTTATTGTATGTTGAAATTTTGTGTTTGCTTTTTGTCGCAGATCTTTCAATTCATATGCAACGTTTTCAATTATCTGTGACTTTCAAAGTCGATTAAATTATTAGCAGTTGTGGAATATGCTTAATAAATCGAAAATATTTTATGTGTGCTCCATCTGCTAAAAAGTAACATTTTTTCATTGAGAAAAGCCCTCCAAATTATAATTTGTGATCGTTAAATCGTGAATCATTTACGAAAGCCGCAAGTAAAATACACACTATTGGATGAATTTCAGTGTTGCCAGAAGAGGTTCAATGTGAAATAAGTCAAAACATATTATTAACGATTTTAAAAGTATTCATTCAGTTTATGGAAAAATATGTGTGCGGAAAAAAAAAAGTTTATTGAGAAAATGAAAATAAATATACAAATAAAAACCAAATTATTTACAATTTAAATCTTTCAAATCCATTTGGACTGTCAACATACATACGATTTCGCCATGATTCAAATTCGCCGCAACAAATCGCCATATGTCAGTGTATGTTTTCGGTTTTATTTTTATTTTTCCCAAATAAATTTGCTAGACAATTGTCAAAATCAATACAAATTGCTTTAAAGTCTTTTAAATAGACATCGTCATAAAAGTGTACAACCACAAAGCTTACAGTATGAAACTCTTAAAATGATTGTTTTTGTGTAGCGTGTATGTGGACATTATTCAATAAAAATTCGACTTAGTCATATTTAAAATTTGCGTTTGCATTTATATTTTCCAACAATTTAATTAATTTTTCTTCAAGTTTTAATTGAAATGTGTTTAAGTTCAATTGAGGATTGTGGATGAAGTTAGGTTTGCCGAATCATTAAACAAAGAAACCAAAACAAAGTGTGCAAAATCAACAAGCGTTTATTGATTAAATTCTCTTTCGCCTGCATATATGATGATGATAAAATGTTTCAATTGGTAAGTTTAGGTGAATGATGTGGAATTTTATGGACAAATTAATTGAAAAATGAAAATTTTAAAAACATCAATTTGAGTTTATCCAGACGATATAGTACGCTGCGTCGAAGAAAAAAAATTCGTCATATCAACTGGAAGAAGTGATTGCGTCTTAATACGGCGGTAGAGTTCATATGTTTGCCTCAGTTTAACGTATTGTATAATGTTAAAGGGATGGTGTGTGTGTGTGTGGTGTGTGTGTGTAAGAGAATATGTATCTGTGTGAACAAAAGAATGGGTAGATTTTCCTCGTTCAACATCATTGAATGTTTGTATGTCGCCGCGCCGTATTTGATATACCAAGCGAACTGCATTTTCCCTTATTTTATACAAACTTTTCCCTTTTCGGTGTATTATGCTCCATAGTGTGAATTCACCCGTATTCGTGCGTCATCCGTGTGGTGGTTGTGCATGTGTACTTGTATACTGTTGGCCACCGCAATTCGTTGTTATCGATTTTTCTTTTCGTTTTCGCCACTTTTCAACTTACACTCTATACATAGTATTCAGTGCAGAGAACATCGTAGAACATACTTCATGTTCTATTTCAATTTTTGTGTGCTCTGGATCTTAAGATAAAGTTCTGTTTTTTTTTGTTTGTTGCAAAACAATTTCTGTGAATATCAATTAAACCATTGCAAATTACTCGCATTATTAAATTAAATTGTACGTATCTTATCACAAGTGCAAGCATTCTAATCGAATTCAATCGAAATATGCAAATTTATTGCGTCTGGCTACAAAGCCCATTGTTTGAGGCTTAGAAAAAATGTCATTCTTATTTGAAAAGTTTTAAAAGAAAGTGAATGAATTTTGTGTTTTAGAAATGGAATTTCAAAATTATTGAAAAATTTCATAAAAATGGAATAAGATTGAGTGAAAATATTGCTAACACTAATTCGAAGCTGTGAATATATTTACAATTGTGTTCGTTTAACAACCCCAAATGACAATCGATGATTCATTCCACCTTCCCCATAACATAATATTCGCCCTCTCTATATTCGTTTCGTCATATTTCGTTTCGTTTCCTTTTCTTGCTTTCGTTCCTTCTTTTTTTTGTGTAATCCATTCTTTGATTTATTTCGTTCTTTAAACAATTTTTCAAAAGAAAAAAGAAAAAGCGCACACACATTTTGCGTGAAACCACACGCAGTGCGACTGTAAATGTGCATTTTATCCCATTAAGTCTATGACTTTTAAACATATGTTAAGGTTCAATATCCTGTGCATATTTCCCATTGTAAATTTTCATTGGAAATGTTCATTTAAATTCTATATTTTTTCAAACATTTGACAGTGTTCATATTTAAAGGAGCGATGATAAGTGCAAATGTGCAACAACAACAGCAGCAAGTGGATAATAAAAAAGCCACGAACGCAAATTACAATCGGAAATCGCAAATCAATTTAGCACATTATACAAATAATCGAAACATTCTTAGCGACAACAGTTATTACGTTGCAAAGGATTATAATTCAGCAATTGATTTGTCTGGAAATCAATTATTGTCGCCACAAACAACAACAAGCGCAAACGTAAATATTGCATCAAACCATCCATCAAATATACTTACAGTCGATTCAAATGTTTTAAACGATCAAATATCTGCATTATTCCCAAAGTGTCGACCAAAAAATGATGCAAATTTAAATAAAACAACTTTATACATTGAGACAAATAATACAACATTAGCTTCAGCTTCATTATTGCTGGCATCATCACCATCAAAAGGCGACTACAAAAATCAAAATAAATTATTTAACGACAGTGAGAGCCCCGATAATACGCTTATTGATAATAGTAGAGCTTATACGCGCAATATGAATAACCAAAACACAGATGCATCACTCAATGATGGCGCTATTGAACTCATCCAAAATAATATTAGCGGAATTAGCGAAACGGCTTCAAGAATGAATCACGCTGGCTATGCAACACGATGTAATTATTATGATACATGTTTGTCTTCTTCTTCTTCTTCTTCTTCTTCTTATTTTTTCTTAAAAGATACTATTTCATAGAAACATTTTTGTAAAAAGTAAACATATTTAATCCATAATCAATATTTCCTATGTGCATTATTCAGTGTATCAACATAATAGCAATAGCAATAGCAACTACCAACGCAATGCGAATAATCAACACCAAAGCAACGACTATTTGGGTGGTTTCGACAGTTCGAATCAAATGTCAAAAGCGCATCAGAAATGGGAGAATTCATCAAATGATATACGGAAATGGTCGGACAATGATGATTTCATGCGTGACGGAAACATTTGGGAGAAGCGACGACGCACACCAAATACAACGCCCGCCAGTACAGTATTAAATTCGCCCGATTTTAATGAAATGCACCATTATTCGCATAATCCAGTGCAACATCAAATAAAAGTTGGCCGTAGCCCAGTCAATCAGCATGATCACAATAAGGAAAAGAATAATGCTAGTCCAGTTTCACCAGTACAGCTACATCATCGTTCCACCAAAAGGCCAGCCACATTGGTCTCAGATGGCGAAATTGTAGTTTTCGATGATATTGACAATTGGCGAAATCAAAGCGACAAGAACTTTACAACTCAAAACAAAACATCACAACAACACCAAAATTATTTGAATGGCAAATCTCAAACAAGCCATCGGTTTAACCACATGTTATTCGATGACGATGACGAAGATGAACGCAATAATACTACAAATTCTTTCAGCACTGAGAATGTTACAAAAATGATTGGTAAGTTTTACGACAAAACCTTCACAAGTATCCTTCAGATCCTTTAATTTGTTTGAATCCACTGCTTTCGGTTGAATTCAAAAACCAAATCTCCCGTATAGTATTTTCATTTTTTTTAACGACGTGTCTATGGAAATTAAAAATTGAAAAAGAAAGAAAAAAAAAATCTTAAGATGAACAGCCGTATAATTTTCTTTCAAATTGGCAACAATTGGTTATTTTTTTCCTATGTTCTTCTTATTTTCTATCACTTCCGTTTGCTCTCTCAATCTTTGTGTCTAAACGAAAAAAGGCATTCTGCCGATTGCAGAGTACGAAGGTTCACCAAGACGATTTGGGCTCTATCAGCAAGATCTACCTCTTCATCAATATCAATACACGTCAACAACAAATCAACAGCACTTCGAACGCCCACCAAGCTCACGGAAAATGCTCACATCACCAACATTATTTCCACCTCGACCCGGTTTTCCGAAGGTAAAACAACTATCGATAATAATAATTGAAAAACACTTGAAATGCACGAATTAAGACTTGAATTTAAAATAAAATTTTCCAGCGTATTACAACATCACCATCGAATGGAAGCATAAACGGAACTATTGGTGATGAGGCTAAAGAGAAATTTAACAATGCAACAGGATTCGAATACCAGAATAATGCAGTGAAACAGCGATCACCATCGGTGTCACCAACTCAAAATGCATCGTCGCCCATCATTCCAAACAAACAAGTCACAACGTGTGATACAAATTCACCCTCGAACTCACAAGCAGTGCCTATATCATCAGAAAATTCTCCCTCATCACCATTGAAAAGCGAAAATAACATCACAGTCGGTGAAAATAATTCAAAAACATCACCAAAATATTCGGGTGAGTACAGTACCAAATTCAATTCAATTCAATTTTTAAAATTCAATTGATGAAATCTAAAATTTGTATTTTTATGATTTATTGCTATTTACAGATCGATTATTATATTTATCCGGTAATGCTAATCGTTCGTCATTCAATACTACAGCTCCAAATACGACCACATTTGATTATTTGTATGAGTTTTCGGAAACGCGCAAAGTGCTTGAAGACTTTTTCAAATGTCCAACAAACGATGAGGAAAAGAAGATTGCCGACTGTTTTAATGAAAGTGACAATGGAAGTCTTGTAAGATTACTGGTTTTTTGCTTTATCGGTTGCGTTAAACCAAATAACTAATTTGATTGACTTTTTTTCGGACAGGAAAATTTAAATGAAATCGATGAGAAAAGTGCAGACAACAATTATATTGGAGAGCGTTTGGCTAAAATTCCAACAACAAACAATAAAGATTATAATAATACGTCCTCGTATCAATCACCAAAATCTCGATACGCAAACAATTATACCAATCAAGCATCTGAAGAATATGAGAATAATGATGTTGAATTGTATTTGGATTCAAATAGTCGGAGCAGTGGTGAATTGGCCGATACGGAATTGGAAATGAATCAGCAAAGACGTTATTCTCGACATTTCACCTTATCACCCGAAACAACTGATTATGATTCGAATTGTGGTGATTTAGATAGTTTATCGAATGATTTAAATGGCTGCATTGGCATGAATAATCATTGCTTATCCGGTTCAGGTTTGAACAATTCGAATGCAATTGTTCCAGACTATTCACGTTTGTACACTAGTATGCCAGTTCTAGAAGATGGCTTATCAAGCGGCCATGCATCCGACACTGAAAATAATAATCCAGTTACATATTCGGTGAATAGTGTGTCAATGACAATGATGACCACAACAACAACAACAACAACATCGGCCACAACATCGTCATCGATGACGACAAACAGTTATGCAACAATCAATTCAACGGCAACAATGAACAACATGTTTGATAACAATTATTTGGCTGGCAATATGAATAGTATGGGAAAAACTCCAGTTAATTCGATTGTAAGCAACACAAGCAATGCAAACCAATCAAATAATATTAACTTGGTGGATGTATTAAGTCCAACAAATACAATCGACAAATCAATTAATAAAGAACCAGATGCTCAAAATTCCATTGGTAAATACATTTTATTTTAATTTTTTTTTTTTTTTTTTTTTTTCAAACAAAAATCAACTCAATTTGTCATTGTTATACTTTGACCTATGCAGATGGGTTTGGAATGGATTGTACCACTGGATTACCTAGCAACCAAAAACAACAACAACAACCACCGCAGCAGCAAACGACTTTATTGCAACAACAACAACAATCCAAAGAGGAAAAACATGTGGATAGTAAAAGTTATTTAGACTCAGATATTACGTCCATTTTTTCAAATCGTAAGGACACTTTTTTTTCGAATCTACAATTTGCATTATTACTGATTACTGTTTGTATTGTAGCTCCCTTAGCACAGATGAGCACCACACATAACAATGTGAATCTGTCATCGTATCATGACGACCACAATGATACAATTCATTCAACATTGAAAGATATTCGTAATTCGATGCAACAAACAAAACCTCTTCATACGCCCACGAAACAACAGCAACTGCAGCAACAGCAACAGCAACACGAAGAGGATAAAAAAACAACAAAAAATGATAGCAACTCACCGGTATGGCTTCCTCGCCATCATCATAATCAACATAATCAATCACGTGAGAGTCTCAATTCGGATAACAATCCATCAAAAGCATTAAGTGTGGATGATGAGGAAGCCGATACTGATTTAGAAACCGATCGTTTACTTGGTCAGCAACGTCTTGATGATCATGGTTTTTATGATGATAAGGTAATAATTATACCTAAAGGGGAAACAACAACAGTAAATAAAAATAAATATTGCAAATATTCTGCAAATATTCTGCAAATATTGTTAATATTGTGAAATATCATAAATTTTCTAAAAAAATTAGCTTACTATAGAATAGTACTCCTCACCATAATAGTGAGGTGGGTCCGTACGTCACTTCCTAAACAGATTAGAAAATAACTATACCATTTGGAATATTTTCGCAGAAAATAATTTTCTAATTATTGTGATGAAATTTAATTTCAGTCTAATTGGTGTGATCGCCCATCGCGCTTAATTAAATCACCCTCGACGTCACTTTCATCTAAAACAACGCAACAACAACAACAACAACATCACGCACAAACATTCTCATCTGCTTCAATTCGACAAGGTTAGTCATATTACCAAAAGGATTTAGTGGCCAAAAATTAAAAATAATTGATTGAATACTTTAGGTATTGCAACTGGTGTATCTGCAACAAGTGCTAATAATAATTCATCGAATTCATCTTCATCGCCACCGAATCAACAATCATCAAATCAACATTTACCAAAGAATTCGAGCGCCATCAATCAAAATGAAAATAAGGATAGCCTAACATCACCAACAAATCACACAAAGAGCCCATCCGATTCACAAAGTTCGAAAACTGAAACGGACAAAATTCGTTCCGGAAAGTCACGTAATAAAGAAGGTAAATGACATAAAAATATGACATATCTGATAAATCTACTGAAAATCTCCATTTATCTTTCTAATTTTTCGTTTTTATCCAAAAAATGTCATGCAAACTAACCTAAATTATAATCCAATGTGTGACATCATCAAAAATACAAATTACATTTAAATTTACATACAAATCTAAACAACTAACGAATGACCATTGACTAACACAATACTTGATGAACTGGAAATGTGTAAGTGGCAATATTGGTTTACAATTCATTTATTATTATTTTGTTGCATTTTTTTTTATTTACATTTAAAAATGAGTCTAGATCATTCGAAAAATATTTTAATTGCATTTTTTTATCTTTCATTTTCCCTTATATTATAAATAGGTCGTTATTGGGATCCAGCAGTTCTGATTGAAGGCGTTTTGTTCAGAGCTAGATATTTGGGATCAACTCAACTAGTTTGTGAGGGACAACCAACTAAATCAACTCGAATGATGCAAGCTGAAGAAGCAGTTTCACGTATTAAGGTAAACCAATTTGAAATAACATTGCACTGAACGATAACATACGAATCATATGAAAATTCCTCGTAGTAAAGCTAGTCATATAAAACTATTTTTAATTGAATAGAAAAAAATATTAAAATTATTAGGATTTTGGATTCAGAAAGATGAACGATTAATTTATAAAAATAATTTTTATCGCAAACTAACTGAATGAAAAATTGTATATTTTCTTTCTCTTTCCTTTGATTAATCGTTTCGCAATTTGATCTGATAACTAACACAAATGACCGCTGTACGTGGAATAACAAACACAAAACAAATTAACAAAATTGAATTTCAATAGGCATTGGTATGTAAAAACAAAAAATAACTACAAACAATAAAAATTATGCATTTTGTACAATGCAACTGCAAATTTCAAATCAATTTCATTTCGTATTTTTGTCTTTCGATGCTTCGCACAAAATTTTGTTTTTGCACAGTAATCATCAAATAAAATTGGTTCGAAAGTTTTCAAATTTTTCTTTTGTAAATCACAATGAAATGTCCTTTTATGTTGCCGTCAAAAATTCACTCTCGTCAAATTTCATATTAATTAGATCGCATTTATTAATTCGTTTTGTAAATTTTTTTTTTCATGTGTTTGTGTTGTGCTTATCATTATTTGTTGTATTGAGATTGTTGGATTTGTTGATTGTTTTCATAAATATTTTCATTTTTCTAAAATAGGCTCCAGAAGGTGAATCACAGCCAAGTACAGAAGTTGATTTGTTCATTTCCACCGAAAAAATAATGGTACTTTATAGCTCAATCATTTGCAGAAGATTTGCAATATTTATTTTCATTTTTATTTACTTTTGTTGTTTTCATTTGTTTTAGGTATTGAATACAGATTTGAAAGAGATTATGATGGATCATGCGTTACGTACTATTTCATATATTGCTGATATTGGTGAATTAGTCGTATTGATGGCTCGTCGTCGCTTCGTTCCATCTGATTCAGACGATGGACCAAAGTTAAATCGTACGCCAAAAATGATTTGCCATGTATTCGAAAGTGATGAAGCTCAATTTATAGCTCAATCAATTGGGCAGGCATTCCAAGTAGCCTACATGGAATTTTTGAAAGCAAATGGAATTGAAGATCATAGCTTTGTCAAGGAAATGGATTATCAGGAGGTGCTCAACAGTCAAGAAATATTCGGTGATGAATTAGAAATTTTCGCAAAAAAAGAACTTCAAAAAGAAGTCGTTGTACCAAAGACAAAGGGCGAAATACTTGGCATGGTGAGAAGAATAAATGGAACTTTTAAATTGCATAACAGTAATTTGATTCCATCTCTGAATCTATTCTTTTTTTAATTTGTTTTTAGTCAATCATTGAGTCAGGCTGGGGCTCAATGTTACCAACCGTAGTCATTGCAAATTTGCTATCAACTGGAGCTGCTGCACGTTGCGGCCAATTAAATATTGGCGATCAAATTATTGCTATAAATGGTCTCAGCTTGGTTGGATTACCATTATCAACATGCCAAACATATATTCGAAATACGAAAAATCAAACCGCCGTTAAATTTACAGTTGTGCCTTGTCCACCGGTTGTTGAAGTTAAAATTAAACGACCGAACACAAAGTACCAACTCGGATTTAGTGTTCAAAATGGAGTCGTAAGTATTCGATACAGATAAAAGACGTCTTGTTGTTGTATGTGATTAGAATCTAATTCGTTTCTATCAACAATTTTATTGCAGATTTGTAGTTTGCTTCGCGGTGGAATTGCTGAGCGTGGAGGAGTGCGTGTCGGTCATCGTATAATAGAGATAAATAATCAAAGTGTTGTAGCTGTTCCACATGAGAAAATAGTTAATCTATTAGCCACATCCGTTGGAGAAGTATGTTCTTTAGCCCGTCAACTACAAAGTCAGAAAATTCATTGAATTTATTTTATTCACAGATTCTAATGAAAACGATGCCAACATCTATGTTCCGGCTATTAACTGGTCAAGAGAATCCTGTTTATATCTAAGTTTCACATTTAACTCTGCAACCATAGAAAATGAGCAACTTACCCTCTATAAATGTCCTTTGAGAGAAAAAACAACATGCAACACGATTGCATCGAGAAATAGTATCCATATCCATATCTATACACTCTATACACACACTCTAATAATTTACTATATATTTTTTTTTTTGAAAATTTATTTAAAAAGTTAACTTGTTGCAAGGTATTATTTGTTTTATATATTTTGAATTGTTTTCATTTTGTCGTTTTATTTGATAAAACAAACTATAATTTACCAAATAGTGCTAATCATTTTGTTTTCTTCTTTTTAATACACGTTTTTTTATTTTATTAAAATCTAATTTATTGTTTCTTTTTCATTATTAGATATTATTATTTTTATTTCATTTTTTCAGAATAGAATTTTGGATATTTGAAAATTCGATCAATTGCTCATCACACTATTGATATATCAAAATTAAGACTTTTATCCTCTTATAAAAACAAAATATAATCTCATAAGATAATCTCGCGATGGCTTGTGACAAAATTATGTATAAAAAAAAAGCATGCATCTTTATCTACAAAATTTTCATTATAATTAACAACAAAAACCAAATTATTACCAATTACATGAAAACGTATTTAATCATTTTAGATTATGAAATCAAAAATTCTATTTGAAAATGCAAGCAGTCATTTGCAAATTATATATCCTTGCATACGCAATCAATGCACTATTCGGAATCTTATTTAATCCATGAATCGACTCTATTACCGTAAGAATGCATTAGTTTAAATTGCATTTAAATGAGATTTTTTGAATGGCATCAATTTTAATTTCCAACAAAAAAAACAATCACATAATACACAAACACACATAATCAAAATGGTTCACTCAATATCTAAAACAATTTTTAAACGAACATAGAGAAATTGCGTAAAAATTCTAAATTATTCACATTCACGAAATTAATAGAAGTCAAGTTGTACGTTATTTTCCTCAAATAGTCAAACCACACCGAAAATATTATTATTATGATGCACGTGCACTAAGAAATTTCAATATTCGTCATCATGAATAATACAAGTACTTTTCACATAGACACATACACTTATTTACAGCCTGACTTAGATCATACCTCCAATGAAATTTCGTGTTTTTATTTTCCTTCAATTATGTTCCACACGTTCAGTATAACAATCCCATTGGAATCGGTTAAAATAATTTTGACTTTTCAAAAATGTTCAGTCGTCAATAATGCATTATTCTCATTCTCGTATGATGTGAATGAAAACTTCAAATAAAACAAAAATAAAAACTAAATAACATTGTGTGATGTGTCACACAGATCATGAATAAATAAGCATAGATGTCTTTATCAGTGATATGTAATCTATAAAATTGTGCTTCAGAAGTTCAAACAGAATATTATTTTTGAGGAATTGGATTTTGCAAAAAAATTTCTGAGCTTAAATAAAATAATAGTAAACTGAGACCTGCTTTCCGCAATACAATAATAAAACTACAGCATTTGATGTTGAAACATACTCAAATTACACATACATAAGACATTCAAATATTCAGAGCAATTTCCATCAGTGTGAAAAGAAAAGAAAAGAAAATAAAACATTGCAAACAACACTCAACATAAGTTAAGTTGAAAACCAAAGAAAATCTTAACATTCTCAAGCAAATACGTATTGGCATGGATTGAAAAACAAATAAATATTATAAATATGCTTTAAATTAGAAATAAAATTGCTTTCTGAATATCCGAATCAACATATTCGAAATCAGAATCATAAATGTTAAACAAAATAATTTTCGTTTACATTTTTGCTGAGAAATTGGAATTTCGGCATTATATATATTAGCAGAGAGTGAAAAAAAGGGAATGAAAATAAATCCATACAAAAGTGAGTCACGTCCTAGATTACTATAGACATTCTATTCTTTTTTCCTCTATTGATGGAAACAGATTCTTAAGATAAAATTGATAAACTTAAAAATTAAACAAACAAAAAAAAAAAAAAATACAAAAAAAACAAAACACAAACGATTCATTAAAATATCATAAATTAATAAAAAAAAAAAACATAAATGTTGTGAGTAGCTAAAATGAAAACAAGTCATTCACATACATATGAAAACAAGAAATAAATTTACTCAAAAGTTTAATTGATGGCTAAAAATAGACGAATTTGCGATATGCAAAATATTTTCGTAAAAAATAAAATACTCTAGAATGAATCGAAAATAATAATGAACGAGATAAATTTGAAAACAAGGAACAATTTTTTTTAATGAATTGGATTGGATATTCTGTTTAAGGTTCTTGAATTTATCAAAATTACATTTGAAAATTAAAATTATAAAGTAAAAAAAAATGACAAATTAAAACTGAACAAAAAATCTCATAAAAAAAGTCATTAATACTAAGAAATATAAGTCGTGTTTGTGATAAACGATAACATATGAAAATAAATGGTGGGAACATCGTGTGAGTGAAATTATTTCTAATTTCCCTCAATATACATTTACTTAGTTGAGTGTTCTAATAATTTAAATGAAATAAATTAAACACACAAAAATAAGATGAACGCAAAAATTGTGGGAGAACATTATGAATGGACTGAGTATAGGTGAAAAAATTAGACTAGAGCAAATTGTATTTGAATGAAAAAAAAAAAAAAATAATTAATTCAGTGAATAAAGGAAGAGCAAAACTAATTTTCTTCATTGGCTTTATCAACTCAAGGCAGTTTAACTTAAAAATCGCATTTTTTCAGTTTTTCTCATTATAAGCATGCAATATCCACATTTGTATGGAAAAACCATAACGGATTTCCGTCGTTATTATGAACAAATTGGATAAAACATAATTTGAAACAATACGTACAATACATTTTTTCTAAGAAGTGAACTTGTTGTACACACAAAGCATGGAATGTATGGAATAACTAGCAATTCAATGAGATCTTGACAATTGATTTTAGCTAAAATGTGGAATCCAAAATTTTCAATTTCAACACAAAACAACTCTAAAATACAACCATAATAGTGCGTTTACGTTAATATCCTTGTTAATAGTTTGGAATAAATTTGAAACTTTTAAAAATGAAAATAATACTTTGAACCAATTTTGTCCTATTTTTATGCTTGAATTGTTTTCGTCAATAAAATAATTATTTGACAATGAAATGGATGAAAATGAATTACTTTTATTTGAAATAACTTGAGCATAACGTTAGAAATACAATTTGAAATGATAACAATGGAACGCACCCTTGGAACATGTTTAAAACTCTACACATACGATGCATTGATAGAATAAAGAAGTATAGAGTGGTCTTACTAAGACATGCACAGGCGGCTATATCAAACACAAACATTGGAGACAAGAGAAAGAGCATAATATCGCTTGCAGAGAATCTTATTGAAAATTTACTTTGTCTGTTCGAATCGTTCTTCTTATATTTAAATTGTTTGCCACACAGTGAATTCCTTCCTAGAATTCATTATTCTCTCATTTTCATATGAAATAAATATAAATTGTGTTGAAAAGTTCTATTATCATGAGTTATAATCCAGTACAAAATCGAGGCAGTGAGTATTTTCCATTTGTTTTAATTGTTCAACTAAAAAAAAAAAAAAAAAAATTAATGGCACTGCATGCACTTGCAAGTTCAATCAAGTGTTTCAGTACATACAAATAGGTGGATTTTGAATAAGAAAATGGATATTTATTCACAAATAGTGGAAAATAAATGATATGCATTGAAAAATATACTTGATTTTATTGATTATTCTAATCTCGCGTTGAATAATTCTTTGAATGGATCTAAGCATGTGCAATATGCATTGAAATTGATACCTTTGTTCTGAACCTATCTAACTAACAATGATATTTTTTCTATTTTAGTGCCTCATCAACAATACAATAATCCGCATCCACAAGAAATGATGTCTGTAAAGGAGCAGACTATGATGTGGCAGCAGAATTCATATCTTTGCGATTCCGGTATTCAATCAGGTGCCGTGACCCAGGTGCCATCATTGTGTGGTCATGAAGATGATGATGGAATGGAAAATGACCCATTAATGTTCGATATGGACCAGGGTTATAGTCAAAATTTTACTCAAGAGCAAGTCGATGATATGAATGCTCAACTGAGTCAAACTCGTTCACAACGTGTACGTGCTGCTATGTTTCCTGAAACACTTGAAGAGGGAATTAATATTCCATCGACACAGTTCGATTCACAACAACCGACCGCTGTTCAACGTTTGTCCGAACCATCGCAAATGCTTAAACATGCAGTTGTTAACTTGATTAATTATCAAGATGATGCTGAGTTAGCCACGCATGCTATACCGGACTTGATTAAGCTTCTGAATGATGAAGATAACTATAATGTTTCACATGCCGCCATGTTAGTGCATCAACTATCGCGCAAAGAAGCTTCTAGGTATGTAAATGAACTCTTTTCAAGTTTAAAATAATTTTAACTCATTTTGTTTCTTTTGCAGACATGCAATTATGCAAAGCAATGCAATGATCCAAGCTCTCGTCCAGACCATATCGACTTCGAACGATTTAGAGACGACCAAAGGGGCTGTTGGTACTTTGCATAATTTGTCGCATCATCGTCAAGGTTTACTTGCCATTTTTAAAAGTGGCGGAATTCCGGCATTGGTAAAACTGTTGTCATCGCCAATTGAATCAGTGCTCTTCTATGCAATTACTACATTGCACAATCTACTTCTCCATCAAGATGGATCGAAGACGGCCGTTCGCTTAGCCGGTGGCCTACAAAAAATGGTTCAGTTGTTGCAGCGTAACAATGTAAAATTCTTGGCAATCGTCACTGATTGTCTTCAAATTCTTGCCTATGGCAATCAAGAGAGCAAATTGATTATTTTGGCTTCCGGCGGCCCGAATGAATTGGTTCGCATTATGCGTTCCAATGATTACGAGAAACTTTTGTGGACAACGTCTCGAGTATTGAAGGTCCTTTCAGTTTGTTCAAGCAACAAACCGGCCATTGTCGGTGCTGGTGGTATGCAAGCATTGGCCATGCAATTGACCAATCCTTCGCAGCGTTTGGTACAAAATTGCTTGTGGACATTGCGTAATTTATCGGATGCAGCCACCAAAACCGATGGACTCGATATGCTTTTGACTAGTCTGGTTCATGTTCTCGGTTCACAAGATGCCAATTTCGTGACATGCGCTGCCGGCATTTTGTCGAATTTGACATGCAATAATCATCGCAATAAACAAATCGTATGCCAAGTGAACGGCGTCGAAGCACTGGTTAATACAATTATCAATGCAGGCGATCGCGAAGAGATCACCGAACCGGCTGTTTGTGCATTACGCCATTTGACTTCACGTCATGAATATGCCGAAATGGCACAAAACTCCGTTCGCTTGATCAATTACGGTATAGGTGTTGTTGTCAAATTGTTGAATCCTCCATCTCGCTGGCCATTGATTAAAGCTGTTATTGGATTGATTCGTAACTTGGCTTTGTGCCAAGAAAATAATGCGCCATTGCGTGAACAAAATGCCATCCATTGTTTGATTCATTTGTTGAACAAGGCACAACAAGATATCGTAAGTATTGTTTGATTCGGCCAAATGAAAAGTCTTGATTGTTTATTATTCGTTTTAATTAGCAACGCTCATCAATGGCAAGCAATGGAACTCAACAGCCAGGCGCATATGCTGATGGTGTTCGAATGGAAGAAATCGTTGAAGGTACAGTCGGTGCATTGCATATCCTCGCAAGAGATTCACACAATAAAGTCTTGATACGTCAACAGAATGTTATTCCAACATTTGTTGCTTTGCTATCAAGTGATATTGAAAATATTCAGGTAACATTCCTTCTTAAACCAATCAACAAACAATATGTAGTTAAGACCGAACATTTTATTTCGATATAATATTAAACAGCGTGTCGCTGCTGGAGTTTTATGTGAACTAGCAGCTGATAAGGCAAGTGCTGACATAATGGAAGCTGCAGGAGCAACTTCAGCATTAACAGATCTTTTGCATTCACGTAACGAAGGTGTTGCCACTTATGCAGCAGCCATTTTATTTAAAATGAGCGAAGATAAACCAACAGAGTATCGAAAACGTTTATCCGTTGAATTAACTCACTCATTGTTACGTGACGATACTGCATGGCCAAATGACATTGGTCTCGGACCTGACTTACAGGTGTGCTTAATGTCACTAACTCTCCATTGAAATAAAAAAATTTAAACATTAAACCATTTTTACAGGACATGCTTGGAGTTGATCAAGCATATGAAGGATTATATGGACAAGGTCCGCCGAGTGTGCACGGTTCACATGGTGGTCGAATATTCCAACAAGGTACATAATTTTGAAGACATCCTCACGAAATACCATAACATCAATTTAACAAATAACAACAAATTTACTAACCAAAAATTCAAAACTTTTTAATTATCACTCACCGAAAAAAGGTTAATCGAAGAAAACACACCATTTTCTAAATCTTTTTCTATTTTCAAAAATGTATTTTTCTTTATAGCCAGTCTAAATTAAAGCTCAGCAAACCGTTAGCAATTTAGATTTCAATGAAATCACATAAAATGTTTCTAGAATTTCCATTTCAGTATTTGATTAAGGCTAAAATCAACATTATTTTTACTTTTTGTTTGTAAAATACAAACAGAAAAAAGAAACTAATACAAGTGACTAGTCATTATATTTAAAGTTAGTTTACCAAAAGAAACGTAATTCTAGTTTTAAACTAAATCATATAATAATCTAACATCGAATAAATCCGCGCAATTAATACCAAACAATGGGATTTTTTAAAGAACATAAAGTGCCAAAAAAAAATGAAAAACAAACACAAAATAGGTGATTAAACAAAAATGTGCGTGTGCTATTTGTGTGTATATTTTTGTAATGTTTTTTTGGCTTTTCTTCCAAATTTTTGTTGAATTTTTTTTCACTAAGTTTGGTTTTTCATCATTTTGCATGAATATTGTTTTCAGTGTTCCATTTTAATCAAAATTATCATTTTCTTGAGTTTTTCCAAACATGTAGTTTATTTTTGTACATTGGTATTATAGAAATCCATATTCATACTTTCATTTTCATTTATTAATGTTTTTCCAATGAATGTGTTTGCGTTGATTTTATTTGTTATTTTTAAATTTTTCTTCAATACGCTTTGATTTATTTCAGTGTATGAGACATTACCAATACCAATTGATTCATTCCAAGGACTTGAATTATGCAGTCCATCATTAGTTGGCCCAACGTCACCGTATGAAATGGACATGGATGTCGGAGAAATTGGTGCTGGTGAACTATTGGACTCAATGCCATCACCACCAGCTGGTGATAGTCAAACAGCAGCTTGGTATGATACAGATTTATAACAGAATGCTGACAATATTATGACAACATAATCATAACGCTTCAGCTTAACTTGATCACTTATAATTGCCATAAATCATCAAATTTGTGTACTTCATGCAACAATTCTCATTCAATTATCATGCAATAGAAATAAAATTAAAGTTAAATGAAAACAACATAGTCTAATAACAACAGAACAATTTTCACATTAAATTCATTGATTAAGTTTTTTCGAATCGAACAAACAGGGTGAATGTGTGTCTTCATAAAATTGTTGTTCATCAATTGTATTGTCAATTTTTCTTTGCAAAGAAGCACGCTAATGTCACAAAAAAATGGAATTTAACGGAATAAGTGGTTGATTTCAGATTCCATGAACTAAAATATCAATTAAACAGTTAATCAATTGTTTTAGAATGTAAGATGACTGCAAAAATATGTATACAAAATTGGGAAACCGTACAAATGCACCTAATGAAACAAACAAATGCTTACTTATTGAGTACGAAGAGATTATTTAATCAATTTTTTCGGTTAAAGTCATTTAGATCTCTCGGTCTCTCCCAAAATACATTCTTTTTTTATATTTTGAGCTCGTATTTTTGTTTAGCGGAGAATTTTTATACATTTATTTCAAGTAATTTCAATTTTATGACAAGTTTTAAATTTTTTCTATATTTTTTATGTTTTTCGAGTCGTTTTTGAAGAATCCGTATATCATTCTGAAATTTACAATTAAATAAAAAACATTTTTTTTTAATACATTTAAATACTAATAATATCAATACTACGATATCCTATCATCATATGTTTTCATACATAAACAAAATTGGTTCATTACAGATCATGATTGTATGTAATTTTAAATCACTGGAATCAATTGAATAAAAGAATAACAAAAAAAATAAAAAAAATAATAATAATCGAGTTTTTATTAGAATTACGTGTTCGTCTGTTTTATTAATGTGCTATTTGACATTTGAATGTTACAATCAATCGTGCGTACTATTTTCATAGCTATTACGCTTTCAAATGAATTATGGTACAGTTTCTTTTAATTTTTTTTTGAGACTGTTGAATATTGTTCACATTATTGTGGTTTGAATAACCATATAATAAATATTCAATTGACACAAGTCAGATCAAGTCAATAGAGCGGATTTTTCCGCTCCAAAAAGTGAACAACCTGAATATATTGGGTGTATGCAATAATTTCCGAACTTTTTTTTATTCAAAAGATACATTTATTTCAATAATAAAGTGAATGAGTACATTAACCAATATATTCTCCATCGTTAGCTATGACTTCGCGCCAACTTTCAGGAAGTTTGTGGATTCCGCGTAGAAAGAATTCCTTATCTTTTGAAGCTATCCAATCAGCGACCCATTTTTGTATTTCTTCGAAGATTTTAAAGCGTACATCGGCCAGGTCAATTTGCATGGATCGAAACAAATAGTAAGTGCTTAGAAGGAGCAAGGTTTGGAGAGTACGGGAGTTGATCAAGCTGATCCCAACCGAAGTCTTTTTTCTTTTTTTTACGATGTTTGCACGATGTGGCTTGGCGTTGTCATCGTGAAATAAAACTTTGTCTTGTTTAGTCGCTATCCGTGGCCGTTCTATCTTCAATGCATGCTCCATTTTGATTAATTTTTGCTCGTAGCATTTATCATCAATCGTTTGATGATGCGCACAAACAAATGAAACTCTTTTGACTGATTTTGACAGCATTTGAATAGGCCTTCAAAATGACGTACCTTCCATTGATCTACTACAGCTCACATGCATGTGGTGACATCTGTTGTAAAAGTTCGGAAATTATTGCATACACCCAATATGTCGAACAGTTATACAAACTTTCCTGATTATTTTTACAATTGCATATGCGCATGAATACAACAGCTTGAAACAGAATTTCCTAGATTTTGTAACATGATCAATGTATCAACGGTATTTTAAATTTCCTAATAAAACATCAATTGATTTTTGTAATTCGATTGTTTTGCGTGTCAAGTCATCATCATTGTTGATAATGCTTATACGTCATAAATAATAATAATAATGATAAAGTGGTCTGCGATAACAAACTCAAACAAAATATTATTATCGGTCATAGACTATCATGCTCACTGCCCATATTTGTAATGTTTCGTAATGTTTTGTTGTGTTGTGTTTTGTATATATTTGGGCTTTTTTTAATTTGTCGCAAAAAAGATACATTCATTTTCCTAAAGTAGCATTTCCTAGGACAATAATTGAAATTATTAATTGATCATTGTTAGCAATTCAAACTAATTTATTGCCTATAACTCCAAAATTATTGTAATGGAAATTGTTTGAAATATGGAATATATGTCAGGAAAATTTCCCATGGAAAATGATCAGTGTTTTATTTGGGTTTTTCGATATTCAGTGCAACGAAAAAAAAAATGACCCGATCGAAAAGATTAAAAAGCAAACCGAACCAGACCAAATACGAAAAATGTTGGAAATCGGTCGGGCACCGAGTTCGAACACTGGTGTAAAGGGTGTTGTTGAAGAAAATCGTTGCCGATTACAATATTTGTCCTAGATCTTTGTCACTATTTATAACATGAACAGATTTTTTAAATCATTATCTACTTATTTTCAATGTCCTTGTGACTCATAATTCCAAGTTGAAATAAAGAATACAATAGATGCTCAAAATAGCAAAGGAATAATTTAAAAAAAAAAACAACACAAAAGACCATCCCACTCAAACAGTCAACTTAAAACGTTTCAATATCCGGCGTGTTTGCAACCAATCATACATTGGTTATGATTCATATGATTGAAAATCAACGGCTCCAATAAATCAATTTAAAATTTAAGTTTTTTACCTTTATTATGTTTACGTCTTTTAAAAACGCATACAATTTTATTAAACGTTCAAATACATTTTATCACAAACCTCTTTCCACTTCCATATTAATAGCGCTAGTAAGCCGTAATCGTTTGTAGTTTATAATTGATTTTATATTCATTTACATTAATCATTTTTTTTTTTTTTTGTATCAATCATAATTAATAATCATAGTATTCATTTGATAATTCAGTTCATTATATTGTTGTATATGTGCTTATTCATGTAATCAATGTCAACATTAAAAGCGTGACCGATTCGTGTAACCATTTACGTTATCAACTTACTAACTCATTATTAGGCGCAATTAATTTATAATAAATTAAGGTTTGAACATGTTTTTCCTATATACAATAAATGTATAAATAGTCTCAAAAAAAATTATTTGTAAATCGAAAATATCACATGTGCGACGAATGAAAAAATGTTTTGCGTTTAATCAACTTCAATACTTCCATAACGTCTGGGGTCATATACCGCTTCAATATGTCCTCTAGCTCTCGAGATAGCAGTTACAGCAGTGAACCCAATTACAGGCTTATCTTCAACAATGATATGTCCCTTTTTCTCTAATCCTTTCAGAATTTCCGGATCAAATCCTTTCTCGTATACAACCTTCAAATACGTAATTATTTTGTCACCAATGTTCGATAAAATTATCAAAATTCCACTTCCAAAAACTTACTTCCATAGGTAAAAGTTGATGATGAATTCGTTTAGCGTCAACACTTTGCTTAAGAGAATCTTTCAGCCATAAATGTCTTATGAACACCTATGAGATCAAATATTTTTTTGTTTGAATTTATAATATTATAAATATCATAATTATGTGAATAAAATGAATAAATTTACGTATGCAAGTGTTGTTGTGATTTTTGAACCTCCGGCAGAGCCTGCAATCAAAATAGCATCATTATTTTTATCCAACACAATGAACGGACACATAGATGACAGTGGACGTTTATAAGGCTCAATGAAATTGGCCTTTGACGGTCGAAGACCAAAACCATTCTTCATGCCAGGTGACGAAAAATCATCCATTTCATCATTTAATATAATACCAGTGCTTCTTGATCGAACACCACTTCCAAATCTAAATTTAATTATTAATAATAACAGTTTGGATTTTTTTTTTTTTTTTTGAATTAATTCTGATCAACTCACATCCCGTTGATTGTGCTTGTTATTGAAAATGCATCACCATTTGCTGCCAATACAGATATATGTGCTGTTCCATGGTCATCTTTCAATTCATATTTTGGACCATAATGTTTATAGTCGTTAAATGTGTGGTTTGTAAATATCTTTGCACGTATATCATCCGCAAATCCCATATCTGAGAACTGATCTATGAATGATTTATTGAAGGGTAAGTCACCAAGGAAAGTGCGCTTAGCATAACCGTATTTGAAACTTTCAATCAAATGATGAATATAATCCACAGAATCTGATGGTTCATAAGCATTTACAATATTTAAAATTAATGATAAAATCATTCCTGATCCGGGCAAACCAGTCGAATGGATTGTATAATTTTGACTTAATTTGGTTGTTATGGGTTCTTTCCATTCAATCTCATAATTGATAAAGTCATCAATTGTCAATATTCCACCAAGTTCTTGGATTTCTTTTACAAGTAAATTTGCAATCGTTCCATTAGCTGTATACATTGTATCGGGTCCTTCATCAGCGATAATTTCAAGTGTTTCTGCTAATTTTAATCGACGTATGCGATCACCGGCCTTCCAAAGATCATTCGTTTCGGGGTTCACAAACACTTCACTCAAAGAGGAAGAATGGAAAATATCTTTCCTCATCAACTCTAAAACTCGCTTCAAGTATTCAGTCACAATGTGACCGGATCGACATAAATCAATAGTTGGCTGAATTAGAGTCTTCCAAGGGACACGACCATATTTTTTATATAATTCTGCATATCCTTTCAATTCACCAGGAATGGCTACAAATAAAATTAATTCATTACAAATTTTGCATTTAAAAGTAGTTGACATAACAAATGATGATATTTCAAACATCCCACCTACGGATAAAATTCCCGACACTCTTGTCATATTTCCAAACATATCCTGTTTTGATGCAATGGGTGCTCGTTCACGTGCGATTAAAGTTTCAACTTTTCCACTTTCTTTGTTATACATTGTGGCAACGAAGCCGCCACCGAGACCCATGGACTGACACACAGTAACACCTTCACAAAATAATGTTGCAATTGCAGCATCAATGGCAGTTCCACCATGTTCCGTTAAAATTCTCCTAAATTATTTTTATTTATTTTTTCAAATCATTATTTAATTCTCAAATTTTAATTTTCGGAAATATTTACATTCCGATTGGCGCACATTCTGGACCGTTTGAAACAACCGTATGACGATTGAATTTATCTCTTTTCAAACGAAAAAAAAACCATGAACCACCAATCGTTAAAATAACTAGGGCAGCCAAGATGAATAATTTTTGTTTTGATACTGGAAGACTTGAAAAAAAAAAAAACATTTCATATATCAATGATAATTATAAATGTGAAAATTAAAAATACAATCTCAGTGCAAAGATTATCATTAACCTGCATAATGAGAGATAATTTATTATTATTCATATACTATGCTTTTTATTCATGTGTATGAGAAATTATTTCGAAATTATACAATAGGCAATAGTTTTTGTTGCTGTAATTTTTTTTATAAAAATTGTTCATCGAATTTAAATCATTTCTTCGGTTATTTGTTTTAATTTCTATTTATAAAAACGCATTATTGCTAAATAATCAATAAAGACACGTATATGACAACATTTCATGAATCGTCAAATGTTGTAATTATTAAGTGAATACACATTTAAATGTCAGATTGAATCGTGCATAGCATTGTTAGACGTGAACAAATCAACTTGTGTATTGAGCACTCTCCACCACAATGTACTGTGAAAATAATAAAATCAAATTAATATTCAGCTGTTTTAGTCTACTCTTCAATATCTTCAAATTATGAAAATTTAATGAAATAGATTATAAAATGTGAAGAAATTGAAGATCCATAAAATCATTTTTGTTTGCTTTTTCAGAAACAAATTGGCTGTAATTGAGGCATTTAATATTTTCGAAATCAAATGATGGTCTTTAAAGTAAACAAAAAATGGGGGAAAAACTAAGCTATAAACTGTCACACCTGTCAAGTTAGTAAATAATAGACTATTATTTCGCAAAAATTACGTTCAAATCAACTATAGCCAGTGAAAATTAATGAACACGTAGTTTCAAAAGTTGTACGTAAATGTCAATTACGTTTCGAATACTTTTTGATTTTTTCTGCTTCGCTTAGTTAGTATTTTTTGTAAACTCACCAATTTTTACTATTTGAGTTCGTATATTTAGTCATAATTGAAAAAAGAACTCAATTATGCAGGTTATTATCTAATTTTATATTGAAACAATGTAATTGTTTTGGAAAATCACAGAATATTTCTTTTTATCATTTGTCTCTGTTGAAGAGCTGCATTGAATTTTCAAGCGTGAATATAAATTTTGTTGAACAAACGTACTCACATTGAATGCGACTGAATCGCTAAATTTCTTCGATTTTATTGAATCGCTTTTTGGTCATTTGAATTAATTAATATACAAATTATCATTTTTATTTGTGAGATTTTTACGGTGCGATTGAGTTATTGATTGAAAAATTTATGTGATTTAATCAAATCTGAATGTGCTCTATCACCTAACCATGATTTGGAATTAAATTAATAAAAAATATCAAAAATATTATATATTATGGTAAGTGAGAGGTACTTACATCATTTTAGATAGACTTGGACTGAATTTATAAGTATAGACTTTACACTTTAGAGTATAATTTTGTATTGGATTTGTGCTTTAAATATATTAATGGACTTTTAACAAATCAAGCACTCTTTGAATCACACAAAGGAACAATTATTTACAATATTTTGCATATGACAATAATTGAATTAAAAGCAATTAAGAATGCACTTTATAAGTTGTTTATTTGATTTATAATCAAACAGCAAAAGAAATAACAAATCAAACAAAACTTAAAATAGATTAGATGCCGTTGTGCTGAATACGTAACTAGTTTGGATCTCTCTAGTTCAACACACAATCGACGACTGGTTATAATAACACAACGAACCGAAATCCATGAAATATCAAGCGCAACTGGTGAAAATTTTATGCGCGCCACGTTTAAAAGTAGATGATCGATCAATGGGAGACAATAAGTGATAAAGATAACATCAAATTTGTAAATGTGAATACTTTGATGCAAAATTTATAATACTGTTAATTTTAATACAATACAATATTATGCAATTTCGTACATAACAGATAACGATATATTTCATTTTCTTCGATGTACAGTCAGTATACTATGTAGTCAGTATACTAGTCAGTCTGACTATTGATATATAAAAAAAAAAAAAAAAAATAAAAAAATAAAAAAATAAAAAAATAAAAAAATAAAAAATTAAGAATTAAAAATTTATATTATTTTAATTAATAATATTTATAGAATGAACTATTTAATACATTGATCTTGAAATTATGTGATAGAAATGAATTTCAGAAAAAATTCATCTTGGCAAAAAATGGAATTAATTCATGACATTTTTCTAAAAATAATTTTTTCACAATTTTTCACTTAATTTAACTGAATAACAGTGTTTGTATATATTTCATTTGGCGATGAAAAAAGTTCTTCTCCATAAAAATGGTTGAAAACGGAATTTATTGAAAAAAAAATTTAATTAAAAACGAAGTATAATGCTTATAGCATCTTTAGAATCAAAACCGGCTTTAACACTGAAATTCATAAAAACTCGTGATTTATAAACTGTGATTTAAAAAACTTTGTACTATGAATAACTTGCAATTTAAATGAAATTTTAATATTTAATATGTTTCTTTGAAAAACTCAAACGCATTTATAAAAACATGTACAATTGCACGAGTTGTATCCTCCTAGCATATTCATCTAGAGAATTCGTGTTTGTTTTTGGTTTTGATTTTATTTTAATTGAGTTTAAATCGAATATTTAACCGAAGTCGCATTAGCGAAGAAATTCATTGCCTCGTACATTGCCATTACAACAAGTACGGTGTGAATTTGAATGAATATCAAACAAAATTGTTAAAGTTCATACAGTGGACTTTCATGCCGTTGGTAAATACATCAACGATCGATTAATGTACTACGGAATAAGTCATGCGGCATTACGTTGCAAGCGATCTCTATCATATATACACTGAATGGCACCTAATCCATTAAACACATTATTTTTGCCGTTTCCGTTGGTAGTCAGTGTACATTGATAAATCGTATAGATGGCGTCAATGTCTTGAAATCAAAATTCTTCACATGTACAAACACACAACGAATACCTTGGTTTAACAAAATATAAAGATAAAATCGTTGAAATTTAGATTAAAGTGGTTGGAAAATAAAGAATGTAATTGGAGCTTCCTGAATTCATCACCAGCATAAACGCAAACAAAATTAAATTAAATAATTGTCTTTTTTTATTGCAATCCTGAGTTTTTCTAAGTTAAAACAGCTAAATTATCACATGATTAATTTATTACTGCGCTCTTGAAGTAACAATGTCACAAAAAAGTTATAAAAAATCGTTGTGTATCGTTTTGAATAAAAAGTGCCTCTTTTATGAATGTAGTAAATACATATTTATAGCGTCAATCGCTCATTATGTTAAGCGGCACATACGCAATATCGTTTTGTGGCATTGCAATTACGCTTTCCAAATATAAAACTCTATTTAGCATTAAGTTAATCAATTGTCAGATCGCGATCGTTCAGTCAACAACACCATTGACAATAAACAATTCAAAATAAAAAACAGAAAGTGAAACATTAAACCCAAGTATTGTAAGTTGTATTTCAATCAAAACAGACAACACATTGTTTTATCAAAAATATGCGATGTTGTCATTTATCCATTCATCCCAGTTAACATCTACATTCATTACCTCCTGCACCACATGAACGCACTTTTCTATTTTAAAAAAAAAAATTTCATTTTTTTTAAAAATGAATTCGTTCGGATTTATTGTTAACGCGCCATTTTTTGAAGTTTGTGTACACAGTACTCAGCACAGAAATATAAAAAACGAGAATTTTTATGCGTTAATAGCGCTCTACGGCGAGACTTTCCATCTTTCCATAAAGATTTCATTGCCGAATATAAAACAGACAAACCAAATCAAGGTACCTACAATCAATCATAAACCATAGACACTATGGCACAGAATTTATTTCTTCGTTGTGATAGCATTTTTCAATACATAGAAAGGACTTTCATACGACAATTACAAATGTTATTAATTTCAGTTTTGTATTCATTTCGTTTTCTAAAGCACACACATCTGTACAATACATTTAAGCGTTAAAATGCATTTGTGACTTACTTTTTCTCAATATTTCATCATTGCTTATGACTTAAAATTTACAAATTACATTATATTAATTTAAACTGACTGCTAGTGCTTCTTATAAGAATTTATAATTGATATTCCTTAGATTTCAGCGCAGCCCATTGCATAGCTAATGGGGGCGAGTCGATACATTTTCGATATTTAAAAAAAAAAAAAAAAATGCTAATATGTGATCTTGATTTGCATAACAATATATTACGATTGATCAATTTCAATACTTCCATAGCGTCTATGGTCATATACCGCTTCAATATATCCTCTAGCTCTCGAAATAGCGGTTACAGCAGTAAAGCCTATTACAGATTTGTCTTCAACTAGGATGTGTCCCTTTTTTTCCAATCCTTTGAGAATTTCCAGATCGAAACCTTTCTCATACTTTACCTTAAAATGCATAATTAATTTTTTTTAACATTATTTGATAAAATAATCAAAATTCTATTTTTAAAAACTTACTTCCATGGGTAAAAGTTGATGATGAATTCGTTTAGCTTCAACACTTTGTTTGAGAGAATCTTTCAGCCATAAATGTCTTATGAACACCTATGAGATCAAATATTATTTTGTTTGAATTTATAATATTATAAATAGAGCCTCTAAAAATTGTTAAATCAAATCGACAGAAATTTTTAAGAAAAAAAGCCAAAAATTGTTAAATCAATTGATTGAGGATTTTGTTGATAAACGAATGGAAATGTAAAAAAATGTCTTGGAAGCTGGAAATGCAAATAGAAATTAATCATTAATATCGGTATCGTCGATCAAAAAGTTGTTATACTGAATAACATTGAGTATAGAAATATTTGACTCTGTGAGTGAATGTCGTTTATCAGATAAAATATACTTATAAATCGAAAAGGAACGTTCTACGTCTACTGATGTCGGCGGTGCAAAATTATATCTGATTTTTTGGTCAACTGGCAAGTTGTTGAAATAATCGATGTCTGGATTTTTCGATTAACAATCGTTCGGCTCCCAATAACTTGTTTTTGACATTAATCAAAATTGTTTATTGCTCTTCTACAGTCAATACGCGTGCTTCCAATTTTGTAATGGCTTAGGTCAAATGCTTGAATTTATTTATATTGAAGAGCTCTTTAAGGTATTGCATAGAAAAACGCAGCATTCATCCAAGTATTCCATCTGATTTCAATCACGTCGGGTGGAAACGGTAAATCACACTTTTCTTTGTAAAATTGACGACGAGTGTGTGACTTCGACAGAACAGCTTTCATCTTGAAAATCATTTTGTTAACTATCTTATTTTGCTCTTTGATAAATTCACACTCACATTATATCAAACGCTTTGTTGCCAAGCGTATATGCAACGATTCGACTGTGTGATTTGATTCGGTGTACAACTTTGAATCATACGAAATTATAATATTCTAGAAAATTCATATCTTCAATGGAAAAATACCACTTTCGTTGGAAAAAAATTTAAGTATGTAACGAAAATTTTCGAAAAATTGTTAAAATTTCTATGAAAGTCGAGAAAAAGACGAAAAATTTTTGTTTTCTTTTCCAAAAATGGACCGAAATTTGTTAAAACAATTGTTATAAAAATTTTAACAATTTCTAGAGGATCTTATTATAAATATCATAATTATGTGAATAAAATGAATAAATTTACGTATGCAAGTGTTGTTGTGATTTTTGAACCTCCGGCAGAGCCTGCAATCAAAATAGCATCATTATTTTTATCCAACACAATGAACGGACACATAGATGACAGTGGACGTTTATAAGGCTCAATGAAATTGGCCTTTGACGGTCGAAGACCAAAACCATTCTTTATGCCAGGTGACGAAAAATCATCCATTTCATCATTTAATATAATACCAGTGCTTCTTGATCGAACACCACTTCCAAATCTAAAATAATATATTTACATAAATTTGAATTGAATTTTTCATTATTTCTGATCAATTTTCAACTTACAATCTGTTGATTGTGCTAGTTATTGAAATTGCATCACCATTTGCTGCCAATACAGATATATGTGCTGTTCCATGGTCATCTTTCAATTCATATTTTGGACCATAATGTTTATAGTCGTTAAATGTGTGGTTTGTAAATATCTTTGCACGTATATCATCCGCAAATCCCATATCCGAGAACTGATCTATGAATGATTTATTGAAGGGTAAATCACCAAGGAAGGTGCGCTTAGCATAACCGTATTTGAAACTTTCAATCAAATGATGAATATAATCCACAGAATCTGATGGTTCATAAGCATTTACAATATTTAAAATTAATGATAAAATCATTCCTGATCCGGGCAAACCAGTCGAATGGATTGTATAATTTTGACTTAATTTGGTTGTTATGGGTTCTTTCCATTCAATCTCATAATTGATAAAGTCATCAATTGTCAATATTCCACCAAGTTCTTGGATTTCTTTTACAAGTAAATTTGCAATCGTTCCATTAGCTGTATACATTGTATCGGGTCCTTCATCAGCGATAATTTCAAGTGTTTCTGCTAATTTTAATCGACGTATGCGATCACCGGCCTTCCAAAGATCATTCGTTTCGGGGTTCACAAACACTTCACTCAAAGAGGAAGAATGGAAAATTTTTTTTCTCATTAACTCTAAAACTCGCTTCAAGTATTCAGTCACAATGTGACCGGATCGACATAAATCAATAGTTGGCTGAATTAGAGTCTTCCAAGGGACGCGGCCATATTTTTTATATAATTCTGCATATCCTTTCAATTCACCAGGAACAGCTACGGATAAGATTCCAGTCACTCTTGTCATGTTTCCAAACATATCCTGTGTAATAAGTTCAAATTTAATAGTATTCAGTTTAGCAAATATGAAACACTGAAATATGATTTGAAATGTTCAAATAATTTTTCTAGAGCTTCATATTAACGTCCTTCAAATGCAGTAGAACTCTAAATTTCAATTATTAATGAATAAATATTGAATCTAAATAATATTGTTCTTTGAGTCGTACTGGCTTTGATGCGATTGGTGCTCGTTCACGTGCGATTAAAGTTTCAACTTTTCCACTCTCTTTGTTATACATTGTGGCAACGAAGCCGCCACCGAGACCCATGGACTGACACACAGTAACACCTTCACAAAATAATGTTGCAATTGCAGCATCAATGGCAGTTCCACCATGTTCCGTTAAAATTCTCCTAAATTATTTTTATTTATTTTTTTTTTCAAATCATTATTTAATTCTCGAACCAATTTTCAGAAATAATTACATTCCAATTGGAGCGCATTCTGGACTGTTTGAAACAATTGTATGACGATTAAATTTATCGTTTTTGAACCGGAAATAAAGCCATGACCCACTAGTCGTTATAACGAGTAATACTGCCAAGATAAATATTTTTTTTTTTGAAACTGGAAAACTAAAAAACATCATCTCATTAATTATTGATAATTATAAATTTGAAAAAAACCAAAACTTTTTTTTCAAACTCGGTATTCAAAGTTTGTTCATCTGTTTCACAAATTAAATATTGGTTTATAATATTGTCGAAAATTAATTTTAGTCAATGCACATGAATAATTTAACATACGGTAGAGTTTTTTTCATGACGCACTGATTAAAATATCGACATAATGCGTCATATGATGTAAATAAGAATACCATACATTTCCTATAAGTTATGGTTTTGTCCATAACTATTCAGTTCCACCAATAATTGTACTTTCAAAGCAAGTTGAATATCAAAAATGAAGAGATGATTAGATTCTCAATTTCAATTAAAATAATAACGACATTGAACGTACATTGTTGGACAAACAATTTATTTTATCTATAGATCACATTTCATTTGGAATTTGATTTAAAAAAATTAGCAAAAAAAAACGTACATCATTTTGGATAAATCACAGAAGTTTGTAAAAAACTTATAATTTTTCTCGTCTTCTCAGGCTGGTTCAATAACTTTTAATAAATCAAACACACTCTTTAAATCACACACAAAATAACTGACACACTTTTTTCATAAAATAAAATAAAACAATTCAAATACAACAGACTTTAATGAGATTTCAAACGTAACTATTGGAAATTGAATACGCGACACGTTTAAAAGCAGAAAATTTATCAATGAGAAATAATAAGTAATAAAGATAACAACAAATCTCTATTGATGTGATGCGAAGCGATGTAAATGTAATTACTTTCAATGCGAATTGAAATTTACAGTGTTTCCATATTTCGAATAAAATAGATAACAAAAGCAATAACTTACCACAAGAAATTTCAAATTATTTGAAAAAAAAAGAAAAGTCTCTTTCATTTTATTTCATAATAATCGTATTTAAAACATTTAAATTTTGATAATAAATTCATCTTTTGACTTTGTTGAATTATTGTTTTTTTCTTATAATTAAATATTTTGTTCAACAATTACGTCTTTCTAGTAGTTTGCATACGCAAAATAATAACATATACGCAAATTGCGCAACGCAATCTTTTTTGACTAACTATTGTTATGAAAATGATTTTACCAAAAAAAGTCGTAATCAATTGCGTCATTTGAATATTTTCATTCAATAAAGCAACTAAATATTTCATATTTCTGGCATAATGTTATTGTTGAACAGTCTGCCAACAAATTTGTAATGATTTTAAAAAAGTATTTTCCGCTTTCAAATTCTTAATATTATTTCCAATTGAATGTCGTTGACACTCATGGAGTGGATATTGTAAAATTTTTTTTTTTAGTTGAGAAAACATTTCAAG
The DNA here is from genome assembly GCA_029041755.1 of Resseliella maxima. NCBI lineage: Eukaryota > Metazoa > Arthropoda > Insecta > Diptera > Cecidomyiidae > Resseliella > Resseliella maxima. The sequence goes on along the minus strand of JAQOWM010000596.1, from coordinate 884,426 downwards.
GCTTTTTTTGAGAGATAATACAAATCTGAAACCAAAAATATAACGATTATGACGTGATTGGAAAAGTTTTTCCACATTCAGCACTTCGAATATTTCCCCTTAGTTCGAATATACATGTGTGGTGAGTTTGGGGAAGCTTATTTCAAAGCACGGAGTGTGTATGTGATAAATATCACTGAAATTTTCATTTTGCAAACTTTAATGAATTCATTTGTTAAGGAATGTACTAAAAAAATGCTTTCATAATAATGCATAATGGCGTAAAAAATAGCATATTAAATTAATTTAATTCTTTATTAACATTTGTTTAGCAATAAAATTCAAGATAAAACATTTAAACATGAAACAATATAGCAATATAGTAAACTTTATGATGTGAGTCAAAGTAAATTGAACATTATTCATTGTTCAACAAAATATGTACACAATTTTTTTTATAGCGTTAAGTGATGGGAGTCTTATTCAGAAATCTAATTCACTAACAAATAATCATTTTGAAGTGAATTTTTCTTCGAAATCTTCCAATTTGATTTCTCGCTATGTTATTGTTATTGATAGGAAAAGACAATTAGTGTAATTAGATTCAGCGTGGAATGACGTCAATTTAGATATTTGAGATAACTAAATTGGTATTCACCACGTTGACGCTTGGTATACCTCGGGCAAATCTATCCGCACCAACCATTATCCGATTAAATTGTGAGAGTTACGACTTTTTGTTGTTTTCAACACAAATTTTGTTTCAACTATTTATAACTTGTTTATGGTGGCCAGTAGTATATAAACAAGACAAAGTACTTTGCAATATGAGAATACAATGCAATTTAATCCAGACGCAGGCTGCAGCATAATGTCAAAGTAGTAATCAAAGCAAAAATAGTTATCCCATAGTCATTTCAAAGACTCTAATGAATTCTTTTGTTTGAATAGAGGGATTTGTGAATGAAAAGTGTGAAAAATTCAATGACATAAAGTCATGTAAATTGTGAAAATAAATGTACGATTCGCAAAATTTCAATGTATTGAATGGGCTAGAATAAAAGTAGTAAAAAAGCATAATTCATATGCAAATGAGAAAGAATACGAAATTACACGACAGCATCCCCATTTTTCCATTTTTTTTATACTTCCAAATAAAAGCTGAATATGGGCACATAACGTACAAAAAGAAAAACGTATGTTCAACAGAACTGAAGAAAAAGTACCGGCGACACATTGTGCTTGCTTCCTTTTCATGACACATTGTGCTTGCTTCATTCAAATTGATTTTTTCCTCGTCTGCTAAAATTGAAATGGCATGAAAGTACAGAAAAAAAAACAACGGATTTAAATCTTTTCGCACTTTTAAATTTGCAACTTTCATGTGATCTCTTATTATGTACAACATTGTTTTGAGTTTGAAAGTTTTTTTGTCAACAGTGTTCGTACGATATAGAATGTTCTATTGTTGCGTTTGACGTTGTAAAACCAGTTTCTTTGAAAAATATGCAGCAAAAAAATTATTCATTTCTTTTTCTTAACATTTCAATGCAAATAAAAATACAGTTAAAGACACGAAATAAAAAAAAATTGACAAAAATCCTGCAATAAAAATGATTGCACATTTTCTAGTCAAACTTGTTTATTCACTAGAGTGAATTTTTTGTCGTCATTGAGCTTGTACTGTATGTCCGGATTCCACGTGATACATATATATAATTGAGGTGGATAATTCATTATAATAAAAAAGCTGCTAAGTTCGGAACATGCGTTCATTTCTTTGGGTTATCTCGTTTGATTAATGAAAATATACATATTTAGTATTGCAAAAACAAAATCTCTAGAACGTCACACTTTAGTATTTTATATAACAAAAGGTGTGAGAGTGAACTGTTCACAACAAATCATGACTTTTTTCCATTTTTTTTTTGCGCCATTTTTCTGATTATTTGTTGCTATAAGAAACGCTTACGTTTTTCGTCTATGTAAGAATGATCCAAAAGAAATTAACTAATTCAAAATTGGGATTTTGTTCGTGAAATGTATATGCAACAACATAATTTTTTTTTTTGCTATTTACCACAGTCAGTTCGTCCTTTTTGAAATAAAAAGCAATAGAAATACTAAAAGATACAAAACTCTATGAAGAATATGCCGACACATCAAAGACTATTGAGATAACAAATTACATGTTGATATTCTTCAGATAATTAGCACTTTATTGAAAATCTATTCGAGACATTGTCGATATCTTTAACCACAGGACCTTGTTCAGTTAGCCTATGAACATTAGAGATTGTAGATAAGTCCCGTTTGTGAACACCAACATTATAACGACGTTGGATGTCCGCAACGTAGCAAACCTCCGAGTTTATTGAACTGGCGCCAATTTCAGTTATATTTTTAATTTGTTGCTCTTAATCTCTCGAATTTTTCCTTAAGAATTTGAATTTTTTTATGAATTTATTTGGTTTATCAAATGCAGGCTTAGAAATATGATTTGAAATGTTCAAAGAATTTTTTTAGAGGTTCATACGCAATTTGTAAGGTTTTGCAGCACACATATATGAACGTCCTTCAATGTTCGAGTTTTAAAAACCAAATAAATCTTCTAGGTGAATTTCATCGTTACAAAAAATGAGATTACGGTTTTTTTCATTGCAAGTATATTCTGAACTAACAAAACATGCGAACAAAATCCCCTCAAATAATGAAACTGTTTTTTTTTTCTATTGCTGAGCCCCCGACTACTGTAAGATCCATCTTTATTTGCAATTTCTTTATTCTTTGCGTTTGGTTTTGTGGGTTTATTAGCCTTCAGTCAAGAGTGTGGTTTCGTTGAAAAATCAAATGGAAATTTTCCTTTAGCCATTATGTAACTTTTTTTTGTCCTGGCAGGTTGAAAAAGTTTTCTGAAAATCAATTTTTTTTTTCTTTGTAAAGAGAAACACAATTAGTGAATGGATTTATTTGCACGCGGAAGCACTGAACATATAAATGTGATAGAAATCACTTTTTCTTTTTTTTCTTATTATAGTGGAAGAAATGTATGAAAGTATTCGTGTATAGGTTGAATTCATGTATATTTTTTAAAAATTACTGAATATTATTATATTATATGAGTCAAATGGAGTTATTGCTTTTCTATATAAAATTATAAATCTCTTGAAGAGAATATATTTAATAAAAGTTGAATTCGAAACCCTTCTATCAACGGTCTATTTTATATTAGAGAAAAATATACATTTTGAAATGAATTTGTTTGCCTTCTAAATCCGATTTGCTCCATGAAAATTGATTTCTTAAAGTGTCGCAATTAATATTTTTACTTCACTTTGAATTTATGGATAAAGGAATAAAATTTGACTGTTTTTAACACGTTATTATTTGAAGTATGTTTTTTCTTGTACTCATTATACAGCACTCAACACATAAGCGTTCTGTTGCAAAATGAAATGAATTTGTGGTTTCAAATTATTTCTTCAATCTTGATGAAACAAGATCAAAAATTAAAATAACTGTTATGTTATTACGTGCAATATTTGTTCAATGGAAAATATTATTAAATTCAGGTTTATGATAAAAGCGCATATTTTCATGCGTTAAATGGTGTAATAATCATACAAAATACAATAAAGCTTTACCAGAGAATGCGAAGCAGTCAAACATATTGTTAAAATCAGTTGCAGCTTCATTTTTACTTTAGTAAAAATTTTACTAAAGATGATTTTACTGTAAAATCATTATCGTTATCACCATTTTGTATCATCGCATGTTCATTCAAAGTTTACAAGACGTACAATAAACGACCGAATTTGTTTCCCAAATTTGTCGTGATTGAATTGATAATGGAAAATAAAAATAGTTTGCATTGAAAGTATGAAATTAAAATGCTTGAGAAATGTCGCCATGTGATACATTGATTTTGAATGTTCTTGTGTTAATTCGATGAGTAAAGCCACATGTGTTTGACAGGGTTTTGGTAAGAAAAAAAATTCATTTTATAGTTTTGTATTTGTACTGTTGGTCGGTTAACACAAGACAATGTCTTAACCAACAATGGAATTTCAATATTGCACTCGTTAGAATACAGTCGATTCTAACAATATGCTGCATTCCGATTAAAATTTTGAAATGTCTGGTATTCGCGTTACGTATACAGGACATGAGTGTGCCTCATGTGAAGCGGCACATTGTCAACATCAATGCACAGAATGATGTTAGCGAAGCATTACAACAAGCTTTGCAATATATGTATAGACAGCAATATCAGTAGCATATATGCACAAAAACATCAATTCGCTCCAAAGCGAGAAATATTTGAGCATTTATTGAGAGCATGAACACTGCATTACAAATGATGAGACTGCGTGCAGTTTCACTTGTAAAACAAACATATAATTTGTCGAAACTGGCAATAGATTCCATTGAATCATCGTTAATGTTTATTCGTGCATTAAATTTGGTCAATTTAAGTGGAAACTGAGCGAGGAAGGGAGAGAGAGAGCGAGAGAGTAATGTACAATACGAACAAGACTAATTCAATATTGAATATATATTCTTAGCAGAAATTCATATCACATCAAAATTTAATATTCGCATTGCAAATAAGAAAATATTACGAATGGAAAATAAGCGACAAAAATTTTTAATGTTGACAAGTAGTAACCATTGTCAAGCAAATATTCAGTGTACTATGCATATAATACTTGTTCCATCAAAATTGCCTGGAAAATGGACATTTTTTGTTTGTTTCTTCCGTGAATTGTCCATTTCAGTGTATAGCTTATATGAATATTGCTTCATTAATTCTATTTTTTTATCTTTACTTATGAAGATTTACAGACGGTAACAACTGGGACAGTGTTATTAAATCTTAGCGGATGTCGCATCCCTGTTGTTAAAACTAAAAGAACTAAACAAATAGAAATAGAAGGGCCATTTCTTTCAATGTTCGTCAACTGAGAACTCATAACCAAACATACAAGTAATATCAGAACCAACATTTTGATGGACTGTGACGAAGTTTTTAGTTTCAAAAATTTTTATATCAACAACATTCGTGATATCGATGTTTTCAGATGTTTATTGAGCCATAAATTCTTGCTGAAAATGTGTTGATGTGAAACAGAAATGATCATGAAATTCGCTTCAAAATAAAATCAAAACATTAACGGACACATGATGACTAGTGATGACTAAGGTATTTTTTTATTCATTCGTTCATTCACGCATAGTTTGAAAAATGTCCGTTTGTGAGAGATGCATGATTAGATTTTTTACTATATAAAATTGATGAATGATTTAGTGTTGTACTGCAAAACTCGTTGATATCATGCAGCATGAATGAATGTCCCATCTGATACAGACTCTCATGCCGAGTAAACATTTAATCAAATATTGTCAATGTTGACACCACTTTGTTATATTCACTCATGTATGAGATGACTAGCTTCACAATTCAAGTGTTGATATTTTCTATTTATTCTTGAATCTTACCAATGCTGGGAATCATTTGGATGATATTCGACGAGAAATTATTAAAATTTGAATCTCCAAAAAACACCCGATCGATTCATTTACGATTCATTTTAATAGATAATGAGAAAAAGTCGCTGTTGTGTCGTGGATTGAATTATTTGCAAATGATTTGAAAAAGTTAATTTTGTATAAATTTAGTATTTGTGGATAAAAATTCATGCTGACGTAAAAGCAGTTAGTAGAGAAAAACTATGAAACATATATTTAGTGCGACAGATGTCATATGGATACATATTGAGAACAGAAAAAGTACCAATGTAAAGAAACAGGTCATCAATTTTTCATGGACTTGATTTATTCCGAATTCCAATAATTAACATAACTGCCACTATGTTTTACTATGATATGTGAATTTAAGACACGCAACTTTATCCGAAAGAGAGACGCCGAGTTCCAATTGAGTGAAGCTTTTAAAAAACCGCATTGAGCAAAAAATGTGTTTTACTCAAAGGGGAGCGGCTAACGAATGCGCAACAATGAGCTTAAATGACTTTTATTCGATGTACTAAGTCGAAAAGTGTTGATATGGAGAATTGTATGCGACAAAAGTGATTTCAGTCAGCACTCATCACTCAGTCAAAAATGTTGAGTTTTTGAAAGCAGTTGAAATTTTTTGAACTTTCGTACGTGATTTGCCAAAATGTTGATTACAATTTTGAGGTAGATCGTGAATCATGCAAAAGAATTTTGCGAATTGCATGTTTACGTGAACTTTTTTCACGAAAAATATCAAATACATAACATTTTGAATTTCTCATTTTATTTTTCATATTTTGAATGATATTCTAAAAAAAAAAGAAAAATGAGTATTTGAACATCAAACAGAAATGATAAATTTTCGCAAATTAGAAGAAATACACAATTTATTTGGTGACATTAAATTAATAGGCGTGCAAAAGAAACAATTAAACAACTTAGCGTTTTGAATTTTAAGAGCATAATACGAATATTTTCCACTTAAAGAAAACACAAAAAATGCGATGCGATGTTCTGAATGAACAAATTGCGAAAACAAACAAGTATAAATCGTTGTTGTATCTGTTGAAGATGCTTGTTCACATTTTTTCTTTCTGCTCCACTTTATTCTCAATTTGTTATACGAATAAAAAGGCAGATTTTGTGGTCGCTAAACGGAATACCAACTAAAAACGCTCAAGCTTTTTTACTGCAAATGTTGAATCAGTTAGACTTTTTTTGTCTTAACATTCAACAGTAAACTAAGATGCAATTTCAAACCTATTTTCAAGGTGCTTGAGTTGAAATATTTTTATCCTCTTTTTTGTCTGAAATTTATAACAAAAAGATCAAGAAGAAATAAATTACACTAAACCCACTTGACTATAATACGTTTGTTTGTTCAAAGGAGAATTTCGTGCTAAATCATTGCTTTTAATTTGATGAAAAAAGGGCAAGGCATTTATGCACACGGAAATTAAAATCAGAAGAAAAATTGTGCCAAAATTCATATTTTTGAATCTCTTTCAGAACACACTTGTTTTCAACACTAAACAAAATACAACCCCATATTGAAATGAAGGTATTCGTCATTTGAATTCTATTATTTTTTACACCAAAATGCAAAAAGTAGTCGTTTCCTTACTTGTTCGCATACTCAACGGTCGTTGAGTTCAACCCTTTTCAATTTTTCAAAATAAAAAAAATTTGTCATATTTACTTGTATTTCTTTCCATAAAAATGTTTTTCATCCTTTTACGAACATGCTCCAAAATCGCATTGAAAGAATCTTAAGAACACTTTAAAATCGAATACACTTTCTATTTGATTTTCAATTACATTGGATCAATTGTATAAGTTCCATTTGTTAATAAGGTTCAACTTAAAGTTTTATTTTGTCTCTACAGACGGCAATGTACGTGTTCATATCGAGCATCATTGTTATATTCGAAAGTAATGTTGCAATTTTTCAAATGTCCATTGTATATGTTGCATCCTTTGTTATTTTCACTTTCTACAAATTCGAAATTCTCATGTGATTGTGAACACTAGGTTTTTGGTCATATAAAAGAAATAATGTTTTGTCAAAAAGCAAACAAAACAAAGACATCATTAATGTACAAAAAGATGACAATACATTGCCAAAGAGACTTTGAATTGCAAAAGCGATTTTCCATTTCTCATTCTATCTCCCTACCTCTATCAATCTTTTTCTCCTTTTCTTCGGCCATCGTCAGTTGTTCTACAAAAGCGATAGATTGTGAAGCTAATGGACGGACAAATAACTAACTCGGTTGAAAATATTGTTTCGCATAGAGCAAGGTCATTGACAATTCGACTTTGCTTGTTTCAAATTTTGGGAAAATAGCCATATATGGTTTTATATAATAATATAATAGCCATATCAACGGCTATATTTTCTCCATATAATAAGATAAAATCATGAAAAAAACTCCTTGTATATGAAAAAAATACATCCATAAATCCAGTGTACGATTATATCGGCACATTTTTAAACGTGATAAATGGTTAAAAAGATTGCCAAAAACAGATTTCAAAAGACATCACGATTTGTTTTCGGTTGATTTCAAAATCACACTCTTGGTATGCAATTTAAGGGACTGAACACCTCTTGAAATTAAGGTAAACATGCGAATTTATTTATTGTATAATTTATGGCTTTTACCCCATGCATTCGGTAAAAACGTGGTTTTTGGATCATTAGACCAACATTTTTTTCCTCTATATTCTGACATTATAAGTCTTACAAGAAGCAATCGGAAGCAATTATATTGTGGCTTCACAAAATCGTATAAGTTCCACAGTATAGAATACTCAATTTAGATAGTTAGAGAAGAAGACACAAATAAATCCAGTTGAAAACTTTTATTTCTGCATACACAAACATATTTTCCAAATGATGGGTTTCAATGGATGGAAAGAAGAGAGCTATGAAATTTAAATAAAAGTTCAGTTCGAAGAGAAGTTTTCACGATTACAATGAAAATTACATTTGCCTTACACTTTGACTTGCAAATTTTGTTATGATTTTGAGTTTTTGTTGTTGGCGTTATTATAGTTCTTAAAATTGCCTATAATTGCGACCACACGTCATTTGATGTTACAAAAGAGATTATTTATAAAACAATGGAGAAAATCACTAAGCCATGTCAAAGCAATATTATATAGAACAATGGAGTACGATGCGAATAAAGAATGACGCATGAAATTGCCTTTGAATAAACAACAATAAATTTTCTTCTTATATCACATTATAAATAATGCCATATTGAAGGAATCCGTAAAACATATGTTCACCACTGGTATCTCGCGAATCTTTCCAATAACAGTGATAATTCAAATCCTTGTCATCCTTTTCCATTGCAATGAGAGTCAAAAAGAAATTCATTTGACATTGATGAAAGTACTTTAATTTATTTAACTAATGCTTGTCGGGTTCGCACAAAAAAAAGTGACTTTTATTGCAAATCATATCTCATGAGTTATTATAGCCAAATATTATTGCTGTTAAAAGTAGCCTAACTCAAAGGAACTAGAATTATAGATGGATAATAATAGATTTAATCATAAATTGAGTTTCACTACGCAACATTTTAATGGTCATTGGATATGGAAAAACAAAAATAAAAATAAAATGTTTGCAAAGCAGACATTTAGCGATCAGATATTTCGATTGGTTTCAGTATTATTAGCAGAATGCAGCAAAATAAAATCCTTATTAAAATAATCTCATGCGATAAACATGTTCTTGTGTAAAGAAAAAGAATGGAAGCACCAAACATATAACATGTTTGATTTGCTCATGATTTATATTTTCAGAATCACCGTGGATCACATCTGTGTTGGTTCGTTCATGCTGTCTCAACGGTCTGCAGGCATGCGTTTGTCTTTATTACACATCGTAATGTGGTGTATTTAAAAAAAAAATGCTGATGTTTTATCCACATTGTTAACGTACAACCACAAAACAGTAAGAAATAACTGACAGCCCCGCGAAGAGGAGATGACATTCAATGGAAAAAGTTTATACGTGATTTGAATAACACCAATGTGTAACATCGATAACAATGCCATTCGATGTTCACATTAAAAAAAAGCAATAAAACCATAGAAGCAAAAGGAGAAAAAAGAAAAACACTATGGTCCAATTTTATCTGTTTTGAAATGCAATGAATGAGATTTTATTCAATATGTTTCCTTGCTTCACTTCCTTAGAATAGGAAAGTGATGACCATGATTGTGATGGTTTTTCCCGTAGTTTTTCTTTCTTTTTTGTTCTCACATTCAATAATACTGATGCATATTTTTTTTAGACATAGACGGTTGAATTTCTGTGAACGCACTCACGAAACACGTTCAACTGTCAAATGATTTTTACTTGCGTTTGCCACATACACTGACGCACTAATGATACAAACATAACCTTTACAACAAGTCTGACAAGTTAAAACGTCGAAACTGCGAGCAAAATATTAGTTTTAATTTACCATAGAAGTAGTGAAGAGATAAATTAGTAATAATGAACTGGAGTTTTCTGATAATTTTAGTACGTGGCAAAAATTATTTCGTAGATTTTTCTAATTATTTTCTGGACATTTTTCATATTTAATACAAAACTTATGTGGATAAAGCGAGTTAATTTTTGATTTTGTGAATAAAATTGTTTTTTTTCTCTCACAACAGATTGGGTATGTGTTCTACAATCCAGCAGACAGTGGAGCGGTGCAGCTAAAAAATGATAATATTGATATGACATTAGGTAATTAGTGTGTGCTATCATGCAGAACAAGTACAAATTTATCTCAATTTTGAATGATTTTTTTTTCTCGTGTTTTAGCTTCAAATGAATTAGTTTTTATCAACTTTTATGCTGATTGGTGCCGATTCAGTAATTTATTGCAGCCTATTTTCGACGAAGCTGCTGATTTGGTAAATAATTTTTAAAAAAAACGAAAATGTTTTTTAAACTTTTTCATAAGAAAACTCATTTTCACTAGCATAAGAAAAGTAATTTGAAATGAAATCAATGCAAGTAATTACAACGGATTTAATACATCAAAAAATAGGTGCATAAAGAGTTTGGAAATCAGGCAGGACAGGTAGTGATGGGAAAAGTGAATTGTGATGAAGAAACAGCCATTGCGAAACGATTCCAAATCACAAAATATCCAACATTGAAAATTATTCAAAACGGTGAAATACAAAAGCGTGAATATCGTGGTCAACGATCAGTCGAAGCATTTGTGCAGTTTGTTCGTAATCAATTAAAGGATCCAATTCAGGAATTCGCTGCATTGAAAGATCTGGAAAAATTGGATACACGCAAACGAATTATCGTTGGATATTTTGATCGTCGTGATATGCCCGAGTATAATATTTTCCGTAGAGTGGCTGCCAATTTAAAGGATGATTGCCATTTCCATGTCGGTTTTGGGAATGTTGTTGCTCAAATGCATCCGCCAGGTGTTCCGATCATTGTGTTTCGCCCTGATGTTGACTTATCACATGAAAATGACGAAACGTTCGAGGGCAGCTTGAAAACAATCGACGAATTGAAGATATGGGCGCAAGAAAAATGTGTTCCGTTGGTTAGGTAAATTAGCTCTCTTTCCATCTATTTCTCAATGAAACACCATTATTTTTATTGTCTTGAATTCCAAATTCCAAATTCTAAATTCCAATTTAAAATTCACATTTTCATTGCAGAGAAATCACATTTGAGAATGCGGAAGAATTGACTGAAGAAGGTCTTCCATTCTTAATATTGTTCCATGCTCCTGATGACACCGAATCAATTAAAAATTACAAAACAATTGTCGAATCTCAATTACTTCATGAAAAACGTAAGTACTTTACAATTATTCGCTGTGTTTTTCACAATTTATTCATTTGAAGTGAATGAAAAAATGAAAATTAAATTCTTGTTTTGTTTTTTCTTCTTCCATTCGAATGCAGAGAACATCAATTTCCTAACAGCTGACGGCAAACGATTTGCACATCCATTACATCATTTGGGGAAATCCCAATCTGATTTGCCATTAATCGCTATTGATTCATTCCGTCACATGTATCTGTTTCCAGATTTTCAAGACATATACAAAGCTGGCAAATTGAAGCAATTTGTTGATGATTTGCATAGTGGTAAATTGCTAGGGGCTGAGAATCCTTTATGAATATATGTTATTAGTAAATATTCACAATATTTAAGTTTATTTACTTTGTTGTTTCCCTCTAGGTAAATTGCATCGTGAATTCCATTATGGTCCAGATAAAACCGAAGAAAGTTCAGAGAAACAACAAATTTCACGAGAAAAAGCAACACAACCGCCCGAATCGACATTCAAGAAATTAGCACCATCAAAGAACCGATATACATTGCTGCGTGATGAACTTTAAGTGAAATTTTAATTTATTTCCAAATTGTAAATACAAATAGATAAGAGAAGATCGCAATTCACAACTTCTAATATTTACAATTGAACAAAAATTATGAAAAATAAAATTCTACTTTTTATTCGTCGATCTTCTCCTCTTCTACTTTTCTCTACAATTGAACAAATCAAGCTTAAATAGGAAGCACTGAAGTAAACTACACAAAATTCAATTGAATTCCACAATGAAAAGTGATTTTTAATTAAACCGTATTGCATGCAACGAATTATACACATCTGGCTTGTGTGATGTGTGTCAAAAATAAAAAGAATCAACTACCAATGTATGATCTTCGCTAATCAATATCGATATTTTAATCCATTTTACAAAACATATTATTCTTTTGTTAATTTATGTTTGAATCACAAATGCAATGAATCTGTTATTTTCCGGAAAATTTTTTGATTTATTTTTCATCATTAATAAAACATTGTATCAAAATTATTGGTAAAAACTGAACAAAAGAAATCATTTTATCGCTTGGACGGAATCGTTTACTGAACATTATACAGTTTTTGTATTTATTTAATAGTAAAATACGTGCTTTAGATCAAAATTTTAATTTAGGCACGCAATTGTGATTTTTTACGATCTTACAAATAAAATAATTCGATTTGACCTCAAAACGGACCAAAACTTTGATTAAATTTTTCTACACAAACGGAATGGATGAGTGAATATGCTGAGATCTCTTTAAAGAGATAAAATTGGATACGCGATTATTGTAATAGCTGCTGAAATATACCATAAAAAGTATGATAGCCGTTCGGAGCCACTCTGAAAAAAGATGAATATTTTACAAAAACGATATTATTACATCGTACATCATTAGCAAATCGATTAATGTTAAGCTACTCACTATAACATAATAGTTACACCTGTCGCCCTGACAACATTCGCTGCATGTCCAATCTTCATACCAAATATGTGTACAATATGGCATATATTTTTTACGGGTTGCCGCGCACAGTTTTTTTGTTGAACATCTTTTCGATACGTAGTATTGCTTTAAGGCACCTTGAGTGAAATATGGTTGACTTCCCCATCGAATCTCAGTCAGGCATACATCTTCACCTTGTTCACATGTTTTAATCGTATTCAAACACTTTTCTGTATTTTCTGTTTGATTTGAACAAACATAACATTCCAGTGCAGCACCTATAATGAAATTTATAAATCATTAGTTAACATTAAAACCAATTAGATCATGGATATGATGATATAATAAAAATAGAAATTCACATGATGAAAATAAATATGCAAATAATATTGCATAAGCAAAAGATTTTAATAAATCCATTGGGATTTAGTCGTTTCACAAATTATTATCAACTCAATTGAATTTATAAACAAAATGAAATGGTCACAAGTCCACGCCTAATGCACAACAATTGATGACAAATATTTGTTAATGAACGTCGAATTATGTTTTGACAGTTAGTCTAATTTGCATGTTTGCGTGAATGTGTGGCGCAAGTTTTGAATTTTTTATTGTAATTAGTTTCTAGATCATATTTGTTATCGAACAAAAGCAAACAATTTGAAAATATTATTTTCAGATGAAAGTATTTAAAGTAAATTTTAAAATAGTTTTTATAAATGATCGTTTGAATAAGATCAAAGATCTGTATCACAGTTATTTATATGAAACTCACTTGATGTAGTATATTATTGACATCCAATTAGATCTAAAACCACCAGACGGCGCCAATTAATTGAATCAATTTTATCTAAATGTCAAATACACAAAAAGAGACGAATTTTATTTTGAACTTATCAGGAAACCATAAATAAATAAATGTTTATCTGATGAGATGATTTTTTTTTTTTTTTTTTTGGAACAATCATATGCGAAAAACAGTTGCAATTAAACGCAAATTTCCAATATAATTCGAAAAAATACCCATTTTTTTAAAAATATTTTGGTGTCATATTTTTGAATGACACCAAATTGTATTTGTTTGTAAATAATTGTGAAATAATTTCTTTGCCACATTTGTCAATAAACGACATGCACATAATCAAAATAACATTTTTAAATGAAAGAATACAAAAATTCTTGTAGTTATTTATTCTTTTTTCATGTTTTTAGAAATTTTTTATACATTTACAAAAACAAAATGAAACTTAGGAGCGAAGTGCATCAATCTATAGTATTTAATCTTTAACACGAGGTAATCTTACAACGCTATTCCTAAGAATAGCATCAACAAGCCATTGAATACCTTCTTGTACACCTTCACCAGTTAAAGCTGAAACAGGCATAACAAGGCAGTCTCGTCGGCCAATATGAATTGCTGATTGTTGAAATACTGGTTTAATCTCTCTTACACCTAAAATGGAATGAAGAAAGATTATTATGAAAATCTTGTGCATTTTAATTTTCTTTTGAATTTATGTAAATACACACCCATGCAATCGGGTAAGTCTTGTTTGTTTGCTAATAACAAAAGTGGAATACCGGACAAATGTTCATTACATATCATTTTGTCTGTAATAGAAAAAAGAACATAAGTCAATTCACCCTATTTATTGAAATGAATAGTCATTTTTTTATATACCAAAAACCGCTTTCGATTCTTCCATTCGTTCGCGATCATGTGAATCAACAACATAAATGATAGCATGCGATTCTTGATAGTATTTATCCCAAAGTGATTGAAGTTCGGTTTGACCTCCAAGATCCCAAAAGCTTAATCGAATGCCTGATATATCAATTTGGCCAATATTCAAGCCAACCGTTGTGGTTATATGCTTCGGATTCATTCCTCTATAGTTTTTTGTGAGTTTAGTTTTAGCCGCTTCGAGATACGTCTATTGGACAGCATACAATTAGTGAACCACACCAAATAAAAAATTGATTATTATTTTTAATTTGTTGACACTTATAAATTAGAAATCGACTTACAGTTTTACCCGCATCATCTAAGCCAAGTATTAGAACACAGTATTCATCTTTTTGTACAATGTATTTATAAAAACCATGTAAAAGTGTAAACATGTTGATTTATTGAATGTGAAACAAGTCGACTACTTTTTATTCATTTTCCACATTAAAACTAAATTGTTCGGAATTGTTCTTGGTTTTTCAATTTCAACAATTTTTAAATAGATAAATTAAACTGAATCAATCATTTCATATAAAAATTAGGACGATTGTACAAAAACGAATGAGAGGAGCGATGGAATAAACTCTGTCAAATGATTGTGGCTTTTCTTCTTCTTCACTTTATTGTAGTGTTTTCATTTTTAGTTGAAATTCATGCAGATAGAGTGCGTCTTTTTGTGTAAAATGCCAACACAATTTGACAGTCATAGCAACAAGTACTTGAATGTTTATCACATTTTACTATCGGTACTCCAAATACTACTATCGATTCAGTGCCTCTTTGGCGGCGAAAGCAAATGAAGCTAGTTTAAATTTTCTTTAAGTTTTGTACATATTTATCGTAATTGTTTTATTAGATTTTTTTTTTGTCTTTATTCTTTTTATTGTTTTCAAAGTAAGTAGATATTTGAAAATGCTGTGGATAAAAATTAAAATATTTAACAGCAGAGATGGTATTGGAAACGAATCAAGTACAACATGAGTCTGCATAAAATATCTGCAGAGTTTGAGTAACCGAAGGTCATTTGTATATAAGAACTGCGGTATTTACGTAATATAAATCTATTGAACATCTCATTTAGTGAGAAATATGTATGAGAAATACGTTCACATAAAAATTCGTAAGAAATCATTCAGTGTTTTGCTTCGGGTGAATGAGGAGACTAAACTGTGAGTTGCAGAAATACTCGTTCAATTATGATAAATTTAATAAATTATCAAATAATATTTTGTCGCTTATTTTTTTTTTCATTTTTTCTTGAACTCACAATCTAAATGCATTTATATGTTGATAACTGCTCAGACACTATTAAATTTATAATAATTGGCTTCAATAAACCAATACGTTCAACTCGTGAAATCTAAGCCAAAAAAAAAACATATTTTCAATTATTACTTATTTCCATCTATCATTAGTTTTTCAATTGTGTTAACACATCAATTATTATAAAATAATTGAAAAAAAAAATGAAAGAGATAATTTTGATTTTGATTTTGTCATATCATCTAGTTTTTGTTGACAATAAACTTTTGCTTATTAGCTTTTATGCTTATCAATTTCAAGATACCATTTAGATGTATGTGAATTTTAAAATCATTCATTTCAACCAATTGTGTTATTTTGGTTTTCTAGTTAAATTTTGTGCACGTCATTGTTAGCTTGTACATTCAAAAAAAAAAACAAAAAAACAAAAATGGAATCATTGGCAGTGTTTCTAGAACCTTATAAAGACTTGATCAGCACTTCTGCTGCAGCTGTAACATATTTACATCAACTAAGTGGTGCTGTGATTTGTAAGAATATTTACAAACAAAAATCTACAGCTGGACATTCTGTGCTTCCATTTTTAGCAGGTGTTGTCATGTAAGTTATTGATTTAATCTGCGCAATTACTTTCAATTGAATTTAATGTGATTGATTTAATTTAGTTCCGCATTAGTAACACGTTTTGGAGCCATATTGAATGATACACCAACAGTGCAAGTGAATTTAATTGGTACAGCACTTAACATTGGATACGTTTGTTTCTTTTTCTGTTACACGAACAATGTTAAAGATAAAACATTGGCATGGGCCCAAATTGGTTATGGAGGAGCATTTGTTGCTGCAGTTTTTGCTTATTCGTACGTTGAAAATCCAAACGACCTACCATTCCGTTATGGGTTGATTTTAACAGCAGTTTTATTCTATTTCGTTGGTTCACCGTTACTCGGCTTGGTAAATTCCATTAAACAGTAAATTTCAAAAAAAGAACATTAAAACGAGATATTTTAAAATTTCAGGGTGAAATCATTCGTAAAAAAAGCACTGAAGGAATGCCATTCCCAATAATTTTAACTGGAACATTGATTTCATTTCTGTGGTTCTTGTATGGAGTTGTAACGCGTGAGAATTTTGTTATCGTACAAAATGGTGTAATCTTTCTGATGAGTATTGTACAATTATCTTTGTTTGCTATCTATCCGTCAAAAGTAACAAAAACAAAAAAGAGCAGCAGCCCAGCAACGAATATTAGCAACAAAAAGAAAAATTAAATAAGCGCCTGGTATTAGATATTGCTATATTTGCTCGTCCGTCGATATCTCTTCATTGACTGTGCAACTTGGTGCTTCTATAATATTCAATTTAAAATAAATCTATTTTCATGATTGAAATATGTTATCAAAATGAATGTGATGTAAATTGTTGACAATAAACTGTTTTACGTTCTACAATTATACATAGGTATGCATTATATCATGTTATTTTCTGGAAATATTTAATAATAAAGAATAATAATGTCTAACATTTAAATCTTATCTATTGATTGAATGAAGAAAATCATCTGACAATTCATATTTTTGTTTTTATTTTTATTTTGATTTGAATTTCCGCTTGATGTCACGAAAGAAATTACAAAAAATATGTATGAAAAATATAAGAGAACACACTTTGTGATTATTAGACATTTATTTTACAAATTAATTGAATATGAAAACATTGATAAGAATGGATGAAATAATTTGCATTAATTTTGTTATTATTGCAATTTTTTCAAGTGCATTTGGATTTGTTATTTCGAGATATACGTTTATTTCCATGAATAAATCTTCTGTTTGTGGTTCCGATGGTAAAATCGTTTGAATAAACAGAGTATGGAAAAAGAGTAAATTTATATGAAAAACATTTTGGAGGTTGTTTTATATGGGAAAAATATGATCCAAAAGATCACAGCAACCGAAGTGAGAACACATTACGATGCTCTCTCACTTTCTCTATTTCCCCCTTTTCGATTCGATTCGTGCGCGTCATAAAATTAAAATTGGTGTCATGTCTCGAGTCACTAAATGTTCACACTAACCATACAAATTTGTTACAAAACACATGCAAAAACATGCTAAAAAAAATTGCTTACTTCGAATTTAATAGACAAATTTCGAACAATGTCTACGATAAGCTACTTAAGAATTTCGCTTCTGTTATTATCTTAAGTTGAATCGCATAAAAAAATCTTATGATTTCGCATTCTCATGGATTAAAATACATAATGAACGAAAAAAACGAACGACGGGTGGTATGATTGCGCAAAAAAAAATTAAATACATTCAATTTTATTAATATGTTTGTGACTCGCCAATAGGTATTTATCACAATTTCGCGCATTAGCTACATTAAAAAAAATTAGCCCCATGAATCTGTAGTGATTCGCTGACATATCGATTCGACTATTGCGCCTTGTTTGCACTTTTCGGCTATTTAAGCCTGCGCAACAGCTGAATCGATGTTCATTGTTATAATAAGACCACGGCGTAACGCTTGTCGTATGCCCTCACAATGTAACCTGAGCTCTTATTTTGTACTTTACAATAAATCAAAGTATAACAAGTGTTAACCATCAACTGTATTTTTCATCAATATCACTCACGATCACAACAAACCATTACAAATCTAAATAACTCTAATGAACTTACGATGGCAATTAATTTTGAAAGGCAATTCAATTGTTACTAGGATCAGTAAATTTCTTTATTTTCTTTAAGAAAACACATTATAGTTCTACAGCATAATCAAGAAAGAAGATCAACTTCAAAAGCTATCAAAAGATAAAGGATATTGTTGTTTAAGTTACAAGTGTTAAATGTATAGAAAAATGAATTTTGTATTTAAATTTTCATCGTGTTCTCGCACTCACAATCAACCCAAACAAAATAACTTTACCATAGTAAAAACACCTTATGTGCATACCTGAGTGTGTCATTGATACATTGTAACCAATATATGGTGATAGTCCTCTAGCCGACGGTTAAATCATACAATAGCTTGAATGAACTAAATACCAAAATCATTCACAGCAGTGAAAATGTGCAAAATATCAATGGAAAACAAGCTCATCTCATAATACAGCTTAAATTTGGAGCATCTTTTAGACGACAAGCATATTAATGTTTGCCTCCCCAATTTCAGCAGTGAGGTGCCATTTGCTATTTTCTAGGTTGAGAAATCAACATAAATATTTATTACATTTGCTGATAACATTTTTTTCAATTCGTATCAACACAATTCATATTTTCTTTTTGTGTTAGATATTATCATCTATCATATGTCTTATGTCACAATATTTTGATGTGTTTCTTTCATTCTCATCAATTTTTCATTTGAAATCTATTCATTTTCTCGAGAAAATTGAGCCAAATAGCCTTGATTAACATAACGAGTAAAATGGACGAAAAAAACGTCACATTCATTAATATTCCATATTGAATGAAAGAATGCATCATGATAAAATGCGATGAATTAATTTTCATCGAAATCGATGCTGCTATTTCTTATTTTTGATTGGAATATACTACAATAAAGTTCGTTGTCGAAATTGCATAGTGGTGAATGAAGATAACACTAAAATGGTATTATTATCGAATAAAAAATATTGCTGAAATGACTTTCTTTGTCTAAATTTGTTCTATTTGGAACTCATTCTTGAAGTGATTCCATGAATGTTTATCTCCAAATTTACGACAAATGACGATGCCTATCTTTGATTCGAATAGTATTTACTCAGTAAAGCGAACACATTCTCGTTCTCAATACCTCGCCCTCTCCCTCTCTCTCTCTCTCTCTCACTTTGTCTCAGTTGTTGGTTTCACATTTCAAAAAGTCTGTGAAAATTCTTTTCGACTCGTTTCCGTCATGTTTAATCAATAAGCATTCCGACAATCTATCGACCTCAGTCAGTACTTACAAAGCAAAGTATCCATGAAATTGGGGATCATATGAAAAGAACAAACAGTCTTTCAAACCAATATGATTCGATTAGATGATTTCTATAGAAAAAAACGTCAGCATTTTTTCAAGCCTAAATTCCATCCATAATCCTAGAGCTAGATCTCTATACATGTATTTGTAATTTATAATTACATTTAGGATTTCTCCACAGTTACATTATAAAATAAAACAGCGAATGAGTCGATTTTATTGAAACAGGAAATTGACTCTAAACGCTTTTTACCGAACTATTGTTGAATGCTTTTACCTAGAGTGTATCAACGTTGAATTACTGCAAATGCACTGAATTGAAAACAATAAAATCGAAAGCTTAAAAATTCTCATGTATATACAATTGCCTTGCATTAGAGCATTAGAGCATTAAGAGTGTTGCAATCGTTGCAATCGATACAAAATGAATGGTCATAAGCAAATGTTTGATTTGCATACTCTATTTTTCGTTTGCTAACAACATTAACAGAATGGATTCTGCCGCAGTTTGAAATGGAAATTAGAAGCCAAGCACAACAATCTCTAAATAAATAAAAGCGTTCCAGTTTTCATATGGAAATCGTTTTGTTTTTTTCATATGGAATAACACAAATAGTTTTTGCTATTCATTGTTCATCGAATGGCATAGAATAATGAATCGACTCATTTCCTCAGTAAATGCAGTATGTGGACTTTAGTGCCTTTTAAATAGCTGCAATTTCTTTTCTTCTGCCTAACTGTCACAGACATTTAATTTATCGCCGTGGACGACGTATTCCAGTAGTGTGCAATAATTTTTTTCTCTATATTTTATGTGAAATCCGTTTTGCTTTCCACTTCCCTATTCCATTTCCTACATTGGCAATATTTTGTGCTGAAATTGTGGTGAATGCAGCATGTGAAATTGTGGACGACATGAATGAATTGTCCTGTTCATTTTTTCTGAATCACATATGTGAATATAGAATTTACATTCACCATTTGCAAAGGACGTAAAAAAGCTTTAGATAAACATAGATTGATTGTGTTCATGATAAGTCACAAACGTAAATAATTCACTAATCCAAACTTCAACTGTACATTGCAATGTAAACATATGTATCTATTGAACGCTTTCCAACAATGTTAAATAATCAACACAAATTAGAAAAGTTGCTGTTTCTGCAATGGTATTAAAATCACCACCGCATGGACCATATCTATTATTTCGAATATGTTGAAAAAACCAATTTCATTCACATAATAGCTGGAAAAGGACATAAGCTTCAGATCTGACTGGTCTTTTTCTCTCAAATTACTTACTATATTGGAAACTTTTCGACCAGCATTTGAAATTAAAACATAACACGTTTGTTGACTAAAAAATATTTTTAAAATTATTTTGACGATAATGTGTATGTGGATCGATATTTTTATAAGAACGGTAAATGTATGAGATTGAAATGGCATGCAATTGTCAATTTTAAGTATTTTCATTTCATTGTGCATTAATCAGTGATAATGTTTTATGAATTAAAATTTAATTATTTCACGAAATAATATTATAGCATAAAACCGAAACCGAAGTACCAATTGAAATTCAATTAATAGTTATTTGTGTGTTTCCAACATTTGTATCAATCCATTATATGAATTTCGCATGAATTCAGTTTAAATGTTTTGAAAAAATTACACTTATTGTGAACGCAATGTCAATTATAATGTGATAAATTATAAATTATAATTTTCAAATATGCATATCAATTTTTGTTATAAAAATATAATTATTATTATTTAATTTTTTCCCAATGAAGTAATTGATCATTTATGTAGCTAAAACAACAAATACTGTTCCAAAACGGAAAATTTTCTCCAAATTTGGCCTAAATAATGATGATGAAAGCAAAATGTTTTCATTAATAGAGATGCAAAAACAAAATAAAAAATTTTTGATTGGTTTAACATGTGTGCAAAAAATAGTTTTACTAAAACAAGTACTGCACACCAAACGATTGATGAGTGAAAGAAAGTGCAATAGCACGGTACTACTATGTAGTGTCAAATGAACCAACATCAAAATTATAGATGTTGACAATATCTATGGGCTCTAGTCTAACACACAAGTCATTTTTTCTATCAATGGTAGCCAACATCGATTTTATGTTGAAAATTATACATGCGCATTCTGTATTCAATCTGAAAAATCATATTTCAATGTCAATTTAAATCAAGTCCCTCCGCGTCCAAAAAGAAAAAATGATGTGAATACCAACATATTTGAATAAAGCGGATGAGACTTTAATAATAACGCTTTATGTTAGTAAATAAGAATCATGAAAAGTGAGCGCTGTATTATTGTTGGTTATTGTATGGGAAAATTTTTTTTCAAAAAAATGATAAAACAAAATGGGAAAAGTTTAATCTTGACGAGAAAAATCATTGCACATTTTATTTTATATGTAGCATCTTGAGCTAAATATTTACAGTATTGTTTGATGTTTGGTATTTTATAGCGAGTAAAATATTTGTGTTTGCCATGATGAAGGAAGCGAATCAATAACAGAAAATGAAAATTATATCCCGTAAACGGGAATTATTAATAAAGGATTTACAATATGCTCGCAATAATGGCTATAAATGGCTATTAATATATTAAAATTATTAATAATTAATTAATAATTAATAATATTATATTAATATTTTATTGACAATATACTATGAATGGCTACAACATAATTAAATCTGAAGTGTAGCACTTGTACTTTCTTTTGATTTATATCGATTGCAATACTTTTTATTCGCAAGCAACTTGCTTGCTTGAAGCAAGTAAAAAAAAGAAAAATGGGACTCTGAGTGCGACAAAAGGAAATTCAATAAATCTCTTTCAATTTTCAAGTGATGTGTACTTATTGCTTCAACCAAAAAATAAAAGAAAATCGTTAAACTACTCGAAATCACATTCAATTGTGGTACAACCCACAACTGTATTCAATCCGTAATTGGAAAAAATATGATTTCTATATATCGATGACAAATATGCTGTCTTTCGGTGATCAAAATCGAATAGACGTTTTTGCAAATAGTTGAACACAACTGGACATCTTATTTCCAGAGATCATATTTAGTATACAGCAGTGTTAGCTATCCCGACCGACCCCGATCGCCTAAAAACCCGACATTTTTCGGGTTCGGTCAGGTTCGGGTTCGGATTTATTCTCCATATTTTCGGTCAGTGTATTTTTGTACGCTGCCCCGACTACTAAAGATGTTCAGAACAAAAGGGAAAGAATGAGTTTATTCTAATTTTTTCATTGAGTTTTCAATGATTTTTTTAACAACAACAATAACAATCATTTATAGACCATTAATGCCCTACAGCGTCTGATCTGTCTTGTAGTGGTAGCCCTCTAACAATTCTTCTCCAGCTTGTTCTCTCGAGAGCCAGGTCTTGAGTTTCCCTATCACAATTATACTCTCTTTCACTCATGTCGTTCTTGACTGAATCCAAGTAAAGTCTACGCCGACTACCTCTTCCTTTCGGTTCCTTCACTGATTTTTTTCAGATTTTTGAAATTCTGCAGATTTTTTGGTTCGGGTTCATTCCACAGGATTCATTTTCAGATTCCAGAAACTTCAAAATTTCAAATTTGATTTTTCATCATTTTTACTTCACACCATGTTTGATTATTGTCATACAATCCCACAATATTTAAAGAAAAAATTTCAGGTCTTTGATATAATTTCAAAATTAGCTGCTTCAATACTTTTATGACTTTTATTCCATGATTTTTTTCGACGAAAATTTGAAATCAAATTTTTTTGAATGATTTCATGATTTAGGTTTATTTGTAGCATCTGTTATATTCGATTTTTTATTCTTCATTTTAGAACGAAATTTCTTAATCTGTAACTTTCGCACGAACTAACTTAAAAGAAATATAAAAACAACCACAATCTTTTGCTTTTTTAATTAAAATTTATTTTATGTTAAGTATTGTAACTTAAAGGGAAATACTCTAAAAATTTCCCAATATTTTTTACATTTTTTTGAACACTCACGAGAAAATTGCTTTCAAAACTAATACACAACAAAAGTTAATTTTTGTCAAACTATATGTCTTTCTGTTTTTTGTTTTTTTTTTTTTTTTAAATTCAATATATCATCAAATTTAAAAATTGTTATCTTCAAATTATTTCCAAATACTATTCAAAGCTTTAACGCTCATCTTATTCAAAGTAACTGAACTTTTGTTACTTTCAACAAACACTTCGATATTTTCAAATGGTTCACCACTTGTGAAAAATAATGCACTAAATACATTCAAACCACCATCGGCAAATATTTCAATCGATCCTATGTCCAGGACAATTTGTCCGGTAAGCAATTTATTTCGACTGATACGTTGAGCTTCGCGTACATCAGCGAAAGCTGAATTAAATGTAAGATTTCCGGAATTGCTACGATCTAGTGCATATGTGCTATTATCGGCATTATAATAGAACAAAAGGTATTCATCCATATCATTGCTGAATCGTACACCAACTTTTCCATCTACAAGATTTTCAATATCAAAATCATATTCCATCGTTAACAGAGAGCCGGTTTTAAATGGAACATTTTGGGATAAATCAACAGTTTGTTTATTATTCAATTTCAATGGTTTTGATTGTGTCCATTGTCTCGATGAATCAATTATGCTATTCAGTTCTTCAACTGGATGTTGAGTGAGATAAAGCTCTCCATTCACGGTTTTTAGCCCAAGGTGACGTGGAATGGTCATTTGACCGCGCCATGTTTTTGTTGGTAAAACGTTGGCGTATCGCCAATTTGACATCCATCCCATGAATACATACCGACCTTTTGGATCTTGAGTAAATGGAATTGATGCATAATTGTCACCACCATTATCAAACCACAAAAATCTCGATTCGTTGTATGGTTTGAAATTCATTCCGTCAAATTGTCCGATATAGTATTGCATTGCACTCAAATATGTGAAATTGGCCTGGTTTGGTACGGGATAATTTATGGAAAGAACTAGTATATCGTGGTCTTTGTTTTCCTCATCCTTCAATTTAATAAGGACTGGACATTCCCATTGGACAAATTCTTCTTGAGGATATGCAAACTCGCTGACCCGATCCCAGTTTATTAAATCTTTGCTGGTGTAAAATCGAATACCTTGCTTATAGCACATACTAAAATAGTATTTTCCATTACGTACGAAAATATTTGGATCACGGAATTCAATAATGCCAGGATTTGGTATAATTGGATTTTCTTTGTATTGAGTCCATGAAAAACCGTCATCGATTGAATATGCCATGGCTTGATTTTGAGTAAAATTTGTACTGGTGTCATTTATATTGATTGTGTATAAGGCAATGACTGCTGGGTTTTTATTCTCATTTGAAACGATTCCGGTAACATTATTCTCGTCTACAATGCAACTTCCAGTGAATCTTGAACCATCTTCACCCGGTGGCATTGCAATCGGCATATGCTCCCAATGGAACAGGTCCTTTGATCGAGCATGACCCCAGCCTAAATATGCAGGTGGATGGGTTAATGCATGTGGATAGTATTGGAAATATAAATGATAATATCCGTTCATATATATGCTTCCAGATGGATCGTTCATCCAGCCCACTGGTGGCGAGTAATGTATCTGAAGTCGATGCTTTTCATTCATGGACTTGCTATTTCCAATATTTGGAGAAGCCATTTCTTTTCGAATTCTCTTTGTTCTAATAAATGATATATTTTGAAAAATGTATTAGTAAAATCTGTGAAATATATTCGAAATATAAATGAACTTACTTAACGCCATCGACTCGTCTGTAAAAGAAAGTCAAATTATTTTGTTAGTTATTTGAATACAAAAAAAAAAACAAGTAAAATACAAATTTTTGTCATTTTTAATATAGAACATAGAATATAGAACTCGAAAACAAGAAAATATTTTGATAGCTTGATATAAAATTTATAAAACATCGTTGAATGAATACAAAAATGTATGACATCTTAATTTGCATATCAATTTCATGTTATTCATCTCTTTACTCGAAAAACAACCTATTATTTTAACGAAAAACTCTACATTTCTGAAGGAAAGGTCACAAAAGAATTTTGTTTTCGATTCAAACGTATGCCAAATCTATTCGAGAAATCTTAATATGATATCATTCGAAAAGTTGAAAACAAATTTACAAAACAATGTATATTTTTCCGTTTTGATGGAAATAGAGTGGTAAAAGTATTGCTATTATGTGAAAAAACATTCCGAATTCATTAAAGATCATCAAATATCCAGTAAAACATCTTTTAAAAAACTTCTTTATATATTATGAATTGCGGTATGAGTCATTTTGACATGATGGGAACAATTATTATGCAGAACAATTGATTTGGTGTTTGTAACACCATTTATTTAACTAGAAATAAACAGCAGTTTCGATTTTTTCCTCAACCAAATTAGTGAGTCAAATTAACTTTTTGAATATTCAAATAAATATATGGATGACAATTCCTGCGGAATGTAAGAAATTGTTCCAGAAAATTGTATAAATTCGAGTGCTTGCAAGTTGATCATCAGTTTGTTTCATCAGATTATTCTGAGAAACTAAATACAATGAAAACAAGTTTCACAGCCATTTTCTTCTTGGCCATTTTGGGCCACATTTTCGGTGAGTAGTATAGTTAATATATATATTTTTCCCATCTCATTTCATACTTTATATTTAATTCATTATACTATATTTTCTTTTTCAAATAAGGAACGAACTTGGGAACGAGTAATAAAGGAAATTGCCCCAGCCCTAAAGAATCCATTCGACGTTTCATTAGGGCAATATCTGATCAGAGCAATGGAGAAAGGATGACTGAAATGCAATTTGATAGAAGCGATTTTCAAACCGTTGAAGATTTCTGTGAGTTTTTAAAATCTTTGAGGAAAGTTCCTGCCCAAAGAGTGTGTGTAGGGAATGAACAACAAAAAGTGGCTGTAAAAATCCAATGGAGTTAATTTCTCCGCCTCGAGCGAAAAAATTTCAGATTATTTCACAAAAATTACGATTAACAAAATCAAGAAAATTCATCATAAAATGTTATGATTAAATTATCAAATAAATAAATGTTGAATGATAAAAAATTAAATTTTCTTTAAATTCTTCGCTTGGTTTTTCTCTTCAGCCATATTATTTTCTATATCACATTGAACAATTATCGATAGATGATTGAACTTTTTCAAATTTAAATTAAACATAAAGATGAGGAAAAATGTTCAATCATCTAATCGATAATGGTTCAATGTCATATAGAAAATAATATGGCTGAAGAGAAAAACCAAGCGAAGAATTTAAAGAAAATTTAATTTTTTATCATTCAACATTTATTTATTTGATAATTTAATCATAACATTTTATGATGAATTTTCTTGATTTTGTTAATCGTAATTTTTGTGAAATAATCTGAAATTTTTTCGCTCGAGGAGGAGAAATTAACTCCATTGGATTTTTACAACCACTTTTTGTTGTTCATTTCCTACACACACTCTTTGGGCAGGAACTTTCCTCAAAGATTTGAGAGAAGTGTGTACCCAATATACCTGGTTAAATACTGGGCAAAATGGGTAACTAACCAGTTAGTTTTCACATGGGTTATTCTAGAATGTGGAATGGTGTAGCGAAAGAAAAATCGAAACAATAAAAAATGAAAGTCATTTTCATGTTCATTATTTCATGTCCAGTCAGATTATGCGAACTCGTACGCACTTGTAGATTGCGTTGCTTTGTAATTGATTTAACAATCTACATATTCGAGCGTTTAAACATCATCTGACTGGAAACCAAGAACTTACGAAAACACCGCTTCAAATGAAAACTTACTATTTTATAAATTTTAGTGGGTAAATTTAGCTAAAAATGCAAAAAGAAACTAAAACCGATTTAAATCGATTTCATATTCAATCACATTTCAATAATTTTATACCTAAATTGGCTGAATGATCATATGCCATTATATTTTTACAAGCGATGGCATTTCTTTTTCGAAAGTCAGTACTTATGTTGAAAAAATGCTCAAAAAATGAAATGTTGTCAATATTATCGACCGTTTATAATTTATATAACAAAATTTATACAAAAAGAATAAATCCAATAAAGCTCGAAATGCCAACCTCTCTGCGCTACGTTATAAGATTTCTATTCAACAGAAATATTAATAATCTGAAGTAAACTATTTTTTTCAAGTTTGAATATACTTACAGAGTCACAGCCATTAAAAGTACCAAAGAAAGTGTCAAAACGTTATGGAATAGTACCATTTTACTTTTACTGAATTAATTTTAATTTTAATTTAAGATTTATGATTTTTTCGAATATATTTTTTTCCAACAAAAAGTAGACTAGACGAATTCAATTAAAGTTAAAGACCTATGTTGATAAAAATGTCGTAATGAATATCAATAAGTTTCTTCATTCAATATATATACTAGACAGATATTTTGAAAAAATTTCCAATCAATTTCAATCGATAGATAACAATTTCAATACACAGAGAAGAAGTAGACAAGTACAAATATGAGCTGCGATTTCTGTATAATATTAGGGAACATTATATAAAATGTGTACAATATGCCGAAACATTACTCATTCAATCACTTTATGTGATAACCAATGCGATTTTAATAATAGTCGCAGGCAGGTGTTTCTCTAGCGTGTTAAAATAGCATGATTAGCGAATATCTCGTGTGGAAAACTACTGACTGAGTGGTCAGTTGCTGAAATTGTCAATTTATAATAATCAACTAGCTTATGTTAATTTCTCTGCTTTAAACCAAAAATGTCTTAAAATAGTAAACCTAGTTGTAATAATTGCATAGTCATCCAAGTTTTATAGTAGAAAATATCAATTGGTTTAACTACAATCGCTTATTTGTAGATTTCAGTTATAGTCAGTCAGTAACTTATTTTTTGCACGGGTATATCCTGGCCTATCTAACTATTATTTATTGTCCTTCGTTCAACATAGTTTACACCTCAACTATGGGGGAGACACATGATTCTTTAATAACATATTTGTATTCTTAAAAATCACAGAATTCAAAGAATTCACAGAAATCAATAATATTCAAAACTCATAAAATCCACGATTCTGAGTATGATTTTTGTTGTTTTTTGACATTACCTAATTCTGTATTACTTCACGGCACAATGTTTTTAATGCAATAAGCGTTCGCATATAAATAGGATGCATCTCATAGGTTCACTACTAGACAAGATGTTTGATTGTATGCGTAATTGGAACACGCCGCAGAATATCCGCACAAAAAAAGGCAATACAGTGAAATAATACTCTAAAAAATAAATAACAAATATTACAACAACAACAACAACAACAACAACACTCGTTTAAGGACCATTAATGCCTTTCAGCGGCAATTGATTGATGAACCGATGCAATTATTGAACTAATTATTCTAATTTAATGAATTGTAAATATATTTTAATTATTTAAATAAACCACCAATGGCGAAGAAACGCTGTTTGGTGCAGTAATAATAATAATAATAAAAAAGTTTAAATGTCGCACGAATGGTGCAATTCGCAGAAATCACAGAATTCATAAACTTCATATTTTTGTTGTTTGGATTCATGGGTGTCTTCCCCCTAGCACTTCAATTTGAATGATTTCGACAACAATAATATCAGTAATATCATATTTTGAATAGCCCTTTGTTACTCCAGCACTCAATGTGTAATCAATGTAGTACTCTATCTTTTTTTTTGCATGTTTACAGGAAATTTTGCCGAATTTTGTCATTGGTTATGATGATCAAAATTTAAAAAAAAAAGTAAGTGCAAATAGTTATCAAAAATTCCATATCTTATTACCTTATCACTGAAATTTAATTATATAATATGAATATGTACGTGACAAAAGTAACCAATTTTCACATTCTTGAGTACATTGAAATATTACATCGGAACAAGTTGACGGAACGAATTTTGTAACTTACAATGATTCGAGATTTTTGTGGTTTGATAATTGTGGTGACAATTATGCATCAATTTCATGTACAGAAGATCCAAAAAGTCGTTATGTATTTATGGGATGAATACGCAAACGTGTTACCAACAACGCCATGGCGTAGTCATATGATCATTCCACGTCACCTTGAACCGTGGATGGAGTACATTATCTCACTCAAGAAACAAATATTTGCAAAATTAACAACAGAAACACATTTATAAGCATAAACTTAAACTTAAATAGAGCTTAAATTTTTATACATTTTTTTATTTTATTGTGCAATATTTTAAAACAAACATGCGATGCGCGGCTCTTTCTAAATTTATATACCAGCTCTTCAGATCTTCTTAAATTTTGAAATATTATTTCTTAGTCGGACAATAAATGGACTTTTATAGAAAAAAACTACAGTTTAGTCTGGTTGAAATCCCAAAATGTGAATAATAGTTTAGCTCTGTACCTAATCTGCATCTACAACTACATACCATACATTTATAGTGCTTAGTGTAGTATATTATTACGAAACGAATTAAAACATTCCATGCAATACATCTATTTGCATCTGATTCATTATCCATTCGTATGAAAATGCATCGACACTAATGCTGATTACATTCATGTGAAATATTCTCTATTATCTATGGAATTCGTTCAAAAATATCGTGTTTAGATGGTGTGCAATAAAAGAAATGTTATTGACTTTCATTCACAGTATTTCTCCTAACATTGGATTAATAATTTCATTTGAATCTAATGAAACATCATTATAAAAATGAATTTTAAAAGTTTGCCTTAATGAAAGTTCTTTTTAAATAACAAAGAGAATAAATTAAAGGATATAATGGTACGTTATAAAAACCATAAATATTCTTTCAATTGTTTACGTTACCTCAAAATACCTGTCATTTATGAACAGACAATTATGAAGAAAACAGATACACATTGAATGAAAAATATATTTGAAATGACCTTGCGATTATTGAAAATAAAGATAAATGAATTTTGTGTTTATTGTGAAATAGTTGGTTGTTTTGAACGCGAACTGAACTGTTGATTTGGAGGAGAATATTATTAGATTATCTTTGATTTTGTTCAACAATCCAATCTGTTTCATAATAGTTTGAAAAAACTATATAGCATATGACATACACCCATTCATATCATAGTCCGATTTTGGATTTTTTTTTTGAAATATTTCAAACTTCATTTCATCAACAGTTATTCACATCGTCTTTTTGTCCATAAATATACTCATTTACATTACGCTCCACATGAAAATGTAATTTAAAACATTCAAAACTAACATTTCGACTAAATTATTAAGGCTTATACCCAGGTAAATCATTTTGCGAGTTGTACGCCATGAAATTTGAATCATGGCTATTGATTTACATGTAATGAAAAACAACAGAAAAATTACTTGTATAAGAAATTCAATTTTATAAAGATTTTACTCAATTCAATCGATTCTGCTTACGAGGAATAACTAAAATCCTTTGTTTCTTTATATTTTCTCAAACATTCGCGAAAAAATTGCAGCCAAAAAAATACATCACAAAATTTAATTTTTGTTAAATCGTCCATTTTCTTACTTTATTGAGTGTAACTGTGATGTTATGTAATGAAAAAGACATCTGTTCAAGTCGGTAATAAAATCGTAAGAGAAAGATTTATTTCTCTTTTATGTTAATACTTAACAGTAACGGAACACAAACTTGAAAAAGACAAAAAAGAACTCTATATTTCGCTCTAAAAAATGCAAAAACGAAAAACGTCCAGTTTTTTATGTAAAATCTACACTTGAAAAGTATTCAGTCAATATACAGTGAGTTTCTGTTTTTAATTTTTCAATAACTTTTTCATTTTTAAAAAATTTGAAATATTTTTTTTCAAATGTATCACATTTTGAATTATTTTTCTTAACATTACTTCCAAATACTATTCAAAGCTTTTACGCTCATCTTTTTTAAAGTAACTGAACTCTTGTCACTTTCAACAAACACTTCGATATTTTCAAATGAATCGCCAATTGGGAAATACAATGCACTAAATACATTCAAACCACCATCGGCAAATATTTCAATCGATCCTATGTCCAGGACAATTTGACCAGTTAGGAATTTATTTTGACTGATACGTTGAGCTTCGCGTACTTCAGCAAAATCTGGATGGAATGAAACATTTCCGGAATTGCTACGATCTAGTGCATATGTGCTATTATCGGCATTATAATAGAACGAAAGGTATTCATCCATATCATTGCTGAATCGTACACCAACTTTTCCATCTACAAGATTTTCAATATCAAAATCATATTCCATCGTTAACAGAGAGCCGGTTTTAAATGGAACATTTTGGGTTAAACCAACAGATTGTTTATTATTCAATTTCAATGGTTTTGATTGTATCCATTGTTTCGATGAATCAATTATGCTATTCAGTTCTTCAACTGGATGTTGAGTGAGATAAAGCTCTCCATTCACGGTTTTTAGCCCAAGGTGACGTGGAATGGTCATTTGACCACGCCATGGCGATGTTGGTAACAC
The DNA here is from genome assembly GCA_029041755.1 of Resseliella maxima. Taxonomy (NCBI): domain Eukaryota; kingdom Metazoa; phylum Arthropoda; class Insecta; order Diptera; family Cecidomyiidae; genus Resseliella; species Resseliella maxima. Next base: position 852,099 of record JAQOWM010000596.1, on the reverse strand, counting down.
TTTTGCGTATCGCCAATTTGACATCCATCCCATGAATACATACCGACCTTTTGGATCTTGAGTGAATGGAATCGATGCATAATTGTCACCTCCATTATCAAACCACAAAAATCTCGAATCATTGTAAGTTTTGAAATTTGTTCCGTCAAATTGTCCGATATAATATTTCATTGAACTCCAGTATACGCCAACTGGAGCATTTGGTAACGGGGTATTTATGGAAAGAACTAGTATATCGTGGTCTTTATTTTCCTCATCCTTCAATTTAATAAGGACTGGACATTCCCACTGGAGTTTTTCTTCTTGGGGAAATCCAAAATCGCTGACCCGATCCCAGTTTATTAAATCTTTGCTGGTGTAAAATCGAATACCTTGCTTATAGCACATACTAAAATAGTATTTTCCATTACGTACGAAAATATTTGGATCACGGAATTCAATAATGCCAGGATTTGGTATAATTGGATTTTCTTTGTATTGAGTCCATGAAAAACCGTCATCGATTGAATATGCCATGGCTTGATTTTGAGTAAAATTTGTACTGGTGTCATTTATATTGATTGTGTATAAGGCAATGACTGCTGGGTTTTTATTCTCATTTGAAACGATTCCGGTAACATTATTCTCGTCTACAATGCAACTTCCAGTGAATCTTGAACCATCTTCACCCGGTGGCATTGCAATCGGCATATGCTCCCAATGGAACAGGTCCTTTGATCGAGCATGACCCCAGCCTAAATATGCAGGTGGATGGGTTAATGCATGTGGATAGTATTGGAAATATAAATGATAATATCCGTTCATATATATGCTTCCAGATGGATCGTTCATCCAGCCCACTGGTGGCGAGTAATGTATCTGAAGTCGATGCTTTTCATTCATGGACTTGCTATTTCCAATATTTGGAGAAGCCATTTCTTTTCGAATTCTCTTTGTTCTAATAAATGATATATTTTGAAAAATGTATTAGTAAAATCTGTGAAATATATTCGAAATATAAATGAACTTACTTAACGCCATCGACTCGTCTGTAAAAGAAATTCAAATTATTTTGTTAGTTATTTGAATACAAAAAAAAAACAAGTAAAATACAAATGTTTGTCATATATAATATAGAACAGAACAGAACAGAACAGAACAGAAAATAACCTTATTCTAGAATGTGGAATGGTTCAGCGAAAGAAAAATCGAAAGTCATTTTCATTTTGATTATTTTAAAATAATTGAGGATGAATAAAAGCTTCAATGAAATGTTCTCTATAAATTATGTGAAATGTAGTCGAACATTCATGATTTCCATGCCCAGTCAGGTGATGCGTACTCGCACGATCTAAAAGATCGAGTTGCTTTGTAATTATTTTCTTAATCTGCATATTCGAGCTTCTAAACATCACGAGACGGTAAATCATAAACATATAAATAAACTTGTCAAATTTTTGATAACGTACGGCGTGATTAATCGAAAAGTAAAGCTTTTAACAATAATCATTTTGAATGAGACACAGGTATTATTGTAAATGAATTATAAATTAAAGTGTGATACACAATAACGAACGAAGTGAAACGAAATAATTTTTTTTTTTTCATTTGTCTCTGCAATTTCTTCAATTTCTGCTTCTGCTTAAAAGCATATTCATTATAAATATTATCGACAGTTTATAATTTATACAGCAAACTTTCTAGAAAAACTGAATAAAATGTGAAATGTTGATGAAACCTTCTTTTCTGGAACGTACTGAAGATATTTTAGTGCGAATGATGATAATGCATTTATAGTAAATAAGATTTCTATTCGATGTGAAAATTCAGACTTAATCTGAAGTTGCAACAATCTTAGTATAAAATACTTACAAGGTCGCAGCCATCAAAACTATCGAAGAAAGAACCAAGACTCTGTGAAATGCCATTTTACTTTAACTTTAAACTAGTTTTTAGATCAATTGATTATTTAATTTTTTCGGATTAATATTTATAGTTTTAATTTATAATAAATAAAAATTAATAATTCCACAGAATATATTGCATATTTTCGAACGAAAATATTTAAAAAGTTTTTCCAACAAAAAGTTGTCCAAACGAATTCAATTAGAGTCAATAAATTTCCTCAATTATTATTTATACTGTACGAATATTTAAAGAAAAATCCTATCAATTTCCATCGACAGATAACAATATGCGGAAACATCACTCATTCTCACTCAGACAACAATGGACAATCAAAACGTGCAATCACTTTATATGATAAGCAATGTGATTTCATTATTTTCGTAGACAGTTGTTCGTCTGAAATAGCATGATTGTGAATGGCCTTTGAAACAATTACGTATGCTTCGTGATCGTAATATTTTTGGCACATTCTTCACGCGTGTCGTATATATATCTCGGCCAATCTAGCTGTTATTTTTTGTCATTCATTTAACATAGTTTATTCTTAAATTTGAATAGATTTGACAAAAGTATTATCAGTAATATCATATTTTAAATGGCAATTTTCATTCGTAAATGCTGATGAAAATTTATTGTTCTATCTTTTTCTCTTTTTAACTTGGCCACTCAACTTAATTTTTTATATTGGTTAATAAAAAACCAAAAAAAAAAAGTAGAAAATTAACTTCTATTGGAAGCACACAGAACGTATCAGAGATTTACTCCAAAAATTTCATTTCCTCGAGTTAAAACCAAAAAGTTATTGGAGACTATTGGTATATGGAAATGTATAGTAAGTAAAATGTATATAAATATACAGAATAGGTAACAGTGCATGTTGTGCACCTTTTGAAATATCAGCCAGATCAAAGTGTACTTCTTTTTTAGTTCTGCAAAAGTTCTTTTTTTCTTTTAGTTCTGCAGAAATAATCAAATCAAGGATTAACAATTCAAAATTTAAGAAGATGCGAAAAAGCCGTAAAATTTGAAATTTGGTTTAGAAAACACTGTTGGTTAAAGACACGCCATTGCGACTGGATTGCTGGTGATGGTAATCACGTTATGGTTCATTCCATTTAATTATGAGTCATTAGCTATTGGTAAGCAGTGAATGGTTAATGCTACATAGATTTACAAATATTGCATATTAAAAATAACGAAATAAAACATATTCGATTGGTTGAACATGAGTGCAAAAAGTAGTTTTACTAAAACAAGTAGGTGTCGAAACGATTGACACATGAGTGAAAAAAGTGCAATTGCATGGCTAGTAACAAGTGTCAAATAAACCAACATCAAATTTAGTTTTCCTTTTTTTTTGCATTTTATAGCAAGTAAAATATTTGTGTTCGTCATGATGAAGGAAGCGAATCAATAATAGAAAATAAAAAACTATATCGCGTGAACGGGAATTTTTAATAATATATTTTCATCAATATATCGCTTCAAATTCAAATTGAAATTGCTACATCATAACTCAATTTGAAGTGTTGCACTTGTACTTTTCTTTTGATTTATATCGATTGCAATACTTTTCATTCACAAACAAATAAAAAAAGAGAAAAAAATGGGACTCTGATTTGTCGTAACAAAAGAAATTCAATAAATCTCTTTCAATTTTCAAGTGATTTGTACTTATTGCTTCAACAAAAGAATAAAAGAAAATCATGAAACTACTCGAAATCTCACTCAATTGTCGTACAACTGTATTCAATCCGTAATCGGAAAAATAAAATTTCCGTATATCGATGATAAATATGCTTGTCTTTCGATGTTTAAATTCAAATACATTTATTTGCAGATAGTTTAACTCAACTGGATATCTCATTTCAGACGAATTACAAAATAAATTGTGAAACTCAACTCAGAGTTATATGTGTGAGTAAGACGCACAGTAACCAAACGAGTTCCAACATATTTGCGCAATGGTCGATATTTTACATGCCTTCGTAGTACGAAGTTCATACATCAACAAGCCTAGGAAAAATCTGTGTTCAGTAAAAGAACAAACCATTGTAAAAGAGAAAACATATGTTTATAGAAGATAATCAGAAGTTTTTATCCATTATCACGCTGCGAAAGTGTTGAAATTTATAGTTATTTGTCTGTGGGAAGACTCTCCCACTTTGCCTCGTCGATTTTATTCTTATTATTTTTTTGTGTCGTCGGACAAATGGTCACGAATAAAAATACGTTTTATATTCAATTATCTAGAGTGGTTTCTGATAGTGCTGTATTTCCGTTAAGATTCATATCGTGGTTACTAACGATGATGTATAGTGGTGACAGATGCAGACAACGTAACTTTAAATAAAAGCTGCGAGGATGCGAGAAAACAAAGCAAAGGACATTCTTTTTTTGCTCTCTTACTACAACGATATGACTTTTGAAATCTTTTATATTGGCAACTTCAATCGCCTTGCCAAGAAATTTAAGATAAATAACTTTCTTTAAGAAGATAATTCATCTCTAATATTTGGCTAATGCCGAAGTGTGAATCCAATGGCCCAAAGAGTTTAGTTTTTTTTATTCATATGGAATGACTATGCAATGTTTATGGCAAACCAAGCAATGTCGATAAATCAATTTTCCAATACAAAAAAATAAATACGGAATTTCCGCGGTTGATTGATATTGGAATATATTCATCAATGGAATTTTTATTGTGTTCGGTGAACATAACATTAATCTTACATAAAATGATGGAGGATTTCTTATTTTCAATGATAGTTTGTATAATCGGTACGTGCATTAAGAACATAAGGAGCAAACGATTGATTAATACCACTCACCTTAGTCCATTAGCACAGTCAATCATGTGTGACTATCTTTAATGCCATACGTTTACATATGCTTCGAACATATTACATGTGCAATGAATATTTTTCAACGATTTTATGCGTTTCGAAATGATGAGATGGTTAATTTACAATGTAACACAATATTTCACTATAAATGTGTCCCACAAGCAATGTGTAAAGCGTTTATCAGTGACTGCCTCAGGCATTGAGGATAAATAAAAACATTATCTTTTTTACACCACATCATACAATATGTGTTAAGTGTTTGCGAAATGACATGCGAAGTTAGATTATTTGCAAAAGTAAAAAATCATAAATTTGTCATTACAACGTAGGACCGTCTTTTTATGCAATGAAATTTCATGGAATAATTATGAGAAAGTGGTCCGAATTATTTGAACAAACTGCTTAAAATAACATTCTAAAAACGATGGAAATGTTCCCTCCTTGCTTTTATTATAGAAAAATAAGTTCTAACGTAACAACGATAAAATGAAAATGTTTTGTTTCTAAGACCGTATCATTAAATAAAAACTGCGCTACGTAAAACGAAAATTATTCCATGTTTTCTGTCTCTCATAGTTGTCAGAAAAATAATTGAGCTTGCCTATGCTAAAATGGTTACGTCTTTTTGTCTGAAGTGTGTATTTTATTGACTAAAAGGGACAAAAACGCACTTTAAAATGAGGAAATTTTTCTTATAATAACATACAATGGACAATCTACAAGAGCATGAACAAAGATAAAAAGCACAAGTAAAATATTATTACGTGAAATCATGCGAAACATTTGAGGGAAAATCAACACTGAATTCCGTTTTAATTCCAATTTTTCATGCTTCGCGTTCTTGGCAAATTTTATGAAAAAATTGTGTTTCAATTGTTTACTTTCGTTACCGTTTTTTTCTGTTTTCACTTTATCAGTGAATGTTGCTTGTTTTGTTTTCAGCCACTCTGGACTCAATGACGCCAAATGTTTACGTTTTGTTGGTTCTTATAAAGAAAAAAAAAGAAGGTCAACATAAATTTTAATTACCAGATAAACTTGTCTGTTACACCAAAAATGCCTTTTCGCATACATCCATATATTTTCATTCCTTTTTTTTCACTAGGATTTGCATTCGTATAGAACAAAATATGATAAATGTTTTGAATTTAATACCGATGTACAGTAACAGCATAAATTCGAATACAATTTTATTGCACAGGTTGAGCTCATGCATGGAAGTGGCAATTTTTCCACTTTTGCGATGAATATAAAACAGTCTCGAGCTATCATGAAACTTACACTAAAAATATGTTTTATTGCCAACCACATCTATGCTAAACTTGATCATAAATTGCTTTTGTGGCTTCCGCTTTGACTTGAAAATGTAATTTTTTTAGCGAAAGATATCGATCAAAAGATAAGAGAATAGCCGAAATGTTAATTATATTCTTGTTATAATGAGGTGCTTCAAGCACTGAATAATTTGAATTCGTATCTGGACGAAATGCAAGTTTCGGATTTAATTTCCACACGATTTTTTTTTCTTCGAATGAATTGACTTTATTTCCATTTTCTTCATCTCAAGCTGTAGATACTGATACTATTGCATAACCGATTTTGGTAATGTAACTGCTAGGATAACAAATGGATGCTAACAAATTCAAGTAGCTTTTTGCTACAACATCAATGTAAATTACGCAAATCATTACAATTAACTAACAAAACAATGAAAAGAAATAGGAAATATTACCATCACATAATACTAGAATGGAGTTGTGGCTATTTTAAGAAGTTGTTATCGTACGTTTCTTTTTTTACTTAATAAATATTAATTTTATGATGAGACTTTTAGTTTCTGCTTTGGCCCAAAAGCTGTTTCATTCATTTGGGCAATCAAACATTTCAATCTTAAATGTTGCAGAGGTTCGACAGGATACAACTTTGCAGAGGTTTCTTTAAATTGAACTTTGTCATGCTCATTTCCTCTAAACAACATGTAGTAAAATTCACACGAATTATAAAAATTGTTGCAAAGTTTATCTCATTCATCACAGAATTAAAATCAGCAACAATTAAAAATTGATTGAGATAAAAGAAAAGCCACTCAAACATATAGCATATTTTCTACTTAAATGAACGTAAAATCCACATTTTCCTTTCGATGAGAATTTATTTCCATATTTTCTTTTCGATGAATTTTAATTACACTCTATGACTTCCAATCACTTTTGAGATGTAGAATTGGAAAATACAATCTACATCTAATGAGGTTCATGAGAAAGTTTCTGGAAAATTAAATACAGTTGTCAAAACAATCATAATTTTGATTATGGTTTGAGTTCAAATGAAACATTTGGTCTATGATTGGATGATTGAAGCTAATGAAGTCCACAAAAATCAAAACGAAAAAACTACTGACATTGCTGAAATTTCAGTTCAACATACGTTAGATACCGAGCTACTTCAATGTTCTTCATATTTCTGTTTTTCTTTGCTAACAGTTTTTACTTACCTTGAATATTTACATCACAGCCAACAGCCAAACGAATAACGTACCATCTAATGATTTCGGAAAGTTTTAGATGATTTTTCAGTTGGTATATGTTATAAATATTTTCTAAAGGGAGAAAAACAACTCAATATTTCATCTATTTATATTTGTTTCAATACGAAAGTTTTGATGATTTTAAATTTCAATAATGCTGAAAAAACAACATTTCTGATTTTCAACTGAAATCAGCACATTTATGTAGCTCTTTCGTTTAATCCATTCTCACGAACAAGGTGTACAAGAATTCGTGAAAAGCATAAAATGCCAAAGATGTGTGGAAAACAGAATAAGAAGATTATAACATGGCTTAGCGTAAACTTTTATTTGCTAGTGTGATTCAAAATGTCCGTGATAAATCCATATGATTGATATCTTCATTTCAGCTGCAATTTTCAGCGAAAAAAAGCGAACCACTATAATCGTTTATTGAAGAGCTTTATTCGGATAAATCTACGTTGGAAATATACTCTATTCTATGATATGATTTGTTTCATTTTGGCTTTCTTTTTTTTTTCTTTTTGTTTTCACACAGCTTAGTCTTTTTTTTCGATATGAAATGGCGTCACCAATATATTTCAACTGGTCGATGAGGCCCCATGGAGAAAAAACCCTTATCGTTATCAAGGGGCGATTCACGGTGCTGATATGTATTTGCTAGCTTAGCTATTTTTCTAGTTACGAATATTTTGTATAAGAATCAAAACCCTAACATATTTTCAATCGAAAAATCTTCTCTTAATTATTGTTAAAGTCTTTTTTTCTAACACTTCATCAATTTGAATACTTTAATTTACAATGGAAAGTGAATAATTGAAAAAACAACACTTTTTGACAAATGTTGAATTTCTGCTAGTTTTTGCTAATTTTCCTAGTATTTCAAGTTAGTGAATTGCCTTGTGACCGTTATGATGGTTAACATAAAATATACTGTAGCCGCATATTCTGATTCACGACGTTGTGTCGTTTTGCACGCGTCGCCAATGTTCACACATGCGTTTGTATCAATTAATTTTTGGTCCATTTTGACTGTGTCATCAGCACTTTATCAAGTTTTTTTTTACAATCCGATGTGAAAAAATGCTGTTTAGTTGTCAACAATCCAAAAAAAATGAACAGAAATTCGATTTACAACTTATTTATTTTCAAACGTACTTTCCGCATGAAAAATTTTAATATGAAAATAATAACAACAATGAATTTCATTCTCTGAATTTGAATTATGTTGATTTTACTGAGAATTGTATTTGATTTGCTATTGAATAATGTCCAAAATGTGAAATGAATGCTAAAAATTTAGTTTTGAATGGAAAATGAAAAAGTTATTGAAATAAAAACGAAAATACTTCCGATGGACACGTTCTTTGTGTTCATGTGCGATGTTATTTTATGTATCCCATTCCAATGGAATTTGTTTTGACCACTTTTGATTGTGGATATCGAACGTGTTGCAACGTTGCTGATGAATAAAATGATTTTTGATTGCGTGAGAATTTTCGATTGAGCATTCGGTTTCCGAATCCGTATATCCTCATTTTTATTAAAACAAAACACTTATTTTCTAATTTTTTGCGAAAACAAGCGAATTAACAACAATTCAAAACATTATTATTATTTATAAAAATTCAAAAACCGCATATCTTTGATCAGGACCTCGAAAAATACCTTTTTATTGAAATGAATCATTTTGCGATAGTTTTTATAAACAAAAACACATTTGCAACAAAATTTAAATTCTAAATGACGTCAAATCACAGATTCAACCATTTTAGGACGATATTTGGGGAATTTTAGGGACAATTTTGGGGGGTTTTAGGAAGATTTTGGGATTTGTTAGGACGATTTTTGGGTTTTTTAGGACGAATTTTGTTTAATCCATAAAACTACATCATTTGGAAAGTGGAAACTACAAACAATTCGATCTAATAATTATATTACGAGTCATAGAATATAATATTGGAAGTTTAACTATGTAAAATCAGACTGTATGAATGAGAATAACTACAATTTCTTTTACACAAGTGAATTTGATAGATTCATTCACATGCGTTTGTATTACCGATTTCGATTTGAACTGAAATAACATTTTGATATTCATTTCGAAAAATCACGTTTTTCTCATATCACTGAAAAGTTACGAAACGTGTGCATTTATATCAGAGTTAGATTCAAGTTTCAACGTTTCGGTTTTTGTGAGGCAAATTAAATCTAGAAAATACGGATTTCAAATTTTTTTTTTTATTGTCGAATTTTTCCCCTATCATTCGGTTTTATTAACAACTATTGTATTCAAGGGAAATGATATTACTCAAATCGAAATTCCAATAAATAAATATTCATTCAATGAATCGCAATCTTCTTTGTATTTATTATTAATTAATATCTTTTCATTTAATTCTATGACCGTTTATCTGCGTTTTGGGTGCTAAGAAAAGCGTATGAAGGGATCTTTTTCTTTATTGGAGGAGATAAACATTCATATAAACGTTTATATACTTTACAAAAGCATACGCGAGGTTTAAATTCGATTAAATTTCGAAGATTTTGATAACTTCTGATGGTGAGACGAAGTTTTATCCGAAATAGGTCTTAAAAGTTTAAAATTAAGACAAACATTGTTGGATGATGCCAAGAAATGCTTTTTGCTTTACTGCTTCTTCAGATACGATACTTGCTTGAAATTGCTACTAACCTTTTAGATGTTTACCTGTTCTGATAATGGCCAATCTCACGTTCCTACACAAATAACATTATTTTTAAAAATTTTTATAACTAATTGACTAAAAGAATTTGTTCATCGCGTATGATATGAGAAAAATAAATAACCATAAGGAACAGTGAATATAGATATACTTTTGTTTTTTTTTAGTTAAAAATATTCTATTCAAGTTTTTGTGTATCGCACGAATTGAATATTAAAGCGAACATTGTCCAAATACCGTGATAGCTGATTTTACAAAAAATGCTGCTAAAAAAACGTTATCAATCTTAATTAGAGAGTTTCCACAATGCTTGGACTATAGTTTTCGCGAGGGAAAAAGAAAATCGATTGTCGAATAATTAATGAATTTTCATAAGTGCTATAAATAAAAATAAATATTGAACAAAGGACACAATCCATTCATTTCGTTTAATTACTGGTTTTCAAATAAATTGAATTGATTGAACATGCCCGAACTCTATCGTACGACTATAAAAAAAAAATCGCAAAAATGTTAATCGATTTGAACGTTTCAAGGACTGTTTATTTATGACTTGGCACGTTTTCGGAAAATCCGTTCATTCTATTCTGCAGCAAATATTGAAACTTTAGATTTTGAATTGTTTTTTTTTTTTTTTTTTTTTTTTTTGCAATGACCACTGATAATATCGTGTTTATTCTACCTCATTCTTGATTTTAGACGTTCTAATAATTTGTATTTTATGCGCACATCGTTTGATTCGATTGGAATAACACAATTAATGTCAAACACAAATGTTTATGATCTATGTGCAGCCACCACCACGCTAAGCCTGCCAATCAATTAAATTGCATGACGTACCTATAGTTTGCATAAAGGTATGTTATAGTACATCATTTCCAGAACAAATTTCAAACGAGAGCTCTAATTTGATCAATTTAATTTATGGCTAACAGCACTGATTTTCACTTGACATTTGAATAACCTATTTAATGATTTTATTGTTGATTTTTATAGTAAATCCATAAGGTCCAAATTGTATAATTTGATTAAATATTTAAGAATATCCCAAGTCGATGCAATGCTTTCTGATTGTGAATTTGTAAAAGCTTTTATTTGAATATGATGTCAACGAAACATCATCAAATTTATAAACATAAAAATTATTTGTAAACATTAATATAAAATTAGATTTAGTTTCAAACCTAAACCTAAATATAGATATATAGATATTTAGATATTTTGGAAAACTAAGCAACTATTGTTAATGTTAAAATTAAATCCTAAATAAAAGTTTATGGCAAATCTTTTAAATTATAAATCCAAATATATGGTCATTGTCATTGAAACGAATAAATGTTTTAGTTCGAATATGTGATATTTATGAGCTTTGTGTAGTTCTTTCAAACATTCACGAGTAGATGGCCGTTGGAAAATGGAAGAGATTTTTGAAATAGGGGTGTTTAAATTTTCTCCGGGCTCCACACAGCCTTGCCATCAAGTTTATGTAGAAGCTCCCCAATATTTCACTAATACATACAAACAAATAAGCATTAATTTCAACGCATACACTCTAGGAAAATACATATATACGGTGAAGACTCTTTACTAAAGAGAAGTGATAAAAATGTGACAAAAAGTGAAAACAAGCAGAAATCATTCTCTGTTCAACACACCAGTGGATGTTTCATTTTGCAATTCTGCTTAAGAAAACTCTCTCCAATTGAATAACAAGACAAAATTTAATCAATGACACATATATATATATATATATATATATATATCGTCACAATGAATATTTTATTTGTTTTATTCACAATTACATTTTTGGATCGGTCAAACTGAAACATTTCTACAAAATAAGTATGACCAATTAGTTTTTAATCGAAGACTCTTATTTCCATTATTTTATGAATGAAATAGTGCTAAATATTTAAAACTTATTTTATTGATGCCAAGTTCAAAATCATTTTGAATCAAATGGATTGAACTAAAATCATAAACTTCATTTTTTCTTTTGAAATTTCAAACCGTTCTTTTTTTTTCAAATAAATTAACTAATTTGTTTATAAAATGAGTTTCTGTTTTTCTTGATAAAATTGTTTCATTTAAAAATTGATTTGGGAATCTACTTATAATGATGTATGTATACAATTGACTGAATTTATTTCAATTTTCATAAATTCATTTGGAATTAACACAGTCACAATCGAATAACCGTTTAAAATCTATGAATATGCTTATGCATGGTTCAATAGAACAAATAAATAAATAAATAAACGAGACAATTTATTGACTTTTTGGTTTTGTTGTTGAGGATCTTGTGGTTTTCTTAGCCGTTGTTGGAATATTAAATAGATGAGCAAATTCAGTTCTTGTGTGGAAATACTGTCGCAAAGATTCTAAATTGAAAGTAAATTAGATTTAGAATTTTTCGATTTTATATTTAATTCAGAAAATAATACAAACCCAATGTTATGAAACCATTTTTATCACCGCCAATTTCAGTAAAAATATCCACACATTCATCAATGGTGGCGGCCATCATATGCTTTAAAAGACTGTACATTGCAGTTCTTGTAAGACGGCCAGGACCTTTGCCACAGTCATCATACATTTTCGAAACGATTTCAATGAGATCCATTGTTGGTAAATTTTGTTTAATCAAATATAGTGCGCATAGCAAATATTCTCGAAAATCAATTGTTCCGCACATTTCCTACAGAAAAAAATAAAACATTTTTCATTGTTCATCATGATTTGATAAGCATGGACTTTTCAAAATGAATTACAAACCGTGTCAAAAATTCGGAATAACTCAGCAGTTGCTGGATCGTCAACAGAAATTTGCAATCGTAATGCAAACTCAGGCAACGAAGTTATATAATTTGTTTCGTGCACTAAATTTGATGTCACCACTTGTTCCTCAATATCTGTTAAGTTTAAGCTGTAAATATATGATGCATTTGTATACATTTTCTGTTTTAACAGTTTTAAATGGAAAACAATTATTCGACTTTAATTTACCCGATTTTCTGTCGAAGTTTTTCAATTTCCACAATATCATCAAAGTGTGGTAGATTCATTTGACGAGCACGAATCATTAGTTTACAATCATCATAAGTCAAATCTGATGTCGGTAATCCTAAGGCTCTGAAATGAATTACAATTAATATTAAATTAGGGAATTTGCTATGGCTTATGGTCGATATAAATAGTATAGTTGGTTAAAAATCAAGAAAATTAAGAATTAAATCAAAGAAACTGCTATAGCGTCACAGCATTTCATTGTCTTGAAAACAAAACTCAAATCACGCAACGAACATTTTCATGAATAATGTAGTAAATTCGTTGCAAGCGGTCATGAGTTGGCCGTATTTTTGCACTTCATATGTATGTCGATTATTTTTTTTTTTTTGGCATTTTTTTTCATTCCATCACGTAAATCATCAATTCACTTAAATGTGTATGCTTACTTTGCCATGACATTTCGAACATTTGTAGCGTATAATTTGGGATTGTTTTTTTCCTCTTCACTTGGCAAATATACGGGTAAAAACTCAAGTTCACATCTGGTATAAATTGAGCACATAGTAAGCCAGACAAGTTTTAACCTGTAAATTAATCAAAAAAAAAAAAAAAAAAAAACAATATTTCATTTATTGAAAATAGATTAAGATACATTCCTCAAAAGAATATAAACTTACGCGCCAGGACCTTCCCATGTCCATGTAACAGTATCAAAATTATTGGGATAGCGAATGCACACCGGTTGAACAGGTACACCTGGATAAAATGCTCCTGGTTTAAATGACAGTACACAACTTCGGTTCGTGCATGTTCCTTCTGGAAAGATGATGATTTGCGGCCAGTTTTCGTTTGAATTTGCTCGTTGTATAACCGTTTTAATGGTATTCTGCCTTGAGTTTGGATCCTCTCTCCATACATATATCGGTTGAGTAAAGTTGATTAGCTCTAAAAAAAAAAAAAAAAAGAATAAATATTAAAAATCCTTTATTCGTCATTTCTATGGTGTTTTGCTAAATACTTACTGCCCAAAAATGGTAGAGACGCAGTTTCTGCTTTGGCTAAAACCGATGGTGGGCCAAATAACACCACTGAAATTGAGTCAAAAAATGATGAATGTGGCGCTAATACCAAAATTGGAGCTTCTTTTGATGTTGCTTGGCGGCCAGTTATTTTCACTCGATGGAAAGACCCAAAAAAGAACATTCCATACATAGCACGTGCAGCCAATACTTGAATTACTCTAAATATAAAGAAAATGTTGACGTGATTTTAGCATTTTTCACACTTGAATAGCTATATTACTAAAAGACAATATTAATAAATACAAATGAAGAATAAAAGTAACAACAATGTGGCATTCGTTGTATGTTTTTACATGTGAAGAGCTATGATTTTAATCCATTGATGCCACCTATACAATTTATCATTATACTATGACTATGCCAAAGGAAACGGCAAAAAGATACAATTTGTCGTTTGCAATTCAGTGTACATATGATAGAAATCGCTTGGAACGCAATGCCACAAGACTTATTCCATAGTACATTAATCGATCATTGATGTACTTGCCCACGGCATGAAAGTTCACTGTAAGAAACTTTCACACTTTTGTTTGATATTCATTCAAATACACACCGTACTCGTAGATATGGCGTAGGAGACAATGAATTTCTTTGCTAATGCGACTTCAGCAACAATAACAAGATTTAAGTTGAAGCGAGTTTGTTCATACTAAGCAGATCGAGTGTGTGTGATGTGAATCAAAACGAATGGGAAGTCACAAATTTAGGCCTACCTATCTAATAATTTATTTAATAAATTCAAGTAAGACACGACACTTGCAAACTATTCGTTTTCACGATAAATGTGTCATTATTTTTTGCTTATAATATTTGTTTTGTTGAGTTGTTGAATTTGGCTTCTTTTGAAAATTAATAATGAACATTTCAAGAGAAATAATTTCGAAATCTTCACTTCAATTGTTGCAAACAAAAGCGCTCAAAATTCACAACGTTTTGAAGCATCATTGTAAATAAGATGGAATAACTCATTCTTCATTATTGACATAAATGCTATTTAAACTTTCTTCGAAGCTTGTGTTTTTGGTTTTTGTTGAATTTTGTATTTTTTGAGTAAAAATAACATTGAAAAAACAAACAAACATCAATAGAAATGTGACAAAATTGTTATTTGTAAACTACGCGATATAAAAATAATACAGAAAGTTTGATTTTGGAGACAAATAATATTAACTATTTCACCTTCGCCATCCTGATATTGGTGTGGCGTTAATATCCTGAATTGAAAGGCCCCATAATCCAATTGATGCCAACATCCATGCTATAATCAGCAAACTAGAAATTATAAATAGTCTAAATGGGACAAGGAATATTGTAAAAATGACCGTCTGAAAAGAAAAAAATAATTTCAATTATTCTGAGTCAAAAGTAATTTAAAAAAAAAAGTTGGTTTCATAATAATATAATTTAGATGAATTGTCACCAAAGCAAATTCGGAATGTAATGAATCAGTAAAGAAGATTCAGTTATTGGTTAGATTTCAATAAAGATCAGGTTTTTGTTATTTTCCCGACTTAAAACAAAAAAAAAAGTGTTTTAAGGCAAACGAGGCCATTATACAATTTTCTTCTGTTATTTTGATTATATTCAATAATAAAATATAACACAATAACATATTTATTAATAATATAAACTTTTTTCTTAAATTTTCTTTTACATTTAACTAACTTCTGATTTGTCATAAAAAAGATTCAAACCTCATTACCGGTAATATGTTAAGTATATTGTTAATGAGTAGACTAATTGAAATATTAGTTAATTGAGTCTTTGCATTTATGTCTGATGTTTCTTCAATCATTTATGTTTACATAGCAGAAATATGTCGGATGATTTTGGTTTTTTTCATTACAAGACGAAACGAAACCACTAAAATTGTGCTATTGGAGAAAACATAACAAAGTTTCAAGCTCAACGAAATCGATTTTGAATTATGCAAGTTTATTTAAGTGAAGCCAAACAATCAAACTATCGAAGCGTTTGATTTTGTTGAAGAAGAACTATGTGAATATCGCTAATATTGAGGTGACGATGGCATTAGGGAATGCAATTAGTCTGTTTATGCACAATACTGACTATGACATATGTTATTTATTTATGTCGTCCAAATATTTTTGAATATGCTTGTGTGAACAAATGCCATTAAGAAACCTACCATAAAAATTGAGATAATTTCAGAAGGTTTGGTCTACATTTAGCATATTATTTAATGTAATTTTGTTGATTTAATCGTTATTTCTGGAAATTTTGATTTTTATGTGGAAATATATTGCCCGCACGATTGTACTTTTATGAAAAAATCGTCCACCATTACAAAGACACAGGTTTGTTTATGACACCCATACAAATTGTAGAAAAAAGATCGTCTCGTCATATTAACATAAATAATTTTGGCTCCGATAATTATGATATATAACTCAACGGAACTGAATTGAACGACAATTATCAAAACAATTACACATTACGATAATGACGATATTACGAATAAACGAATGAACGAACGATATTTGGACAATATCGTGAATCTATTTTGAGTCATAGCTTAGTTTATTCGACTGTACTACGTTGTGATAAGAATATTCGACGCGTGCCAATATTTTCGTTTTTGCATATTCAAAATTTTACTCAGATATTACAAGTAAACAAAAGACGAAAACAGATCCGATTTATTTAAAACGAAGATGAATTTTGTCGCGCATTTCATTTGTATATTCTATTTCTACACACACGAAGGCCGAACCGAATGTACTTTATTTGCTCAAACGATCATGCGATAATACGAGATTATTGTCTTGATTATGTTCACCCATAGCCTTTGAATGAAAACCAATTAAATAATTCACGTCACTCAATTTACTCAATTGAAAAAAATAATTTCATTTTCTGTCATAACGTCGTTATAGCGGGTGGTGAGTTGATAAAGAATAAAATTGTTTGTAACATGCCATAAAATAAAATATTCGTGTGATAAAATATGAATATGTAAAATAGTGTACGAAATTACAATGTATTGGCATGGTTGGCATTTATTTAGGTAACACATTTCCTCAATCGATTTTTTTATGTGGTTTATTTGGTTGCATTCATTTGAGTAAAAAACCAATAATTACTCTAATGTTCGGAAACATTTGAATAATTTACTCAGAAATTGATCGTCATAATATATGCTAGTTACACATCAAATTTGATACAATGATATTTTTCTCACATTTTCAACAATTATTTGAATAACATCCTAAGTTCTTACCCTAATTTTTCGAAAAATATCCATTTCACATTTGAACACGAACGGATTATAATGCTGATCAAATGAATTAATTTTATGTACTGCTGTTGTCATATGCATATTTGGTGTCAATGGGGACGTCCTGCAGGCATTCGAAGAGGTAGAATATTGATTCTCACTTTGGTGAATTTTTTTTTCCACGACAGATGAACCATTTTGAGCTAAATTTTTTATCGATATTCAATGAACAGGAATGTACAGATTAAACAGAAAAATTAATTTAATATCTATTCAATTTGTCAACAATCAATTAAGGGCACAAAAAATGTTCTATACTTTATGTGCTTCATAAGTTCAAGGTCTTATGAATTGCTGTTACGTAACAGATATTCCACCAAAGATATTCAATGGTATTAAATCTGTTTAATTTTGAACATTTCCTAGTGAAAATTTGCAGAAAAAAATCAATATAATGTTCTCTTTACCGTAGCCGATAACAGAGTCACGTAGTTGATTCATGTCGTTGGCATATTTATAGGCATCATTACAATCACCATTATTTGCATCACATTCCGTACAATAATTTCCTTTATTTAATTCTGTCATATTTCTGCGACGTTGTATCTGCGTTTTATTTGTTAACTGTCTTTTTATCTTTGTTCACTGAATCAATATGAGCGGTATAATTGACAAGCAAGAGCATTTGTTTTAAAAAATAATGTGAAAATACATCATAAATGCGGCAAAAAAATGAATGCAAATGCTCTGATTATTAAATGTTTCCCCTTTGAGCATCAAAACTCTCACACCTCTTTTGAAAAGTAAACTTTTCTCACTGAAAACTTTTCTCTTTTATTTTTATCACTGTCAGTAATTGCTTATATAAAACGTGAAAAATGTAATTTCACACACAGATTTTAAGTTGAAAATTGATTTAATTCATCAATTTGCAAAACTACCGCTGGAAGTGGTGTTTGATTTCGACATCAATCAAACAAATATTGTTGCGTTGATAGTCAATGCGCACTTCTACCTTTTCTATGGACTAGCGTACACCAACTGCATGAAATGCTCGTATGAATTGTGCAAAACATTTCAATGAGACAACAGCAAACCGCTCAATATGACAATATGGAATTCGTTTGTTTTGGGTCTTACATTCTCTCGTACAGTGTTTTTATCTTACTCACTCATTCACTTGCACTTACACTCTGCTGTTCACCCTCCCAATATAATTATAGTACATTTGACGGTATAAACAAATTCGGAACCTGCTTGCTCATTCACTCACTCACACACATATATTCATATTTACTGAAATCGAAGAGAGCGCATGATGAATTTAGCTACTCTCTTTCGGCATTTCAAAATAAATCGTTACCAATATTCCGCCCTATTACGGAGTATAAGAAATTATTTCAAGAGAAAATTGATTCAAAAATAACACATTTTAATTAAAGTTTTCATAAAGAATTTCAAAATAGAGATATTTGGAGACGTGAATATAAATGGTAAAAAAGATTTATTTCTAAGAAAAGTTGAATGTTTCTTAAATTTCAAAAATGAAATAATTCAAAGACATTTATTCTACACATTCAAACGACATTTATTTAAACTATGAACTGCGCATGATTCATTTTCAATGGTCAACAAGTACTATTCAAAATGACAATCAATTTGAATTCAAGTAAAATGTAGATACCTGCTACAATAACGAAAATGAAACTGAAGTAAGGAATTGGAATTAATTGTTGGATTTGTTTATAATTTCGATCTTCAATTAATATTTTACAATCATCTAATGTAACTCGATTGAGACACAATTCATTGAAATACCAATAGAATTTAAGGAAATAATTAATAATCGAAGAAAATGCACATTAAAAAATAAATAATTGTTTGTGTGACACAAAGATGGCGATAGTGTGTCTGAAAGTGGAACCGTTTTAATTTTGCTCTTATTTCTACAAGTATGACGATGAAGAGGAACTCGGAGGATTAGAATTGCTTTAATATTCATTTGTTATGAATCAATTCTTATATTAGAATAAAAAAAATAGATTTATCTCTAACATTATAAATTCCAGAATTCAAAAAGATTTCAACAGAACTAGAAATGAACACAATTAAAAATGAGAAAATACGTGAGGATTTGAATGTAGAGTCGATTGAGGAGGTTGCTAGAAATTCAAGATTGAGATGGTTTGGTCATGTACAGTGTATGAATGAGTTTCGTTTACCAAAGTGAATTTTGAATGCTGAAGTGAATGAACCGAGAGGTAGAGGTAAACCTCGTAAACGTTATTTGGATTCAGTCAAGAACAACTTGAGTGAAAGAGGGTATGATTGGAATAGGAAAACTCAAGACCTGGCTCTCGAGAGAACAAGCTAGAGAAGAATTGTTAGAGGGCTACCATTACAAGACAGACCAGACCGCTGTAGGGCATTAATGGTCTATAAATGATTGTTGTTGTTGTTGTCAAAAAGATTTCAATATTTTAACACTATACAGTTTGCAAAAAATTTTGAATAGAAAAAAATTCGATAAAACGTAGTAGAAAAAAAAAATCTAATTCATTTTATAACAGCTCTTTTTTGTGTAAACAATCATGTCGTCTCTTTTCGTGGGCACTTCAGTAGTGTAGAAATGGCAGTTTCATCCATATCGGTTTTTTCGACCTTGACCGTGAAACAAGTTTTTAATCTTGACCAAATCTGATATGAATGAAACCACCATTTCTATTTCTTTCTCTCTTCCACCTGAACAAAAAATAGACAAACACACTTACAGAAACTATATAAAAATCGTTTTTTGTACTTGTGTTTGTCTATTTTTCCTCTGTGTGTCCCTTTTTCTCTTTCTTTCTCTTTATTGAAAACTAGTTTTATACCATGCTCGTAATATAAAAAACATTTCTCTCTCTCCTACTCTCTCCGGAATTCATCCGTATACAAGCACGAGAAGTGTAAAATGCAACCGAAAACCATGGACGATCAATTGCAACTAAAAATTAAAATGGTTTTTTCATTTGCTAAAGTTGCCAATGATCATCTAATACGAATATTAAAATGTTTTGCCTATTTTATTGATTGTTCAAATCAGCTTTTGTATTAGTAAACATTTAGATAATTGTGCATGCCGCTTCATGCATTAGTTCATTTTAAAATACTTACGTAATGCTCCCAAACCACCGTCTCTTCTCTGATTTCAAAATTGCAAGTAAAACACAATAGAAATGTAATAAAATCTGGAAATTAAAATGAACATGCATTCGTGAATTAATCGAAATAAAATTGTTAAAAATGTTTTAAAATGAAAAACCAGAAACTGCTGATTCACTTTTCCATTTTGCAGAGGAGCAAACTAAGGAAAAATTTCTGATGAGAAGAGCACGTACGAAAGTAAAAAGAAATTTGTGATAAATTGCAACTTACTTTATCAAATTTGCAATCAAAATATTTGCCATGGCAATCGTAGCAACGACACTGTTCCAACATTTTGCATGTAATGACCCATTCTATGTGGCGGGCCTTGCTTGAATATGTGAATCATTCGATTGATTATTATATATTACTAATTATTATTTCTATTATTCAATTGAATCTAGTTAAAAATGTTTATTATATTCGTATAAACACAAAATTCCTGATATAAATTTTGTGGCACTCATTAGAAACATGACATGGAATCAAACTATCCGGGCACAACAAAAGATGATCAATGAAAATAATCATACCTTTTTCTTAAAGAGAATTTTAAAATCCATGACCATAATCAAATTGCTTAAAGTCTAGCAAAAACCGAAACCATTGCTTTTCGCTTGTATGATGTGCGATATAAATCGAAAACAAAGCGTTTGCATGGGCGTCCTCTGTTGGCTTTCAATGTTAAACATACATAAAGTCATAACATTGCAAAAACATAGTTGAAATTACTTACACGTCGAAGGAAATTTATTAAATAAATAATGAGTACAAATAATATTTTTGAATTTAAAATCGAATAATGTGCCACTGGAGAGAGTGTTGATGGTGATTTTGAATCGGACCAACATTTTGAACTTATTCGATTCAAAATCGGAAAAATTGATGTTGGATTCTGGAATATAATGAATTTGCTTCAGCGATTCAAAAATTGTTGACCAAAGTGATTAAGTGTTCACAGTGAAAATGCCGTAGAAGTTCCTTCTCCAGCTGTCCACGATATAAATCCGCTCGATGTGGCCGAAGTCGAAAAGGAGAGTAGATTAACCATTCGTAATGTTCTAAATTAGCATCCATATCATCGAATACTTTGTTAGAATAACGTTCAACGACTATATGTTTTTTTTTTTTTTTTTTTTTTGAAAATAAATAAATAAAGAAGAAATTATTTAATTTAATTATTGCCGATATTTTTGATTGAAATCATCTAAAGTCACAACATAAAATAGTAAATTTGACTTTCCGGAATTTTGGTTGGAAATCGCATACGTATTGCAGCCGAAACTTCTTCAGATGAGCTCGAAATCATTCAAAAAAATTAATATTGATGAAATTATCCAATCGGCCTAAAGTCAAGGGGCAAAGCAGTAGTAGAGTAATAATTTTACTACTGAATAATTCAAGATAATACCGAAGTAATACAAAAGTAATACCAATAATAACAGTAATACCAATGCTAGTATTTATTCATGTCTTCTACTATTATTATGGTTGATTGTAGTATATTTTTAGTTGGTATTACTTTGGTAATATTTTGAATAATGCAATAGTAAAATTACTACTCTGCTACTCTACTATAACCGAAACAATGTTACAATGTTGGGGAATCACATAAATAATTCGGTATCATTGATGTAGTTTTTATTCAGCATTTTGTTCTGGTTTCACTGAATTCACAATAAAATGTTAAAAAAAAAATAATAAGGAAATTGTAATAGAAATTAAGAAAAAGAAATATATGTAATGAAAGTGAAATGTAAACAAAAACTGATAATAATCAAATGATAGAATGTCAAATGTGTAGAGCATGGAAAGGCCCTATCGGTTTAAAATAATGTTGAGTCGATGCAAGCGCTCTCATTTTTAACCGGCTATTCAATGTAATATGTGATTTTAACCTGGAAATAGAACAACAGGGCCTTTCCATGGTGTAGAGTGTAAGAGAATTCAGTCAAATTGGCTTGTGACCATAAAAAAATAGATGACGACACGCACAAAAGGAAAAATGTTGCTAGAAATTGAAGGCACACGTTAATTAAAGGCAAAGAAAATGAGATTCGCTCTCTTTCATTTGGACAGTGATTTGAATCAGACGTAAGTCGTAATAAATAGCACCAAATGTAATGAAAATTGTAAAACACGAACAACGATTTCATTAAACGTAAAATTATTTTAAATTGAAATCAAAAGTTAATAATTTATTGTTCCCAAGGAAAATATACATTATTGCATTAGTCCAAGGCGATTTTACTGACACTTATGATTGAACCGATTGGATTGATTTACTCGATGCGAACTAACGGATAATTAAAATTTGCTCTCAGAAAAGTGAAAAACTTATCGTCTTTAATATAAAAATCAATTAAGATTTTGCCTAAGAATAAAAAACCTTTCGTAAATTTTTTACTTTGTTCTTGAACATCTTATTGTTTTTTTTTTTTTTGTTTTCTCAAGGGAGTGAGCAGCGTACACAATGACAAATTTGGAAAGTATTAAAATCAAATTAATACTTTTATTAATTTCTGAAATTAATGATTATTTAGATTTTCCTAATAAAAGTATTAATTTACACTTGATACCCGAGTTAATATCGGTATTAACTTCTCAAAAAAAAATATTAAGTATTATTAATACTTTTACATTAAAGGCACATCAGTATGAGTGTGATTCACATGACAATCGAACATATACATTTAGCGTTTGCATATTAAAGTGCATATTGGACATTGTGATTAATAAATCAAAGTTGCTCAATGCGCGAATCGCATTTTCATATATCTAATTATGAGACTGACAGTGTCAGTTTGACACGCTGTCAACTGCACCATAAAGGCTTTAAAGTATGTAATGATTTTGGTACATTATGCTCATAATAATGGCATTGTTGTGTCACATTTTATTTTATATTTGTTCCATAATTATAACACACAAAAAATGAACAACCAAAATATATTGGTTAGATTTGAGTTTTACTTTAAAAATAATATTAAATGTAACATAACAAAATGTTCAATGCATAGTTAATTTGGTACGCAAATCATTAATGAAAATATTGATGGCGAAGTAAGTTCGGTAGATCAACAAATTATCGAAGATTAACAATATTCATAATAATCACAAATGGTGAATTTGGTCTTATATACAATTCAACCAAATAATACTTTCTATAATCCAACAACACTAACACATATAGTATAATTTCAGCACCATGCATTTCACCATCAAAAATCAATTGACCATTCAATGACTTATGAGTGGCGATCACAACGCCACCACCATGAGATTTCCTAACAATATGATCTCTCTCTCTCTCTCTCTCTCTTTTCTCTCTCTATCTGTATATTCTGATTGATCACAACGAAAAGCATCAAATTCAATTGGAAAAATTTCATTGTCCAAATGTGTTTCACAAAGGAAATATATTTTGAAATCGTTAATAAGTATATTTGAAAAAAATGCCGGAACCGTTCACTCGCAAAATCAACATTAAAAGAATCAGGACTGATATTAGATTTTTCAGAAATCATTAAAGCTATATCATCAGGCTTGAAAACTTGGAAATATGTAAAGGTAATTCCGGTTGAACTGGATTCTCACTACTCGGGGAGAAAGTTAGATCGTACTTAGCACTTATAAACTGTTTCAATTCAGCAATTTCATAGAGAGCAAGAAGGTCTTTCACTATAATATCCTTGCTATCTCTATTTCGCATACATTCAACAAATATTTTATTATTGCAAAATGTACAATTCAAAAATAAATTCCCATATTTATCACCATTACATTGGCTCTCAACACAAGAATGCGGTTTTATTTGTGACCGAACGTTCGATTGCGGTGCAGTTGTGCCCTGCAAGCCTCTCACATACGCTTTCGAACACAAAAAAGTTCACTGGCTGATTAATAAAAGACTAAACACATTGAAATTCGGTATAGCATTTGGTTTATAAATTATGAATAATGATGATGAATGATGAGAAAAAAATTGAAACGATAGAACGATAGATGTGAGTGCTTTGACAGAACATAACCTTTCTATCATATGTTTAAGATATATATGCCCAGAAGACCCGGATGGAGTGGTCCAAATTGGTCCAAAATGGATGCCAGCCATAATAACTATCTATGCAACTATCTTGGAATTTCGTGCAATGCTAATAACTCATTTTGAATGTTAATTTCTATTTATTCTGTTCAATTATTCCAATGAAATAGAGACTGATAACAAAAATAAAGATACAATCTGTTTTTATTTCATCATTTTAATTAATCTTTTGAAAATTTTGTCAATTGTACTTGAAATCACATGAAAATCGCCATTGACATAGTTTTTATTGTACGCCAATTTATTTTCGAGTGTTACAAAATCTAATATTACCGCTTTATCAAATTCATTTTCTATTATTAAACTATTGAAAAATGTATCGCGACGAACAATATTCTGAGGTTCACAAATGAAAATTTTTTTCGATGGTTCGATATTATTGATAATGTTCGGTGATTTGCAAATTTTTTCTTGATGTTCATAAGCCATGGCCATGCTTGGTTTGTTTTGAATTTTTAAAGTTCTTCTTTGATTTGACAATTTCAGTTAAAATTTTGTGTTTTGACTCGAGTCGCATTGTCCATGAATGAACTGGTGGCTGAAAATGGTGCTTAACTGTAAGCGAACGACCATAACCTCTAATTACAGCTGATAAATGTTTATCGATATAACCAGTCACCCTTTTGATGTCGGATTCACTTATTTGAGGCATTGGATTTGTGATGCAATGTCGGCAAAACCAAAAACCGAACGTTGTCACATGCAATATTTATGAGTGATCCTTTAACAATTTTATCTCCAATTGAGATACCATCAGTTTCGAGTATACGAATTTCCTTTACAATGCGCTCAGTAATATGATTGTATGTTTTGTCTGTTGGTTTTAAATAAACTGAAGTACACAAGGTAACCAAAGTCAATTGGAAACCTTGGTATTATTTTTGACGAAAATCTCTCATTCCAAGAACATGACAAGTGTAAATTGCAAAAAGTGTATTGTGTGTTTAGTCGCATTCGTCACACAAAGCATTTTATACCCAATTATATCAAACGTGATATGGCAGCAGCGCTCATTGACCCCATTATGGATTAAGGGAATGTAGTAACTTATGGCTGCATAGCACTCAAAATTACCTCAATTGTGATCTTGTTGCTGATAACGATAAGATTCGATACATTTTTGGATTGAAGCGTAGTGAATATGTTACTGAATATAGTGAGCGTTTGAATGGTTTGACACCTGAGAGTAGATCAAAACTGCAATCGGCCGTCTTAATATATTTATATTCAAGCAGTTGTGAAAGAAGTCTCCCAAATATCTGAATTACATGTTTATTCGAAACGGTGAAACGTCGCGTTAACCCGACAATCTTCGCATTTGACACACGCCAAGGTCTGGACACGAAAAAATACTAGAGAAAACTAGAAGAATATTTGCAATGTTAGGAGGCTTGGTTTACATGCGTTATATGGAGAAATACCTAGGGGGAAATGACTCTTGCAAATCTTTTCAAAATTTTAGAGAAATCGAAGCATTTTCACGAATCTTACGAGTCTTACGAATCTTCATTTACATGTGAAGTTGACAAAGAGATTTGCAATTCAATTTGCGAGCGTATCTATGCGCATCTTTTTAATACATAATCAAATGCGAATCCTTGCGAAACTTTTATTCATTTTCAAGTAAAATAGAAATACTAGAAATACTAGAAAAACTCAACAGCCGTGTCTCGCCCCTTGACACACGCGCATTCAGTTACTCGAAAATTAATTTTTGGAACAGTTTACCAGTAGAAATTAGAAACAATGACTAGTTAGCTGTATTTAAAAAAGTGTTAAAAAATCATCTACGGTCCTTGCAATAATATAAAAACATAATATAAACTTCGTTCACTGGGTGACATTTTATGTAATTTCTTTTCCAATTAGTTTAAAGCTATTCTTCTCTCTTCTATCCTTTCTCTTCTTTACACTTTATTAATAATCGGTCAAAAAATTATGAGCATCCAAAAATATTTTTTGTCGGCATTTTGAACTAGAACGTGAAAACCAGTTTTTAGAGCGTCGTAATATGAGTGTGTAGTACACTGTACGCTGTACGCAAAAATCTGTTAACAGGATAGCTCATTACAAACGAGCCCAAAAAATAAAAATCTTATGATGCAAAATTGTTGGGATTTCAGGAATGGAAACCATTATATTTACAGCCATGGATGGCCGCATAGTGGATCCGATAAATGTGGACATATCCAGTGTAAATGTTGTTTTTTGTTTGAAAAGTGTCCCAAATAGGCATTTCACGGCATTTTCGTCAGAGGAAACTCATATTTTTTTGCAAAAAAAATGTAGGTTCAAACATTGTTCAGGGCAAAAAATTTCAAAGTCATCAATGCCCAACTGAAGATGTAAATGGGCCATTGAACACTTCATTGGATTTGCATATTGAACCACAATAAAAGACACGATAGATGTCTTTTTTACACTTGTGTTTTTCTTCCAGATTATATTTAAGTTAGTAATTTATGAAACTTTGATCAGAAAATAGTGCTTTTAAAGTCTTTAATATTGGATTATATTGAAAAGTGGCTGGAGTTAATTTGTGATCAGGAATGTTTGTTTCTCATCACTTTTGGTTTTTACCACATTAGTCCAATAACAACTTCTTCAGGTTCAACAAACGATGGATTTGATCGAATTTTCTTCTAAAATTTTCACAACGTATTTAATTCTTTCACTTTGTTTAAGACAAATTCAAAATTGTTTCTTAGGCTATGTACAGAATGATCACCTTTTTCATCGAATTTTTCGTATATAAATTTTGATTGGAATAGAATAGCCTTAATAATTTTAAACATTTCAGCATAATTATTCATGGTTAAGTTCAGTGAGAGAAGAGGAGCTAGCAATTATGAGAAAAAGATGTTTGCATTCTTATATCAATACCCGATGTTTCCAAGTTTTCATCACTATGTTTATTGAAATCAACTATTTTCATTTCCTTGAAACAAAATTTGTATTTTTTTTAAAATAAAATTAACACAATTGTGGAGTAATTGAATAGATGTTTTGAAATTGTACTTTTGAATGAAAACATATGCAAGATTGATAAACGTCAACAAGACCTACAACACTATTTTTAGTATATTTGTTCTAAAACATATATTTACCCGAAAAGTCAATTTTAAAAGTCATAGTACGTTTACTGTGTATACTACTTATTTTGAAGCGTAAACATGAATGACGAACAGAGTAACTACAATGAATGTATATGTGAGTACTAAAATGTAATCATCAATTAATACCAGCACATTCACTTGCCAAGCAAGCCAAGCGCATCATATATAGCTGACTCTTTCATACCAACGATTCGAATCGGTGCATTGTTTTTGCCAATGATGCTCCTACTTAGGCTGTGTGTACTAATTTTACGATGCGTGCATATTTCTCAACAACGCGCTGGCTCTTCGAGGCTACCATATACTGCGACGCGTAGAAATCGAGCAGTCGAGTTGTGTTTTTAATGTAGTATTGACGTTGATGCGCCACTTGTGTGAACTTACAATATTAAAGAAAAATAGAAACTTACAGAAAAGTAAAAAAGGAAAACATTTAAAAAGAAAAAAAAAAACCAAAATCAAAGAAAAAAGAATAATATTGTAAAAACAACACACGAACGTCAATCAGCAAATAAGCTCAGTCCACGAAAAAAAACAAGAAAACTAAAAAAAGAAACAAAAATGTTAAAAGAAAAGGATTAGTGAACGCGTGCAATAAATTAATACGTTTTATTTTAGTTTGGTTGATATTTTGTTAATACATTTTTTTTTCAATTGCGTGAGATAATTTTTTTTGAGCCCTACTTATCATTTTTAGTCGACAAATAAGAAGAAAGTGGTCAAGTTAAAAAAAATGACGCTTATATAACAAAAATTGTATCACATCGAATTTTGGGAGAAAACTTATTGTAGTTTTCAGTGCAATAGTTTCAATTGCAAACCAATTTCATATCACCGATCAATTTTTTGTGTATGAAAATCCATAGATTGTCTGCAAAAAGAAGAAAAAAGAAAAAGAAGTTCCCTTGACGTGTTTTTTTCGTTCGTATTGCGATTTGCGTGGCGCAGCAAAAACTCTAAACATAAAACTTCGTGTATGACATTCAAAGGGAATAAAATAACATTCAAAGTCTTACTGTGAAAAATCCAAAGTTGTGCGCACACAATCGCAAATACCGTAAGAGCATGCGAATAATCACAGAAGCCATAGTTAAACAAGTTTCAAATTCATAACCACAAGCAACACTTGTAAAACAAAAAGGTTATCACAAATTATTTCTGCTTTTGTTCTGATACGTGGAAAGCAACGCAGTGCAAAGTCGCAATTTGATTCGTTTGAAAAGAGAAAAAAAAAAACACAAAGACTGTATTTGTGACACAAGCACCTTTATTTGAATTATCAAGTGGCACGTTTAAGCATTGACCATTGGCAAAAGATAAAGGAAAAAAAAAACAAAAAGCAATTTGAGCGGAGGAGAAAGGAAATATAATTCTCAGTTTGTAAATCAACATTTGTCATAAACGTGGTTATAAATATTTCGCAGTATCTAACTCTTGAATCTGTATGAATTGAAGAAGCGCGTTTCTGCATCAAAAAGAACTAATTCGATGCCCTTTTTGTGAAGCATATTCATGCATACAACTAAACGACGGCATAAAGACGCTAAAATAAAGTTTCGAAAGGCAAGAGCGAATAGTACATCATTAGATAGAATATCAAGTGAGAGTGAAACGTGTGAAATATACAAAGTGACTTGTTGTTTGTGTGTTGTTTGCCTACAATAAAAACGTAAATCGTATAAGCGGAGGACTGGTTCAGTGCGTGTATTATTTGCTAGAGCAGACTGTCGAACCATACATTTTAAAGATTTTTGTTCAGCAGTTGCGATTGTGTTTGTGCACGGGAGAAGAGAGTAAAAAAAACATGAAACGATACCAAACCGAAATTAAGCTTGCGTTGTGAAATTCTTAACCATAAATTAACGACTTAAATTGATGAAACAAGAGCGTTAAGGTATGAGCAGTGTGATCGTAATATCTTAGAGAGTGAATTTGGCTGGAAGATTAGTGAGAAATAACAACAAAACAACGGAAAATCGATTTAATTTGAGAGGAAAAAAAGTAAAGAAAGACAAAACGAAACAGGAACATCTAGCCATTAATCAAGCCGTTACTTCATGATCATCGTTACAGCGCTGCTCATTTGACCAGATCAGTTTCACTTCCTTGAAACTAATTAAACCACGTGTACGTTGTTATTGCAAATAATTTCTCCATCTCAACTGGACTGGTGTATCATACAGAATATAAAAAAAAAAAAATCAAAATGGGCAGTGATTCGCAGGATATTCAACAGCATATTGGGTGTGGCAATGATATCAATTTATCACAATTCACATTGAATATTAATACAACGACCGGTGGTAGTTTTTCCGTCAGCGTTGATAGCCATACATCGGTGGAAAATCTTAAGAAAATCGTTGCCAAACGGTTGAAAGTGGCCAAAGATCGAATATGTTTGCTGCATCGAGAAAAGTAATTATTTCTTATACATTTCCTGCTTATTTTATTTTTCATTTTATTTGAATATATCGTTTTCTCTTCTGTCTTTCGTCGACATTCTGTGTGTTTTATTGTATTGCATTTTGTTGATTTGCTTTTTTTTTTGTTTTTTTTTTTTTTGTTTCTTTTTGTTTCTTTTTGGTTAATGTTTCTATTGTGTGTCACGCTTAAAACGAAATCCCTGTTGTTATTGTTTCGAAATAAATGAAAAGTGTCTACAAATTTTGAGTCTTCACCATTTGCCATTTGGTTTGTTGTTTGTGCATGCAATATTTATACCCACTTTCAAAAACTACATCATCGTTTCGTGTTAAAACATAAGGAATTCACTGTGTATCATGTATCAAAATCTTTCGAAAATCAACGGGAAAAACAAACGATGTCTTTTCGTAATTAACGATAATTTCTTGCAGATATTTCACATAAATTACTCGCCTCGTTCAACGGGGCGAAAGCGAAAGTAAAACATTTATAAATTTTTTTTTTCTTCTGTTTTTTGTGTTCGTATTATTCACCAAGTCCCCCCTCGCTCACAGTATGCATGATCAACGGTGTAAAAAAGAGATGCAAAAATCACGGCGAATGAATTTTGAGCAGCATTAAATCGACATTTTCTGTACGCTTTCATGTCTTAGTTTTATTGATGTGTTTGTTGTATATGTAACAGAAGTATAATGAAATAAATCGTCATGCTTTGATGTTCGCAAAGGTTTTAAGCTCATGAGAATTACACCAATTATTTTTGAATTTGATTTGGTATATTCGACCAATGAAAAATTGCACACAATTATAACCATATTGCCTTGCGTTCAAATTGGCAATTTTACAACGAATTTTGAAAATTTTTTCTGTTGTCGAAAGAGAAAAAAAACAACACACAAGATGACAGCTTCAAGCTTGAGAACGCCTTTGATCAAATAATTTGGGCCCAGATTTTCTCACTTCACGGAAATGAACAGTTTCCTTGATATACAATGACATTCAGCGTGATGTTCGTAGACATTATGATTTTTCTTCACAAACTGCATGGATCGTCGCAACAATTTGACAAAATAATAAATAAGAGCGTGATTATGAGTAGACAATTCATGCATTTATTGTGTTCGATGATTGCGGCCATTTTGTTTTGCCTCCTCTCACAAATATCAAATTGTGTATTGAAGTGAGTCGCCGTATTTAATACAAAAAGCCACACGACACAACAGCACAAATGAAACACGACAACAGGCCTCTTCAGTGTGTTTTTTTTATCGTCACGCATCGAAATTTAAGTGAGGTTTTCAACTCCTTACATGGCATTTACTCTACATTGGTTGACTCTGTGTATAGTGTTTATTGTACAGTGTACAGTACTCATATGATAGTGCGGCTTACTCGCGTAGATAGCACATGAACCGTACAGACGTTAACCAATACATCAAAGAAATACGCACCCAAATACAGCTGATTTACATTGAGTGACTTCGGTTCTTACATGACTTCTTTTCCCTTCGATGAACGAATTTTTTTACCTTACTTAGTATATAATTCAACATTGAAGTACGTTACATTCATCACTGAAGTGAATGAATGTGCGTTTATTCTTGAAATCTATATTAACGTAAGTTAGCAAATATTGCGACTCAAATTTACAATGAAATATTAACTTTATCTGAGTTGATAAAATCAACACCCGTTGATGTCTGTGTTGGTTTTATATATTTAGAGGAAAAGTACTGTTCAAAATTGATTGAAATTCGATGATTTCTTTTTTTGCAAAGGCGTACATATAATTATTTTTTCTATCACACCTCATCATGGAACAAATTGCAAATATTTGGCAAAATGATGATGCAAGCAAGTTAATTTTCTATATATTTTTTTCCTTTATGTGTTTTTTTTCAGAAAATCGAATAGAGTTATCAGTTACGACACACCAAGTAATTTCAAAAGTTTTTTGGTTTCTTATTCCCGTGTGATATGGATATAATAGATTATGTATTGCTTTTCCGTCGTTCAGCCATGCTACATACATGCATACATACATTTATATGTACTATATATGCATAAAGAAGTGTTTTTATGCCTATCGGCGTTTGTGCCTGCTTCTCGCTTCATATGTTCCATTTACCGGTTATGTATTCTTTCACTCTCTCCATAATGATGTAGCTGATGTATGTTCCTTCTCATTTTATATATATATATATATTTAATACGGTTCGTTTGTCTTTGTCTTTTTCTTTCCTTTTTTTGCTGCTACTATTTACATTGAACCAACGCAAGTGCACACATTGAGTTCAAATGCATTCTCTTGACTCATCTCAATGCACGATTTACAATTTTTATTACGCATTCTAAATTGCGTATTTATATAATCACAGTATGAGACTCGAATATATGAAATGCGTGGCGCAATAATACCGATGAAGACGACCGGATTCATCGACGAACCATAGATTCGTTCCTCTACCTCTATCCATGACAAAGCATCGAACCCAAACCACTAGCATTAATTTGTTTATGTATTCAGCGTAGACAACGATGATATGAAATGAGAAGAAGAAGACGAACAAAAAAAAAATAATGAAAACATTTCCGATTCTATGCATTTGTATGGGTTGTTTTTACTATTAACGAACCAATGCATTGCTATTGTTTCGACATGCATTCGTGGTCACTGTGTGCGCCACTTAGAAGGTTCATGCGAGTTCATCGGCGAGTGAAAACAGAAAAGCAATTTTTTTTTTGTTCGAATCGGTCGTTAATCCTAGCACACGATTTCTCTAAAATCGTATTTTGGATATTAACTATCAAATGCAACTGCAAACCGCCAACACGATGAAGGCTTGAGGAGTTTTTCAAGCATCGCTTTTTTTGCACCACGCAAATGTGAAAGTACCGACATCGCACTCATTCAAGAAACAAATCTCAATAGCCAACAAAACAATCTCACGGATAAGAAGCAAAAAAAAAAAAAAAATGTGTATTGAACGAATATTACGTCTTATCAAACCTTGAATCAGCTATTTTATGAGCTATGTTCAAACGCTTATCCGAACACAGCATCGATTCACACATACTACATTATGTGAATAAAGGAAAAACACTCAAAACTCTCCCGCTATGTATCCAGTATATATTTTTTCTCTCTTTTCTGCAACTTAGTCGTATAATAGTGTATGGCAATCACATATTTTATTTATTTAACACAAACTCACAAAGATAAGGAGAGCAAAGTTTGGGAGCTGGAATATGAAAAAAGGAGATAGAGACTGAGGAGAGAGAAAATGGTCGTTCATATGGTCTTTGTACTATGTGTAACACTGTGTACTAAAAACCCGATATTCAAGTCGTTTGACCGATGTTGCTCATACAACAGCACACATTTCATTTATCACCAACGAAATCACCAGGAGAAAAAAAAAAGAGAGAGAGAGAGAGAGAGAGAGAGAGAGAGAGAGAAAGAAAACGACAAACTCGCACACATAACAGAATGGGAACATAGTTCAATGTGTACACAGTGCACTGTGCACCGACGAATTTCAATAAAATGGTCGAGATAAATGAAAAACAAAAACCCAAACCAAACCGATCTGTGCACCAGGCGAATCGCTTTTTTCAACTCTCTATTCATTTGTTAACCATGAATTGGATGGAAACACCAAAAATACAATCCAAAAATATTTCAGCGTACAAATGGTACTCGCAATTTATATCGTATGAAATCGAAGAAAAAGAACAAAATCCGTGCAGCTGAATAAAAATGCAGAGTAAAATAAAACAAACACAAGTTTCAATACTGTCCAAATTTCAAATTTTTGTTTTGTCAGTCAAAAATAAACTGAAAGCGAAATATTATTGGCCATTTTAACTGTTTTATGAGCTGCTCGTTTCATTTTATTAATACTATTTTCATAATAGTCATTCACATTTCTACAATAATCATTACCGTTCAAATGTA
The DNA here is from genome assembly GCA_029041755.1 of Resseliella maxima. Lineage (NCBI taxonomy): Eukaryota > Metazoa > Arthropoda > Insecta > Diptera > Cecidomyiidae > Resseliella > Resseliella maxima. Next base: position 818,016 of record JAQOWM010000596.1, on the reverse strand, counting down.
CGTTCACACGCGCGCATCAAGAATGTTTTTCTCCCGCTCGCAACAGCCATTTGCATTTCTCGCTGCTATTTCGGCATTTATTTATTCATTCCTTTCTCTTTCTCTAGTATATAGCGAAGTGAAACAGACATCTGTGCGTATAGTCATGATGCGCAATTATACTCTTAATACATATACATTTATTAATGCATATATTTCTTTTTTATTAAATTAAATTAAAAAAAAAATTAAATTTAGAAAATGCTTCAACTATAATCAAATGAAACTTTCCACATTCGAAGAAAGTTGATAAACTACTCGCAGAGATTTAGTTTATAGAAATTTATAAATGGTATTCGATTTATTTTGGAAGTTGTGTACCCTGATAAATCGCATAAATTTTTTTTTCACTTTTGTAACAGTTGCCCTAAAGGAGAAGGTGAACAACGAAAAAAAATAGATCAATTTTTTATTTCAGTACGGAAATTATGACCAAAATCATTTACCAGTTCAATAAAATCGCAATCATTTTGAAAATTGCCATCTTTCGGTTCAAATCTTTTCACAAATTTTGCATTGTTTCATATTTTACGTTTCTTTTGAATTCGTTGTGATTCAACGTCCCTTCCTCAATTTCTGCGTTTCAATGTATTGATGCCATATACACACTTTTTGGATTGATTGCAAAAAGAAACAGGGCCAGCAAGTGTAATGACGCGATGTCAGCACGCGATGATGACGTTTTAGATATTGATTCTGATGCCATGGCTTTTTAGTTTGATTTTATCTTCAATACATAGATAATGCAATATGCGCATATTCAAACATAGCATTTTAAATAGAAACGAATTTCAGAATTATTGTTTGAGTTTCTTTCTGTTGGTTTGCCATTATGTCAACAATATTTTCTAAATCGTCAATTTGGGTGATGTGGCATCTGAAACGCACTAGATTTAATACATAAAATATCATACAGCGTTTTTCCGATGGTAGAACAAAGCATATATGCTTTATGAAGATGTGTGCATTGTCTTGTTAAGGGTAAAAAGCAACTATTGGAATATTACCAACGAAGCAGAGTGTATGTATATTATGTATATTAGACCCATTCAATGCGCTGCGTTATTTACTGAAATGTATATGTTATGCGAAAGCAAAACATAAACCATATCAGATCAAGAAAACGGCGTAAAAAGGTGCGTGACAAAATATGAGACAAGTAACGTGCAACATATGATCAGCAATGAGTAAATAATAAAAATTCGCATATATTTATTAATCTGATTCTAAAAATTATCGTTGAATTTCTGATGAATTTCCTATTTTGCCGTTTGAAAACTTTCCCAATGATTTTTCTAAAACTCACAATGTTTTCCAAGTTGAACAAAAATGCAAAAATGACTATTATAAACTCGAAAAAATACGATGGACATTAAACATTAAAAAGACATACATGGGATCCAGTTTAAAATGTTAAAAAAGTAAACATAACTTTTACATCATTTTCAAACATACAGAGTATCTAACATTAAAAATGCAAATATGCAAAATTCAACCCTTTTCCTACTGTCATTTTGTATGACGTGTTCTGAATGGTGACACAAAAAGTGCATTTCACTGGCTGAATATGAGTGCGTTTCATAAAACTAATGTTGAAAGTTGAGGTCGGTGTCCGCTCTGTGTTAATTATTATCATTATCGATCCTGAATCCGGGCCGTAGTGAACAAGAGGACGATTTTTCATGTTGTTGAAATTAAAACCAAAAGTTGGAGGGGGTTCAATTTGCCAAGTATATTCAGTATTGAATTTCCAAAACCATTTCGGATTTTACGAATTTTCAGTTTGTGTTTGAATGGAATTTTGAGACCCAATCGAATTTATTCTGTGTGGTAAATTGTAACACCATAATGTGAACATGCGCGTTCACCAAATGTTTTACATGATTTTCATTTTGTTGTGTTCAAATCGTGACAATGTTTTCTGGTAGTGCGCACTTTCTCGCTTTGAAAATCTATTCGTATATTTTTCAACGATACAAACTTAAAACTAAAATTATAGAAGTAAGTGTCGAAGTTTTATGCGTTCAAGTTATACAAAAGGTATTAGGTAAAGATGAAGAGATAAAACAGAAGAAGTCCCTGATGTCTAATTCGTTTGTCCAGATCGATGCTTGATTTTATATTTGCTTTGATGAACACAAAACGATATGGGTCACAAAAATGTTCACTTGCTTCACATAAAATATTGGAAAACTAAAATAAAACTCCATACTATTTACTTTATGCCGCTTACCGCTCAATTTGATATTTTTTTGTCACTTCCATTTCTACTTTTGCTAACAAGTAGTCAAACGGTAATGGCAATTGAACTTAAGTTCTTTTAGCCATATTTGGTCTGCATTGATATTGCATTTTAAATTCATCATGTTGATGTTTTTGTACACAACGCAAGAAAACAGCTTTTGTTCGATTGATTACTTAGTTATCTTAGTTTGCTTCTGGGATATTCGAAAATTTGGAATGAATAGCTATTGGCTAAAGAGAATAAAACAATTGATTAGAAAACAGGAACAAATTCAATGCACAGAGTAAAGACAACCAATTTCTTCAGAATGGAAATCGTTGAAGCAATAACATTCATGAAATGAAATTCAATTTTCTTTTCATTCATTTATTTGCCAAATTCGTTGGTTTTCAACCCAAAATTCGCATTCAGAATTACAATTGCCCGATTCGCTTGTACGATTCAACTAAGTTACTGTCGATTCGTTGTGGTCATATAGTGGTCAAACAAATAAAACGGAGAGGAAAAAAGGAAACTCAACTAGGAAAAACGTCAGAATTAGAATGGCGCATATAAAATGTGGCAAACAATAACATCTATGACAACCACAAGTTTTACACATGTTCAGCTCGTACCAAACTTTGGAGAAAAATGTAAATGGAAACAGGCAACCGCATGCTGTACTCACCCGCACTATCAAAACATGGGCATACATAATATGTCTCCTTCTCTCATTCGATATATAAAAGAACTCTTTTTCATTTGACAAATATTTTTTATTCAAATTTCGATTTGTTTTTTTTTTCTCAACTGAAGAAAAGTGCGAAAAAAATGTCAAGCGACAATTAATCTCCGTAATTATTAAAAAAGTATTTGAGAAAATCAATGGATAATGATGCAACAATTTGAATCATTTTATTCGCTACGCAATTTGTTTTTTACGCATACAACGAATTTTAAAAGAGATAAGAATACATAACATGACGCGTATTTTTCAATGCTTTGAGTAATGAAATTTTGTGAAATATTTGCTCAAGTTGTTTTGTAGTATCAACTGGCGTGAATTGTTCTAATAATAAAATTGAATTTTAAGTCGAATGTTGTTGCCGTTGTCGGACTGAAACTGATGTTTGCTGATTGGCAACCGAAGTACTGGATCGATTGAAATGAAGGCCAAACAATGTTTGTCATAGATACAATACGAATTTACTTCGTTGCCATTGTCATAAAACCCAATATTCACACATCGAGCTTACAAACAAAAGTGCCTAAATCTGTCACACTTTTATTATCAATAATTCGAACTTATTTTGATCGTTGTAATTTGGTGTGATAAGAGTTTTTTAACTTCATATTTAAAATGCTAAGATTTACAAAGGGACTTCTGCTTCGGAGAAACTGATCAGGACTAAATTTCTCAAAGTAAAATAAAATGGATAACCAAACATTCATTATTATTATTAGATAAAGAGAGAACGTTGAAAATGATTTTTCAAATTCTGTACACTCTGAAATGCCAAGTCGAATTAATTATTCAATACAGATCTGTCTGCCTACAATGGAAATTTATCATAATAATATGCAACATCTGTACACAGGATATATTTTCAATGAATAAAATTCATTTAGTTTTAAATTAAAACATATGTCTTCGTTATGAATGTACAGTTGTCATTATTTTTTTGTCGATATGTTTTTTCTTGCATGTCAGTTGCCGCACACCTTTTAACTAATCGTCATTTCATTCGGGAAAGAGAGAGCGAGCTCTCATATAATTAGATCATCATTTTGAAATAGTCCAATTGAACAAACATTATGTGTCAACAGTGTATTGCTTGGCAATGACGTTCAAAGTTTTGCGAATTATTATTGATTGAATGTGTGTTGCCATGTCGCTAGTCATCGAGTAAAAACCAAGTTCTTTTTTTATGCAATACAACAACTATTAAGAAATGATGAGCAATTTAAAAAGTAATTTGCAAATCATTGTTTCTTTTACTGTATTACAAAATATAGATAGAGACGCAATTTAACATTAATTGATAATTTAATGATTGTTTATCAAAACGTTACATCCGACCTCCGTTATCATTAATATAGGTTTTCTCCTTCGTTTCTTTTTTTATTTTCGTTAGTTGTGACAAAAAAATCAGGGAAATAAAAGTAGAAAATTCAAATATGTAAAACGAAATTTTTACAACGAAATTCATGCCATTATTGTATTATACACGAAAATAAGAAGCATTGCAAATAAATTTTACTGAATGTTTTTAATGGTGGGAGATATATTTCGATTTTTGCATTGAAATGCGATGATGCAGTGAAAATTCACTATTTGTTTGTCGAAAACCTTAATCCGAATACATTCGTATTTTATTCAGAGCAGTTTTCTATGCGGTTCTTTTTTTTTTGTACATAAATGAATTGATCGGAACGTGAACGTAACCATTTTAGTGGCTGAGCAGTTTCATGCATAAATGCGAATTTGTTTGCCATTCACATTGTTCGATCGGAAATCATTTAAATTGTATTAGGTAGAAATTTTGTTGTTGTTGCTTTTGTTGTTGGTGTTATTTGTTGCTCCCTGTTGTTTGTGTTATCGAGAGAATTTTTGCATTGCGCATTTGACGTCACGTTCAACACATCGAATCAAATTCAACAAAAATTTACACAAATGAAATTAATTTTCTTCTTGTGTTCTTTCATTGCTAAATAAGCACAAACACTCACAGTGTAGACCGAAAATGTTTAGTATTTTATAACATGAATATTTGCTTTTGAATTTAAAAATGTATCATTCATTCCATTTTCTCTCTCCATTTCGTTTGGTTCAGCAAAACAAAAAATAAAGAATAACGCGATTTTTCTTCTTTCTTAACGAATGCGAATTCGAATTTACATGATAGCGAGAATATGCTTAAACACATAATATTGATTCATAGGTGTGGCCATGTCTGTTGCATCTCGTGAAATTATCATCACAAATGTATAAATTCAAATATATAATATGAAATACAAAATATTGCAATTGCATAACAAAATGGAAGCATCAACAGTATCAAATAACATTTTCTAGAACAATAAACAATTCACTGTCGTTCTTATGTGACAAGAAATAAAATAAAATACCTAGTTAATTAACTGAAATAGTCTTTTGTAGGAGAAATCCGTTCACTTGTCATTTGAAATGTTGGAATTCTTGAAAATGTGTTTTTTAATGTGCTTGCTTGTGATAAAGAAATCGTTATCTAACATACTTTTTTGTGTGCAATAGCCGTTTCTCCCCTCTGTTTGAATTTATTTTTTGCGTTGTTTGTAATCATGTTGAATACATAATTTTGAAATCGTCAACACATGTACAGGATTCACTAAACTGAATGATGAAAAGTCCCTCAATTTCATTTATATGGTTGCTCATTGTTTTTCCCATTCGCTTGGGCCTTTTTCCGGCACCACACGGTTCATTTTGTATTTAACTTTCGTATTGCGTAATACGGTTTCATCATCAATATCGAAAATAATATGTGCTGATTTCCAAGAGCCTTCATTTAAACTGTGCTGATTTGAATACAAGACGTAATCAAATATGCATGCATGATTCATTTAGAAAGATGTCATTGATGAGGTAAAAGGCCGTGGGACTAACATAAGAATTGAATCAAAAAGCTGCTGGAAACCATTTTTGGTACGGCAAATTCTTTTAAAATTACATGAAGAACTTTGCATGAATCTGTTTTTTTTTTTTCTTTGGTTCTTTCATCAAAAACCCAGAGTAAATGACGTAATCCCAAAGCGTTGGTTTGAAACATTGAACCACACATATTGCTCGGATCGATAGAAAATTTCGACGAAAGCTTGACTTTTTATACGTGTGAAATGTTCTCATCGAAGGTACACATTTATTTTGGGCGTTGTGAGCCCATCATTCCACTCGAGCATTTATATACTATTCCAGCGATTGCGTATATAGTAGGCTTTTATGTGCTGTGCCACACACTTATATAATATTTTATTCCTGGTGCAAAGTGCGTTTTGTCGTATAATAGAAAATACATAACAACAGAGGCTGAGTGTTACAACCAAAATGTAGTAATTTGAGCGTAGGAGTGAATCACAAAAACGCGCATAAACTCAGAGATAAAAATCAATTGGAACGAATTCGCTAAACGAAGGGCACACAGTGCATGAGCACAAGGGGTTGTGAGCAATATAGAAAATAAATACGAGATGTTATGCAAAATATATGATTTCGTTGTGTGTGATGCACCAACTTTTAGAAAAGAAACAGCGCGCATTTACATTTTTCCGCGTTACAAAATGACTCGGCTTGCCATTCAGTTGCGCGATGAGTCGCATTTATATTCTAGAAGGAAAAATTGTATATTTTGGAACAAAGAAATTCAATACTTGGAAGCAGCAACGAAGCGTCCAAAAAAAAAGAGTGAGTGCTTTATGACGTCAGTCTTTGAGAGCCATTAAAACAACACAACGCTCGAACGATGAATAGATAATCTATACATTGTATTTCGTTGAAAATACACAATAGCGATGATATGACGACAGCAGCACGTATTCGTACAGTCCAAGCGAAATGTAATGCGAATTAAAAACAAAAAAAGATGTGAATTAGCCTCATGATACCTCTGTATCGTTATATACATAAGGCATACAGACTATGCAAAGCACACACGTTACACGAAAAAACGAAGAAATAATACTGTGTTCTACTATGTACGGATGACTGTCTGTCACCCGTCTATATTTATCTCTATCATTTTTCTGCGACGAAGGAAACATGGCTACACCAACACACGAAAATAACAACATTTTCCGCCTTCGGAATTCAAGCCATTCCAATGAATTGAAATAATCACGAAATAAATGATACAGAAAATGTCATTAGGAGACAATTCACTCAAACAGCCGACATTTAATTACTTTCTTATTCAAGGTAGAAACGGATTTTCCTTTCAATACTTCTCGATAATTGTTATTCATATAAATTATATAAAATAGCAATTTGTTGCAATTTTTCTTTAACATTCATAAGGTAAAATTCAGAATGAATGCATTTGATATTTTATATGAACGGTTTTTTTTTTTTCAGAAAATTTCAAACGATTCGAATGAAGAGATTTAAAGCAATTTTTAATAATTTTACTAATAACTGATATAATTTATGCATTATCGCTCACAAGGCAATTAATGATTTCATGTTGAAAATGTCAAAGTAATGTCTGCTCTACATGTTTATGACGAATATTCAATGTCAAATAATTTTGAATGAAAATGCACATTGCACATCAATTACAGAATTTCTTTTCAAGGGTAAATTTTTTCTATTGATAAACAGATCTATGTTTTGGGTTAGAAAATGTAATAAATTCGAACTAAAGTTCTTTGAAAGAGAAAAAATCCACCGAAAAAAAGTAACTACAACGGTAAGAAATTGCAGTTAAAATTAAATTGGTCGGACGGTAAAATGAGTTGCGTATTTTATAAATGATTTTAATCGGCACAGCTAATTGAGCGAAAATGAGAAAAGAATTGTTTTTATAACGGTTTCGTTGAATGGTCAGATTATTTTATGTATTGTCAACTTGTGTTGACAGACATGGATCTGTTCCAATCTAGTGCGACTGATCTGTTAACCCGTTTATATTACATACTTGGCCAAATGAATCAGAAAGCGGGATTGAGAGGCTACTTGGAAATTGATCAAATAACAGCAACAACAATAAAAACCAGTTTCGACACTTTTACATGTTAAATTAGTTCGGGGGCAACAAAAATGTTCTTAGAATAACTGAATTTATGTGCAAAAACTCGTAAGAGTTGATACAAACCTTGAATTATGTATTCAAAACTTATAGATAGAATTTTCAATCGTTTAACATTATATTTGAGAATATTCTAGTAATGGGTTCAGTATAATCATCCATACTTGGCGGTTTTTTCTTCTTACCTTCATTCACCGACATTCACTTGGAGATTATTTTCAAGCGAAATTAAAGGCCAAAGAACAAGATTTTTTTTTATACAGACATTTTAAAACATTCACGGCAAAATAGGCGAATTCTATGTGAAATAAAGTTCGAATACTTTTATATATTGACATTTGAACACTTGTTACTTGTAGAATGGCACCTTTATACAGACACAATTTGGTTGCTATTATAGAACCAGACAACATAGAATAGTGGATGTAAGCCGCTAATAATTAAAATGTATGATTTTTAGACGAATATTAATGCTAAAAGCAATTCGTCTAGGTTTTGAACATTTTTTTCTGTAATTTCAATGCAAATTTTTTGTTTTTCCATCTTTAAATTTTTTGTTTTTCTTTCAAATACTCTATTTGACTAATTTTTTTTTTCATGTTGCTTTACAGAGAACTTCACGATGGAACATCGATAAAAGAGAATGGCATTATGGATGGATCGAAAATTATTTTGTTGCCAAATGTTGAAACGGGCCTTTTGGTAAATACATTATTGTTTACATTTCAGCTTGATTTAAATGATTTCGTTGAAAACAATGCGTCAAGACTTAAAATAAACTAATGACAGAAATAAAGATTACGCGATTAGGTACAATTGTACTTTGGCTCCAAAGATGAAAACAATAAAAATTGTTGCGATTTATTATTGTTTTTCAACGTTAAATATATACAGTACCTGATCTTGATCATATTTTACAAATAAGTCGAAAAAAACAATTTGAACAGTTAGACTCTGGTCAAAATACAAACTTCATCATGTCTCGATGAGCTGTAACTAATTATACTTTTTCCAAACTTTGGTCTGAAGATCGACATAAACTTAGATCATTTATACTGTTTTAATTTCAGTCACTTCTGGCGATTGGACATTGTAGAAGGCATAACAGATATCCCGACTAACGACTTCATCTTATTGCTACGCAAAAATGGGGAATAATTCTTTGCTTATTTATTTTTTACCTCTCCAGACGTATTTTCTTTTCATCTCTGTCTAGTTGACGGTACATATAATACATTTGAGCTTTAACACATTTTGTTTATTTCTTTTTCTTTTCCTTTTCCTTTTCCTTTTTCCTTGGTTTACATTATGCTAATAATGACCTGGACCATTAGCATGAGAAATGAATATGTGGCTGCAAGACATCGTTGCATACAATAATTCCAACGCATATGCTATCATTACTTAGTTGCTTGGCAGCAACATGCATCACGATGATCGCACAAATGGCATTGCATTTTATACTTCTTTTATTAAATCGATTGCTAAATGATATAAAAGAGTATTCAGTTGTTTGCACCGTTCACTGGACATAGTTATAGTTACTCTTTTTTTTTCACATACCGTTAGTTGTTTGTTTACAGCCACCATTTCACTCAATTCACTCATTCAACTGAATGTTCGTACACATAGCATGCGATATACCTTTTAAAAAAATGTGCGAAAGAGGGAAAGGGAGTCGTGCACTTTTCACAAAATATTATGCTTGAAGCAAAGCATTTTGTAACAAAGTGCGTTCATATCTCATCACGTCGTTTTTTGCATGCTACAATTGATGTACACAAAAAAAAAACTGTTGAACAGAAACAGAAGAAAAAAAAACCCCAACAATCTCAATGCATGTAGACTTTTGGATTTGAAATTGTTCGCACATTCACTTTGTGAATAATTTATGTTTTCTTTCTTCTCACTTTTTGCGGTTCGCTAGGCTCTGCATCTGTTCAATGTACTTATGTTGAAATATTTCACATTTTGCAGCCATTTTCAACTTTGATATGATTTTCGTTGTTTGCGCCGTCTTAATCGATTCCCCAGCAGTTTGCGTTACACCATTACTTCAACTATTTGAAAATTTTTTCGAAAATTTCATTTCAGTGAATAAATTCCGCCGATCTGGTCCTCCCACATGGGAAATATTTCAATTTCAATCGAAAATGCCGCAATCGCAACAGTCACATTTGCGATTCACGCAAGTGATTTATTAATTCGATTTGAATAAAATGGTAAAAAAAAAGAAATACGCTAATCAAGTATTTGCACATTCGATGAAAAGGTGGTCATTGACATGATACGACTTTTGTTCCATTCCAAAGCTGAAACGCGATACGATTGAAACACATTGATTTGATTTGTTTTGTTTTGTTTCGTTTGCATTCAATATATGAAGGTTGGATCCGCCAACTGAGCCATTTAGAAAATGCGAAACAATAATAATATTAAATGCAAGGATTTTTCCCATAAATAAATAAATTTATCAACAACAGCCAGAGTGGCAACGAAATTAAATGAAAGAAAGAAAAACCAAATCAAAAGAAAAATTTCACTTTTTCAATTGTGATTTGCCTAAAAATCAACCTGCCGCTGTCATCCATATAAATAGGTGAATAATAAACGCTTGTTTTCTTTAATATTTGTAAATGTGTAACGTATCAAATGTTAGTGCTAATGTTTTAATGTAAACACTAATCTTTTCACACACAGAGAATGTCAAATATAAATTCAGTGAAATATATAGCAATTATAAAAGTCTCACATATGCCCTTGAACATCGTCGCCTGTTTTCGTTGTCATCGTCGTCATCATTATCATCATATCATCACATTGAAACGCTCTCGCAACACACATATTTCAGTTGTGAATGTGAAATGTGCTTTGACTCAATGTTTCACCCAAAATGAAATCGAAACAAGCGCAAAATTATTCAAATGATCGTACAGAAAGCAGACAATGTAAATTGTGAATTGAAATTTATCAGTCGCATATTCACCAATAGATGTCTAGTAAACAAAAGCAACCGGAACAAATGCAAACAAATCAAGCAAGTCGGGTCGAGAATATATATTTCTGACTTAAACTGGAATTCACAGATTCAAATGAAGCAGTCTATTATATTTTTTTTCGTTATTATTGAATATACAAATTGTTTTGACCGTCATATGTTATATTTTGTGAACGTTCCATTTCAACTAGCGCTTATTTCAATTCAATTGAACTTTGACAGTTACTGATGATTTTCATGTCGTCCGTTATCTATGTCATATATAATTCATTTTACTGTTGTTAGTTTGACGTGATTACTATTTTTATGGATCCTGAAAAATTAACAATAACTGGTTTATTTTTGCAATGCCAATAGCTATTTCACACAATTCTCAGTCTCTACACAAATGTATAGGCAATTTTTGTGAATCATTGCTAAACTCAATTTAAATCTGATTTTTACATAAATGCTTCTTGTCTGGATTTAAGCGGTTTCGACAGCAAATACCGAACAATATTAGAAAATATTAAAAGAAAGACATATCAAACAAACAAAAAATGTTATAAATGTTATATCCTTGTTATCAATATAGAAAACAAAATACCACATTTTGGAATGAACAATTTCATTTGCGTTCAAAACACGTACAATATCAGTGAGAAAAACGTTATCACATCTTATGTTCAATCTTATGAATGCATAATCTGAGAATTTGGATTATTTCTCGTCAGAAAACGGTCAACAGTTTTATGGTCTCTTTTTTCGGCAAAAAACATTATAAATATTTCAACATAAAGATCATCGTAGTTAACGGTGATTCAGTTTTGTGTGTGTGTGTGTGTGTCTTTGTTACAAAATGAACCGAACCGTATAATAATGGAAACTTGGCACTACCTTTGACAGTAGTTTTGTTACCACAATTCGATATTCGTCAATGATTTTAGTGTTTGTACTTCGACCGCATTTCGAATGCGCATACAATAAGCCTACTGAATTTGGCCTTACAACGTTATGTTCATTATTCGATCACATTTTTTTTGAGGAATAAGCGCTTTTCTTTCGGTCGATTTTTGACGGGGGATAAAAACCATGCAAAGCAAAAAAAAATCACAACTTTCACTTTCTGTATGCCTGGTTTGTGGATGAAGGCTACGGTACAATTTGAAATTCGGCCAAAATCGAATTTCTCACAGATTCTTACGTCACTAATGGAAATGTTGAAAGTTGTTAGTTGCAATGCAACCAGAAAAAAAAACAGCAACTTTCCTATCTTTCTCTTGAAAAGAGAAAAATGAATTGCTAGACTCGATTCGATTGCTTTAATCACTGTCTGTTGTTCAAGAGAATTTAATAATTTTCTACTATATCGCTTACTACGATAAATTGCATGACAAATTTTTGCTATCGATTCATTCGCCCACATTTGATATTTATGTTCATTTCAATGTATGTACAATACATATTATACGATGGATAGATTAGCAAATATTATCTTATGTATACATATGTTCTAGTATAATAAATCAATTTTCCCAATGATATGTGGGAATCGATGTGCAAAAATCATCCTCATTTATTAAATCTTACAATCTAAATTTACTTCTAGACAAACTATCTGCGAGGAGCACTACGCCGGTTTTGTTTCCATTGAATATAATTTGTACTAAAATTGCAGTAAAAAGGAAGCGAACACAATCATTCGAATTTCTCAATTCAATAGATATTTTCTTTTCAAAAATTCGAAAATATCGAATCAAAAGAGACTAAACAAGAACTAGAAAAAAATATTTTTGTGCTCAGTGCTTTATTGATGTGTGTTCCTTTCATTGCCATTATTCATCGAAGATGATGATTATTTCAGAAGTAAATCAAATGTGAATCAGTTCATGCTAGTATACGTGTGGTGCATATGTTTTACAATTGCACAGGCAGGTTTTGTAAATTGAGCACTGTCTCTTTTGAGGAATTGCTCTCTCTTTTTTTCTATAACAACCATTGTTATCGCACAAACCATACGAAATGAATGAAAAACAAGCAATAAAAGAATTATATAAATGCACTTTTATGTGTGCAGGTAAACTCAACTGAATTCACATGTATTTATATATGTTCAAAATTATTTTATTTTTTTAACGAAAATGATTGTATTCTAAATGCGAAATTACTTGAGAGAAAAAATAGAAAATTTTGGTTCAAAGAATTAGTTTTATGTTCAAAGGGAACAAGCATCGATTGGCTCGAGTGCGTTTTAACATAAATCTGATTTGGAATGTTACATAAGTCTTAGATCTTATGCACAGAAACATATTGTTGAAAGGAGAAACAAAAAAAAAACACATACATACACGTACTGTGTTTTTTTTTTTTTGTTGTTCATGGGCTTACAAAATATTTGCGACAATGGAATGCAATCTGTGAAAGAAATTATTTGAAAAATGCATAAAGTTTACAGTATAATTTCTTAATGTCTAAGTCCACACCTGAAAAAGAATTTTTTGTTTATATTTTTGCAGCTGCGCATGGATGTGTGGGAAAAAAATATTTTTGGTACAAAATTTGGTTTGTGATTGCTTCGGAAATTTAACTCTTATGTTCACATAGTGACACACATCAAATTTTAAAAATATGTTTTTTCAACTGAAATATTTTCAGCCTATTTTTCATTGTTTTTTTTTTTCTTTTTGGAGGTTTTAGCAGCGACACCCATGAAATGTTATGTTGAAATGCTCAAATCGAATCAAAATTAACATGTATAGACTATGTGCAATTTATGTTTGCAAAGGCTAAAAGTGATTTTCCCCTTCAAGTTTTTCGAAACCTTGGACTCTGTGTTCCGATTCAAATATGTAATTAAACAATACCAAAAAAACCATTTTTCATTTTGTTATTTTTTTTTTGTCTGTGCGTTTGACGATTCGAAAATGTATAAGTCATGTTTAGAGAAGACTGTACTAAAAAAAGAAAAAAAAAAAGAAACATACATGAGCTTTGGCTCATATATACGCAAGCGGCTCTTTATACACAGCAAATACATGTAAATAATACTGATGAGATCGCTCACATACGTTTGTATGCATCATATAAATACAATGCAAACACGTTCACACATACATTTGCACATGCAATCTCGCCGAAGGTAATCAACACAAAGGCAACCATGTTCAACACAACAACAGACGTAAACAAACAAATAAATACACTGACAATAATTATACTATTAGAGAAAATAAGGCAACAACACCAACACTAATACTGAAACACTGGAAACGCCGTAACTTTTGAATAAAATGAGAGACAAAAAAAAACAGCAGAAAAAAAAAGAAACACAAATAACAAAGCGTTGTTAAACTCACAACTTTCGCTTTCTTTTCGGTTTTCTTTTTACTCGGTACGTTGAGAAATTATTCATGATTTCGATTAAAATCAAATATATCTCCATGTACAGAGCCGAAAAAGAGCCAAATTTCTAAAAAAAAAATTGAGATGAATTGCAATCCAACCTATTGCCTTCTATGTGTTTTCATACAAAGTATGCGTTTTGCTCACGAGATAATTTAAAATTTGAAATTGAAAGTTATTGAATGCCCAAGCCAATGAATTCAAAATTATAGCAAAATTGGCAAATGTATTTTCGATTTCGATTTCATTGAAATAAAATGGCAACATATTAAAATAGTCTAAATAGATGCGGAAATTGAACAATATAAAAATGTGGAATAAAATATCATTTTCAATGCAAAATAGTCAATATTTTAAATTTTGACTTTCCTATTACAAAATTTTATATACAATTACAGTATACTCACTGCTACATAACTTCATATTTTTTTCAATTAAATTTCAATACGATTTCTGGTTATCTAATTTGAAGTGAATATTAAATTGATATACAATATTCACGGTGATCATTTCATTAATATTCACCACACGATGATATTGCATTGGATATTTTTGATTACTTCACAACGATTTGATTATTATTGTTTGTTTTTATTTTGAAAACAACGAAAGCAACAACCAGAAAAATGGCATTTTCAACACATCATATCGCTATCGATTGCTTTGTTGACTTTGACTGTAGCATATGCCTTAAAACGTGGTCAGAAAATAAACCAGTTTGCTGTTTTCGAGACAGAAAACAATTAAAATGGCTGATCTCATCAGCATATTCAGCGATAATTTTTTTTTTTTTTACTATTGTTCGGTATCAGTATTTTTGATCGTGACATCGATAAAAAAAATCGTAATTATTAATTAGTGAAATATTAAATGAAGTTAATATGCGCAAATGTTTTTTTCATTTGGCGCCTGAATCAGCCACATGATTGATATAAAAAAAGAGATCAAATAAGTTGCCATTTATTTGCTTTGCGTATTATTCGAATAAAAAATCATCGAGTAAGAGAGGTTTTGGTGAATTTTCTTCACTATCCAATCGAGACTGTTTGCAATGGTAGCTTTTATTGGTAAATGTACAATGAAAGTGAAGTGTGCACAAAGCATTAATAAGATTTTCATTTCGAAAGCCTTTCTCTCTGTCGCCATGTTATTTATCCCAAAAGGCCGATTTACGCAATATTACCACAAGATATTCGAGAAAATTTCACTTTTTCTCCCTCTGGTTTTTCTGTCAGTGCACTAATTGTTGGTCTGTGTTCCATTTTCGTTTGATGAAAAAAAAAACCCATAAATTTATGTTGCATTTTTCAAAATCTGTATTTCATTTCAAAACAATTTCAGTTATGGGTACATTTTATTTTTGACACAACTAACGCTCTTTTCTTTCTTCTCTGAAATGGTCTAAATTAAATGGGTAAAATGAACAAAAAAAAATAAAACTTTCTACGAGTTCATTTAGCAACAGCAGCAGCGCACATCCGTACGCACAATTGTACACATACAGAAGCATGCTTCTACGCATTGTAAACCGAACACGATTTCACAATTCATCCCGTCGTCAATTCCAAAGTTTATGGAATACAATTTATCACACGCGTGTACGATTTTTATAATGATATCGTGAAAATATAAACCATGAATGCGGGTTTTGTTTAAGCCAAATTATCGATGATGGATCACTGATATCTGACGCAAAAAAAAAAAACAACAACAACAACAAGATTTGATTAATTGGAATTTCAACAAACGAATTGGAATGAAGAAAAAAACAAATCGTTCATGTTGTGATTAATAAAAAACCATTCCAAAAATTTCTGCTTAAAATTAAAGAGGCTTCGGAGTATTTTATAATCTTTACAGTTCAATAATTAACAGTTCTCAAAACCGAAAACTGTCTGGTAGTTTTATTCTTATAAATAAAGAGAAATAGCGATAATAACAAATAATAAAAAGAATGGAAAGTCGAGCAAAATGGTCGAAACATTGAAATAAAATAAAAACTTTTAATTCGGCAAAAGGTTATCTTCACAGTCATCTGTTGAAAAATAACTGAAGGCAAGAATTTGATACTAAAATAAAGAAAATTATACATTGAATGTGACCCTACTATTTAAAAAGCGTGAATAACGGGATGCGTTTAAGCGCTAATAGACAGAAATTGCTGGAGATTGCGGTAGAAATAGGCTAGCTACACATGCAAACGCACAAACAATGGTTTCAAACTCGTGGTCTTTCTCTCACTTCGCATCATTATTGCGGTGCTAAAATACACTCAATTCCGTCATTCTTTGTAACAATCAAAGCAATCTAATGTGCAAACTCAAAAAGAAGCAAAAAAAAAAAACAGTATTTTTTTCGATGTTGAAGTGAATGAGCACATGATGTGTACGGTTACGAACAATATGATGTCTATTTGCGCGTAAGCCATTTCAAATTTTACACGTGTTTTCGACGTCTCCATCTCTAGGCTTCATTGTTACGTTGTATCAAATCGAAACGGTACAGTTAATTACGGTTTATTGTCACAGTCACAGTTGTGTCAAGCAGCTCATTTAGTGATGACTCACATCAAAATAATGAATTATTTATCCATTGAATACACTCGGTAATTTCTTTATTTAAACAACTATTCGCAATGACCATTGAGCAATTTGAAAATGCACACAGTATTTTACCTGCATCTTTCTTTCTGATTTTTTTTTTTTCTTTTTTTTTGTTAATCTATCTTTGTCACTGCTGCTCTTTGTTTTTCCTTCATTGAAGCGCAATTCAATTGGCCACTTGGTTTTATTTTCATCCATTCATAGAAAATTCGATTTCGATGCGCTGCAAATTGGAATGTTCGATTTCAAATACAATCGCATAAAAGTATATAGCGTCAAACAAATAGCGGGAATATTGTTATTCTGTTAATATTGTATTAGTTTATGTTTTATATTGATATTATTATTTTGTATTATGAATACAAACTGCGTTTTTTATATTTTCTAACAACATGCCCGTAGCTGCTAAGCACCGTTTGTATTGCTATTGCTTGAACGCTGTGCTGTATTTAATTGTATTGTGTTTCACTCATTTGAGAAATTCCAATGCACTTTATTCTTTTTTCAGTCGCGATTTTGGTAACAAGCATCACTCTGATGAAACCGTACAATTTAGTAAATGTGTCGTACTGTATTTGGCGCTTGCAAAAGCAAACACATATATACCATAGAAACAGTTCACGCAACTTTGCGCGATAATACAATTTGTAATTAGAGCAAAGCATATTTTTCCTACTTATTCTTCCATTTTCTTTTTTTACATTCATCGTTCAGTTAGCTCTTAGTCAACCTTATGATCGACAGACATACGAACGATGTATTCAAGTCATGGCTAAAAATTCTTGTTTTTTCAACGCCTAAAATTGTGTGTTGGCGTTAGGATGATTACAAATCTACCGCAAAAACATCTGAAAAGCAATGGTTCTCACTCAATACTTAATCGATGAAACCTCTTTTCTCATGGCAACAAGCGTTGTTTTTTCCGCTTCAAAGCGCCAATTTATTTATCGTTTTTATAAATTTTGCCAACCATTATAATAAACGATTGGGATCAAGCTTTTGTTTTTGAAGAAAAATTAGTGTGAATGTGTAGTTTTTCATATGCACATAAGAATTTCGACCGGATACAAATAGTTTCCGTTCTTACTGTTCCAAAAATAATCGTGTTTAACTTATCGTACATTTTAATCCGGTAAATTTTTTTTTCATTCCCGTTTTCAGTGAATCGAACTTAAAAGCATACATGAACAAATTGCAGGTCGAATACATATCTAACTCTGAATATTCAAATTGACCAATTTTAAAGGAATGTTCTGTATCGTGCATAAAAATGAAATTCATCTAAAGCTGAACTAGCACCCCACTAATTGTAAATGCAAAGATGGTCATTGAACTTTGCTAGAACAGAACACCCAAGTGAGAGTGTATGGTGTTTAATTTCCGAAAATAAAAAATCTGTTGAAATTATGTCTTTCTTTCATTCTGATTAAGAACGTTGAAACGTAATCGTTGAAACTGCATACTGGATATAAATTTGTGATCACAAGAAAATACATTCATTTAAGTCGATTAATTTTATTCAATTTCCAACACATGTGTGTGTACCGATACGCACACAACGTCCAAACAACGAATATAAATAAAAAACAAAATGTATTTTTTCTTCCTGCCCACGTACAAAAACATTTACAAAATATGCTAATGCACACATTTCACTCATTTTGTTCGTTAGTTGGTTCGTTGGTTAGTTGGTTTGTTTGGTTTTATTTCCCTGTTGGTGTGCGCATTCTCTCACAGTAGTTGTGCTTGACTACTAAAAACATTCGCGAGTTGCCGCTTAGTTTCAGACTGTGAACATGTTCAAAGTTTGAATAGTGTCCGACAGAAAAATACCGCTTCATTCTCGTTTAGCACAAACGGCAATGTAGTGATTTGCCGGATACGATTGCTTCAGAAAAAACTGGTTTAACGGCGCGCGCTGATTCATATGATGCGTGTGAAATAATCTTAATAACTACTTGGAAATTGTCACATTTCTTCTATTGTTTCAACATGTGATCAAAATTAAGAAAGAAAAAACCTTCAAAATTGTGGTCAAACAATTGAATTTTCGATCAATTGAACATCTCGAACGATTCAAATTTAAGATTTAAACGTGAAAATATTTCATATAAATCGTTTAGCATTTCAATAAATATTTTAAAACGAAAGCAAAAATACGCGTCGAATATTCTTCATTTGAAATGTCGTTTCTTCTTAAAACTGAATCATCACAATAATTTTACCTTTTAATTATTATTTTTACCCAATAAAAATGCATCAACAATTTGAAGAAAGAAATGATTCAAAACCAAACGATGCTGAGAATATGAATTTAAAGAATGATAAAGAAAATAACATAACGTGCAGCCGCTTCACTCAATCCAGTTGCCAAATGAGATGAAAAATTTATAGTTGTGCGTGCTACTATTGAATGTACGTGCGTATTGTTGATATTGCGAACGCAGACGTAGAAAAAATAACAATCAATTTGTTTGAATTGACAAAAACCGTACAGTTTGCTGTATATTGGAAATGTATTGTTGCTTTTAGTCATGCAGACCCACATTTTCTTTTGTAATTTTCGTATTAGGTAGCGGTTCACTGTTCGTTTATTTTTTTTCCCCGTCAATTTTGAGAAATGTTCTATGCGTTCCGTCATAATAATAATCAATTTTCAAATTGTTCAAAGGTTTCGATAAAGTCCCATATTTGCAAATCATTCAGAGAGAGAGAGAGAGAGAGAGAGAGAGAGAGAGAGAGTTTGTGTTTGTCAAATACATGAAATTCGATTTCATCGAGTATTATTATATATTAATTTATTTATTCGTTGGAGATCGTATCATATTGTCTCAAAGCATGCAGGTTTAATTGACGATAAAACAAAAAATGTGAATATAAAAAACTAATCTGCGACTCTCTCAATTTCAATATAAGTCTATGCTAAAATAAACATTTCCTTTCTTTTATGTTTTTTTTTCGTCGCTCTTTCCAATAATTTGACTTTTGTATACAACCTGAATCAACATTTAAGCGGCTTGTTGCGCTTTATTCGCATGTTTATTCCTGCAACATACACTATTCGAATCGAGCGTTTTTATATTGAGAAAACACCATAATGTGTCATGGATTGATATAGCCATTTTGAACATGGAAATAAAACACAAACAAGAGAGTGTGCAATGAGTCCCAACTTGGTTGGTTGTGTGTGTATGTGTGATTTGGGCGTCGGCAGATGCTATGATAAAAAACATTTACACCAATTTGAGTACGCTATCGCAAATCGCCATTATCATGCCAATGGTCAAGAGCGAATAAATTGGACGGAATCCAACTATAACTTGATTTATTACAATTTCTTCAATTTTTTATATGTTTCGTACTATTTATCATTTTCAATTAAATAACCGTTCTCAATAATCTTCATATTTTTTGAAAAATATTCAAACTCTATTGGTGATTTTTAAGTTTAAACTCTTTTGGGTTCATATTTATTAAGATTTTTTCAAATTATATCCAGATGTATATTGATTTAACAAATTTCGATTAAATGATTCGTAATTATTTATATCGAAAGCATTAAACATTTTTTGTGATTCCAATATCTAATCGCTAATTTCTCTGGAAACCCAATTTAATTTGGTGGCTTCTTCTCTTTATCTCGTTTTACAGAAGACGATTTTAATGGCAATAATGAAACAGCAAGAGACTGATTTTTTTTTTACCAATTTAATTTCCTTGGAAAAGATATAACGTAGAATGTTATGCAATGAAAATTAATGGAAAAAATGAAAAATAAAACAGTTATTTGAATGCAAATTTCAAATTTAGTTCAACTATGCGTTTGGCTAAAAGGCGTATTTATGGATTTGTCAACGATTTACATTTAACGATATTTATGTGCTTCACAATACGCGTAACCGCACTTAAAATCGGTTAAGCACTAATTAATTAACCAATCTGGCTTACTTGAATGCAATGCAATTATAAGCTTATATCTAGGCATTTTACATACATTGAATCTTTGATTGGGTTCTGTTATCTACCATTTATCATCTTCAATTAAAACATGTAAGCAACTGGTTTGGACGATGTTTTCTTCGCTTCATTCATTTTTTTTTTTTTTAAATCGAAAATTCCAAATGTTGAATATCTGAGCAAGAAATGGATAAACTGGAGCACATAAAGTCAGAAAGGCTGATGGAAATTCGAAAATTTGTGTTGTAGGAAAACGCCTCTTTTATTTGTTAAATGTTTGTAAATGTAAATGATAAACGTTGTGGCTTCAGCAATACGAATAATTTGGTTTAAATATGAAATATTTCGCTGAAATGAAAAATACAGTACCGCTTATTATGGAAAGAGCGGTCAGAATTTAAGTTTTTTTTTTTTTTTTGTAAACCATTTGACACAGTTTATGGAATTTTTTCCGTTAAAACAGTTATTTTTTTCTGCTGACTGAGTTTGTCGTTTTACAATTAAATCGCCAACAGTTGTTTATTATTCGCACTAGCTAAGCATCCAAAAGCCTATCAATTGAACGCACAAGATTCCAATCAACTAAACTAAAACTAAAATGAAATACGCATCACGATTTTGCTTCGAGAAGAAGAAACCACAGAAATAGATTGAATTGATGTGGCGACACATTTTTTTTCATCATAATTAATGGAATTCCGATGTTTATTAATCATTTGACAATTTCTATTTTTATTATTAGGAAATGGTTCAGCGATTAACAGTTGTTTTATGGTTTCTTTGGTCAAATATTTTTTATCACTTTGGTCAATAAAAGAAACTTTTGAACAAGAAAAACGAAATATCTGGATATTTGTTTCAGTTACTAGTGATTCCAATCTAAAAAACGTCTCAATTCATGTATTTAATCAACTGTTTGAATTGTCGTATCTAGTTCAATTCGAATCTTGGCAATGTTTTCGATGTGATCAATTAAATTATTAGATTTAAAAATGAATGAATGAATACATTTTCTAATATTTTTGAAATTTATTTACAGGCCCAGCGTCCAGAGAATACGGTTATGCAAGCACTTGAATCGTTGAACGATTCACAAGTAAATGATTTTCTTAGTGGCAAAACACCATTGAATTTAAGTATGCGTTTGGGTGATCATATGATGTTAATTCAATTGCAATTGAGCACTGTCAATCCGACAAATACAAGTGTGTCTACCTCATCCGGTACAACTGGATTGGTCAATTCATCTCGAACAAGGAGCATAATCCGATCTAAAACATCATCATCAGCGCGTACATCAGCGTCAATGGCACATCAATCGTCCAGTACAAATTCAACTCCAATTAGATTCACAAATGCCAATCATATGTACAAATCTTTGTCATCAGATCAAATACCCGAAAAGTATAGAAATCGCCATGAACATGTGTCACCGCAACCATCAACCAGCCGTGCAGCAGAATTGATTGAATCGAAAGATGAATATGAAGAACTTCACACAATTGTGAACACACTTCGAAAGGAAAAGTGCAAAAATAAAACCAACAGTTCAACAAATGACACCGATGTAGATATGGATACCAGTTTGATAAGTAGCGATGGTGATACATTGCTGGAACAATCACCAATCAAATCATTGTCCAATTTGGTATCGGGACCAATTAAAACGTCTTCGTTGCAAAACATTCCGATGAGCAGCACACCGACCAATAACAAACTTACCTCATGTCAATGTACATCTGTTGAGAGTGGTAGCACCTCAGCATCAGGCTGTGATATGAAGTGTCAATATTCACGAGCGCGTCAACAGATTCAACATAAAAAATACATAAATCATCCTGAATTGAAAACCGCAACACGATCAACAACCCTACTTCACAAGACTCTCAATAATCCAATTGCAAAGGCAAAGTCAAATGGATTCCAAAGCATTCAAGGTGTTCGTGTAGCCGAAGCAACTTCTTCATGTTTGCGTCGATCAAAAAGTTCGGACAATATATCACACGCTGAACAAGGAATTGCCAAAATGGTTGCAGCTAAATCGTTACACAACGAGCTATCAGTTGATCAACCCATAAATATTATTGACACAACTGCAGGCAATAGTCTCGATACCATCAACGGATCCGGATCACATGATCTTAGCGAAGCAACACGAAATCTACAAAATACCCTGACTAAATTGTCAAAGGAAGTATTTAGCAGCAAAAATGATGCTCGCGCCATTGCTGTAAATGAAGAAAAGCGTACGCGTCCTAGTAACAGTAGCACACCAACTAATACAAGTGGATCTCATCAGAACAGCACTATTGCTGGATTTGGCTCAGGTGCTGTTATTGAATCCATGCGCAATCATGGACGTGGTATTTATTCTGGAACCTTCTCAGGAACATTGAATCCAGCGTTGCAAGATCGACACGGTCGGCCAAAACGTGATATTTCCACCGTTATTCATATTCTTAATGATTTGCTCAGTGCAACACCACATTATAGTCGCGGTGCTCGAATTAGCTTCGAACCGGCCCACAGTTCGCGTAAATATGTAAGTATATCAATGCCACTAAATTCATTTGATAACATTTGTGTTAATTAAAATTCATTTTGCATTATTTGCAGTCGTCATCATCGAAACGAACCAGTAGCACTAGCCAAGCTCAGTCACATCTGCAACGTTCTCAATGTTCTAAGTGTATGATTTCAACGAGCAAATCCGTTTGCAGTTCGGATTGCAAAGCATCGGGAAGTCATCGCAATACTAGCCGTCATATTTATGTTACCAATGATTCAGGTCAGCCGTCAACATCAAAATCGTCATCATTGCCAACGACTCCAATAACGGCAAATACATCAATCGATTGCCGTCAATGTCAAAGGCCAATGAGTAATTCAGCACCTGTTACACCGACTGTTTCACCAACACAATCGATTAAAGACACACTCGATAGTTCAAACAGTTTAGATTCAATGAATTCAAGCGCATTTGATTTTCATAATTCATCTGGTGATCTGTCGATGTTATCACCATTATCGACAAGCCATACTGCCTCTACTCACCCAATTTGTACAAAATGTAGCAATATAGAAATTGAAAATAATAAAACTAAAACAAAATTGGATCAATTGCGTTTGGTGATGCAACAAAGACGTGAACGACGTGAGGCTCGAAAAATGCGTTCGGCACCATATGGTGGTCGAATCATTGGAGCGGCTGCTACAACAACAACAACAACAACAAGCGCCACAAATTCAACAAATCTAAATGATGGATCAACCACCACTGTACTACAGGCTACTGTTGAAGCCCCGCCGACCAATCCAATTGTTGAACAAGTCAATACACTTGCTTAAATTATCGTCTCACGATCTCATCCGCTTATAAAACAGCGACCATGCCCATTTGTCAGGAAATGTAAATGATTTAATAATAAACATTTGAATTATATTTACTACGAACTATGAAAGAAAAAAAAATTTTACTGATTCAATACCAATTGAAAGATAATATTACAGAGAGAATGTTTAGTTTATAAGAAGAAACACTTGAAATGAAATGAGAAAATAATATTTAGCCTACAAAACACTAATCTGAAATCATAATAATAGGCAGTTAAGAATTATCCGAATTAAGAGGAAAATTTACCTTCGAAATGTTAATAGAGGAGAAAGAAGAGAAAAAACAGAATAGTATTAGGCGATTTCGATTAGAAGTACAATAACAATGCAAATTACAAAAATAATATTAAAAAAAGAAAAACAAAACAAAGAAAACTACACAATACATTTAAGCATTGAATATTCTAATGAGTAGAACATTTTGCCATTTAAACATTGTTTTTTGTTATCGTAATTCCTTCAATACGAAATTTGGTGTTGACACTATCGTTCATCTGAATCCAATTCTATTCAAATACACATGTTTCTTTCTTTCTTTCTTTTTTTTTTTTTTGAAGTTAATTGAAATGATTGTCGTTAATATATTTTTTTTTTATCAAACAATTTTTGGCAACATATTTTCGCAATTAGAATAGAATTCGCTAAGCGAATTTTCAATGAAAAAAAAAACTAAAACAAAATTATTGAGTTAGGAAAATGGAATGAAAAAAATGTACTGAAAACTGAGATGTTTGAGTAAAAAGCAGATTTCGAATCGTACAAAGACTATTTATCTTTATAAAGGCTTTTGAATCTGAATTTTTACTTTTTCATTTATTTACACGAAAGAAAAAAATAAGAATTATTATCAATAAATTGTTTGTCAAGAGCCTTAATGAAAAATTTCAACTAAAATTACATACAAACCCATTGAAAATTTTACATATATATCTTTGTCCCAAACAAAACTTTTATTTTCATTTTTATTCCTTTTTATCTGTTTTTGAATGTTTGATGAAATAGGGAGAAAGAAATTTGTAGACATACTTGAACGAAATATCTATTTAGTTCTATTTTATGTTATTTTTATTGATCTTTTTTTTTAAAAGAAAAAAAAAAACATGGGGACAGAAGTGTATGAAAATGATTTGTGTAGCACACGAATTATCGCCTTGCATTTGTGTTCACAAAATGTTAGCATAATTTTGTTAATTTAGTTTAATTATTATTATTGCTATTATTATTATTATCATTATTATTATTATTGGAGTAATTGCGGATGATTAAGTAAATAAAAGTGAACTGGTTTTCAGAAATTGCAACTAGTTATTCTTTTTTTTTCCCTATTAACACAGTAATTATCAAGTTTCCTGATTTGTTTTTGTTTTTGGTTTAATTTTTTTCTTTTCAGAATTACGTTCAATCTAAATTCGCCATCGTGATTTCATTTTTGTCTAGTTTTTAATCGAAGATTTAATAGAATTCCATAAGGTTACAAACCGAAAATTTAATTGTGCAATTGTAAGTGTGCGTGGTGTGTTCAATAAAACTGTTATGTTATACCATCTCCAAGGATTCCTAAACATGTTTCAACGCTTGATTTTATGATTTGCTAGAAAGATTGTATGCAAATAAGAATAGAAGAGTAGGTGTAGCTATAGGTATCGCGAGAAATGAATAATTCATGCTGCAAATTGAATTTTTATGATAAGTATTTAAGAAGTGAAAATAAACGCGTATAATATGTAATCGATTCTTTGAATAAAATGAATGAAATCGTCGAAAAAGTTTCATGGCATTTAATTCCATTTTATTTTATTTGAATTTTTTTTACTCTCAAGTTTATAAGATAGAAAATTGAAATAAAACCTAATCTGTGTTCATTTCAATTATAAAAATAATTTATTAAAAATTCAAAATGAAAAAAAAAAAAAAAAAAAACAAAAATAAACCCGACGCCATCACTCATAGACATTTACAATTTGAATGTATTCACTACATTTTTTACGAGCCAAATTCTTCTTTGCATTCGTCAATTCGACCAAACTCATAGTCACCACGTCCGTCAAATTGCAAATAGTATTCGTGATATTTCCAAAGTGATTTTCTGTGTGAAACTGTAAATAAAGTAATGCCAGCTTTCTTGCAATATTGGTACATACTGCCTTCAACATCAACCGATACAGCCGATGTGCATTCGTCCAGAATGGCAAACTGTGGACTATGATAAAATAAGCGTGCCATTGCAATACGTTGCTTTTCTCCACCGGACAAAACATCAATCCAATCTTCAACTGCATCTAAGCCTCGTTCTCGTCCTTGCAAGTAAGGTAATTGCACCAATTCCAAGTAACGCTGTAAGTCAGCATCCGAATGCCCTCGTCGTTTCATTTCTTCGTGTGAATGTGGGTAAATAATCTGTGGAAATATATTTTTTTTTTTTTACAAATGTTTTTCACAGACGTTTTATGTGACATTTTTATCAATTCCATAAAAATTTTCCATGCATTTGACAAAACAGAACCGTAAAAAATTATAAACTATATCTTTTAGAATTACGTACCTGATCCCGTAGTGTGCCTAATGTCATATAAGGCTTTTGTGGGATGTAGAACAGTTTTCCACGAGGTGGTTTTGTTATTTTTCCACCCCAAGAAGGCCATAGCTCGCCCAGAATTCTGAACATAGATGATTTTCCGCAACCTTTAAGCAAAAAAAATCAGATTACATTTTGAATACAAATGAGAGGCTGCGAGGAAAAATGTTATTATTCAATGTATTTGTTGTTGTTTTTTTTATGTTGAATACACTGAATAATAACATTTTTCCACGGAACTTTTCAGTATAACATTTTTCCTCGCTGCAAATATCATCGAAAAATGAAAGTGTTTTACCATTTGGTCCACAAACTAGAACGTTGCATCCTGACTTTACTTCAAATGACAATTCACGAACTAAAACATCACCATTTGGCGTTACTAATGGCACAGCTTCAAATTTAATAATGTTGTCTTGGAATGCAATCAATCCTTTGCATGGTGCAATATCTGTATCTGCACTGCTCGAATTACTAACCTAGAGGTTTACAATCAAAAGAAAATAAAAATAAATATTGTAAATATTTTGAATATTTTGAATATTGGTAAATGTACTGAATATCATAAATATTCTGAACACATGACTAAATATTGTTTTTTTTTGCGAGATTCTTAGTTCAGATCATACTGCATCCTATGTCTGTGAAGGTGGACTTTCCAAGGGCAACGATTGCAACTGTTGATGATTTGAATCATTCAATCAAATCGTTGAACGAATTTCAGAAAACGTTGACGATTGGAATCTATGAAATTCAAATCGTTAACAATTCATATTGCGAGTGTCAACAATTAAAATTAAATCGTTTATGATTCAAATCGTCAATGATTGCAATCGTTGTCCTTGAAGAATCCACCTGTGAATAAAGCAAACAATTTAAATCGAATACGATTTTTTTTAAATCGTCTATAATGGTGCTCCAGCAAAAATGTGTGCCGCCCAATTACTAACCATCGAACGTTCATAATTGCCATTATTCAAATCTTGTAAAACTTGTGATAATTCCGTCATTCGTGCAGTAAAGCCAGCCAATCGGCTCAATTCTCGACCAGCTAAAACTAATCGTCCAAGTGCTTCTGCCAACTTTAACAACATGCGACCATATGTGTAATAGTATGTTAATCTTTGTGCTTCATTTATACTAAGCAACGGATGGTCTTTTGTAAAAAAAGGAATTGAAATTGTATAGAAACCAACAGCTGATGCAATATCTATTGAAAGTGGAAAAATCGGTTTAGATCAGTTTTCAAAATAGTTTAAATTAACAATGAATTAACATACATTTAGCGATCATGTTATCAACAATTCCCATTCCAACTTTGAACTCAAGGTATTTGCGTAAGTGTTGTGTCAATTTCGAGAAACTTGCCAATACTGTCAATTTCTCTCTGTTGTTTCCCTGATAAAATGCAATCTGTTCGAAATAATAACAAGAAAATTAATAGCATTTCTCATAAATTATTTAAAAACAAAATTGTACTTACTTCTTCTGAATTTGTTATTAGGCGACTGTTTACATATCTGAAATCACCTTCTAGTTTTTGTTCTTGTACCTAGGGCGAAACAACAAAAGAAAATAAAAATAAATATTGTAAATATTCTGAAAATATTGTAAATATTGTGAATATTGTGAATATTGTGAATATTGGTAAATATATTGGTAAATATATTGGTAGTGTGAATTGAAACATGACCCCTTTTTGTGAAAAAATACAGCTTTATTCAATGAAATAATTAAATAACATGTTATTCAAAGTATTGTCCATCCCTAGCCACTACTTTTTCCCATCTTTCGGGCAGGTTATGAATTTCACGTCGAAAAAACTGCTCATCTTTTGAGGCTACAAACGAATCAAGCCAATTTTTTCCATTTTCAAAAACACGCAAGTGCTTCGCAGCCAAGACATACGTTTCGTCACTGAACGTTATTTGATTTAGATTTCATTCATCATTATCAGTATGCAGTGAATGCAAGATTATGGCTTTTTTCACTTTTCTTGTCATGAAAAAAAAATGCCTCCGCAAATACTCCTTTTTTGGTTTAAAATTTTCCATTTTCAACGCGATGGAAAGCTTGTGTAAATAAACTTGTGTTCACTTCAAGAGATGAAATTTAATGGATTTTTTGACGCTCTTTAATATACAACAGCTGTCACCGTCAAAAAATGGATATGAATTTAGCCACAAAAGGTTACGTTTCAATTCACACTACCAATACTAAATATCATAAATGTTCTAAACATATGACTAAATATTCTTTAAATTTGAGATTGGCAATTGAGATCATTCTGCATCCTTCTGTGTCTGGTCTGTAAGGAAAAAAACTTACTATAGAATAGAACTGTACTTAAAGTACGGTCTGCGGTCATTCTTCATTCAAATTTTTCTCCATTTCTTTTCGTATTTACCCGTGAGTTTTCTCAGTTTTCGTTTGTTTCTGTATGTTTCGACTCTCTTGTTCCATTGTTTTGCTGTTAATCTATAGACCTTTTCGACTCTCGTTTACAAATCAAGTGATGTTGTTGATATCATGACTTTATCGCCAGGAAACAAACACAAAGAATATGAGATGAATGTACCGTTGTTTGTGATTCGCACAATTTTTTCTCTTCAAGTAATGTATTGTCAATGTTGAATATGATTGAAAAAATACTCACCAATGCTAAGAAAATTATTGTTTCATTTCTTCTCACTTTCCATGATGTGATGTTTCGTTCCTTATATTTCCTTGTTGAATGTTGAATGTTGACTTGATCTCAGCTACCAAATCTCAACTTTAAGCAATACTTACTTATTTTGCCATCGCGACAATGTCATATTCAATTTAATTAGCTAATTAGCTAAGTTAACTTATTGATAAAAATGAACTGAATATTCACTGGATATTTCGAATATTTCTAGCAAATATTTCATAAATATTTAAATATTCTAAATATCTACTGAATATATATATATTCGTAAAGGGTCCACTGCCCCTAGTATTGTACCGTTAATCGTCCTGTTATTTGGAAATAGAAAACGATATTAATTAATTTAATTACATATTCTTCCAAATTGTGTGTATTTTCATGTGAATAATATTAATAGAATATTTTCATTCTACCTGTTGGTTTTCTCAAATGCGTCAATAATACACCGGACAGAAATAGATAGAGCAACAGAATTGATGGTGTCTTTGCACCAATATTTACTGTAAGTCGATACATATAAATGATAATATCCAGGATCGGTTTACTTGCATTCGAATAAAGATCGGTAACACTTTCACAAAATTTATCAATATCATTCGTCAATAGTTGGTCTGCATTCGATATTCGATTGTCCAAATTTGACATTTTGTAGAATGTGAAACCCCTATAAGTCGATAGAATACGTATTAGCAATCGTTTTTTAGCATTTTATTATAGTGATTCATACTTTAAATATTGATTAAACATGTGTTTTGACAAATTGATTCGAAAACTTAGCTTCAACTCTCCTATGCTCCATCTCAACACATTGTTCACAACTGAAATCTAAATAAAATAATGTCAGTATTGTTATTATTGAATTTTTCAAGTAAGTGTTTTTTTGTCCATGTTTACCAATGGCAATGCAGTGCAGTATTTGAATAATGTGTTAAGAAACTTTCTTCGATCCATCTGAATAATTGTACTTTCAATCATCGTAACGGATTGAATCATCCAGATATCTGAAGCAGAACGTGCCACTAAAGATAAAGCAATCAACACTAATAACATTGATTCTTTGCTCCATGGGCCAGGAATTATGATTCCTAAAAAATTATCAACAATATGAATAAACATATTTATTTCAAAAAATACATTAAAAAAAAAAAAGCAAAAGCATCTCAACGCAAATCGAATTGAAGAAATGTCCTTGAGCCAAACCATTTTATTATGATATTATTTGTTAATGCTTTTTTCAATACCATTTCGTAATCGTGAATTTTTTTGTGTGCCTACTAAATTATGGACAGGGAGAGAGGGAATCTTGTCGAACTACATTTGTGTTAATAAGTTGTTGGTAACATTGTTTTTTGTTGCACGAAATGGTCTTTTTTTCTTTAGCTGTGAGTTGATGTTGTATATTTTATACTCAATTTAATGCCACGACCTTGGACGTTCTTTCTCTTTTTCTTTCTCTTTGGATTCGAAATGAGCATAAACATTTTTGTGTTGATGGTGATGTTGATGATGAAATCATTTAACTGAGCATGGCACGGGCCATTGCCATTGTTATACCCACTTGAAAATATCAATTTGCAGAAAGTTTCATAGGGTTATTGATATGTCTTTTTATAGATTTTGGAAAGTATTGTTTGAATTAATTAGAATTATAAATAGATATGTTCATGTAAACAAGTTTATTAGTAACAATTTCGCATCTCTAAAATGAGCAAATTCAACTGAAGCAGATTTTTAAGTTTCAGTTATAGACTAGGAAAACGATACCGCATTGGTGATTACATACGTACGCAAATTTTGTATCCATTTGATTGTGTTCGTTCTTTTTGTTATGGCCAGTCACTGCTATCGTATTGTCAATGTGGACTGATAATCTACGTCATATTCAATATAAAACACTAAGTAATCTACAGCCAATTTGTTCTATTCAGAAGCCGTTCATTGAATGGAGGGGAATTTATATTTGGGTGGAACAGTTTGTTATTCATCGATCATGCTTTTTTATTTGAATATAAATGCAATGATTGACGTCAAATTGTTGGCGTTGCTTTTGCTACACATTCGTTAGCCAAGTCATTCTTATCTTAATCAAATGTAATAAACACATAATAGAATATAATAAGTCTTTTTAGAACAATAGAAGCTAAACGCGAAGAAATGTAAGAAGAATAAACGAATTTAACTAGTGAAATGGTCTTCATGTATTTTATAATCATTCTTACGATTTTTTTTATTCCAAAATATCGAAGTGGTGGTGTACAGATACAATTTGAATCATTTCTCGTAGTTTTTTTAATATCATTTTTGTGAAAAATTAATGAATAACTTTTGACCAGTATGAAAGGAAATAAAAAAATTTATTCAAAATTTATTCCATTTTTACAAACTATTCTCTTTGACTGCTATGCAAAGCAAAAACACATTCAATAAAAAAAAAATCAAAGATTGTGAATCAAAGGGTAATTATGCTGGTCATTTTCGCAACAAAATTACCAATTGCCACTGTTGAACTCATTAGGAATTCGAATTTAAATTAAGTCATTTACTCGACATGTTCAACTGAATATTCCTTTTTCTATTGTCTGAGTTATAGAAATCGGGTTTGTAAATAAGTCTAAGAATATTTTTTATTCAAAAATCATGTAAAATGAAGCATTGGTCTGTGTATTTAACCAACAATGGCCAAGAATCATACATCATGTAAGCATTCTGATTATGATCACAAATAAAAATGTATGGAATGGAAAATACCTATTGAATTTGGCATCAAATACTATTTCGATAAAAATTGAAACCCAGTGTTATATTTACATATATTGAAACTTTGTTAATTTGCAATGGTCGAGATGAGTTTTTTTTTAACTAATCCAAATAAAAGTATTTAGTTACTTACTTAAAAGCTCACGTAGTTGTCGAAAGAATACTGCATTAACGTGTGCTTTTGCGAAACGTTTATCCTTTTTCTCAGCTATTGTATACTGAATTTGATCTTCTGGCCGCAATTTCCTGAAAAGAACACATAATATTCATGAATTATATTTCAAAATAAATCACTTGTTCAGAAAAGTATGCTGCAAGAGCACACTTCGTTTCATTGTATAAAGATTTGTGGATTAAATTGAAATTGTTTTAATGAGCAAAATGATTGATTCTTCCATGTAATAAAAGACTGACGTTTCATAACTTTAGAAATAATTTTCTTATATCAATTTGACGTTCAAAAAGTCTTGAACATTATCGTACAAAATACTAGAGAAAATAGTTTAAAGAAGAAGTGATGAAACAAGTGGCAAATAAAATATTTTAATTCAATTTCGTAGCAAGGTGAAATGGGGCACTAAATTTAACTAGAAACATTTACTAGTTTTTTCATCATTTTTCCTCGGAAATTTCATTATGATATTTTTCCACAGAGCCGATATGTGTTATTTATATTACATATTGGGAATTAACTTGCATTTTTGCGAGGAACAAGGAAACGAGCATATATACTAGTATATTCATAGTATATATGGCTATAGCCAATATCTAATAGTTTTATCAATTAGCAAAATGAAACTAAAAAAAATTTGCATATACATGTTATATGTCATATAAAATGATATAGAAATGCATCCAACATCGATGCTAAATCGAACTATAAATAATTGACAATGTTCGCCTATGTTTGTATTGCTTCTAATATTTTTATAATGTAATTTAAACTGCAAACACAATTCATTGCACCAAATAAAAATTCAAGTTTTACACATAAAACATAAAAATTCAATGAAATTTAAAAAGAAACAATGTGATGTTTCAGTGGGCCTGAATTTAAACTGAACGCGGCTAGAGTATTTGTGTGTTTTGTTAACAAGTAAGTCGTCATTATGAATTGAAAACAGTGCAAGCAGTTCAAGTTCATATTATTTTTAGTTGATTGCATTTTGAACACTTTTGACGAAATTTATTTGTTCTTACCGCTTTTTATTTGATTTGCCATAAATAATAATCCACGCAGCAACTGATAGCCCTGATAAGCAGATTAAACTTCCTTGATATTGTTTTAGTTTACTTAGTGATGGTGCCATGACTACAATTTTATTCACTTATTTACGTCTTTTTTCAAACAAATTTGCACTATTTTTTCCGTCAATCACAATAAAAATTAAATTATACGCTGCAATCTATTCAAAGAGATCAATATGTGGGGGCTATTTTAATATAATTTTTCTAAATCTATATAGAATTGTTGAATAATCTATATACTACATGTATGTGTGTATGTGTGTGTGTATTTGAAATCGAAGCAAACACTAATTGCAAATCAAATATTTATATGCAATAGAATAAAATTTATCGATATAAACTCAATTTCATTTCTAACACTTTTATTTATAAATTTGTTTAAATTCTTTATTGAACTTTTGAGCAACGAATCAATATGCACACTTGAATATTTGCTAATTGGAATGAATTTCGATTTCTTTTGTTTTCGTTTATAAAACAACTTGTACAAAGAGAAAAAAATCGAATACGCGAGCACACACTATCATTCTGTGAATTTACTGCAATTGAATTATAGAAATAATAAAGGCATAAAACCTGAATTAACAATTGCGGAGAGTTATTTTTTAAATGAAATTTCTGCAGATGCGCAGCGCACCATATGACATTTCATTCGCGAATGACTATCGTACAATGAATGAGCAATATTTTTTTTTTTTCAAATCAGCCGTACTCATTCCATACACATTTGTGTACATACATTGGTTTTCTATATTTGACAGCACCAAAAAGACGCCACGTTTGTATTGGTGGGCATAAATATTTATGTTTGTCTTTGTATGTATGCGTGAATAACATGTGCATAGATTGGGTGCTGTCATATGTTTTCATTGAACTATTTGACAGTAATAGTGGGATCATCGATATCATATACACAAACCTTTTTTCGTTTACAAATGTTCTTTTTTTTTTATATATTTTTATTAAATGTAATTCATCATAAAACTAACATGATCATTTTTTCAATAATTCATCCATATAAGCGCCGGTAATCAGATCAGAATCATCAATTTCAAATTGTTTTTTCAATTGATTGGCGATTTTTGTTCCATCATCGATCGTTTGTTCTGGTCTCAAGCAAACTTCAAATTCCAGGAATGTTCCCAAACTTTCAACTTTGTCTAAATGAATGCGAGTTTGTTCATACAAGAATAAATGTCGAGACTTCTTTACTTCGCCAAGCACACCAAGACTATTAGTAAGCATTCGATGCAACATTTCTGGTTCAGACAATTCTAGCACCTCAAACTCAGACAATTTTGGTCCGGCAATATCTGGTCTTGCATACTGAACTAACATTCCATTCCCATTCTGAGAATTAATAAACAATTGTTTAAACGGTTTTGAATTTTTTTTTAACCAAATTCCATACAGACCTCCATTCGTAGTTTTAATCGACCAGTTGGTACTTTGTAGAATACATCTTGTTGCTGTAATAACTCTCCATTGGTTTTGGTTAATTGTTTTGCAATTTTCACACGTTTTTCATACTCAATATCATTTGCAATATTTGCTTTGATTTCAATATTTCTTTTTGCAGCAGTGTTGCTCATTTTGCGGAAATTTGTTGGTAAGATACTAGATTTAACAGTTATTTAGTATTTATTTAAATTATTTTATGTTCTAAATTTTGATTGTATAAAATTTAGCTTATCTAAAGATTGATTGCCTATTGAACAAAGAACTGATATTAAATATCATCACAACTGTAAAGAAAATAGGTATTAGGTATAGCTGGAAACCAATATTTGGATGTCAATTTAAAAAAAAAAAAAATGCTTCATCGTTTCAACTTCGCCGCAATATGTGAGGCGATATGACTTTTTAGTGACATTTCGCTTGAAATGTAAGCGTTCTGTTATCTTTGAATCTGTGAAAATCGCACAATTGCGAGTTTTTATTTTAAAACTAATGAATTATTAGCTTTGGAACAAAAGAAAACTATTTAATTTGCATGGTAAAAATTGTGATTTATTTAACTTTTAATGAAAATAGCTCTTTTAAATATAAACTCACGTTTTACTTAAAATTTTATTTCCTTTTCTTTAAGTAGAAAATACAAATTTATTGAAACGATCAGCAGTTGCAAAAATATGTTGGCGTCTTTTATTACAAAGATTCATAAAAAAGCAAATAATTGTAAAACAATTCGCGGTTTTTAATATTTGATAAGGGAAATATTCAGTTTTAGTTATAAAATATAACAAAATATCAAAATATGATGATCTGGAACGTATAGCATAACTTAAGACCGTGTAGTTGATACAGCGAGTATCCTTCATTAGAGAAAAGAAATGCTTCGTGGTTTACACTTATTTCTAATGGTGCCTTATTATTTATTTTAACTTGCCTTTGTTTGTGATTTCTTTGTAACATTTTGGTTTAAAAAATTTCAAAATGTGAATAATAATGAACTAAACAATAAAAAGTAAAAAAATCTCATCAGTTTGCAAGAAAACAAAATCACACTATTAATATTTAGATCAATTATCCTCATGTATCGAAGCTTCAAGCTATTTTTAAGGAAATAATATTTTGAATTTAATACATTAACTAGGAAAACTATAAGAAAATAAAAATATCAGTTTAAATGTAAAAATAAATAGATGCTTAGTTTGCTAATCACGAAGCTTGGAATGCTTTTAGTTTGCAGTATTCAATTTTGATAATTTTTGCACAATGGTGAGTTTTAGGGAATGATTTGAGTTTTGTATATTCTTTTTCTTCTTTAAATATCATTTTAAAAGCGATACGAGCTGAACGAATTGTAAATGTTTAAAATAATAAATGAAAATTAAAGCGAACCTTTCGTTTCGAATTGAATTTATTCAGATGGTGTAAGATCCTTTTCTGGTTCATTCTCGTTTAAAATTTGAGATAATAAATCGTAAATAGGTTCAAACACTTTTTTATAGCCTGCATTCGTTAGATTTAGATAATCAAACATATCGTGATGACTTATAGTTCCGTCAGCTTGCACCAGTCCTTTATCAATTTGAACCGTTTGCACTTTGTCTGTTCGATTTGCTGTATATTTTTCGGCAATCAATTTATTCACCTGTTGGTTTTTCTCTCGAAGTTTATTTGGTTGCTGACCACGAGGTAGTAATGTCTGAATAAATTTAAAAGAAACATTTTAATTAGCCTTGAATTGAAAGACAAAATGTCATTTTCATCAAATAGAAATATGTAGTAGTGTCTCAGATCTAAAGCGAAGTAAAGATGAAAAAAAAGTGTATTTTTTACTGGTAAGACTATATAAGCATCTGGGAGCTTCTCTCGAATGCTTTTCACAATTTCAAATATTCCTTCGGCCACTTCTTCGGAGGTATGTTTCGTATTGTTTGTCCCAACCAGCAAAACAACTATCTAGAAAATAAATTTACCAATTTTTTAAGTATATTTAGTAAAATTACAAGCGATCATGTAGGCTTTACTTTTGGTTTAACATTGTCAAGTGCACCATTTTGAATGCGCCAAAGTGTATTTTGTGTTTCATCCGAATAAATGCTAAAATTCAATGAATGCATCGGTGCAAAATATTGATTCCAAGTTAATGTATGTTGAAGCGTTTCTAAAACACAATCTCCAATAAATATAACTTCAGCGTCTTTCTCGCGACATTCCGATAAAAATCGTTTATGCTATTTGAAAAATAAGAAAAGAAAAATCAAAAAGAAATGCGGTTTCAATAAATTTAATAAAACCGAAAGATGAGAAGTATTGATTTTCACTTACAATACTAATCCATCGATTATCTTCGGATGAAATAGGTACAGGTACAGTGCTGGAGCTCATATCTAATCAAATTTCGTTTAGAATATTACTAATTTTCTATTAATAATTGTTGAGCAGTATAGAGATTTGTTGTACTCGCGGTATTCTTTTTGGAACACTGCTCTGTTTTCAGTAAGAAATATCGATGTACACACAGCAATTGATGAATTCACTAAGGAACTATTATCCGGTTTAGGAAATATGCAATAATAATTTCGCGCTCTAGAAAGGATCCTTAAGATTATTTGCGAAAAGACAATTGAAAATATAAAAAAGGCGTTTCAAAAAGACCTAAATCAGTATTTTACACGCGTCGCTGTAAATTGGATTTTTTTTTTTGGTTTGGCTGCTATAATAATTAATTCAGCTGTCAAACATAAACTTCGACTGACTGATTGTCAATAGTTCATTTCGATCACCATACAGGAGTGAAAACAAACGCAAAATGTCTTTGGAAAACCTTAAAAAAATAAAAACGAAATTTTAATATTTTGTTAATTAAAATTAAACTCAAATTTAAATATAAATAAATGGGAAACTTTTAAAATCTCTGTTTGAATTCTTGTGTAAATTTTTAATATTAACATTGAACGCATCCATTTAGTCTTGATGTTGAAAACAAGCAATGTTGCCAACCGAATACGTGCGACTATATGCAAAGACAATGCGAAAATGTCGCCATTCATTTGCCGCACATAGTTGCTAGATCACAACCAACTAATCTTTAGCAAAATTTAATCGTAATCTCAGTCATTTACTATTCAACTAGTTTTCCTTTGACATCAAATGAATGGTAACCGTAAACAAATTGTGTAGTGTATTCAAGATTAAAAAACAGTATCCATCCTGACTTAATACTTGTACGAAAAGTTCGACTATATTCATTTAATATTATCAGTAAATTCATCGCCCAAATGAATGTGAATCAGTTTATTTCAATTTAGTTGGTTTTTTTTATATTTTGACCACGAATCACAGCCATTTATCGATACAATAATGGATGTGCTTGCTCGGATTCGAGAAGTTCTGCATGTAAAAAAGCCACAAAAACGAAAGTAAGTAACCTACAATTGACAATTTCAAATAGATTTTAAATTGAGAAGTCTTTTGTTTTTATTACAAAATATTGAACTGTAATATATTTTGTGATTAATATACATATGATATTAGTCTTAATATTAATATTTAGAATTAAATATACGAAATAGTTCTCATTTAAACGGGATGCCATGATTCTAAAGCGCGCTAAAGGCGGAACACCAACACCGCACAAGTAGCGCCAATACACATGCATTGAAATGTAGATGTGTGCACAAACATGTTTATTTTGACAACTTAAATAGAAATCCTTTGCTGTATTTGCGTCGATTTAATGTCAAGCTGAAAATTCAATAAATTTATTAGAGAGAAAATGTAATTTATTCATGTTAATTTAATTTAATCTATTAGATCAACATTACCAGAAGAATTCGAAAATAATAAAAAATTTCGGATGTCTGAACAAAACGGTGATTATCAAGGTGATCCCCATAACTTAAACAGTGAGTAAATATGGAAACTGTGTGAGTAAATGTAGAAAAAAATATTGATATTTGATATTGAACAAATTTTTAGGTGGACTATATTACGATACAATGGCGTCAATGAGAAACAACATGCGGCAGTCTGGTAAGCATTTTTTCAAGAATTCTACAAATTCAATTCGAATTGAACAACAACAAAAGAAAAAAAAAAAGCAATAGAACAAAGGCCATTGTTTTTATTGAGTTATTTCTTTTTTTTTCTCTCATCAGAATCATTTGCAACAAATAATGCAAACTTTTCAGCATCGAATCCGTACGCTAGAGTCCACACAAGCAATCACAATGAGTACAGTTTCCCGATGGATGGACAATTCAAACAACCAATGCCACCATTATTAACGAATGGTACGAAAAGGCTTCCTGCTCTGCTTTCGGCTACAAGCCGTTCATTCAGCTTAAACAAGCCACAGCAAACAGTTATTCCGCATTATAGTAAATTTGGCGAACCGACCGACTTGCCACAATTTAAAAATATCCCCGACCTTTTCCCCATCAATCGATCAAATGCAAATATGTCACAATTGGCAAGTGGCAGTCTGGTTAATGGACATGAGCATTCTTCAATGTTTTCATCGTCAAAATATGATAGGCAATTAAGTTCCCGATCTTCAGTAAATATTTCGAATTCTTTATCGAATCGCAATTGGTTTGAAAATTCAAGTACCAAATCGTCAGATGCAAGAGCACATTCTATATTCACGAGTGTAAGTAAATAGCTTACAATTATATATTTACACAATCACTGAATTCAGTAAATGAAATTACAGAATGAAAAATTTACCCCACCGGAAAATTTAAGTCTAAGACGTTTTCAAAGCTTGTTAGATATGATCCCAGGTATCAACTTCTTGAAAAAAAGTAAGTACCCTAAGCAGGATATAATTATACAAAGAAAAAATTATTTGAAATTTTTCTTTTTCTTTTATCTGTGTTTCGATTCAAACAACTAAACAGTATTTCCTCTTGTCACTTTTCTATTTTCTCCAGCTAAAAAGAATGCAGTTGACAAATCAAGTAAGTGAAATTCGATTTGAAAGTGAATCTACTTACTTAGTACTTGTGGCGCAATTAAGATTTAAATGGATGAACATTGATTTAAATTGTTATGTTTAACTTTAGGTTCAGGAGCGCAAGGAGTTATTGATCTTTCTGAAGAATCTGATGTGCGAGCAAACAAATCAAACAGTTTATCTATATCAGTTCCGTAAGTAATTTTAATATTTATTTATTGACATCATAATAACCATTTTATGGGGGGGGGGGGGC
The DNA here is from genome assembly GCA_029041755.1 of Resseliella maxima. Taxonomy (NCBI): domain Eukaryota; kingdom Metazoa; phylum Arthropoda; class Insecta; order Diptera; family Cecidomyiidae; genus Resseliella; species Resseliella maxima. Next base: position 777,707 of record JAQOWM010000596.1, on the reverse strand, counting down.
ATATGTTCTAATTGCAGAAATGTGGAACGTGTAAATTCACTGAAAGCTCGACTCGACACAAAGGAGATATTGAAAGAGGACTGGGAAAAGAATTTAAACGAAAAATACTCAAACATCCGCTTGAGCAGACGCGATTCGCTGAAACAAATAAGTGAAGAGTAAGTGAATGTTAGCTTGATATATATATGGAAAATGAAAGCACATTCGAAACTAATACAATTATATTTTTCACGCAGGAGTAAAGAATATGAACGTTTAACTCGGGATAATGAAGATAAATTAAAGGATAAATTCAATAAAATCACAATTTCTGAACTGATCTATGATGAAGAAGAAGAGGAAGAGCCAGCCAACGATTATCCAAAATTAGAAGAAAAAATGGTGCGACAAGTTGTTCAATGGATCAGTGGAAGAGACGCATTCACAGTACTAATTTCAAAGTTTAATTTGTCTGTTAAACGTCAAGACATACAAACATTGCAATGGAACCCACTCACTTGGCTAAACGATGAGGTGATCAATTTTTATATGGAATTGTTGGCTGAACGTAGCCGAACAAATGAAAAATTGCCAAAGGTGCATTCTATGAACACGTTCTTCTTGAAACGTTTGCTCGAGAATGGATATTCAGGCGTTCGCCGATGGACCAGAAAGGTTGATATATTTGCACATGACATAATTCCTGTTCCGGTTCACAAAGGCATTCACTGGTGCATGGCCATCATTCATCTTAAAAATAAAACGATAAAATATTATGATTCGATGGGAGCACCGAACGATAATGTTTTGATGGCATTATATGAATATTTGAAAAGTGAGAGTCTGGACAAAAAGAATGCCGCACTTGATATGACCGGTTGGAAAACAGAAAATGTTCGAAATATTCCACAACAAGAAAATGGCAGTGATTGCGGCGTATTTAGCTGCATGTATGCGGAGTTTATAACACGAAATCGGCCCATAGTATTCACACAACAACACATGCAATACTTTCGAATGAAAATGGTCTATGAAATTTGCACTGGTCAAATGCTAAATTAGTGGAGATCAAATAAGCACCCAAATTCATAAAAATTATGACAGCACATAAAATGAACCACTTCGCTTATCAATCTATTCCTAATCTATTGTTAATCAACAAAAAAGTGTATGGTTTAAGTGTTATATCTTATACTGTTTCAAAAAATATGGAATCAAATATTCAAACAAGAAAAAAAACAGTGTAAAATAAAATGAAAACAAAAACAAAAACAAAAACAAAAACGAAACAAATTCAATCTTCACCATTTATTTTAATAAAAAGAAACTTACGTTAAATCTTTCGAATAATTCTTGTGAATAAAAAAACATTTTTTTAGAAAATATCGAATTCTCGTGATATGAAATTTATTTTTCCTTTTAAATAAACATATTCAATTTAATTCCATTCCATTTTGGGCGCTCTCATTAATCCGATTAATGAGCTTGGTTAGCACAATCGAACTTAATTCGGACAATGTTTCATTGGTTTTCTGAACACCATTTGCATACACGCTTAGTTCAAATCCATCCGTAATTTTAACAGCAATTGAGCAATTCATTTTACTGACGTCGAACATTGTAAATGAAATGTATCGACGATCTGGATCCAAATGAGTGCCCCATAATGTGTTTGGTAATTCAACTTCACAAATATCGTCATAGACTGCATCAAAAATCTGACGCTTATTTTCAATTGTATCAACATTACAATTTGTAGTTGTTTTTGTGTTTTCCTCTGTTTGAATTTCAAATGCGGCAATGGATGCAAATTCAGCATCTTCTTCGTAATTAACTTCATAACCCTGAATCAAAGAATACGAAAATACAAACATATTTCAATATAAAACTCCGAATGTTTTACCGTTAGTCAACATTTACCTTTTCATTGCGGTCAGAATTTGTATGGTTTTGTTTCCGTTTTTTTGGTTCGGGCTTTACTTTGCCGGCACGTCTTTTGTTTGATGTCCATGTTTCAGTTTCTGTGGGAAAATCCTTAATGTTAGATGCAATTCTTCTTAACAAAAGTATAAAACAATATTGAGCAATGTTTGAGATTTTGTACCTGGTAAATTTAACGAAGGAACTGCGTCTGTGGGAGAAATTTTGAGTATAAGGTACAAATTTTTTTTTAAATCATAGATTTATTCAACTTTACCTGGTTTTATTTTCGGTTTTTCCCGTTCTAGCTGACACACTTCGCCATCAATAACATGCCTCCAATGAGTTAGAATTTGAGATCGGTGAAAGTGACGATCACATACACGATCGGTTTCCCGAAATTCCCGCTTGTTGAATAATGTTTTCTTCCACATCTCAAAGTTATCCTATCGTTGAAATTGGAAATAATGACATTCGAAAAATACAAAATTAAATAAAATGAATGTGACTATACCTTTGGAGCGGAAAACATCATTCTCTTCAATATTCCGTTCTTTTTGCAATATGCATCACATTGTGGCACGAAACAATTTCTCATGTTATACAGTGAGATAACACACTTTTAATACATTCAACTAATTAAAAAAAATTCAAAAACATTAAAAAACTAAAATTCTGTTTATTATACTCAGCTTGTTTTGTATACACATACACAATCTGACATGTGAAATGTTATGGCTTGAAAACAATGATTTGAAAAGTCAAAGTTTTTTAGAGATACTAGCGCCATCCATTGACTAGCAGTTAATTGAAATCAACGAATTCGAAATAAAACAATCATTATTTTTGAACAAAAATTGTATTTTTTTTGTTATTTGTGGGAGGAAAACATATAAGAAATTATTATTATTATTATTTGCTGATTTAAACTCATCATTTCGGACCATTATCAACAGGTTTCTACTTTTCTGCTTCAATATTATCAATTGCATAGTCTATAGAATGGAAATAAACAAGTAAAGATTTGATTTATCCGAGAAAATAATTTGTAACAATTTTTCATAAAATATATATAAAGGGTTACATTTAAAAATGCATTTTAAAAAAATATAATAATTATTTGAATCAGTATCATACAGAAGATCTTAAGTACATATGTGTCACAATTACTAAAACCACTTTGTTAACACATAAATGCATATTTAGTTGGCAGCCCTGATGATTGAATTCAAAAAAGAAACACAACGGTCCTGTCAACTGCTTCGTAAGCTATTAATTCGTTTAGATGGTTGATATTTAATATTGGTGATCTTTTCTTAATAAATAAAAAAGAAATAAAAAGAAATTTATTTGATTACTTTTTAGCAATTACATTATGAACTCTCGATTTAAATTTGTTCAAAGTGTGAATCCTCAACCAATTCCCACAAATTCAATTAAACCAAGTAAATTACCTTTTTTATTACATTTTTAGCATCATATTTATTAAAATATTTGACTAACTATGTGATTCTTTAGAATTCAGCAAACTGACATTGGCTACGACGAAATTTATGGCCATTGAATCAATCAATGCGCAAAAAGATAAGAGTATTCAAGCGACACAAACTGTAACTTGCACAACAACAACAACTACAATGACTAAAGTACTGAACGAGCCTGCTTTTGAAACTGAACATGACGAATTGACATGTGCCCAGAAGCCAAAAATATTACTTTACGAATCCACGAAAGAGGAAAATCAATCAGATATCCTGACAGACGATGACACAGATTCATTGAATAGTTCGATTGACAGCAAAGAAATTGAAGCCGACTTGAATCAATTCTCACAGCCAACAACGCAAGACAAAACAGTGACCAATATTGATCGTATTGATACACAAATGAACAATTTGAGCTTTTTTACATCATCGGAACCAGGTAACAGAACAAATAAAAGCGATGAAATTGTACAAAATATGTCCCGGCAACTTGGACTACTTGATTTGCAAGATGATAAAGAAAGTGATAAAACTCAAGAGAAAGACGAAACAGATCAAAGAGATATATTATCTTGTTCGATTCAGACTTTAAGCAGCAATGACACATTCGAAGACGAGCCAAACCCTTTCAATCATACAAATGAAAAGAAAGATGAATCGGTTATCATACTTTCCGATTCTGATACAGAAGAGCCGCATACTGAAAAAGAACGAAAATCAAGAAATATTTCAGAAGAACCACCATATAAACCATCAAACGCAAGTAGTGATAATGCTGCTATGTATAATATTTCACCTGTTGATAGTTCAAGTATGCAAAAAGTGAACAATTTCTTTGACAATGCACCATTCATTGAACCGAGTGAGAACTCGTTTCATTCCGTTAGCCACGTATCAAGATCGATGCGAGAAGACATTTTTATACCCGAAACAACGGATGAAGAGAGTATCGATGAAAAGTCAGTCATTGAGACAAGTCTTACTGGTTATGATGATGGCCATAAAAATAGAGAAAATACCGAAAAAACCAAAAAAAATGGAACAGTTGAACCGGAAAAATCTAATGTTTCCGATAACAATATCATTGTTGATATTCCAGTGATTAAAAGTTCAAGCGATCAACCAAGACCATTGATTCGATCACAAAGTGGTGTTCGGTTGACATCTTCACGTTCTTCGCCAATTATTAAAACGTACACGGGTGGATTTACACCCGGCAGCTCAATCAGAGTTAATTCGAATAATGGACAAGTCAATATTGCGGCTAAAATTAATATTAATATTCAAATTGTCGAAGATTCATCTGAAGACTCCAGGTAAATGGGTTGTATTTCTAAATTTTTTAGTTAATATGTGTATCTAATGTACTGAATTTTCGTCCACAGTGAAGACAACAAACCAAGACGAAAATCACAGGCAATTTTATCAAGTGGAAATCGAAGCACAGATGGCTATCAAAGTACAAATTCAAATAATTCAGATGCATTCTCTAATACAGAATCAGCATGTCCGAAAAGTGCAACAAAAGATATGAAAAATAATAAAACCCCAGCCAAACGTAATACTGAAAATATTGACACTCCGAATAAAACACCATCGGCTGCAAGTAGAATAAAACAATTTGAATTTGTTCCACCGAAGAGTATGACTAAAAGCAAAAAATCCGATGAAGAAAATCAAATGGAAACAAAGTCAACGAAAACCTCACAAGAAAATGATGATGGTTTCAAGGTTGATAAAAGTATTCCAATCAGTCCCCGCGACCAAATGCTATTGGTAAGTAGAGAATTAAATGGAAAAATCTTATTATTATTAAACTCGTATTATCGATATTTAAAGCACAAAGTATATGGTGAGGCATGGAAAACACCAGAAGTTATTCAAAGCTATTCGGCAGTGAAAGGGAAATCCATTGATAGAGCTAGCGCAAACACAACTCCATCCATACTGAAAAATTGTCGTTATAGCAAAGGATTTGATTTGTGTGAGTAAAGCTGATACTTATTGCTCTTTTATAATATTAACAAAATGAAACGAATAATAAACAAAGAATTGTTGAATATTTTCAGTCAAACAAAAAATAAAAACAAATCTAAATTCAACACGATTAGAAGATCATGCTGAATTAAGTATTATTGAAACTCCAGATAAAGCGAAAAAAGGAGAAACGCCTGAAAAAGTGTCAAAAACGAAAACGAAAACACCTCGATCAAAGGTGAAACCATCATTTAGCAAAATGAATGTAGAATCATCACCGTCGATCCTCACAAAAAAAAAACCATCACCAAAATCAGCAAAGAAAATAATTTCTAGCGCATCTGTGGATGATTCATCGATCATACAACGACCACGCAGAAATGTTATACGAAAAAAATTTTTTGATTCGGATGACGAAGATGACAAAGAAAATGAATCTGATTGGTCTGGTGATAGTAGCTATTCCGATTCAGATATTCTAACCGATGATGATAGTGAAGATGAAGTTAATAGAGTTCAAAAGCCAAAGAGTGAAAATGGGCGAAATATTGGTGCCAATGCAAGTGCAAGTGCAACTAAACGATCATCAAAGAAGTCAAATAAAAATGAATTAATTTACTTGGATCTTTCGTCAGAAGAAATTGTCCGAGTAGACGAAAATTTTCATGCAAATATATCAGAAGACGATTTAGCAAATATTACAAAAAAATTCCTTGAGACTGATTTAAACGATGAGTAAATTAATATAATTTGTTACATTTGCAGCTTGTTAGAATTATTAAATGTTAACATGTTTTATTTTTGCAGAAAACCGATGAAAAAAACTGGTCGTAAACTATTCACTCAAAATTATGATGACATTGAAGAAGAAACCACATTTGATACTGAACCGAGAACTGTAAAGAAAAAGCCAATAGAAGCTCGCTTGGATATTGAAATTCCAAGATTTACACATAAATTGTTTGATTCGAAAAATTTTGGTTCACCATCTGGCAATAAAACACCGAAAAATAATATTAAAAAAGATGATTTCAAAACCCCCATGACAACTAAAATTCTTGCCGAACGAAAAACTCCTTTTGGTAATTGTTTTACTTTATGCATAAAAATCACAATCACAATTACATTACATTCAACTTAATACGTTGCTTTGTTAAAATTTCAGGTAGTGAACGTTCAAAACTCGATAGTCCACCGAAAACCTTCGAAACATATGGATTTTTAAAATCTTTGGATGGTTTGTATATCATATTATTGAGCATGATTCAGTAATTTCTAAGAACTTTCTTTTTTTATTTGTTGCTATTTAGTTCAAGCATCGATGATACTATGCCATCCTGATGCAAAGAAGTATCGTCAGAATTTCAAGGCAAATAAAGATGAACTTACAACAATATTGTATAAAATGTACAATGAAAAGGTCTTCGATAGCAAATTAAATGTTGATATTATTTGGAATAAGAAGTTAACAACAACGGCTGGACGTTTTCATGGAAGGAAAATGTACGAAATGAAAATTTTTTATTTTGATTTCTCAAATAAAAATACCTTTTTCGAAAAATAAATTCTAGATCAGTTAAAAATTCGGGAAAGAATCATCACATCGAACTTAGTGAAAAAGTACTAACAAGCGCAGATCGATTACGTTGTACGCTTATTCATGAAATGTGCCATGCGGCCACGTGGATATTCAATAACGAAAAAGGACACGGAACTCGATGGAAATCATGGGCGAAAAAGGCAAATAATGTTTTTCCTGAACTACCATCCATCTCAGTTTGTCACAACTATGATATTGAATACAAATATACATACAAATGTGACATGTGTCACAGCAAGTGCGTATAATAATAAATCATTTTCGCTTTTATTTTTTCTTTTTCAAGTTGATTACACATTTCTTTTTTAATTCAGATCATATTCACACTCGAAATCAAAGAAAGTCGACAATATTCGATGCAGCTACTGTCATGGAATGATTAGCATTTTCTTGAATAAAAAAAAAGATGGCCAAATTGTCATGGAACCTGTTCGGGAAGCAAGTGGATTTGCAAAATATGTTAAAGAAAATTACAAGGAGTTTAAAAAACCGGGTGTTAAGCATGCCGATGTGATGCGACAAATCAGTTCACAGTATTCATCGTTGAGCCAAGAAGAGAAGAAAAAATACTGATCTCCATCAATAATTGACGCTGATTTTTGTGATAATGCCTGTTTGCAATTGTAGAATTTATTGCAAGTTCAAAGAAACTGTGATCGTGGTCCCGAATCTCACTCCCTATCTTTGTAAACATTCTCATGCAAATAATAATATTGACAAATGTAATACCGAAATATTGAATTTGAAGATGATGATGCATAAACTTAAACAAAATACGAATGCGGTATGATGCATGCGATGCTTGTATTGAGAAAAAAACTTATAATAACGGTAATCTGCGAATTTATTCAGAAGTATTGACATGAGTGTGTACTATAATGAACAAAATTAAATTCAATTTAAGAATTCGAAAAACTTAAAATAAAGACTCTTTTTTATTGGATGTTTTAAGTGAACGTAAAATATATAATGAAGAATAAGATCTCTAAACTAAAAGGAAAATACTTTTTCGCACTTTTTGCACACAATTGTGAAAATTAGCTAAGTGAATGTTTTATACAGATTGAAAAAAGAGAATTATAACTTATGAAGACAAATTTTGATGACGATTTGTCGATTTATTGCATTCAATTCTTGTGTATTTTTTTTTAAATACTTTCCTCTTTCAATTATTCCATTGTTCATTAATCATTTTTAACTAATTCCTCTTAATTTTAAACTGTTTTTAAACAGATTTGCTATTTTTAATAACAAAAAGGCCAAAACAAAAAACAATGGGAAAATCCAAAAATCATTCATCAACTGAAACATCTTGATTCATCATAATCGAATTTATATAAGAGCTCGTAGCTGCTTTGTAATCGTGTACTTCATAAAAAAAAAAAAAATTCTCTCCATTTTGTTTTTGTTTCTTTTCTTCTTTGGTGATGGTTTCAGTTGGGTTTTACTTTTGTCCAGATACATGCGAAGTATTTAGCAAAGAAACACCAGATATTGATCCTGATGGTACTTTTGTAATGGTTGTATATTATTGTGATTATTATGGTCTTATTCGAATGCGATTTTAGTGTTAAGCCTGGCCAATTTCGAAGTGGTCGGTATTACGCAAATCAGGTACTGATCAAAATCTGGTGTTTCTTTGCTAAAAACCTCACATCTGGACAAAAGTAAAAGTAAAATCCAACTGAAACCATCAAAATACCACTATAAGAACAAAAAGAAAATGCAGAGAATTTTTTTTTTCGAATAAGAGATAATTTTATTTTTAGTATTAATGGTTCAGAGGAAAAATGTCATACAGAAAAGTTCCGCGTAAAAATGATAAAAATACTTATATGTCACTTATTTGAAACACATTTTGCGTATAAAATACTTTATTTGCCACTTGTTTTATTCATTTTTCCACGGAACTTTTCTGTATGATATTTTTCTTTTGAACGCTACATATGTATTATTACTGAAATGACAATTTTTTTTATAATTTTGTAATTTTAAAACATTCGTCAAGCGCTGAAAAGTTTGTTTGATTCAATTTGTAATGCTGGAAATCCAACATTAATGTCTTGAATGTTTGGAAGTCACTAAGTGAGAACAAAAACTCGTATATTTCCCCATCAAATTGCGATGATGTTGATCTAAATAAATGAATATAATGAATATCATTCATAAAAAAAAAAAAAATATGAATAAAAGATTTACCGAAGTTCAGAAAGGAAGGAGGTCATATCTACATTATGGGTTGTATTATTCAAATTACGCACAATAAACTCTTCTATCAGTTTTGTATATTCGTTGAATATTTCCATATAGCAAATTTTGTTCTCATCCTCGTTGCTGAATAGCATACAATATTTATCAAAAAAATTTTGCTGTAGCTCCTTTAAAAAGGCAATACATTTTTAATATTAGGAAAATAAATTTATTCAAGGTTAAATGGTCGTTTACTTGAAAAATGTCGCTTATAACAATATCCTCAATGTAACCAATAATTCTGCAGAAGTTACTTGATGGTACATCTTTTTGTACTATGTTTTCTTCTAATTCAATATTCATGTCCAGTGAAATTCCAAAATTTAGGCACCAACAATTTTTGATTGAAATAACAACTTAATTCATTACAATTTAACTGTTGATGGACTGTTGTCATTAGCAACGCATATTTTGGTTGTATGAAATTTAATTAATATTTAAAAAAAAAAAAAAAATAACTAAATTAAATTTGTAAAATTAAAATGTAAAAAGAAAACGATTAATAAAAACCAAGAAACAAAAAAAATGTATTCTATAAATATTTTGAAATAATGAATAAGAACTTAAATTGAAAATATTGAACGTGAACGCACCATTACGGTTGCATGGACGAAGATAGAAACATAAATGTCAGAACTATTGAACAAAGCTGTTTGTCTCAGTCTAATGGTGTTCTGTCGTGCAGCGAACGACAGCGAAAAAGAAGAAGAGTACAGCAACAACACAAGAAAATTATAAGATGCCAATAAAAAGAATTCTGACCACCGATTGTCATTGTATTTATTGATCACAATCACTGCAAAATACGAACTATTTACAAGAAAAAAGACGAATTTTATTGCGTTAGAAATTTTTTGTAGAACAAAGCGGCAACAATACGTATTTATATTCTTAAATATAGCATGAATAGTTCACCAAGCAGGTTGTGTTGAATTATAAAAATGGAGTAATAAGAAGATTAACTCCATAGTTTGTTGTCCTATGCTTTATATCCTGATGAACATTCCTAAACTGTGATGAATCGATTTTTGTGAGTTTTTTTTTTTTTTTTTTTTGTACATTCCGGAACATTTGTTTTACTCAAAGGTTCGATCAAATTTGTGTTGTATATTTTGTTTTTTCGTGAAATTTTTATTATATTCGATGAATGTGCAATTGTTTACAATAATTTCAAGAAAAATAGTGTTTAGTTAATTTTTAGTTACATTCGAGGCGAAAATTTCATTTAAAAAAAAAAAAAAAAAATAAATAAATAAAAATTTTCCGTACGAATAAATATCCGAAATGTCTTCGCATCATTCACAATCACTATCCGACCCAAATTATTTGCTTCGTTTGCAAAATTTGCGAATAAACGATGATGCTACAAACAATAGTTCGTTGGCCGTGTCACATCGTCGGACAAGTTCATTGAATGGAGCGGCTGAAACTGATATGGGGTTAAATAATATATCGCCGGTTACAAACATAAATCGTTTGCCGATAAATACGAATGATGATGATTATAAACTATACGATCAAAATAAATTTATTACTGCATCAAAATTGACTGGGCCTAAAGCGCAGTCACCCAAGCATCAAGTCAATTTGATGAAAGTGCCAACAGTATATCGTAATAATGCAAGCCCAACACAATCAATATCTCAACAATCTGTTTATGAAAATATTGATTACTACAATCCAGCAATCCCACTTACACAGCAGCCCTTGCCACCCCCGCCGGCCTATAGCCACTATGTATCAAATATGTCCAAGCCGAGCATTGGCTGCGGAACATACGAGGTCATTGGTAATAAAGTTCAGTCAAATGGCGCTTCATCAAATCGATTTACTCATACACCACAACCGGATGACAATGATCCTTCACATATTTATGAAAATCTGGCAAATGTTTCCAGTATGTCTTGACATATTTACTTTCAGTTTGTTTAACATCAATTAATTTTCATCCTGTTCATACTTGTAGGTGCACAGCGAACACCATTTGATAAACCGCCTCCGCTTCCTGCGAAGCCCAAACAATCTGTTTATGCGCAAATTAGCGGAGATAGTGGAACATACGTTCAGCCACAATCGATATTGCCACCAAGCTATAGACAACCACAGTCTCCAACACATGTCACATCACCTAGCAAAACTTATGGTAATGTTGGTGCTGTTAAGTTGCAATATACAAATCCACGTGCCAATTTAGTAAATCAATCGATTTCTCGCTCATTTGAACATCAAAAACATCCAACGTATCTATCTAAATTGGTGGGTTACTGCTCATTTCTTGTGCTAATTATTGTTTGCGATTATCATTTTCATGAAATTGATTTTATTTTAATGTAATTTTTTCCAGCAAAATCAAGAACCACTTCAAGCATTAGGAATAATGAATGTATCAATGAATCCGAATTATATTGAAGATATTAATGCTTCTGATTATGTTTGTATGACACGTTCAACTCCCCAGTCTACATCTAAGCTGGCTTCATTAAATGCAATTCCACTCTCACAAAGGGACTCTCCCACAAATAATATGGCAAATGCACCTACTGCAATGCAATTAACTAGTAAAAATTTACAAACTCTACAGCAAGAACAATTAAATGCCAGCAATAGGTCGCAGTTAAACATAACTGAACAAGAGAGAACTAAATCAGTTTCACCAACGCCATCACAGCTAAGCAGCAATTCCAATAAACGTAATAATGTCAACTGTTAAAAAGATAGTATATTGAATTGTGATTTGGTGAATTGCTTTTATTTTTATAGAAAAAGGAACATCTGCAAAACCATTATTGCCATACAGTGTGACGCCTCGTCCAGCTGGCAAAACGGAAGCTGAACGAAAAATTGAAGAACTCACAAGGCAATTAGAAGAAGAAATGGAACGGAGCGAAGAACAAGGAGAATATTTCGGCATTTGTCATACATGTCACGAAAAGGTGACTGGAGCTGGTCAAGCTTGTCAGGCAATGGGTATGTCATTACCTTTTTTAATTATGATCATTCTACCATTAATTCAATTTATGTCTGTAGGAAATTTATATCACACAAATTGTTTCATTTGTTGCTCATGTGGTCGAGCATTGCGTGGAAAAGCATTTTATAATGTCCATGGTCGCGTTTATTGTGAAGAAGATTACATGGTAAATTATAAAATCATATTAATTGGAGTTTATAATCATAAATATCAATTTTTTAGTACTCTGGCTTTCAACAAACGGCTGAAAAATGTGCTATTTGTGGTCACTTAATTATGGAAATGGTGAGTTCATGTTTTCTTCTTTTTCAATGAAAATCAACTTATAGTTTTTTTATTAAAATTTTTATTTTTCCAATTCTTTCTTAAGATTTTACAAGCAATGGGCAAATCGTATCATCCAGGATGTTTCCGTTGCTGTGTATGCAATGAATGTTTAGATGGTGTTCCGTTTACGGTTGATGTTGACAACAAGATTTACTGTGTTAATGATTACCATAGCATGTTTGCGCCAAAATGTGCTAGCTGCGGAAAAGGTATTTTACAAAACAAACAAAAAAACGAAAAATTCAAAGTCCAATTGATTTACAAACACATTTTTTGTAATTAGGAATAACGCCAGTTGAAGGTACTGAGGAAACGGTTCGAGTGGTTTCGATGGATAAAGATTTTCATGTAGATTGCTATGTATGTGAAGATTGCGGTATGCAGTTAACCGACGAGCCCGAATCAAAGTGTTATCCATTTGAGGGTCGGTTAATGTGTCGAACATGTCATTTACAACGCATTTCAATGAACCCGATACATAGTCAGAATGAGCTTGTTTGCGCAACGTATCAATATATGGGTTGATCCTAATTATTTAACATTTTTACATTTTTTTGATATTTTTTTGTGAACGTATACCGTGAATCAATGTTGAAATCAATACTTTTTTATTGATTTATGGTCCGATTTGAATGCAAGAAAAATTTAAATAAGTCTAATTATAATTATCTTACAGATAAATGAGATACGGTCTGTTCAGTTGGAGTGTGCAGAGACGAGTGTCTCTTTATTATTTTATTATATATTTATCTCATCAATTTTATTGCACATTGCCAGCATTGAACGCTGTCAGTGCTGTTGCACAACAATACTTACATTCAAAGTCTCTCATTTACTTTCATGCAGAATGCATCTCAATGTAAAATAAACAAATTTTAAATTAAAACGATTTAAATATAATGTATATACATTGGTTTTTTCATTTATGTTAAGCACCTCAAAAACATGATTTCTTCACGTTTTGAACATCGGACAAAACGAATTTGATGTTTTTAGAGGGGGTTTTGTGAGTCTGTTCCACGTTGTACGTCGTACGTTTTACGCAAAATTTGTTAACACGATAGCTCATTCCCAACGAGCCCAAAAAAAAAATCTGATGATGCAGAATTGTTAGGATAGTTCAGGAATAGAAACCATTAAATTTTCAGATGGGTTTTTTCTGTCTCTAGATGGTTTTTTTTGGCGAAATATGGCACTTTTGTATGGAAATGTACCCAAAACAGGGGTTTTTCGGCAGTGATGGGCAGATTAGCTGGCTAATTTGCCGCAATGGTATACACTGGTCTATAAATATGTATGCCAGCTTTGTAGGTATCGACAACGGTCAATAATAACACGTACATATACACAGCATGCTAACGCTTGGCTTACACCAATTGTTGGTGTAAACCGTGACTAAGTCTATGTTGGCTAACAAAAAATCATCACTGTTTTTCGGCATTTTCGCCGAAGGAAACTCATGTTTTTTTGCGAAAAAAATGTGGGTCCTCGAACATTGGAAAGTCGTGATGGAAAATCAGTTAATGGAATATATTATTGATTACTAAATTAATTGAATCATTTTTACCAATTGGCACTTATAATTTGAGTGATTTAAAACAATATGGACTTGATCAAAATTGATGTTCATGTGAAAATTAATTTTTTATCAATTATCCCCAGTCGAAAAAAATGCTGAAAATTCTGAGTTTTTATTGTACCTTTTTTTTTTATTAAAAATTATGAATAAAAATTACTTTAATGGTTTTTGTTAGTCAAAAACTATATTTCGTATAGTAGTACTACTCCGAATAAAAAATAAAAGAAAAAGAAACAACATACGGAAATTAAAGAGAAAAAAATATAAAGTTCGATTATTAACAATCGAATAGTTGAAATTCGTAAAAGTATAAAATTAATGGTCCTTTGAATCTGGTGAAAAAAATGGTGAATGGAGATCGATGAGTGTTTGTTATGATGTTCATTCTATCATATCTATTTTAGAAGTGGTTTTCTATTGCGGTGAATTCGATTTTTTTCAAGAATATTTTGCGCATCATCTTTTATGTCATTGGTGAAAATGTTGGTGCCATTCAAATTTTTTGAACGCCATGTATCTAACCTGGTCATGACTTGTTTTACAGCAATATTTAAACATACGATTTTACATGATTCATCGATTGTAAGTGGAAGCGAATTTTCCAGTAAAATATTTACACGTGATACTGTCTCTTGTGCTATAAAATTTTGCCATTTTATCAGTAAATCTTTTTCACCATTCGTATAAATGTTATGCAATTCTTTACATATTACATCGTAATTCCTTGAATGAATTTTTTTCGCCAATTCAATGATATTTTCTTTGTACTGTGTGAGTATATTCAATTGAAAGTAATCAATAATAAATGAATAAATACGTTCTTGTGTGAATTCAATGCAATTTCGAATGGGTACATCTTGTGCGTGCAAAAATGCATCAATTAATTGATCCTGTTCATTTTTTTCATCCAGTTGAATGGGTTTTGAATTTATCGATGTCAATGTTGATGTATCTGAAACATTTAGTTTGTTCGTATGAAGAAGACCAGGAACCGTTTTCACATTTTGCTGTAGCTTAATTGATGTACAAAAATTGGCTAAAAATGGACAGGCTGCTTGTAAAACAGCTTCAAGTAATGGATCAAATTTAATTTTTTCCGAATTATTCTGACCAATTTGTGTTTTAGTTTTTGTTGAATTCGATCGCAATTTATCAATTATCATCACATTCTGCTTCGATGTATTTTCTTTAAATTCATTTATGTTTGAATCATTTCTTCTAAATGGAATTTTAACCTTTTCGGATATCAATTCTGGTACATCCATTGGTATGAGAATTTCATTAAATGTACTGTCAATTAAATCAATCGATGTAGTTATTTGATTTAATTCTTTCGAATGTTTTCGATTCAAACGATATGAATAGTATTCGTTTGTCATATTTGTCTGTTCAAATAGCCAACCTAGGGGAAAAGAACAAAGAAAATGTTAACGAATATTCCGTAAATGTTGTGAATATTTCTAAATATAAATATTAAATATCTTCAATAATTGTCATTCTAGCATGAATATTCTAGAACAGAAAGTACAAAGCATCATCACATTTACAGATTCAGATTTTCATTATGTTATTAACGGGATCTATTAATATTTTAATAAGTTCATATGAAATATCAACATAATATTAACATATTAATAAGATCGTTAATATTTATCTTCTCAATTTTATTGTCTTCTCTTCTCTCCTTTGATTACATGATTGTGTCGTGATGATGCCATGTTGAATGTTGAATTGATCTCAGCTACCAAGTCTTAATTTTAAACAATACTTATTTGGCTATCGCGACAATGTTTTTGTTTTCAAGATTTCAATTTGAAACTTATTGATGAAAATGAATCGAATACTCACTAGACATTCCAGATACTTATGATATGATTTGTATTATTGAATCTAATGAATAACTCATAAATATTTAAATATCACGTGAATATTCCAAATATCTAATAGAAACCAACCTAAACATAGTCGAATAATAGATACTGATGTTTTTCGCATCGATAGAATTAATTTGTTGTTTTCAAGTTCCGTTGTTATCACATATAATTCATAAAACATATTAAATAAATCACGATAATAGTCGGTTTGAAGAGTGAGTGGATCAAGCATTGATACATATTGAACTATCCATGGTAATGTTATAATCAATTTACGATTGATTATAGATTTCTGCAATATATCCTTTATGTCGATCATTGGACAAACCTTGAATTTCATTCAAATTTTAAAAAAATATTTATTATTATTATTATTGATTTGTATTTGAAAGAAAAAAACGATCTTAATATCAATAATTTGCATTACCCTATTTCTTATTTCAATTTGACGATTATCTATCATACCTATGAAAAAAAAGAAAAGAAAATAAAATAAAATTGAATGTTTGGAAAATATTCTAAATACTTTTAGATGTAATAATCACCATAACATACCAAATTGATATTTGAAGGGAAGTGATACAATTAATCCCAAAAATTTTGCTAAAACACACAAAGTAAATAATGTTTCAGGTTTTAAAATGTATTCGTGTCCATTTTCATGTTCGTCATCACATTTTGATAAATTTAAAATATCATATGATGAATCATTAATGTCGATCAACTCATTAAATATACTAATTTTCAATTGTTCGATAAAAATTGTATCATGTTCGGCAGCAATAATGAAATCCTTGAAAAACGTTTGATAACCGGGAAATTTTGTATTAAATGCAATATCTTTATCGGCAGATATAACTTCATTAAAATTACATGACAAAATCATTTGCAATTTGAATAATTTTGCCATGTGTGCCATATTTATTGGATGATTCATTAGATTTAGCATTAATCGCACTTTGGATCCAAGTTCAGTTTCAAAATTCCATTTGGCATCACGATTCTCAAGCTTCGATTCCCATGCATAAAAAATTTTATAGAAATGATCGCGTTGCTTTCTAAATTCAGCCCCTTCACGTGTCGATGGAAAATTCATTATTGTATCGTGGTTTTGCTGATAAGCCACATGCATACATCTTTTTGGTGTTGATAAGTTCATAGTAGCTTGTATGCGTTGCATTCGAGGCGATTCCATTTTTTTTAAATAAATATTTAATAAATGATCACGTAATGAAACGTTCAATGCTGTTAAACGTTCATTTTGAATTAATAAATTCAACGTTGTTACATCAAGTGCACGAAGTATTTTTTTCTGTAATTGAATGACACCCATACTGAAGTAAATGCAATTGTTGGTATATTTTAAAAGTGAACCAGCAATATCCATACAATTATTAACTGCATCAGTAGCAGTGTTATAGATATTTGGCTCAGTGGAAACATTTATTTGGTTCAACATATCTGGATGGTGTTCGTAATAGTTATCTACATCGATATTAAATAAATTTATTAAATATGCAATTTCAGTCAATATATTTGTAACGAGATTTAAGTCAATTGCAATTGAATAAATGTTTATGAATTTGTCAAGCATCGATTTGTTTGTGATTTCTTTCATATCAATCGGTGGCACTTTTATTTTTTTTTTTGCAAATTTTTCACCATGATTCGCGTCAGCGTGTAGACTTTTTACATCTTCAATTACACGTTGTATTTCATACTTTTGTTTTTTTAATACTTCACGATCAATAAGTACAGCATTCTTTTGATAAATCTTTTCGTCAAAAGTCAATTCATGCTTTTCATCTGTCGCCTCATTTTGGTTTTTGTTAAATTCAGTTTGTGTTTTTTTTGTTTTTTCTTTTTTTGATTTTGCCATTTGTTTTGAGTTTAATGGTGATGATGATGATGATGTTATTGACGTCGATGTTAAATTTGAACAATCTACCTCATGTGAATTATTGTTTATAATTGTTGATGCTTTTGTTTGTGAATAATCGGATGCATTGAGTGATTTTCTGGTATTTTGGAATTGTTGTTGTTGTTTTGATGAGTTTGTTTGCGTTAAAAAACTAGCCAACGAAACACAATTAGTTTGGCGTCGTTGTTTGGATCTCTCATGTGATGATTTCACACTTGTTGATGTGCTACTCTCATTAAATGTTTTTGAATCATTCAATGATAATTGTCGTGAATTGAAAGATGTTGTATTATTATCATTACTTTTATAGTTTCCACTTCGATTAAATTGCGGTTGTGATGAATTTTTCGATCTATTGAATGACGGTGTAGAAACGTTTGATAAACTTTTTTCTGGTGTACTATTTGCATGATTATTTGATAATATTTTATTTGATTTTAATTTTGTATTTAAATCACACATAAAATCGTAATATAATGGACTTTTTGGTGAATCATACAATCGTTGATCGTTTAATTCACTATTTTGTTCACATCCCATTAAATCAGATGATGATTTTGTTATATTATATTCATCAGTTTGTTTATGTATGAAATTTAAAAAATATATAATAAACTCGTCAATATTGCATTTTAATTGATTTTCATTTTGAAAAAATTCTAAAAACCATTTACGAAAATTGTCCGATGTTTCGGCAACTAAAATTCTTTTAAATATTTCCTTTTCCATTTTAATAGTATTTAAAATTCTTCACTTGTGCTATCAATAATCATTATTTTATTTATTAAATAACTATTTTTCAATATTCTATAAACTCAAACACGTCCGAAGGTCATACTATTTAATAAACAATGAAGAAACTAAGACGTTTCCACTGTCATAAAATATACCATCGTATACATACATATAAGTCAAAAGTACTTATACGTATAATTTTGGCGATTTTTTCAAGTAAATAACAGTCCAAATGATTGTATAATTTTAGTTTCTGAATTTAACAAAAACAAACAAAGAGATTATTGTTTGTTTTTTTCCTATTGTATAAATAATTGAGAAAAAATATTGAAATTATGCGGATTAGATTTATGTTTCATGTAAAATTTGTCGAATCATTTGATAAAATACTTAATATTACATACATTGTGAACAATTGTTGCTGTATCATTACTCTAATGTGAACCATTTGGTATTAGGTTTGGTTCATAATAAAACAAAAATTATATTTCTATCTCGCGTTGTTCCTCATAATAATAAATTTTAGCGGCAAATGTAATCTGACGCGTGCCAATGACAGAAGAACCATTATAAAAAGAATTATTTTGCTGGTTTTTCATTTAAAATAATAACAAACATTTGAAGGACGAAACGTTGATTTTCACATTTATTCCACTCAATCAAATTATATTTAAAAAAACATTTGCTGTTCTAAACAATAAAGTTAAAATTGTGACAATTTTTTTGTAATTTTTTGAAATCATTAAAATAAAAGTATTGAAATGGCTAAAGCTTACATTTCAAATGTTTCGGTTCTCGATAACCCAACTAATTTTTTAAATCAATTTCAATTTGAAATAACAATGGAATGCATCGAAGATCTTGAAGATGATATAAAATGTGAAATGATTTATGTTGGTTCTTCTGATTCAATAGATTATGATCAAACATTAGATACAATATTCGTTGGACCATTATCAAAAGGAAGTTTTAAATTTATATTTAAAGCTGATCCACCAGATGGGACAAAAATTCCAAGTATTGTAATTTTTAATAAATTGTTTTGCTTCTTCAGTTTTTCACTTATTATTGTTTTGAACTAATTTTAATATGTTGATCAATTCAATTTAAATTTTACAATTCCAACTAATTTGATTCCAGACAAAGATGCTGTTGGTGTGACAATTGTCTTTATATTGTGTTCTTATCGTGAACAAATATTTGTTCGTGTTGGTTATTTTTTGAATAATGCATATACGGATACAGAACTTATTGAAACGCCACCAACAATGCCAATATTTGAAAAATTACAACGATCAATATTGGCATCACAACCACGCGTTACACGATTCAAAATTAATTGGGATAATAGTAATGATTCAGATAAATCATGTTCAGATGAATCATTCGAAGAATATCCATCACAAATGGATGATGGTGAAAATATAAATGATGCTGATGAAGCTATAGCTATGTTAGAAGATTTAGAATTGGAAGAGGATGAAACGGAGCCAAAAGTGAATGTACTAAATGCAATGTTTTTGAATAATCCGACTAACTTTTTCAATCCAATTGAAATGCAATTAACAATAGATTGTCTTAAAGAGATTGCCGAAGGCATTGAATGTCAAATGCAATTTTTATGCACACCATATTCAGATGCCTATGATCAAATATTATGTACACATAATACCGGACCATTAACTGTAGGAAGACATAAATTATTTCTTAAAGGTGATCCACCAGATGCTTTGCGTATACCCGGTATGTTTCTAAAAATATATCCTATTTCCATTCAATTAACAATTAGATTCAATAAATAATGTGAAAATTATGTTTATAACCTGCAGACTTGTATGTTGTTCGTGTTAAAAGCAGAATTTCGCTAACATTTTTATTTCGTGATCAAGAATTCTTTCGTGTTAGTTATTTCATCGAACATACCTATGCAGACCCATTGCTTAACGCTATGCCACCGCAGACACCGCTATTTGAAGAATTAACACGAAACATATCGCCACATATGCCAAAAATGTCGAGGACAAAAATCAATTGGAAAAGTTCAAAAGCATTATCAATTGAAAATAATACAAATATCACAACAACGGTTGATAGTAACCAAAGAGAATAAAATTCCGAATAAACATTCATAAATTAGCCATTTTATTAGGCTTTAGAAGACCATCCGAATTTAAATTGAACTTCAATAGCTGTTCAAATTTAAAATTGACAATTAATAGTGGTCAACATTTTTCAATGTTTTATTGTTGTTACAATCAATAACATGATTTTTAGCTATAAACTGATTTGTTAAGGCTTAGTATTTATAATAATGAAATAAAAACATTCTATATACAATATAACATTGACAAAGTCCAAATGCATTTTAGATGTCTATATGAAATTATTAATTGAATTTATTCAATTTGGCTAATATTATTTAGTATTATAGCAATTTTCTCTTATCTAGTTTAAGCAATTTTCAAACTATAAACAAATATGAAAAATACTTAACAAGTTGAGTTTTTTATGTGTGAATGTTCATTTAAAATGGAAGCCTGATCGAATTTGGTATGACTACGACTACAGTCTTGTATATCTTACGCACTTTTACTCGTTGATCGTCCAAATCGATTTTCAAAAACTTGTCGAATGATTTCGGAATTGATTGCTTCTTTTTGTCGACGTTCAGCATCACTTGTTGATGTAGGATAACGATGAAATTCAGCAAACTAGTTTTCAATGATTTAATAAGCTAGAGCTCCTGTAATGTACTAAGCATCTAAGGTGCTTCTTCCTAAAAAAAAATTTTTGAATGAAAATTCTAAATTCGTTTTTTTCATTTTTTTCGAATCTCGAAAGTTGGTTCTAAATGATGCTGATAACTTGTTTATTGATAGAATGAGCTCAAATTTTGACAAGTGACTAGAAATGTATTGTATTTTTCGTCAATCGAGAGAGATTGTTTTATTTGAGCTGCGATCTGGTTGTCAGACCATGGCCTATTGAATGATCTATTAAGCTGAATAAAAGAAAAAAAAAACGTTTTGTGTTATCTTTTAATTTATTTGCAAATACATTCATGTTACTATTTGAATATTATTTATAAATCATTTAATATATCAATTGCAAAACAAAATGCAATGTTTCACTTCTTATTTCAATAAACGCCTGACCTAAGCATGATAACTGCTTGTGATCATTTGCGGGAAAAAGATCTTTGTTATCCATTTAAGAATATTCAAGAAAATAATGAAATCTATGATTTGATGGCATATGAAAATTGCAACTATTTTTATGATGAAGAAAAACAAGTTATTATATTTCATATAAATGTGAATACATATGTATTGAATTGGAAAATCATAAATTTATGCTTAATCCATTTGAAAAATAAAAACATATAGAAAAAAGCACAAAAAAAAAAATATATAAAAATATAAAAGTTTCGAAATAATAAAATTTCCAATCGAATATAATTTCAGTGTATAAAATGTCTTCTTTATAGTAAAAAAAAAAAATGATTTAAAACATAATAAATGTAAATGATTACAGGAAAATGAATTTAGCTCTACTAAATGACGACCAAAAGTCTTTTTAAAAAAATCTCTTGTTCAACAGGTTAACATTGTCCATTTTTTCTTTCTTTCTTATTTTCTTTCTTATTTTCTTTCTTTTCTTTCCGTGCATTTGTACGTTTTAATATGTATTTTGTATATTGATCTTACTCTGATAATTAATTCTAGTGAAAAACCGTCGTCGACAAATTGTTCAAATAAATTTTAATTTTTTTTTTTTTTTTTTTTTTTTTTAAACATTAATGTACCTTTCGATAGAACAATTCAAAATAGATTGAAGAGAGATAGAACAAAGATTTTTTTAAAGACACGCATTCACCCTGTTTGTTCGATTTCAAAACTTAATTAAACGATTTTACGAGACAATTTGTTTATTATTTAATTCTATCAAATATTGATGTTTTAATCATGTCGAATATGGAATTGTATGCATGAAGTAGGAAAGAAAAAAACTAAAATTGCTTTTGATCATTGTGACGATTAATTGAATCGCGTGATAAATAAAATGAATACTTTAGCTGCGTTATGATTATGTTGCCATAATGTTGTCAGCAATCTTTTGTAGCGATAGTTCAAAGATCTGTGTCATACCAAGCTGCTGTTTGATTATCGCCTGCGGGTGGTGATGGCATTGAGTCCAATAGTTCACCAGCACCAATTTCTCCGACATCCATGTCCATTTCATACGGTGACGTTGGGCCAACTAATGATGGACTGCACAACTCAAGTCCTTGGAATGAGTCAATTGGTATCGGCAATGGCTCATATGCTAAAATGGTTCAAAATTTATTCGAAAAAAAAGAAGAGGAAATTATAGCAAATGCAAAAAGATAAGAAAAAGTAATAAACCAAACTAAACCAAATAAAATGAGATTAATAGCTATATAAATAAAAGCAAAATATCTACATGAAAAAACATTTATAAAGTCGGGAAAATTATAAACAAATGTTGAAAGGTAAAATTCATGCATATAAAATGATGTTTCAATCAAATAAGTTTTTCTTGAAAAAAAAAAAAAAAGTTAAAACGAAAATCAAGGGAGTTCAAATAATAAAATATTTGAGAAACGAATTGGTTTAATCACCTATTTTATGTTAGTTTCTTTTTGGCATTTTTGTTTTCAAAAAATCCCATTGTTTGGCATTAACTTCTCGGATTTATTCGTTGTTGGATTATTATATGATTTAGTTTAAAACTAGAATTACGTTTTTTTATGAGTTGCAATTCAGCTATGAATCAACTTTAAATATTATGACTAGACACTTGTATTAGTTTTTTTTCTTCTCTTCTGTATGTGTTTTTTAAACATAAAAGTAAAAATGATGTTGATCAGCCTTAATCAAACATTAAAATAAAAATTTTTGAAACAGTTTCTATTGTATAATTTCATTGAAATCTAAATTGCTAACTGTTTGCAGAGCTTTAATTTAGGCTGGCTTAGCTATAAAGAAAAATATATTTTGGAAAATAGAAAGAGAGAAAAAAACGGTGAGTTTTTTATAGGGTTAATTGTCTTCGGTCAGTGAAAATTTAAATCTTTTGAATATTTGATTAGTGAATTTATTGTTATTTGTTAAATTGATGTTATGGTATTTCGTGAGGATGTCTTCAAAATTATGTACCTTGTTGGAACATTCGACCACCATGTGAACTGTGAACACTCGGCGGACCTTGTCCATATAATCCCTCGTATGCTTGATCGGCTCCAAGCATGTCCTGTAAAAGAATTTCAACGTTTAGATTTGTTTATTTCAGTGGAGAGTTAGTGACATTAAACACACCTGTAGGTCAGGTCCGAGACCAATGTCATTTGGCCAAGCAGTTTCATCTCTTAGCAGTGAATTTGTTAATTCAACGGACAAACGTTTTCGATACTCTGTTGATTTGTCTTCGCTCATTCGGAATAAAATAGCTGCTGCATAAGTGGCAACACCTTCGTTACGTGAATGCAGCAGGTCTGTGAGCGGAGAAGTGGCTCCAGCAGCCTCAATCATATCAGCACTGTCTTTATCGGCGGCTAATTCACACAAAACTCCAGCAGCAACACGCTAAATAAGGATTAAAATAATAATTATTGTTTGTATTCGTTGATTAGAAGATGATAAGGATTTTTACCTGAATGTTTTCAATGTCACTTGATAGTAAAGCAACAAATGTTGGAATAACTTCTTGTTGACGTATCAAGACTTTATTGTGTGAATCTCTTGCGAGAATATGCAATGCACCGACTGTGCCTTCAACGATTTCTTCCATTCGAACACCATCAGCATATGCGCCTGGCTGTTGAGATCCATTACTTGCCATTGATGAGCGTTGCTAATTAAAACGAATAATAAACAATCAAGACTTTTCACTTGGCCGAATCAAACAATACTTACGATATCTTGCTGTGCCTTGTTCAACAAATGAATCAAACAATGGATAGCATTTTGCTCACGCAATGGCGCATGATTTGCTTGACACAATGCTAAATTGCGAATCAATCCAATAACAGCTTTAATCAATGGCCAGCGAGATGGAGGATTCAACAGTTTGACAACAACACGTATACCAAAATTAATCAAGCGAACTGCGTTTTGTGCCATTTCGGCCAATTCATGACGTGAAGTCAAATGGCGTAAAGCACAAACAGCCGGTTCGGTGATCTCTTCGCGATCGCCTGCATTGATAATTGTATTAACCAGTGCTTCGACGCCGTTCACTTGGCATACGATTTGTTTGTTGCGTTGATTATTGCATGTCAAATTCGACAAAATGCCGGCAGCGCAAGTCACGAAATTGGCATCTTGTGAACCGAGAACGTGAACCAGACTAGTCAAAAGCATATCGAGTCCATCGGTTTTGGTGGCTGCATCCGACAAATTACGCAATGTCCACAAGCAATTTTGTACCAAACGCTGCGAAGGATTAGTCAAATGCATGGCCAATGCTTGCATACCACCAGCACCGACAATGGCCGGTTTGTTGCTTGAACAAACTGAAAGGACCTTCAATACTCGAGACGTTGTCCACAAAAGTTTCTCGTAATCATTGGAACGCATAATGCGAACCAATTCATTCGGGCCGCCGGAAGCCAAAATAATCAATTTGCTCTCTTGATTGCCATAGGCAAGAATTTGAAGACAATCAGTGACGATTGCCAAGAATTTTACATTGTTACGCTGCAACAACTGAACCATTTTTTGTAGGCCACCGGCTAAGCGAACGGCCGTCTTCGATCCATCTTGATGGAGAAGTAGATTGTGCAATGTAGTAATTGCATAGAAGAGCACTGATTCAATTGGCGATGACAACAGTTTTACCAATGCCGGAATTCCGCCACTTTTAAAAATGGCAAGTAAACCTTGACGATGATGCGACAAATTATGCAAAGTACCAACAGCCCCTTTGGTCGTCTCTAAATCGTTTGAAGTCGATATAGCCTGGACGAGAGCTTGGATCATTGCATTGCTTTGCATAATTGCATGTCTGCAAAAGAAACAAAATGAGTTAAAATTATTTTAAACTTGAAAAGAGTTCATTTACATACCTAGAAGCTTCTTTGCGCGATAGTTGATGCACCATCATGGCGGCATGTGAAACGATGTAGTTGTCTTCATCGTTCAGAAGCTTAATCAATTCGGGTATAGCGTGTGTGGCCAAATCGGCATCGTCTTGATAGTTAATCAAGTTGACAACTGCATGTTTAAGCATTTGCGATGGTTCGGATAAACGTTGAACAGCAGTCGGTTGCTGGGGATCAAACTGTGTCGACGGAATATTAATTCCCTCTTCAAGTGTTTCAGGAAACATAGCAGCGCGTACGCGTTGAGAACGAGTTTGACTCAGTTGAGCATTCATATCATCGACTTGCTCTTGAGTAAAATTTTGAGTATAACCTTGGTCCATATCGAACATTAATGGATCATTTTCCATTCCATCATCTTCTTCGTGACCACTCAAAGATGGCACTTGGGTCACGGCACCTGATTGAATACCGGAATCGCAAAGATATGAATTCTGCTGCCACATCATAGTCTGCTCCTTAACAGACATCATTTCTTGTGGATGCGGATTATTGTATTGCTGATGAGGCACTGAAAAATCGAAAACAAATAAGAGAATAGATTCGTTAGAAAAATCAATAATCAAAGACATTTTCATTAAAAGATATCATTTCGACTTTTCACATTTATTTTAACATTTACGCAGAAAAATTTCAAGGCAATGGAAAGTTCAAAAAGAATTCCACTCCATTCAATACACGTTCATTAACATACATCCATGTTTTTTTTTCGAAATCCTCCGTATATATTTATGTACTCAAACACTTGATTGCGCTCGCATGTTCGTTCATATTACTATTTAATTTTACGTATATACATTTCTTCTTCATTGAAGCAATAGCAACAAGACACAACAGCTTATAGGACGATCCACCATGAAATGTTTTCCCTTACCCTCACATTGTACATTGGGTAAAGAGCAAAAAAAAAAGATCAAAGGAAAAATTGTTAGCGTTGAATCGTTATATGAGTTTTACCATCGGCTGAAATGGAATATGTTTTACCCTCGGCTATTCGCATTCTATTTTGTGCTGCCTTTCGTTTTGTGTATATCGTTGCTTGTAATGGTATTGTGCTGTGCTTTGAATATTTCATTTTTCTTCTATCGCTTGAAATTTTCTACCGCTAAAACACCACTATCACAACAATATACTTTCTCAACAATGCTTTAGAGAATATAAGAAATTATACATCCAAAATGTTTTTCTCGACAATATTTTTCAATTCACATTGAGCTGAATTCAATTTTGAAACATTTACATTGCATTAAATTGATTGAAAATGCTCAGTGCAAAATCAATAAATTGGATGTCAAATAAAAATCGTCTATTTCAAAGCATTCATTCATTTCGAATAGAACAGATTATTGTTTTATATTCGAATGTAAATCAAATCAAACACACTTGATGTTTACAAAAAGGGTACTTACTGCCTCGATTTTGAACTGGATTGTAACTCATGACCGTAAGCTAGTTAAAATGCTGGAAAATTTTAATCTGTAGAAAAAATTGATATTGTAAAGTTAGGAATTAATAGTTGTTATAACATATTTTATCACATTATTTTTGGATTTTGTAAACTAAATCGCTAACTTTCTTTTAATTATAATAGTTTTTAAAAATTATTAATTGTGAGAAACAATTTTTTTATTATTTAAAGAAGATAATTTTCTATAACATGGGCTTGTGTAACGTTTCTACGTAAAATACATCAAGTAAAGTAGATGCATTTACTGAGAGAGAAATAAACTTCAAGAGGACAGATAAGATGAGGCACATTTCAATGATTGAATAATTACAGTGTGTAAGATTTCGATTTATTATTTTTTTTTTGTTATTTTTATTTCTTTTGTCAAACTGAGTTTAGTTTGCAAAAGTTTTGAAGAACTGTATCAAATGCACTTGCCCAAAGAATATATATAAATCAATGGAATAATCATTACATTTGAACTGGAGGAGTTTGTAAAAATTGATTATTGCGACGTAATCACGTCAGTGGTGATTAATTTATGACATTTAACTGAAAAACATTTTTCATTTTTTACCCCAAAATAAATCAAAGGCATAATCATCTAAAAACCTATGTAACTAATTGGAATTATGTCGTATATACTCATCATCCCCTAGTCAAGTATTGCAATAAAGAAGGGTGTGCAAAAATGGTCGCTAATATCAAAAGCTTCAACGTTCATCAAACAAAGAATCACGTCGTCTGGAAGAATCTGTTTTTTTTTTTTCAAATATTTTCATCTTCGAATAAAAAACTGCTGCAAGTGATTGAAAAAAATGCGATGCAAGTCGAAAATAACAAAATGAAACACACTTCCAATTATAAATAAAGATCTTTAAATAACATGAATTGTACGATTGATGTTTGCTTTTTGAAAAATGCAGGAAATAACACACGCTGCTGCGAACCATGTAGTGTTGAATCATTGTTGTCGCTTGAGCATTTATTTTCGGTTATGTTTCTTTTCGTTTATTCTCTTTCATTTCGTTGTTCATGTGTATCTTTCGTAAAAACCTGTTTCTATCATGTTTCACGATACATTTAGCTGGAAGATGGTACATAGACATTGTTTCAGGTAGTGGAATCTCTTACAAGAGAGAAACTGAAATAGCAACAACAACAGCGAAAAGAATTCTTTTCTTTTATAAAATGAAATTGAATAAAATATTTCAATTTAATGAACTAAAAAGAATTCAAACATTTTTCAAAAGATGCATTGGAAAGATTCGGTTTTTAGTTGACAATAAAGAATATGACCAAATGTTCTTAAATTACTAACAAATTTGACACGGTACTTTCGTAAGTAATAAAATTGCGACAAATGAAGATTACTCATTGCATGACTTTAAAGTCATTTTTTCGAAAATATCATGTATTCATGAATTGTTCTTGAAGATGGAAATATTTTTTTTTTTTTTTGTAAGTTAAAATTTCATCGAATCTTTGAATATATAATCACACAAATTGTAAACCATCACAAATCAGTATATTTATTTATGTGTTTTATAAACAAATTGCGAGTTCGAATTAACAACAAAAGTAAATCGAGAAAATCAGAGAGCGAATTTGTTTGTGTGTATGTTATTTGTGGTTTTATTTCTCTATCTCTGTCCTATCACTGAGTTTCATTACTTCTTATTCTATTACACTGATTTATGAATGCAGCGTTTTCTCTTCTTTTTCATTCATTTCATTCATGTATAATAATTAGTCATACATTGGCTTGAACGGAATTTTTATGGCTGTGATCAAAAATGTAAAACATATTTTGTAATTTTACGCGTTAATTATTTGATTGAAATTACTGAGGAATACTTGAACATCATGAGCAAAATAAAAATAAATCGGCCATGTTTTTTTTTGCTTCGTTCATTCCGTTTACAGATCTTATATACACCGAGCACTGTCTACGCTACACACACCCTTATTCAATGTTTTATTCAGTTTTCACAACTAAACACACATCATAACAATATTTGTATTTTTTTCACCATTTTTTTATGTTATTTTCGTTAAATTCAATTTCTTACCGTTGATTTACAATTCAACAAAATCAATTGATTTGATTGTTTTCTCTTTATTTGGAAAACGTTCGGTTTGCTGAAAATTTTTCTTTTTTCTGTTTATTTCTCTTTTTCTATTTGGAATTAAAATGTGTACATTGTATTTTATCAGTACACTCACGACGTTGCACTGCTCGTATCGTACTAACATACAAAGTGAATATTGAATACAAGTCCATTCGAATGCTGCTGCTTCTCTTTCTATTCTCTCCATATTCGCGTTTCATATAGCCGCTTGTATCTGTATTGGTGCAAATATTACGCTGTACTTAAGCCAACTGTCTGTTGTGAATCATACATATGACCGAGTAGTTCTTGCGAGTGCGTTCACATAATGAAATACTGTGTGATACTCTGAATTTAATCATTGTGCAATTGGTTATTGCGATAATAAAATTATAAATAATTTACTTTTTTTTTAATAAAATATGTAGGTTATACTAAATAAATAAGAAAAATATTTGTTTTATTCTGGTTTGAATGAAGTTTTGGATAAAAAATAATTTGAAATTATAATTTCAAATCTTACT
Source organism: Resseliella maxima (assembly GCA_029041755.1). Lineage (NCBI taxonomy): Eukaryota > Metazoa > Arthropoda > Insecta > Diptera > Cecidomyiidae > Resseliella > Resseliella maxima. The sequence goes on along the minus strand of JAQOWM010000596.1, from coordinate 747,885 downwards.
AATTGGTCAATATCAAAATTCAAAATGAGAACGTAAATTTTGAAAAATGTTTTTTCCATAAAAAAATTGGAATTTTTTGTTAACGAGGCTATTTTTAATTCAAAGTAGTTTAATATTCGTTGTTGCCATCATAAAAAGAAGAAATAACCTCACTGAACCAATGCATCACTTCCACCATTATTGTTATTAACTATAGAAAATAAAATTTTAACGCAAATTCAATACTTAAATAGTTTCTGACACAAGGTTCCTTTGCTAGGGTTGTTTGAACAAAAATCCGATTTTCTAAACTTATTTTTTTGAGAATATTTCTCAAAATTTGTGAAGTTTTTTGAAAATAATTAATGCAATTTCATACTAGATAAAATCTAGGGGGATTTAACTCTCACGAATGCATACATTTTTACGATTTTTCCATAAATTTCGCGAATGCGCTTATGGACATTTACACAGTATCAACCAGTGCGCAATAATATTTCCACTTCAATTTCGACCGATTTCAAAACCATTGTAACCAAAAAGCAACGCATCAATAGTGATAAATGTTCAATTTCCGCTCTATACTGTACAACACAAGTAGTTTTAATTTATTTATTTATTTATTTATTTATAATTTCGCCAAAACTGGCTACACTGAGAGGATATATGAGACAATGCTCATCAACTATCGTACACCAATACTAAAATTATCATCAGAGAATTAACATTTGCAATAAAAATTTACAAAGAGCTAAAATTTAACAATTTTTAGATATTACATAACAATTTATCATCACTTAAACTACTAAAAGACGCAATAAATTCCCTTCTTGAGCTTGAGTTGAAGTATAAATTAGGAATTAAATTCGCATATTTGCACATTTGAGGTATTTGAGATTTGACAGCCAAGCTCATTTGTTTGTCCATAATTTTGACAAATTCAGGACGCCGAAGATTGAAATTGTTTGAATTGATTTGAAGATCTGTCCGAATCGAAGCGCAATTTGCTATTCCGTTCACAATGTCATACATAAGAAGAAGTGACGAGTTCACTCTTCTTCGGAGCAGCGATGACATATTTAAAGATTCCAGCCGATTTTTGTAAGATGAAATTTTGTAGTTATTGTCGGCAGAAGGATACTCCTTAAGAGCAAACATTGTGAAATTTTTCAGAATTTTTTCAATTTTAATTTTGTGAACTTTGTAGTATGGCATCCAAACTACGTTGCAAAATTCGAGATGCGATTGTACAAGCGCAAAGTACAATGACTTCAATGTGGGGACATCTGATAAATCTTGGCAAAATCTTTTGATAAAACCAAGAGATGCCATGGCTTTTGACGAAATCGCATCAATGTGTTTGGTGAATAAGAGTTTCTTGTCCATGATTACACCAAGATCTTTGTGTTCATTAACACGATTAAGAACGAAGTCACCAAGTAAATAACAAGAGTTGATAGAAGATTGCTTTCTGTTGAAGGTTAGGACAGCACATATGTCTAAGTTAATTTGACGAATAAAAGCTTTCTCATCAATGTTAGATCATTGACTACCTAAAGTGGATTACTTCTTGAGAAAAAGGAAGCTGGACACATTAGAAAAAACTAATTTCTTGATTATTTATTCTCGTGATGTATAAACGTTCAAGAAATCGAAAACATTAAGAAAAACATATGTGAGCACTGGAATGCACCATGGACATGCAATGGAATGGAATGGAATGAAAAAAAAAATATTAGTTCAATCATGATACATATCCATGAGCTACTTTAGAAATGCACTGGATTGCTTTTTACTAGATGGACAGAATCAGCGCAGAAATCAGTCGTGTGGATTGCAATCGCATTTAGATTCATTTAACCTCTATTAAAAGTGAGCAAAATAATTCAAGAGAATCATGTTCACTTGTTTTTGCCACTTGGTGACATTATTATTCTCTCTCATGTTAGCTTATGGTTACGATAATTTATTCGCGCGATTCTATTTCATAAAAGCATTCGTTTCCTTATGAAATCATGCATTTTGTAATATTGACAAAATCCAAGCCAATAGAATTGAAATACTTCGTAGACAAAGCTGCAAAAGATAATTGATATTTCATATGAAATGTAAGATATTGATATTGATATTGATATTTTGATAATCAATATGGCAATATACTAGACTGCATTATCTCTCCTGTGATGTTGGCATATAAGTATGGCCACTGGCAACAAAATTAATCACAAAAATGGCATTCAATATTATGGCACACTTTGAATGTAAGATATAAATCAAATTATCAATAATAATTAAACTGACCAGCATTTTTACAGGGTGTTTCATATAACAGGGCCACTACTCAGGAGTATTAATATCGAATTTCTTTTGCTACTATCGTTTAGAGGCGACTAAGATAAGAATTTCTTTCGGAGTGGATTTTTGATTTTTCCCTGTGGGGTTGAGGGGGAGGGTTTTTTTTCAAATTTTTGCAAATAAACTCAAAAATAAGTTCGAATATGTAGATTTTCATGGTTTTATGGTATTCTTGGAGTCTTTCTCCACAAGATAGAACACATTTTCGATTGTTTGAAATACAAGGGGGGAGGCAAAGGGGTGATGAAAATTTATATATTCCTCTTCATATTTTTCGATATTGTTTCACGTAAATCAAATTTTTCTTAACTCTATCATGTTCATCGATTCCTATTCTATATAAGATAAAATCATTTTCAGATCATTTTTATCTGATTTTTTTACCCAATTTTTCTATATATTTGAATTTTTTGTAAGGAAAGTGGTCCGACAACCTCTATTTTCCTTGTCTCTATCGTGTTCTTTGAGTCCGCCTCTACAAGATACGACAGATTGCAGATCTTTGGAATTTCTTCTAGGCCGGCCAAGGCCAACCTTTTGGCGGCCGACTCGTCTTTTTCACTTTTTGCGCATTATTTCGAAATTAAACTGAAGTTAGTAGTGTTTTCTTCACTTTATCATAATGTACGAGTCCACTTCTACAAGATAAGATAGATTATGAATCATTCCATTTATATTTTGGGCCGAAATTTGAGCCGCTAAGCCGTCAACTAATTCTTTCAATTTTGGAGATTTCTTCATAAATGAAATCAATTTTTTGTGGGTTATTTGCATGGTTTGTACTCTCTGAACTCCTGTCTATAAAATAGGCTAGTTATTATTTTTAATTCAAAGTAGTATTTTTTTTTTAATTCATCGTAAATGACAAGGCAATTAAATATATGTTTACATGTTTCTATTATTCACATATGAAATAATATAACAAAATATTTATTTGTGTGTATGTGTGTACATGTATGTTGTGTATGTATGTGTTTATGAAAATAATAAAAAAAATAAGAACTTTACCATTTAAATTGACATATACCTAGTACGTATCTACATACAATTTAAATCAAAAACACATATTCAGACCAGAAAAGAAAAAAAAATTTCAATTCGGTTCTTATAATTGTATTTTTTTATTGAATGCAAAATAACATTTGAAATAATTTGTCTATAATTAATTTTCAACCATTCTTCTCATCTAATTAGGTATACATTTTTCCCAATAAAAATATCTTTCTTTTCTCGTTTGATATATTTTATTCATTTGCATCAACGACAATTAGCATTAAACAAACTCAATATTACATACGTGTTTTTGCAATGTTCGCACTAACACATAAAAGTGAGGTTAGTTGCCATATGTATTTGACATTTCTACTTTCGAAAATCGCACAAACATAAAACTTCAATAAAATAGGCTATAAAAAGTCAATAACAGATTTTGTGATTAAAGAATAAACGAAAACGAAAACTCTTCGATTTTCACAATTTTAAATAAAATAATGAATGATACAATAAATTACGAATTGTGTTGGGCTTTTAGTTTTCCAGGTGATAAAGTATTTTGCCTACGATCAGGTGATAAGGTATTTATTTTAAAAAAGAAATTCCAATATCATTGATTGGTTAATTTGAATTTATTTCAAAACAACAGACAAATTTGGGAAATGCTGAAAATGAAGATGATGGCGAATGAGATTTGAAATAGCCAGTTGATTCGAGCACTGAGCCTTTCCATAGATTTTGTTGTTGTATTTGAATAGTTCGAACTCTCACCACTTGCATTCACAATGCAAATCTAATGCGCTTGAGTGTGGCGCTGTTTGTGTGTTGTTCGGTGAAGGCTCAGTGCTTGAGTTGATTGGAACAGTAATCACACATTTTTCAAATTCAAATATTTATACAAAAAAGGATTATTCTATTTATATGTTAACATTTCCGGTGATTTCATTCAAATACATTTGTTGGTATGTCACTCATTATGTCATTGCCATTAGTCAATAATTAAATAATTTAATGCCATATTTTTATACGGATTACTACAAAATTACTATAGTAGTGCACAAAATCTGCGTATGTTTAATATCATATTAAAATTCAATATATTATCACATATTGATAATATGTGCCTTTATAAAAAAAAATTTCGCAAATATTTGCTGCTATTAGTTTTAGTGCTCAGCCCATAGCGTTAAAGTATCTTTGTTTATTCAATTGATTAATTTTATTCATTTATTTTTAATTGCAGTGTTAATGTTGATGAAAATAATCCAGATTAATGTCATATAATCGATCAAATACTGAAAAAAAGTACAATAAAATGAATAAAGAGAGATTAATTAATCATGTTGCTTGCAGCGCAACTGGTGGCGAAAAAGGAACTAACACGGATTTAGGCAGCTCCCCATTTAAAATACATCATGAGAGTTTCTGAAAACCGTGTTTTTATACTAGTAATGAAATCAAAATATTCAACAATACTTCTAATAAAGGATTATCATAGACACAGAATAAATATTTATCCACAATGTTAGTGTATATAAATGCTGATCAGTTTAATTATTATTGATAATTTGATTTATATCTTACAATCAAAGTGTGCCATAATATTGAATGCCATTTTTGTGATTAATTTTGTTGCCAGTGGCCATACTTATATGCCAACATCACAGGAGAGATAATGCAGTCTAGTATATTGCCATATTGATTATCAAAATATCAATATCAATATCAATATCTTACATTTCATATGAAATATCAATTATCTTTTGCAGCTTTGTCTACGAAGTATTTCAATTCTATTGGCTTGGATTTTGTCAATGTTACAAAATGCATGATTTCATAAGGAAACGAATGCTTTTATGAAATAGAATCGTGCGAATAAATTATCGTAACCATAAGCTAACATGAGAGAGAATAATAATGTCACCAAGTGGCAAAAACAAGTGAACATGATTCTCTTGAATTATTTTGCTCACTTTTAATAGAGGTTAAATGAATCTAAATGCGATTGCAATCCACACGACTGATTTCTGCGCTGATTCTGTCCATCTAGTAAAAAGCAATCCAATGCATTTCTAAAGTAGCTCATGGATATGTATCATGATTGAACTAATATTTTTTTTTTCATTCCATTCCATTCCATTGCATGTCCATGGTGCATTCCAGTGCTCACATATGTTTATCTTAATGTTTTCGATTTCTTGAACATCAAATACATCACGAGAATAAATAATCAAGAAATTTGTTTTTTCTAATGTGTCCAGCTTCCTTTTTCTCAAGAAGTAATCCACTTTAGGTAGTCAATGATCTAACATTGATGAGAAAGCTTTTATTCGTCAAATTAAAACTACTTGTGTTGTACAGTATAGAGTGGAAATTGAACATTTATCACTTGGTTCATTACTATTCACAGCCATTGCCATTGATGAGTTGCTTTTTGGTTACAATGGTTTTGAAATCGGTCGAAATTGAAGTGGAAATATTATTGCGCACTGGTTGATTTCATTGTAATCAAGAATCATTTCATTTGAAAATTACATTTTTTTTTAGATTTTCATGGTGACATTAAGGATGCATCAAAATGTATGACTTCATGAAAATATGTAATCCCAATTATTTTATTCAATCGATCTGTTTCCTGTAAATTTCAAATTCAATTTCATTCTATGATTGAAGATTTTTTTAATTCCTTAAAATAACATGAATTTGATTCTTATTTCTTGTTCAAATGTATAGAAAAATCTGTAAAAAAGCTATACGAGTATATTTACAACTGTAAATATTCAAACATTCTTACACTGTCGAGCTCATGGGGGTTCACGACCAAAAATTCAAAGGGGTCTCCAGAAGTCTATTCTATCCTAGGGGGATTCAACTCTCACGAATACGTACATTTTTACGAATTTTTCATAAATTTTGCGAATGCGCTTATGGACATTTGCACGGTATTAGCGGTAATACATTATGAGAGTTCCTGGAAACCGTATTTTTAGACTACTTTCATTTTTTCTGATTTGATTCATTATGTTACACAATAATTATGCTCGTGCTTATTTATTTGTTTGTCTATCCGTTTCTTTATGATATTCAAATTCCGAATTAATTGGATTGTTTTTACGTAAACAATATAATAAATTTTAAATTATGCAATAAAAATGTTAACGATAGATTTTCTGCATATTGCGTGCTATTCGTAAACCATTAGAATCTTCTGACGAAAAATGAAAAGTCAGTGGGGAATATTATCATTGCGATACAGGTTTTTCAGTACAAAAACTAAATGATGAAAAAACTATTTATTATGAAATGAAGGTAATCGGTTAGTTTTGTGAACCTTGGACCACTTCCATTGGTTTTTATTTGAATTGAAGTGAAATGAATTTGCTGAAATGTGAATGAAAAACCTTGAATGCAAGATTCGAAGTTCCGTTTTGATGAAAAATTTGGTTCATTGAAATACGCATTTCCCGATTAAAATTGATTGAAACAACAAAATAATAGTAAATTGTCAAATTTAGCTCATGCATGTCTCGAGTTATAGAGTTTTTGCAATGAGTACATTAAATATAACTGTAAGAAATCCTTGATTCAAATAAAAGTCTTCATGCAGAGCAAATTGCATTATTGTATTCTAGGGGTTTGACATAATGTCGATTTTTACATATAAACTTACGAATTTGATATTTAAATTATAATCGCTGAATGAAGAACTAGGTTTCTATTAAATACATTGATTGAGCACAATACTTATGACAAAATAGCTCTCCGTTTCTTTTTATCTTAACCCATTGGCATTTTTGAATCTTATTATTTTCTTTTACTGCTGAGTTTGTATTACAATTAATTCAATGCCCCAACAAATTATGTATTATCTCAACGATTAATATTTTCATACATTTAATAGAGTAAACTATTTGATTTTCTTATATTAAATTGAACCATTTAACTTTTTATATTTTAAAGATGCGATTCACATTGAATCGTTTCATTGTATTGTATTGGCATGATATTGAAATCTAACTTTGAAAGTTTTTCACTACTTACAGTTAATGTACTCCTTCCACAATGTCTCAATATACAACAACAGGTGGCTATCGCCATGCTTCTCTTGTTAATTCTATGTTCAATGTTCAAATGGAGAATGATTTTTTTTATATTTACTATTATTATTGCTGATAATAACATGAAATGTCTTTTATCACATTGTATTACGAAATCGTTATTGATTTCAAATCACAAAAAATCATAATAAAAATATCGACCAATTTCAATGAAAAAAAAAAAAACTCATAAATGCGGTTAGCTCTTTGATTTTGTTTTATATTCAACGTGCCAATAAAGGAACTTTTTACTCCTTTTGAAGGGATATTATGAATATTACAAAATCAAAAATAAAAAAAGAATGAAACAAATACAAATTTGAAATTAAAAAATGAGTGAAAGTAAATAGTAAATAGTAAACAATGAAAAGCGGTATCCAAACGAAATTTCTATACTCTCTTCCAGTCCATTCAATTATATTGTGTTGTGAATGCGCATGAGTTTATGCATTCACTACGGATGAATGTATATATACGGCATTCCCCAGTAAATAACAGTGTACTTATTCCAGCAATTGAATGAAAAGCACCCAAACAGAATATTTGATGATCAACACAGCACCCTTAATTCACAAAACATTGAATCAACCACAGCACAAACATCAGTATTATGCTGAAGCTCAAAACAAACGGAAGCTTTTCATCATTTCACCAGTTGCAGTTAAGATGAAATCTATCGCATTTCGTATATTTGAACACATCAAATATTAACATAAAATCAATCTAAGTTCCTTAAATTATATCAAGTATTAAACGATTGTGAATCGAAACAATATTTTTTGAATAAAAAATTGAACTTGTACATGTGTTTTATCGAATGAATAATAACAATGTTTGATTAATCTGGTGAATGATGATCTAGAACTATTAGATTTTATAAATATTTCTGAATTTGGTTGAAAAAAGAAAATGAATTGTTTGTGCAAAAAAATTCTAAATACAATGAGAATAAAATAAGAAGAAAAAATATAAATATTGTGAAAACTTTAAACGTTCGGCAAAGCAAAAATGGATAAAAATTAAATGTGAAGTCCGAGCAAAACAATATGGTAAAACAAAAAGTTTATAATTAAACCAAATATCAAAACGGCCAATTACTGTTATGCATCAGAATGCTTCGAGTCATATGGTGATAGGAACCAAAACTGTCAAAAGTCATAAAATGGGTCGATGTCATTTTAAACAAATTAACACTTTTAAAGTTTAACAGCTAGTTTACACATGAAAACATAGTGTGTTGGAAAGAAACTCTAAAACGTGTCAATGAGTAAAAATTTATGTAAGTGTTCTTAATAAAATCAACTGATCAAACTGAAAAATTTAAAATTTGTACGGCGTAGTTATGTGTTACCACTCTTACTTATTCACTTAAAATAAATTACATTTGATTTGATACAGTTGACTCGTCAGTGCATCGTTGTCATTAGTTAAACTTGACCATTTGGCACATTTCAAAGACCTTATGAGATTGCATTGTAATTAACTTCAATTGATTTTATTCTCATATTTGCGGCGAACCATTGTCTAAACCCCACAGAATCAAAAGAAATAAAAATGCAAAAGATGTTATACAGAAAAACATAGACATACCAAGCAAGTATATACAATATTCTTTAATAGTGTTAAGGCTCTAAACAATTAATGCATTTGTTTGACGAAAATTAAATTTGACAAAATGATGTTTTCAGGTATATGTTCAGAATATATTGATTTGTTTTGTATAGTTTCAAAAAGAGAAATATTTCTTATATAAAAATTCGTCTAAACAGTTTAAATATCGTTCTGATTTCTTCCATTTGTTATGAATTTAAATAAGAAAAAAGAAAAAAAATCGTAAATGTATGTGAAGTGATTTATATATTAAAGAAGAACTTTCACTTAAATGATTTAGAATCCATTCAAAATTCCAAACTTAATTTATGTTTAATAGCTTAATGGGAAATATTATTTAGATTCCGGTATTTGAAAGGCCTTGCAAATAGCGATCAAAATGTGTTTGTTATTTATCAAATGTTGAAATACTTTTACAACAATGAAAATTAAGATATCCAATGTAAGATGAATTTCACTGCGGTCTTTGAGGTTCACATAGACGGTGTCGTAAATTGTACGTGTTTGACACCCTGAAAAAGGAATAGTTTTTGAACTGCATTAGGTAAAAGAGAAATGAATTTTTTTTTTCATTATACTATAAAACTATAAGATTTACGCATAAGTTAGTTGAAATATTCATTATAAATTTGATTCTCTAGTAGTTCAATACATTTATGTGATGAATGAAGTATTGTTGAATATTTTGAAATGATACATATGCATATTTTTCACTGCTTGATTTTGAAGAAACATTACAAAAATACAATTTAGTAAAAAAACAATCTCAGATCTCTCTTGTTACATTATTTAACTTTATGATGATTCTTCTTCACAAATAATAACAAAAATTTAGCATAGATTCTAGTTAGTTTTTGTGTACATTATAGAAACTAAATTTGACAACTCAATTAAAAAGAAGTAAACCAAAATGTTGAAATGTTTGTCGTTTCGATCAAAAACTTTCGAATAATATGATGAAAAAGCCAGAACAAAACTTTAAAGGCAACACATGTTTGCTGAAACACTTCATCAGAGGAGAGAAAAAAAAAATTGAATTTTGAGGGTGAGAAAAGCAAATCGCAGAAATATTCACTAAACTTTTACACCATTTGCATATTCCATTTTCTCCTGTTGAATTTTTTATAAGAGTCGGAAATAACAACTTGCTCCGAACACAGCGTGTTACGAGCAAATACGGATTTCCGTTAAACATAAAACGCTATAACTTCTTAATTACCGATAATTAAATATTTGCTGCAACATCAAAGTTGTTTATGGCTTGTTGTACCTCAACCGCAATTCATTAATGTATATGTTATACAAATATTTGATAGATACATCATTGCACATTGATTTACCATTTATTTAATTGATGGTTGCTTGAATGAATCATGAAAACAATGTTTGATTCGGCATTGAAGATTCAAATTGAAGGCCAAACATGCTCATTAAATCTTTAACCGACCATTTTGAAAACAAAAAACCGAAAGAAATTTTTCAAAGCAACCGAAATAAACAGCTGCACAGTTTTGAAAAGTGTTAAATTATTCGCTCAATATATCCATAAATCAATTTTTCATTTGCTTTTTAAATAGAAACACTTAGTTGTGAACTTCCATCGCTTGAAAAGTGCTTTTAATAAATAAAGTCTTTTCGCGCTCAAAAGGACTTCCCTTTCAAGTAATTTTAAATTTATATTAGAAACAAAAGTTTAGATCATCCGATAGCATTACACAAAAATATGGTCCTCATCAATTCCAAAGCATTCCTCAAAACTAGATTCATCTTTGACTTGAACTTTTGATATTCATACTAATGGACTTGAAAATAAAACTCGTTCATTTTTTGTGAAAATGAAAATTGAATAATTCAATTGTTTCATTCACTAATTTATAGGCATCATTTACATTTTGTTCGAACAATAAAACGGGATGCATTAGCAACTGAAACAAAATCTATGTCGACGCTTTCAATATATTGTACTTTTTGGCTGCCTAAAGCGTTTTTTCTCTTAATCATTATTCTTATACAAATGCACCGAAATTCCAATTTTTTGCAAAAGCTCAATTTGCCATATTATTTCAAGTTGAAATTTCATATGGAATTCAAATACGAAAATAAATTGAGAGTCTAAATTCGAGACTATGTCTACTGTGTTATCTAATATAATTATATTGAAAATGCGAATTTATAATGAAACATTGCTATCAATTCAATTTTTCGTCTCTTCTTGATTTTTGTGAAAAGAGTTCTTTGTGAAAATCATTATATGGTATTCGTTTACATTAAATGTCAAATTTCTTGTTCTATAGAAAGTTGAAACCAACACAATGCCCAAAGACGTTTTAAAACCATTGTAAATAACAATTATCATTCAGTATCAGCCAATAGTGATCAACATTAAAATGGTTTTAATATTTATATTTTAAATATAAATTGGTTGGTGTTTCATTTAAAACGCTTATGGAAATTAGATCCAACTGACCCACTTGAAAAAAGATGATCCGAAGGAATAATATATTTAAGACAAGCTTGAATACATATGAAAATTTAAAAAAAAATCGCCACCTTGCAAATTGAAAGTAACATCAAGAGTAACACTAAAAGATGTTTTGTAGGTTCCATTAAGAAATAAAGCCAAATAAGATTATATGAAGCTCGGCATTCTCTTTTGTGAATGAAAAATTACAAATAAAAAAATATCGGAATATGACACGTTAACACATTTAGAACGAAAAGGGCATGTTTGTCACACCAAACCCGGCAAAGTTGCAAGTTTCACAAAGAAATTCTTAAATACCGTTTGGCATTTTTCCAAGAATGTTATTAAACAACTAAAATGGAAATTTATTTCACATTCGATGCAAATCCTATGCGTTAATTCGTTTGTATCATACCTAAATGAATTTAATTTTTCTTCGGACGTTAAATCTGATCACAATGGAATGAACAAAACGGTTTCCTTTTTAGTCATTATTTTGATATACTGTGTATTATCATCAGTGTTGTGATTTGGTAAAAGAGGCTTAGTTCATGATGGAATTTCACATTTATTAAATTATTTGAATGGCATTGTAATTATTCAATAAACTGCCTTTTAAGTTCAAAATCAAAAATCCATCAAGTAAGAAATTCTTCATCATTTATTTGTTTTCATACAAAACGCTGAATACTTTTTTATTACAATGGCTTTCAGATTTTTGGTTGCCTTAGGCAACTTGCCTATCAATTTTCAATATAGTTCCATAAAATTTGCTCATGGATACTTTTATAAACAAAATATTTTTTTGTGATGTAATGTCATTATTGTTTTTGAAAAAAAATCAGCGAAGAAAATTTCAGAAAATAGAAAAACTAATTACCGAACAGCATAAAAAATTTGAATATTTTTCAAAGAAAAATGACCTTTTAGGTGGATATGAGCAATGTGTTGATGCCTAATTAATTCAAGTGAACTCATGTACATGCACATGAACAACAAATGCCATTCTCACTTATCAGTAAGTTATGAAAGTCCTTTCAGGATCAATGTAGGCGGTGTTATTTTTTGTGAGCTCTTTATGAAAAATGTGTTACACTGCGTAATTTATATAATGTTAATTTAGCTAAAGTGTTATGTATAATGATAATTTATTTGAAGTTTTATCATTTGTCTCTGTAAGTCCCCATTGAAACTGAATCACTGATTCTTGAGAAGTAACTTTGTTTTGTATGCGATAAAATAAAAAGCAAGAAAAATTTCGATGTTATGTAATATTGTCAACATATTACTGTGGTCTATGTATTATTTGGTAGTGTCATGGTCCATAACTTATGGACACGCAACGCTAAAATATATCTTTCATATGTGTTTTTTTGGTCATTTATCGTCTAGGTTCTGTCTATAGAGAGTACTTCCATATATAAAGCGGCATAGTATTACTTTTGAAGCAGATCAAAAATCATTCAAGTGTTTATTCTTTTATATTTCAACCATGGCTCCAAGCTAATCAATCTCTAGTTTCACTGTATTATTAAAATTGATTCTGACCTACACGAGATATCTGTAACAATACTATTTCATGCTATTCATAAAATGTTGGGATAAACTGGTAAAATCAGTTCAAAGAAAAAGTGTTTATCTCCTTTGGGTATTTAATATTGCAATATGTGATGTCTATGAAAATTCTATTCTTTTATTTTATTTGAATTGACCGCCAATAGGCCATAGTATTTAAGTTTAAATAAACATCAAATCCCTAAAAATAAAATATCCGTTTCGTTTGAAAAAGATTTTGAAAACATGTATTCATTTAAGCAATAAAAATAGAAACAATGTACAGAATAAATTATTCTTTTATGCCTAATATGAGTAAGCTCAAATGTGCTTAATTCATCAATTTTTTTTAATTTGTAGAAATTCACTTCTCTGCAAAAACTGTTCAATGAATATATCATTTTATCGAATACAAACCACAAAAACATGTATATTGAATGAATACTATTCATTAGCGTATCCCAAATTGGTTTTTCTATTCACAATTATACGATTGATTATATATTTTTTGTCGAAAACGAACAAAACCAACTGTTTGAACGCTATTTATTTTCTATCCCTGAAGCTTATCAATATCATTTAATAGTGTTCTAAGTCAAATATGAGAACAGACAACGATAACATAATGCTTGTATACCAAATCAAATGAAATAACGCAGAAATTCGCATAACAACAGCCCATATTGTCAATTAATGTTCAATGTTTTCAATAATGCGTGTTGCTGTGCGCGGCTTGAATATATATTTCATGTTTATTTATTGTAAATTAAAGCGAAATGATCGAATTTTCATGAAAAAATGTCCAGGCAAAATTTGAACAAACATCTATATTATATAAAATATGTAGTGGATCTTTGAAAATTCCGAAAATGAATCGCATTGCATTCGAACGAAATAACATTTCATCTCTAACTGGTTTCAAAGTTTTGCATTATCGATTCCGTGATTCATTCCATCAACCATGTTTTATCTATTTACAATCATGTTTGCGTTGAAACACCTGCTGTCAATTTTATGACCAATATGCACAGAAATTTCGAATCGAATGAACATTCCATTTGGAGGAAAAATACGAAGTTATCTAGATACTATGTGATCAATTTTATCAAGCAATAAAAATTGATACGCCATCATACGACAAACACAAATAACAAACCAATTCAGTTTTTATTAAAAATTTTAGGGTTCTGTTGGGTTATACACCCAATCACTTCTCTCGACTTTTCATTGGAACAATATATTTGTATTTAAATGTAATTTTTGTTTGTTATGTTTTATCATGGATAGTACCGAAAAATCGTACATTTTTTTAAATTTTAAAAACATATTTGAAAATTACTATTCCAAACCATATTAAAAATGCATTCAGATGAGGTTTTTAGAGTGAAAGAAATCACAAAAATTTAAAATAGTTCAGCAAATTCAGTTTCTGTGCTAAGTATTATATCCATGTGTATTTTTTTACCAAGATAATATTGAATACGATTTGATAGTACAAATGGAATACATATATGGAATCTACACTAGGGTGTTTCTCATATCTAAAAATAAAAAAGGGAGTATTCTCAATTAAAAGAGCTCAAAATTGAATGTTAATTGCCCATATAAACACAGCCAAGCGATTGATATTCAGACTTCCCGAAATAAAAAACGGTCTATGTAAAATTGCAATTGTCAAATATCAATTACTACACTGTGTAATGAACTGATTGCTTACCTTCAAAATCACCCGAATGTACTTTTTCTTATCCATAAAATCGATAAGACTAGAGTCACTAAATCAACTCAGCTTCACGTAATATACTATTACATTAATTTGTTTTAAAACATTGATCTTGATTCTAATTTATTCGTTGATTGGAACCCGATGTGGATAAATAAGCTGTTGAACGGTGAAGTTCTGATGCAGAGCAATTCCAAGCAGTTCACAATGTCCCGCAAAGATAAACACAAACAAAAAAAAATTTCATTTTTATAACAGAACTGTTTGCATCACCTTAGTTTGAAATTTAATCAAAAAATTTGAATCGAATTACCTCTGTACATGATCAATTTCGCGGCTGGAACATCTTTTTGCCAAATAGTTTTCAGAATTGGATGATTTGGTTCATCAAAAAAGTATTCGGGAATGAATCGCGAAAAGGCGTTGAACAACGTCGTTATTCATATCGTATGCCACGTTTTGTCCGTCCGTCCAAACAAAATGTGTCCGAGGAAAAAACGGACATTGTCGTGTCCTGTCCGTCCGTCGGTTTCGGACATTTTCATTTGCGTCCGTTCGTCCGTAATTTGGTTTCGGACAGGGGCGTATTTAGCGAATTACTTATCTGAGGGTGCTCATATTTCACCCAGTCAAAGCTGACCCCAAAAAACTGGTCCCAACTGGTCTCGATTGTTAGAAAACCATTTTTGGACCAGTTGGGACCAGTTGGGACCAGTTGGAACCAGTTGGGACCAGTTTTTTTCCTCAAAATTCTTCTTTTTTATGTTCTATCTATGTACAAATTTGATTCTGGTTGAACAAAATAATAATAAAATCGATTTTCAGTCAATAATTTGAAATAAATAAAAATAATTGCCAATAATTACCAGCATGGCAGCAATTTTGTCACTCACACGATTTGATTCTATATATTTGTCGAATCCTAAACGGGTGTACTTGTCCGTGGTATAGACATCTTTGGCATTCTTCAAAATTCTTAATCGATGTGTATTGTAGTCATGATAATTGCTTCTTTTTGACGATGGCATTCTTTCGTATCGGGTGGGATTGTTTCGGACATTTTCTTCAAATTCGACAAAATGACGTGTTCATTGCTTAGCTTCCTTGTCACGAACATGTTGCTTGGTGAACAAATGATACTTTTTACTGCTAATTTTGTAGTTCATCTTTGGAAAAATCAAACAAAACAATGAAAATTAAAATAAATATATTCGATTGATTCACATACAACAATAAAATTCATTAAGAACATTCACTAACCTCTTTTCCACTGCCAATATGTCGTCAAACAGTACATGTTTTCATACCAGGGTCTAAACCAATTTCATACACGAAATATCCATCCAAATATCGTTGTTTCACAATTCTATCGTCGATCAATGGCTGTAGTTGATTTTGCGATACGTTATACAAAACCGATGCGGCAATTCCATCGCTGTAAATAGTACACCAAAATTCGTTTTTTCCGTTGACGTTCGAGTTTTGGTAAATTGAATATTTCATTGAAATAATGTTCTTTGTTTGCTGTAACATGGCCAACCATATGCTTAGCTTGAAGGCCAGGCACTTTCGGGAGAATTTTCAATTCGGCCATCATGCGATAAAGAACATCTCCATCAATTTGGATGTAATTGCGCATATGTGAACCAATCGGTATGACTGACAAATTCTTGAATTTGGGAATTTGTATTTCATTGGTGTCAGCCCAAATATGGAATTATTCGATTTGGCGTTGCATGTGCAACCACATTGGCAATGATTCAAACCAATTGTATTTTGTGTCTCTGGTGATATCGTCATCGTTGGTCCACCGATTTCTCTAACGTATTGTAACAGCATGTTCCGTTTGATAATTCGATCATTGTTACGCCGAGTTGAATCATATCGTCTGATGGCCCAATTCACGGCATTTTTCATATCATTTTCGTCGAAAACAATTGAACCATCAGAAACAACATTAAACTGCCATGATTTCAATCGCAAAAATGCACGCAGCCGTTTTTGTCTGTGGGTTGTTAGATTTTTCGTCACATTTCTGGCGTACGATTGAAATAAATTTTTGAATTGGTTTCCAAAATAAATGTTTTCCGGCCATCTAAATTGGTTACCGTCTCCCAGGAGAAACTGAAATTCCCTGTAATTTTGAAGCATGGCGAAAAAATAATCGGTGATGATGTGATCGCGCGTCATATTCGTCCAAAAAACTCTAGTCGCCTGTTTGAAACCCATGGTCATACGCCTCATTCATTTTTTGCAGGAATAGAAGTGATGCCAATTCTGCAATTGTCGTTGACTCAACACTTTTATTAGTTATTCATTTGATGATAGGATCGCGTAATTCCTCAGGCAATTCCGGATTAATAACTATCGGCACACTTATTTTGATTGTAATAATTCAAATAATATATAAATAATTTTGTGTTTTCTTCATCATCATTTGCATTTTCATCGACTTTGTTCTTTTTCCATCGTGTCCTTTTTGCCCCCTGAATGCGTTGCGCTGGTTTGCTTCTACCCATTTTAATCTATTTCACACCAAGAAAGTAGAGAAAAAAATGCATTAAATAGCTTTGAAAAAACTTTTTGGAAATGAACACTTTGCAAAATCACATTTCAAAATTATGTCACTTTCGTCTTACCTCGATCAAATCTCCAACTAAACTGACTGATTTGTTACGAAAATCAGCTTGTGATGAGTTTTTGGTGCATCGAAAATTTTGCACATGTTATGTTATTCTTATTATTAAAAACAGAAACCAATGCAAAATTAGTGATAAAAACCGTTCTTCGTTGTGAATCAAACATGATATTGAAAATTGTATAAATTCACTTTCTGAAAGTAGCATTATTAAAATGACTGACAAAATGAAATGCATTGTGTATGCATTTTAAACAAAAACTTATTCACAGCTGAATTTCAGAATATTCACTATAGGAAAGAGAATTCACATATTTATTAACCAATGAAACACAAAAATATTGAAAAATGTCGAATATGCCGATCATTCGTATTCAAACCATAAACAGTCAAATGGTATTTGGTTTCACATCGAGTGAAATGTCGCAAAATACGCAGCATAAAAATGGCATATCAAAACATACATTGAAATGAAATGTTATGCTTTTCAAAACATCTTACATACCCTGCCGTGCAAAAGTTTGGACACAATGCGTGTTTTTCATATAAATTGACGTTTTTTGTTGCTCAAAAATTATATGAAGATGTAATTTTTTTCTTTCAACTTCTATAGAAGAATTTTAGTTCTAACTAAAATCTTCATTTTCTTCTCAGAATAGAAATCTGTACCATGACTCCTTTATGGACTTTTTCGGCCATATACCTGGAAATACCGAAAAATGGCCATTTTTATATGTAAATTTAATCGAACATTTTTCTGACTTTTTAAAGTTCTTAAAGGAGTCACGATACAGATTTCTATTCTGAGAAGAAAATGAAGATTACAATTAAAACTAAAATTCTTCTATAGAAGTTGAAAGAAAAAAATTACATCTTCATATACTTTTTGACCAACAAAAAACATCAATTTATATGAAAAAGACGTGTTGTGTCCAAACTTTTGCACGGCAGTGTACATAGAAGTGCCGAATGTGCAAATACCACGGGATTATATGGGTGAGAGCAGCGCGTGTTGTGTTGTATTGTGTGTATTGAACATATTGTATACATTAAGATGAATTTCGTTTCGGGAAGTCTGAATATCAATTGGTTGGCTGTGTTTATATGAGCAATTAACATTGAATTTTGAGCTCTTTCAATAGAGAATATCCCCTTTTTAATTTTTAGATATGAGAAACACTCTATCTAGAAGTTAACAATAACTCAAAAAGTGTGAATAGTTATACTTATATTTATTGGTATATTTATTGTTTACGGGTCATTCTATCCATAATATTGATTTTTCTTTACTATATTGCATTATTAAATGGAATTTGAATAGAATTTATAGTCATTCATTGTAAGTTTTACAATCTTTTGTTGTAGGCCACTTATCATCGTCTGTGGTCATTAGACATTACATCAACATATGTTGATTTCAGTAGACAACATTTTCCATATAATTAATTACATTCAAATCTAATTGAGTGTAGTTGGTAGTGGTAAAGTTTAATGAAGATAGTTATAGAGTAAAAATTATATCTGCTTATCCTGTTCAAAGTAAAATGTGTTTTGTAATACTTGTGTTTTTTATTTTCATTACAGGCACACAGGGATCTTTACACGTGCAAAAATTTCAAATACAGCATAAGCACATCATTTAAAACGTCACAAATTACCAATTTCAATTTATAAACGAATCTTTGAGCAAAAATATCAAAAATGGCTAAAAATAGTGCGCCAATAAATAATTTACCCGATCAGCATTTATTCGCAATATATCAATATATTACGGGATTTAATATGACGGACAAGGAACTAAATCAACCAATATTGCGTCAAAGTTTATCAGATACATATTTTCTCTTCATCATATTCGTACAGTATGCTTTGCTTTCCCTAATCGGCATAGTGACGAACATTTGGACTATTTACTATATTATTCGACATAAATTATATCGCGAAAATACACATGCGTTTTTTATCAACCTAAGCTTGTGCAATTTCGTACAGAGTGCATTTGTTTTACCAATTACGTTGATGGTGATAATCGTACACAATTGGATACTCGGACAATTCATGTGCTACTTTGTGCCAATGTTACAGGTAAATTATAGACTCAATGATGTTATCGATTTTAGCTTTAGAATGAAAGCAGTGGGTGGATTAAGATATCTGATATGTTAAAATGTATATTCAATCATTTTGTGTCTGATTTGAAATATTTTCATATTATGTATACAGTTTATCATAATAATAATAATGATAATTAGAAATTGTCTCAATTTAATCAATTAAACCAAACTAAAACAAGCATAACACACACAAATTACTAAATCGTAAACATACTGATATTTGAAATGTGAATTTCATTAAATTACGTGCAAATATTTGCAGGTTGAGAAGATTTGTTGAAAATGTTGTACTTCAAATAATTTAATTAATATGTGGCGGAAATCGGTTATGGGCATTTTGAGTATTATGTTTAATGAATCATATTTCAATGTTGCATTATCGTAATATGAGAATCAAAATGGTTCAACATTTGATTTTTAATCCAGAATTATCATTTATATGCATTTGCAACGAAAATAATGAATTATATCACAAAATGTGCGGCATTTTATAATTGAATTTCCTTTATTCTAAATATCATTTTACGATTTTAAAATAACCATTGAAATTAGTGTCCTTCAAAAGTCAGATTACTATGGAGCGACAACAAATTCCATTCTTTTTCATTTAATTTGAACTTAATTTTCATTGAATTACTAATTACAAAATTGAGCTATAGTCAGTTCATGTAAACGAACAGCGGACCCGCTCTCTCGGAAGTAAAACTAATTAATTTTCACAATCGTTCGAAAATTTACTGATTTTCAACTGTGGGTAAAAAAATAAATAACAGCAGATGAGGAAATGAAAAAAAATCATATTAAATCAGAGGATATAATTTAGCTTTGGGGATATATGTATTTGTTATAACGCACTTGTCTAAAGTTGGCTCACTTTCTAATCTTAGCCATTAAACAAGACAAATTTCCCCTGCTTTATAAATAAAATAATCGTAAAATATTTGCTAAAAACATAATTGGATCAATAAGCTCTAAGCTAAAAACAGCATAAAGACTAAAATGAAAAAATAAAGAAATTTACGAAAAAAAAATGGGAACTTCTACATGGTGTTTAATGTTGCCATTTTTTTCACCACCGTCCGAAGATCGGCCAATTTACTGATGAAATATTTCACTAACAAGATGTCACCTGGTGATACAAAAATTATATTTGAAAAAAAAAAAAAAAAACATAAAATTCTATTATAACTTATGATAAGGCATCTGTGATGGCGAATTGTTTGCCATATGTAAAATGTCAATATTTCCGGTTTCAATTTGATATCACGCATATTCATCATACAAAGTTAATCAATACCAGAGAGGATATAATTTTAAAATTCAATACAAAAAGGCAATTCCTTTTTATAAAATGGACAAACAAAAACTGACGTGGGCGAACACAAGAAAAAGAAGCAAATACAATAGTTCTTTATATCCCATTTCCGCTGTACAAAGGTTCATGTATTTTTTTTTATCCACACATGTTTTGGATAAAATACTCAAAACATACAAATTCTTAAGAATTCCGAATTGATGGCATTGAAAATTATGTATTTTTCATTACGCCAATGCGTATTTTTTTAAATATTCAAATTATAATGTTCAAAATTAAGTGACAATAATTTACTTCAGTTTTCTGTACATTTAATGCTTTTTGATTTAAAGTGACCGTACAAAAAGGTTCAATATATATAAAAATGGTAGTGTATACTTAAGTTAAGTCCGAACACTATCGTTGCGCCATCCTAAAGTCACGATGGTTATTATTTAAAAGCTTTTCGCAACAAAAATTTGCACATAATTTTGCAATGCGTATAATTCATAAATGCGATGTGCTTTAAGCGATTAAAATATTTTATAATAAAACTATTTATAAAATTTAAATTGCAAATATTCAATTCCATTTATTTCAATTTATTTCACATCATTTTATTGGAGTGTAGAATATGACTGCATCAATGTATTTCAAAATTAATGAAATCAAAGGAAAAAGGTGCGTTCACTTTAACAAACACTTTCTGTCAAACACTGTGTTTACATTTTCCATAAACATAGCAAACAACTCGAAACATAAAAATTAATTTGTTTTTTGTAAAAATGGTAAAAAATTTGAATTGTGCGTTTTCTAAATTTGATGTGAATCTAATTTCATTTTATTAAAAATAAAAATGTATGAAATGAAAAATATTCATGATAACATTTTTAACTATGTTTGAATTGTGTTGAAATGTATAACGTAACCTAAATGTTCAACTATTCAGGTTATAGTTGAAGACCATAAGTTTTGCCGGTTGTGCCATTTTTTCTCGTTTCAATTTTATATTATTGTGTCCAAAATAAATATTTTATCTATTTATTATTTACTATTTGTTGCATTTTGTGTATTTAATTTATGGCAAAAATGAAGTCAGAAATAATAATGTGAAAATTTACAAACAAAATTAACAACAAAAAACAAACAAACAAACGAAAAGCTTTTAAATAAAAACCGTCGCGACTCTTGGATGGCGCCACGATATTACTCGGATACCCAAAGCACCAGCGTACCACTAGGTCGAAATGGATTAAGAATAACTTTTTACATTAAAATTGCTCAATAAGTTTGCAATAAAAAATCCTTCCAAACTTCCTTATTTGATTATTGCACCCCGTGTGAAAAATTTGTGATTATATAGTCAGTCGACTATTTTGGGACAAATGTGAGTAAAAAAAATGATTTCAGTCAATTAAACCACAGAATTTGACTAAAATTTATTTTAATCGACTGAAACCAGTTCTTTGTGACTATAGTTGATTAAAGTCATTTTAGTTAACTTAAGATGACTATAGTCAACTAAATTTTCACTTAACTTAATATTATTAGCTAACTGAAGTTAACTGAAATCAACAACTTTAGTTGACTATAGTCAACTTGAATAAGTTAAATTGATTTAGTTGATATCAGTCAACTTAAGTTATATTTACTTTTGTAATCGACTTAATTATTTTTGTCCCAAAATAGTCGACTGATTTATAATTTAAAAACATGATTACTTTTCGTACAAAATCTTGAAGTCAGTCAGTCAGTCAGTCAGTCATTTTTTTTTCACACGGGACGTTTTTATGAAAGCCAACGTTATAGTTATAAGATAGGACTATTCAACTCAAAATCTTTTGAAATCTTTCATAACTTCTTCCCTCATTTTATTTCTCGATTCCGTATTTTCCGTAGTCTTTTTAAGGCACTCGTGCGCATATTATTTTATTGAACTAGGGAAAACAATAAATTCTTCATTTGGTTTCAACCGCAAGCCATTCGGCTGGTGGAATGAAAATAGATTTTTTGCAAGTGAAAAAATTGATTTGTTAATATTGGCCTTCACTAAATATGTAAAACAAACATGGCTCTTTTTTAGATGTGTTCAATTTGGTATTGACATTGGCATTTTTGAAAAAGTGAAACTCATTTTTCTTATCCTGCATTCCATTAAAAAAATGCGTGTATTCCACATGGGTAGCTGGGTAGCTCAAGTGTGTTTGTATGTTTGTGTCTGTGTGCGAATTTTTCAGTTGTCATTCATGGTAAAATATGAACATGTAAAAATGTGAAAAATTGCATTACAGTAAAAGCTTTTAATATTGTAAGGGTTTTTCTATATTGCTACTATTTGGTTGATTTAATATTCGCCGATCGCGGTTCTTGGCAAAAGACCTGATAATAAAACACTATAATTGAATAGAAACCTTTCAATTTCAAGCTAATGGGAGAGTTTGACTTCAATTTCATACTTTTTGTGTTTTAAGTGAAAAAGAGCGATAAACAACTTTGTATTACATACACTTGAAGGCTACGCATTATAATTTTTTTTATTCGAACCATTTGGCTCTTTTTTAATTGGCACAATTTATAATTCCAATTGAATAATGCGAATTCATTTTTTAGCTTAGAAAATTAGAAAATCTCGTATTCCAATGAACCATAAAAGATTGCAACTGAAGCAACACTAGTTAACTAAAAGCAGATGTTATATGAGAAATATATTTGAAGAAATCATATTTAAAGCATGAAATGGAAATAAAATAAAATGAAATTCAAACAATGCATGGGAGTCAAAAGATTATTATCAATTTCCGATTTGTACACATAACGAGAAGAACATATAAGTTTTAAAATCTTAGTCAGTCGTATTGAGTGTTACGATGTTTCTATACATATATTGCTTTCAGGATTTCTTTTTCGTACAAGTTTCATTTTTCATGTTATTGTTCCAATCTATTTTGATTGACTTTGTGCTTTCGTTTTTCTGAATGTTTAATGGAAATGTCAAATCGATTCTGCAAGAAGGTCATTTATAAAATCCGCACAAAACTAACTGTACACCTTAATAATGGAAAAAACCGATATATTGGACCAAAAAGAGAAAAAAAAAAGATTTCTTCGAAATGAAACTTAGACTTCTCTCAAAGTTGTGGAAACGGATGAAATTAAACAGACTTTGAGATAAAATGGTTTGCTTCCTAATTGCATAAATGAGCATAGAAATGAGTCTGAGTGTCAAGAAAATAATTCACACAGCTAGCGAATGGATTATTTGATGATGTGAAATCTGTCAAAAGAAGAAAATCAGTTCATTTTATACAGTTGGATTGTTTTACTCTGGCATGTTTGGCTGCGGGCTTTTATTAACGCCAGCACGTTCACAAAAGCAAATACAACATACAGATAACCGAACGATGAACAAATTATATATGCAGACATCTTGAGCGTATGTAGTTGAAGTAAAATCATCTTTATGGTTTTCTATTTTTTTATTTATTAAAAAATATTGCATCAAGGGAGCATTGAAATTGGTGCTATTTGAATCATTCCACATATGCAAAATGAACAAAGCCAAGTGTACCGATGACAAATGCTTGTCTGTCGAAATGAAGCACTTTTAAATGGTTTAAGTGAAGTTGCTTCTGTCAACTCATGTGTTCATGTTGTTGATTTACTGTAACTGATGGCGTTTGAATGATGCTCATCGTTCAAAGTCCCATTTCATGTTGAAACGAATAACAATGTACGCATGTGAATGTGAATCCATAAATTTCACATGATTTGCACGAACTGACTCTATTTAACTTAACTCTACAATATCAATGCGACATTAAATGGGATTTTTCACATTTACACTCAATTTTTTTCTCTTTTCTCTTCTTTTCGTGTCCATTCAATGTACATGTACATGGTTGACATCGTTGATGTGGCTGAAATTATTTGGAATTGTTTGAAACTGTAGAACAGAGAGTGAATGAAACACGTCGCCAGAAATTTGCCAGTTTTATTTGCTTTTCACTACCTTTATTTATCATCATAAAATGCGCATCGCGTTCAAATTAATGTTTTATTCACACACTGTTGGCAGTTCACGCGATATACACATAACTGTAACATGACATGTTCGAACATGCACTGACATGGGATTGAAAAAGAGAAAAAAGAAACATTTATACAATGAAGTGAAACAAGTAACATGGGAGAAAAACAAATATATACAAGCTTCCTATAATCCACATTGACCATGAATGGCCCAGTATGATAGTGATTGCATTAATATATCGTTTTTATTCAAATATTTTTAACGTCTCATAAACTCATTTTATCTGCTAATTTTGTTTTTAACCACAACTATAATCATTTACAATTTTTAGCCCCAAATCTTCGATTAAATTTCTTCTATTAAGAATATTTTCCACTAAACTTGAATAATAGGTTTCTTGGAAAATATAAAAAAAAATCAAATGTCCATAGGGTGTATTTATGTAGATGTTGCTAGCTTAGAATAGAAAATTCATCGCCGAAAATAGGTTTTTTCTGTGAATTTTATAGTTTAGCTGCGAAATTTTCAACGAATAATATTATAATTAATGGTTTGGTTTGATTTGATTTGATATTTCCCTACAGGATATTCCATTGCATGCTGCGCTACTGACGCACCTTCTCATTGCATGGGACCGGATGCGTTGGCTTAACGATCCAATGAATTCTCGCTTTCCAGCATTTGTTTGTTCGTGTGCTACTTGGCTAACGGGTATAACACATTTAAGTTTGATTTTTGAGTAAAAGAAGAACATAAATTTTAGCATATCTCTACCATTCTTCTTCTCTACATACATAGGAATGGTGATAGCATTGCCATATCCGATATACACGACCTATTTAGACTTAGAAGTGAGTAATAATTTTATAATTTTATAATTTGTTTATAGCCATTATTCAAGCAAATGTTCCCGACAGTATAATTGAAGCGAGTTTCCATTGAAAAATCAAAATCATCCTTCATAAACGTGAGATGGAACATTTTGAATTATATTATATAAAGAAATCCCAAATGTCATTTTTGTTTTATTGAGCAGTGTGTTGCATCTCATTAAATTTATAATGACTTTGATTAAATGCATTGTGGGACGTCCATATTAAAAATTTTCACAACAATAACTGGCAATGATAGTCATCTAAAGAGATAAATATGTATTCGTAAAATTTTGCAGCAATATTTTCCGAGATTTCATGATGTGGGTTTGTGCATAGTCAATTTGGTCGATGACAGTCAAGAATACACACGAGGACTCTTTTTCTTGATGTAAGTTATTGCTCAAATTATTATATACGCACATTTGAAGTGTAACATATGTTTGATTACTTTACCATTTGATTTTTCTCATTTATATTTTTCCGCTAAATTTAATAACTGTAATTTAACCAATATGGGATTGTTTGATATCCATACCATGTACTGAAAACATCATTTGGTGTTATCATAATACACAGGTATGTTGCTCCGTCGGTTATATTGGGCTATTTGTATATCCATACAGCAAAAGATCTGAGAGCTCCGGAAGGTGATTTAAGCGTAATGATGTACGAACAACGCGCTGATATTACAGCTAATCGTCATCATCGGTAAGTAACTGAATTTCGTCTGGATAAGTATGTTTTTAATGAAAACCCATCAACATTTGAATAGACAAATTATTCCAAGTGACGAGACATGAATATCTCCGGAAAACAATTGCCATTTAATTCACTACACGCATCAGATCTTTGATGAGATGCCAGACTTAAAATGCCCTTAGAACTATCTATGTCATTTTGTTATAATAATGTATAACCCGAATTTAGCAAACAATGAGCGACGAATTTTCGACGATAATCATGTGCAGTTTTCATCATTCCGATTACCTAATCACATTCACACTGAATATTAATTGGTCCGTTATCGTTACACTCACTATGATAATGTTTTATGCTATTTAAATGAGTGCAAAATAGATTGAAACTTGGCAAATAATTTACATTGAATTTCTTGGGTCAAATGAATATTGAACTTGTGGAACTCAGTTCAAACGAAACATATTTTAATCTACATCAAGTCTTGTTTGTACGCTAGAATGAGTTATTCCATTGTTATTAGCTTGGCAACAGTTTCCAATTCAGAAGATTCATTATTAATTTACATTATTGGTATCACAGAATTGTTGTGCCATTTCTTCATTTATCAGTATCACAGTATTTAAGTATAATTTGCACGCTTTTGCGCGCATATCATGTTATCATTTTTCGTTTTGTTGGTTGAAATTTTGTGTATTCATCTCTGTGGTGTACTTAACAAACATTTTACAATGTTTGAATTAAAAATTTATTTTCTATGTGACGTGCTTTCAAGATGTTACATCATAGATAAAAGTTCTCATAGAACGATAGATAAAAAGATATATAGATAGACAGGTGAATAACAAAATAGACTTTAATGAGATTTTGCAAAATATTTTTCCTTTGCATTTTCTAATATTCTTGTCAGGTCATCCATCAGGTGTAAAAGTAAATGCTTATGATTTAAATGTGTTGATGAACAATTGTTACAATTCCAAATTCCATTTCTATACATTTGAATTGTGCGCAACAGATGCACGTTCATGCCTAAGATAGAACTTCAATTTCATTTTAAGCGTGAAATTTGCGAGAAACAATATATTATGGTCACACACCATAATATTCTGTGACATATTAGCCTTATCAGATGTGATATTGCAACACAGAGCATTGTTATTATTAAGAGAAACGTCGACATTCGGTAAATATGATAAGCCGATGGCCCATTTCACAAATACACAATATACAAATACACACATTGCTTTGGCTTTGTTGAATCAACAATGTTGATAGATATAATGGAAAATTTAACAAAAACCGAATCATGAAAATAAGACAGTCGTAAAAAAGGTCCCGAATTCAAATAAAAGTAAGACCATAAATTATCTCTACCACCAGAGAACCATATTTCACCACAAAATAAGTATTTGGGTTCTTTTTACGAAAATTTCATGTAGCCAATTTTGCCTTCGAGACTATCCAAATAGCAAAATATTGCAATGATGCCTTTTTCCATCCCAAATTGTATGCCATTGTAAAATTAAAAAAAACAACTACACTAAAGTATATAATTTAAAAAAAATAGTTTCGTTATTTCATTCAATAAATTCAATAAATACAATTTACATTTTTAACAACTGTTGATTATCTAAATTTCTCTTTGATTTCTTCCACATATGATTTCTATAACCAAAAGATTTATTTGAATTCTTTTTAATAAATTGTAATTTTTCATTCCACTGGTTGGCTTTGTTGCGTTCTAAGTCAATGCTAAATATGTTGTTTCACATTTGATGCATGAAAGCGATTTGAAATGAATTCTATGAAATCAACAAAAATATCACATTCAAGCGTATCAAAGCCTCTGGTTTTTAAAATCCGCACAATTTATTTCACGTGAGTGTATATAAAGAGAGTTTGATTCAGCAAAGAGTATCACAAAGGAAAAAGATTCTCAGAATTTACATATATAACAATAAACTTGCGAATGGTATTGGCAAACTGTTTTTTTTTTCTTTATTTTTTTTGTTAAACAAATTGAAAACATTCAAATAACAGCATGAAATGCCATATGATTGATGACTCAATAACAATTGTCTATGTGATAATAATGGAAAATTATTCGTTACATTCTGAACAAATAAAAATGTGTGGCTTTTAATATGAAAAAAGAAAATGGTGTTGTAGAAAGTTTCGATAATATATAATATTATGTTCATTTCGTATGCAGAACAGTTCAAAATATTCTTAACTTTTCCATGAGTTCGAACATTAAGTTGTTCTATATTATTTAAAATACATCCACATATTGAGAAATCAACAAGAAATTATCAATATACCAAATAACATGAAGATGTTGTGTATACAAAATGTAATGTATTCAGTTGAGCAATTTACTCGAGCAAATGAAAGTAGATTTCATTGCATTATTTTATTGTATTATAGAAAGATTGAAAATGATTTATAAATATAAAAATATAATATGTAAAATTGTTTTCCTTATTCAACTAACTAAATTCACTAACTATCAATTTTTTTTTTGTCTTATAACTATATTATTATTATGATATGAATGTAATATTCTATTGGTTTCTTTTTTTGTTCAAATTCAAGTGGGACATACCAGAGATTCGTCTATTCCTTTGAGTAGATGTGAAATACAGAGTAACATTTAATAAAAACACACACACACAATAATTAACTAGTAGGTTTTCCCTCGACATTTCGTTACCGTGTCTGAGTTCAATAAAGTGTAAAAAGTGAAGAATATCCTCAAATAAAGTATGGAAAGATATACAAACTACATACAAATACACGAACATTCACGCATGATATATATATACGCATACATCATTCTAAAACAAAGTTACTGTAAGAGAGCTTTTTGCTGCTTGTTAATTTATCACATGTTTCAATGAAGTAACCTGATACCAACAGTATTAATATTCATATTGTTCATGTTTGTAATATACGTGTGTGATAAGCCACTTCATTCATTAGCTTAAAAGGCATTTCGCCTATACATAATACATATATATATAACCATATGAACACTTTTATCTAGATTATTTGGAATAATGATTCAATTTCGTTTAATTTTTTTGCTCTCGAAGCTAAAAAATCTCTTGTTTATGAACTCAAGAAGAATGAGTGGGGCCCAAGTTTATCAACTTCGATTGACACAAAAAGCGAATCATCTTGAAAGCTCGACGAAGGAGGAGTTTTATTATCCAGACAACTCTGTCGATTCGAATAAGATCACAAAAATACTTATCAAAATGCCAACAGAAGTGACAGAACATGCAAACGTTGACTTCTTGTCTAGGCAAACTTTTTTGCGTGACTACATTCCAAATGGAAATAAATACGTATAGTCAAAAGTGATGTAAACTGCTTATTCGCAAGTCAATAATTTTTATATGATGAACCCACTGGTATATTGTATAAAAAAATCGAAATTGTATACTTTTCATTCGTTTTATGATAAATTTTTTTTTTTTTTTTTTTTTTTTTTTTTTTTTTTTTTTTTTTTTTTTTTTTTTTTTTTTTTTTTTTTTTTTTTTTTTTTTTTTTTTTTTTTTTTTTTTTTTTTTTTTTTTTTTTTTTTTTTTTTTTTTTTTTTTTTTTTTTTTTTTTTTTTTTTTTTTTCTTTTTTTTTTTTTTTTTTTTTTTTTTTTTTTTTTTTTCTTTTTTTTTTTTTTTTTCCCTTTTTTTTTTTGCTTGTTTTTTTTTTTTTTTTTTTTTTGATTTTTTTTTTTTTTCTTTTGTGGTTTTTTATTATGCTTTTTTTTGTTTTGTTTTTTTTTTTGTTTTGAAAAATTAAATTTTTTTTTTTTTTGTAAAACAAAGTTGTTTTTTATGAATTTCGTTTTTTTTTTTTTTTTTTTTTTTTTTTTAAATTTATACCCCTTAATTAAACCCAACCTGTTCTCTTTTTTTTCTTCTTCTTCATCTGTATAACTGAATATTTTTTAATTTCAAATTTCGCAAGCATTTATATATTCAAAGAGCACATGCAAACATTCAATTTGTATGAAAATCGTATGACATTTTTTAAAAGGTTTTGTATTTTTTGTGTCGTGCCAATACGCTTGATTTGATATGTTTGTTCTTTTTCGATTTTTGATATGATAAACTATTTCGCTAACCGTTGTTCCACCAAATTTATTCTTATTTATGTTTTATTTTCACAATGATTTCTTCTTTCCTTTTGCTTCTCATTCCATATTGCCTTGAAAATATTTCAATATAAACAATGCTGCATACACAAAATCTACAACATTTCCATTGGTATTTCGCGAAACTATTGAATGCCTGCAGACATTCGACAATATCGTCAACACGTAGTGCAGCGTCACGGACAAGCTATGGGCGCACGTATGATTTATATGATGCACAAGCGGATGCAAGTCGCGAACAAAGAACACAATTTCTTCTGGGAACAATGGCTGCATGCGAAATCCTTTTTATAGGACCTTTAATGATTTTACGGTGAGTTTTCTATTTGAATAAGCAAGCGTATTATTTTGCTGTTGGCTAAACATTGCGTTAGTATAGACATCTTCATTTTGAATGGTACAAACGTACCAATAAATTGTGTAAAATTTGAATAACTATTATTAGCATAACTAACTATTTGTAATTTTGTTTGTCTAATTTAACAATGTAATTTTGAGTGTTTTTTTTTTGTTCTTCTTCTGCTTTGCATTAGTTTTGTGAGACAACAAATGGAGGAAACGTACGAGAATTCGTCACATTTCGATTTTACATATTTGATGTTAGTGTGGATAGCTTTTCTACCAACGATTATAAGCCCAATTATCTATTCATGTTGGATTGTTTCTGGGTAAGTTATTTTCGTAAAAATATAGTTTAGTTTGAATGCAATACTGTTCATACTGCATTCACATAACTTCAAAATTTATATAGTAAAATTTGTTTTTTCATCCGATTGAGAAAAACTGAAAAATTGCTTGTCATTTGTACGCCTTTGCCAAGTAGCATGAACACTTTAGATAAAAACAAATGAAATGGTCTCATATTCTGTTTGAACACGTACATAATTAGGAAATCGCATGAAGAAATTTGTAATATCCATTCGCATCGCAATAATTTCAGGCCAACAAAAGATCGAATCTGGCGTTACTTTCGCTTATCAACACGTCGCAGCGATAGTGATAATAAATTGGAACCGCAACGCTCAATGGAAAATTCAATTACGCAAGAAAATACGACCGAAACGTTGGACATTGAAGCAAAATTGCCACTTACACAAAAATCAACTCACCTTCGACCAACAGGTAAAGTGAATCCAACAATACAATCGTCCGCAAATGCAGTGAAAATGAAAAAAGTCACAAGCCACACAAATCCGAATAGAACAAGCATTCGAAAAAAAAATATTGGCAAGGATCTCATTCGGTCGGAACGTACCCATTCATCAGATGACATGAATAATTCATGTTCGAATATAACGGCAAGCACTTACGTTAATGGCAATGAAGTGAGCACAAGCAGTGGCATTGGCTTAGACTTTGATAGTAACATAAATGCTGAGCAAAAGTTAAACTGCGATCGAGAAAGTGTATATAGTGGCTTTAGCAGTGATCGATTCTCTCATCGTAGTCATGATATGGTATCAGAAACCGGTAACTTATTGATGCGACGTGAGTCATCAAGTACATACGAAAGAGACATGGATATAATTGATTTATTGGAGCGCGAACGTAGTATAGATTTGCAAGATATAATAGAGCGTGAACGACAAACTGAACGTTATCGCAAAAAAGCGCCAAATTTGCGAAGTAATTCTGGTGCTGAACGACGTAAATTACCCGATATTACAAAAATAACGGCACCATCAAGTCCAAAACGTATGATACCATCAGAGCAAACGACAAATTTCCCCAATTTTGTTTTCACACATCAATTTAATGAATTTGCTGAGGCGCGAAATAATCGTAACCGAGATTCAAATGGCATCAGTTCGAATAATATATCGAATAGAAGTCGAAATAATTCACAAAGTTCATTTGACAAGCGAAACAGTGATGCATGCACATTGAATGATGAAGAAAATGCATCATGCAACATAAATCGAGTTACAAGTACAAAAAACTCGACAAAATCTATCCATGACAACCGAATTACGGGCGATAATAACTATTCAGGCGGAACATATGCAAGCAAAATATAATAAAGAGATTATGTTGAAATGGAGATTGATTTAGGTATTCATTTGTAAAACATAAACAAATGTCACAAGCGATGATGCCAAATAATAGGATTAAAATCACAAACACTATGTACAAGACCATTAGAAAGAGATACGCGTTTAACTAAGTTATATATGTACTAATATATATATATATAGATTGGAACAGCTTTGTAATCGTATTTTTATTATACGAACTTTCATCGGAAGTAAAACGAGTGCTTTTTATGGATCAAAAATGAACAATTTCGCCGATATTTCAAGAATGTACACATTTTTGGCACGTATTCGATTGGGCACATGTGCTGGCTTTTCTTTGTAATATTACCCACAGCTAAATTGTATCTTTGAATAGTGTGGTACTCAATTTTGTATGAGGTATAGAAACAAATTGGTTTAAAATATGCGTACAATTTTCCCTCAATATAACAATGTATTTTGTAAGACGAAAGATTCGGATGCTGAACCCACGAATGCTCTCTCTTCTTCTCTTCACTTATATTTGCATTTCATCCATTGTATCAATAAAGGTTCGATGCAATACCACAGTTACTAATTCACATTATGAAATTATATGCCCAAATTAAGTTTATACTTTATCTAATCACAAAAATCTATATTTGCAAAATGAATTTCGAATGAAGTTAAGCAATTATTCGAAACATTCGCATTGTTTCATGTACTTTGATTTGTAAATGTTTGTCGAATTTCAATATAATATACGAAAACTTTTCCATGGAATAAACTCACAATTGTTGGTATCAAACAGCATTATGACATCAATCTGATGCAAAACCAAAATCAAAACATATGGAGAAAACTTTATAAACGAAGAGCAATAAGTTTATTATGAAGAGCGAACAGACTAAGCAGTGCGTTGCATCGTCAATCGGGTCAAAAGTATGGGGCAAAACATTATGTAACGCATGCCATACGTCGCATGCACGTAAAGAAACTTTTCTAATAAAATATCACTCCGGAATCATGTA
Source organism: Resseliella maxima (assembly GCA_029041755.1). Taxonomy (NCBI): domain Eukaryota; kingdom Metazoa; phylum Arthropoda; class Insecta; order Diptera; family Cecidomyiidae; genus Resseliella; species Resseliella maxima. The sequence continues at coordinate 714,277 of JAQOWM010000596.1, read as the reverse complement.
GTATGAATTTTGGTTTCAGGTGTGAATGTAATCGTTGAAATTCATTAATTATGGAAATGCCATCATTTTGTGGATATATGTATGTGCTTTGATGATAGTTCGACAACATAGAAATTTCGGCGGATCGAAAATTCTCGGAATATTGATGTAAACATTTTAAATTGAGTTTTTTTAATATTCTAGTCCAATTAGATTTTAGGTCTATAATTCTTAATCGAATGAAGAATCATGATAGATATGAAGAATTTAACATGTGTATTAAATGTTGAATATCCAAAATGTTTAATGTGATGGCGTAAAAGTGTAGCTTCTTTACAATTAATTTAAAACAAAACACGAAAATAGCTTTCAGTGCCAAATTTAAAAAAAAAAATTCAGCTAAAGGCTGAAATAACACTGTATTGAACATTCCTCGAATGAATCGGCTAGAATAATGATAATGATAATAATAAAATAAACAATCAATTGTTACTCCAAATAAATTATTAATAGAAATTGTTCAAAAAAAATCAAATTAAAATGATGCACATTAGACGATTGTAAGTTGACCAAATAATGTCTTATAAATTCTGGCTCTGAACTTCATACATTCATTAAATCTTTTGTCAATTCTCTATAATATTTAATGTGATGAATATGACATTGTCATCAATCTAAAAATACTTTTTTGCAAAGAATAATAAAAAAATGTATATGATTGTTCGAGTAAATGGATATACATCTTGATCAAATTTTTTTTTTTTTTTTTTTTTTCAAATAATACGTAGTGAGTTAGGAACTTTTTTCATAACTATTTGTTCTTTAAAAGTATTCCCACAATAGACGCTAAAGTCGATACATCGAATCTAAACAATAATTGTTTGAAATTGTTTTGTCTGTAAATAGTAATGTGTGTTTATTTGGAAATAAAAATGTGTAAATTGAAGTATGTGCTATTTGATTATTTAAGCATATTCTTAGATAGGGGATATAAACAATAAGTTTTAAAATGTATAAAGTTGTTGGGAAATAAATTCGCTCAATATTGACTAACATCTAATTCATGATGGCACACCTGAAAAATGATCGAGTATTTCTGTAAGTGAATTTTAATCTTATTTCCAAAGCAACAACAGCAAAATGAACAATAAATGTGATAATGAATTTTAAATCGAATAAGGTTTGCATTTGAACATTGTTTTTACAATACAAACAAAAAGGCAAATCATACCGAAATCATTCGATTTAGATTCATCAGACTAAAAGAAACATATAATATTGAACACACACACACACAGTTTGAACGTCCTTGAAATTTTTCCACTATAGACTATCTTATATATAATAAATTATTATAAGATTTTCACCATCAATTCTGAAAACATTGATTACAATTTAGAATTTTAATCTTGTATGGATCTCATACTATTCAAAAAATCGAAAAAAAAATGTGAAATCAAAATAAAGCGATTGAGAGTGTAATTTTATATTTAATGTCGTTTCTCGGTATCTGTTTTTTATGGAAATAGTTTATGTGCATTTAAAAAGCTCCCGAAGAATTTTTCACTCAAAATAATACATAAGGTGAAAAGTCCCTGAACCAACGCATATTTGGAGAGAAAGTATGAGACTATTTCACATTTATTTTTTGAACATTTCACTTGAATTCATTTTAATACATCTTCTAAATTCTATATATTTGTTAGTCGAAACACATTGATTAATACGGGATGTGTTGCACATCGTTTAAGTGCAAAAAATACCGGCGATAAATTGTGCTCGTTGATTTCTACGAGGATATGAATAACATTGTGTTACATCGGATATAATAATTAGGTGACACACACATATTTATTTAAATCCCGAAAAAATCCTCTTTTAAAAATATTTTCGTCAACAATTTAAATTTCTTTTGTGGCAATATATATTTGAATGAAGTGTCACTCCGAACGAATAATAAATGTGCAAAAAAAGACAAACATTCAAATTTAATAAAATCATATGACCTTCAAAGTGAAAAGTTAATTTAAAAGTAGACTTAAAATGCTCGTCCATTGAACTATATTTGTGGATTTAATCAATGGATAAGAAAACAATTCTACTTAATTGAATGACTAATCAAAAACCGTTTCATTAACTTTTTGCAAATAAAACTAGGCGAAATTTATGCCCGCGAGACTCTCGTTTATTGGATTTCGATTATCTCGAAAAGCTTAGCTACGAAGCTGAAAAAATCGATTCAAGTACATTTTGAGAGTTATCTCCATGGTTCAGTTAGTTTTACTGTATTCAATCAAACTTGATACACAAAATTATAGCCGAAAACACAATGTAATATTCATTTTTGAGCTGGCATCCTTACTAGGAGTTTTGTAACAATATTTGATTCATTTACAACCCAAGAGTTGTTTTTTAAATATCGTCCCCACTCAAGAGAATTGAAAACGTTGATAACACCATTTCTTTTATTTCCCCTAAATCAATTCAAAATCCATGGTAACGCAAAAAAAAAAAAAAAAAAAAAAAATTGCCCAAAAGGACTGACGTTAAAAAGTGTTTTCATTTGCAGAGAATATATAATAAGGAGTTTTTTCTTTCAAATGAACAAAATAATAACAGCTTGGATTTCTGAAAGACGCGCGTTTTAATCGAGGGACTAATACTTCTCATTTCTTCTGTGACTGCTTTTGAATATGAAACCATTTATGGTTGTCAAAAGAGCATGGGTCACTTTGAAAAGCGTGAATTACGTTAGTAATCTCTGTTTTGATATTGGCTTATGATGCCTGAATATTTTGTTGAAAATGGAAAAAAATATGTAATACTGGGCAAAAACCAGAGAAACACGTATTTGTAAATTATTGTAAATAATTTTCGCATACAATTGCCATGGTTACAATTTAATGCAATCATATTTTGAATTGCACTTAACCACATAATTTGTGAGATTATTATTCAGAAAGTCGATAAAGGTTTCATGACTGTTCGAAATATGAAAGAACACTTGGATAGCGATAAAAGGAAATTCGATTTCAAAATAATCCGTAGATTTCAACGCTGTTTATCAAAAAAAAAAAAAAAAAAAAAATATATATACTTGAATGAGTATTAACATTTTATAATACAACAGCCTTCCGTAGCAATATCCAGTAACAATATTATATTTAAATTAAAATTCTATAAATTCAGTTTTTCAAACAGCATAAATCAAACAAGTAAAACAAAAAGATCATTATGGATCAAATGAATGCACATGTATGAAAAACAAATAATTGTATTATGCGAAAAAAAGAAACAAAGAAACAAAAATAAAATGAAATATATTGAATCTGAATTTATTCTCTATTTTTTGTATTTGTTCCCAAATATTTATATTTATGCCAGAGAATACAATCACAACTCATATGCACATCAAAACCATTTCGTTACAATAAAAATGCATTGATGTCTGTATAAACGAATTGCTTCGTATAATTTAATGTGTTTATGTCAATAATTGATTGAAATTATTGATGGAAAAAATTATTTAAATCAGCAACAAATAACAAATAAAATACAATATACGAGTTTTCCGTATAGATAATTAGTTAAAAAAATTAAATGAATTTTGTAATCATGATTTTCTCCATGAATCAAATTTATGTATTGAAATTGAAGTTGTAGTTGTAGTTGTTTACAGAGAATTTATGTATTCAAATTAAAACAATTTTAAATTTTTATCTTTAGATAAAACCATTTGTCCATATTTCAGCGATTTAACAATGTAACGTCGAAAGTCCATATTTCGAAACATTTACAAATGTGTACCTTTACCTAATGAATTTGTTTAAATTATTATTCAATTCAATTGGTCATTAAAATGGAAATGATCAAATCCATTTCAATTACGATTAGATTTGATTGATATATTTTGCATTTTTGAAATGTCATTGACCTAGAAATTGATCTGCTTCAAATAAGAAGAATATAACAAAAGATGAATGTCGGATTGCATGTGCATTAGGATGTTTATGGTGATGAAAAAAATGAAAAGTGGGGGTACTGAATCTTCTAATGGGAATAAAAACTAATTCATTGAGTTCTTTTTTTAAATGAAATTATAAGCAAAGACTGGTTTCAATTAATTTTCATTGAGGTATTTTCTTCTGAATCATTTGTTTATTCGAGATTCCCTGCTCTTTCATTGAGCTCTTCAATTTTCAATTACCAAAAACACCCTAATGTGCATTTTATTTGAACTAAAAAAAGATAATAATATAAATAAGATAATGTAATTAAAAATAATATCATTTCAAAGTGTTTCGTAGTATGGATTTTTTGCGTCACATGAAAATGATTAAGTGTTACCGAATGAGAAATTCCACGAATTAATATAATTATTTTGTCAAAATTCCAATGCATAAATGTTAATAAAAGTATTTTATGATACAGATAATATGTTTCACTTTACTACGACCAGAATTTTTTGAATTTTAAGGCAATTACATATATATTTTTTGCGGAAGATGAGATAACCTCTATGTCTCGCTATAGATAACTTTTTATGCAAATATTCTATTTAAGTATGGTGAGTATTTGAATTTCATAAATGGCATGGTTTTAGTGCTCGTCACTTGCGAATATGACGAAAATTGAACGAATATTGTACAAGAGTTTCACGCAACATTTCAGGCCTAATTGATTTGTGTTTTAAAATTTATGAGGTGAGTGCAATAATTTTAGATATTTTTCACTATAAATCCAAATATTTTTACAGACGAAAAATCTAAAATTTACCATATTGACATGTGTTTTGTTTTTACCAAACATTCTTCCATATCATTCGGTTTGCAAACATTTAGTCAAAGCAAATGAATTTCGCTTATAGAAAAATTATTTTCGAACTAAAATGAACGAAAATGAACGAAAGTTTCATTAATAAAAATTGAATGTTTTGACATGGGGTTCTTTCATTAATAAAAAATAATGCTATTACATAATGTTCAGCTTCAGAAGTTTTATCAGAAGATCTATAGTAGATGCTCACTTATCGTCAAGCATCAGAAAAACTTTATATACATAACATTTTTTCAATGGGTCAATTTATTATTTTAGCTACGTGATAAAAGCATATCAAAAAATGAAAGAAATCATATTAAATAACATAAAGAAAATCCTAATTCATGAGGGCTTTAAAATATCGCCGCATCGATGGTCATGGCACTTATTTAGAAATTATAGCTCAAGTCACCGCTTGAGAATTTCACGTGAGAAACTTCGTTTGATGGAGAATATTGAATATGGTTAGGGGCGCCAGCGGCAGCTTGTTGCTGTTGATATTTCAATTGTTGTGATTGGGCAAATTGTGCTGCTTCCTGGTTTATATTGTTGTCAATCAATCCAGAACTTGGTTGTTGATAAGCAAATTGTTGTTGTTGCTGCTGTGGTTGGATGGCTGGTGAATATTGTTGTTGTTGTTGGAAGCTGTTGTTGTTGCTGAAGCTGCTGTAATTGCTGCTGTTGTAATTGTTGCTGTTGCAATTGAGATTGTTGAATCTATACAAAATTGAAAAAAAAGGATTTGTTCATTAAACAGACCAGAAGTAAGAGCAACATGACAAGTTTATTATAACGTAAACTTCTAATTGTTTGAACTAAAAATGTTAAAATTGTTGTCAGTATTTCTATTGTCCAACATATTCTTACGGATTTTTAAGCATTTGCAATCGTAATTGTAATTGAATATAAGTACTTTTAAACTTTGGCCATTTTACCGTGAGCATCCAACATAATGGAAGCTTAATAAAGAATTAAACTGAGTAATTTAACTGTTATTTACCTGTTGGTAGTAAGCGGTCAAGTCCTGTTGAGGTTGAGCTTGTTCCGATTGGCGTTGTTGCTGAGGAACTTGATATGTGGTATACAAGTTGTTTTGTTCGCTTTGGCGTTGTTGTTGTTGAAATTCTATCTGTTGTCTGAAGTAGTTATTTATATCCTCTTGGCCATTATTTTGATTGTTGGAAAATTGTTGAGGCGCTGTGGAGAATAGCTGAAAACACCAACTTCATGAGAAATATGAACATAATGCTTTCTAATGTGAAATGAAAAAATTATTATTCGGTCACATTCTGACTACAGAATGAATCTTTGATGGTAGGTATGTCGTAATCGTTAAGTTCCACTTTTTGATTTTTGAAGGGAAAAAAATCCGTAATATTTTCTGAGAATCTGGGTTATGCCTAGTTCTGAAGGCAATTCATTATTAATGAATGGAGAATGGATCATGGATGCTCCAATGCTCATTGACCATTCATTTAAATTCACAGTAGACAAATGTGTGCAAAATCCAATCGTTTTGAAAAAGTATTCCATGATACATAAATACAATGAATTTCAAGTTGAAATTTATACAATTTTAATGAATTTTGCCGTAATTCTGGCTTTGCTTTTTTTTTCGTGTAATTTTACAATAGTCTCAGTCAATACGAACAAAATGGGTGATTTTTAGGCATATTTTTTATGATCGGATTTTTTATGATTTGCTTGTAAAAACATATGGAAATAATTGATTCGGGACATAGGCAAATTTACGATAGCAAAACATTAAAGTCGGGTATCCTAAATGATAATTTTGAAATGTTTACGTTACCTGTTGTTGTGGCTGTGGTTGACTTTGGGCTGGTTGAATTTGATTATATGAAGCGCCTTGGTTAGCAGCTCCATTTCGTGTGTTGAAATGTTGGGTAAATGTTTGTTGTGAATTGGGCGTTTGGAGTGTATATGAGTTGGTGTTTGCGTCCAAGTGATACGTCAATTGAGCTGATGCCAATGAAATGCAGAAAAGAAGACCGGCAAAGGTGATTGATTGCTATTTCAAATGAAAACATTGAAAAAGTTCTTACATTAACGTATATAAATATAAAAGTCATGAGACTAAAAAAACAACATCATGACACTTTTTCCAATTACACTTCATTTTCTGATTGAATAAAATGAGTGGCTTCTTTATCAAGGGCAAAAAAAAGAAGAAGAAGATAGAAGTGTTGATAACAATTAATTCAATTGATTTGGCTTCCCAGTAACAGTGAATAAAAAGATTTTCGTTCATTGTTACGAGCAGATTTTTCCCATGAGTCTTTTCGAAATGGTTCAATCTATTTTACGAAAGATGTATCCATATTTGGCTATCAATGCAAAATACAAAAATTTTCCACAAAAGATAATCAACGTTAACATTTTAGATATTGTTCAAACGTTAAAAATAGCCAAAGGTCTTATTAGGGATTTAAATAAACGACCCTCATCTAAAGTACTCACGTCGTTATAGCATATATTTGCAGTTTAACAAATGATTATTAATTCAAATGAAACGTAATTGACCGAGGAGAAATTATGTACTTCAGATTATGTTTGTTGGTTCAAATTTGCATTTTTTTTATTCGATAATTTTGATTCATTATCAAGTTTAAAATGGTTTATTACCGTCTTGCACTTATTATTTATTATGGAAACCATCGTATTTTTAGACAGCTTTGTTTATCTTTTTGTTATTGCTTGTTTTTCTTTTTTCTCTTTTTTTTTTCTTTACGGTAATTCTCATTGCTCCATCGACTTGATGATAAAATTGCATGCATTTATGCCAACTAGCCATTTAATATCAAATAACTTATTGTATTATTGTTATTACATTATGCGTTCGTGAAATTACGAATATAATAAATGGAAGTGCAAAAATTTACAATAAAAAATGATAATGGGAAATATCAAAACTAAATTTCAGCATTCAATAACGATTATTTATGAAATTTATTAATTTTAATTGATTAATTAAAATGGCCACTTGTTGTGATTAATGACTTTTTAACGTTCCCTGTAATCCTAGTTTCACCGTTCTGATATTTTCATAAAAAAGAAATTTATCGTAATTTGGATGTCATTAAATGAGACAATTTAATATAATTTGAGTAAATATCAAAGTTTATAATTCAATTTCATTTGCTTAAGCCTCAACCATAAACAATCAAAATAACGTGAGCGAATTGAATGCGATATTGTTGAACCAACAAAGTTTTGATAATTTTTTTACATTCAATTAGCGAAAAAAATGTTTGCGTCATTTTGATGAGCATCTAAAATTGATAAAACGTGTACAATTTGAATAGATTGAAAGTTTTCAAACACAGTTTAATGTATTCCTGTGCAAACGCAGGCAAAAATTCACAACATTTTCCATTTTTTTTTCGAAAAATGAAAGCTGAAATTACGCGCAAGTTTACAAGTCTTTCAAAAATGGTATCATAATGTGAACGCAAGGCACACGAACTATTTCCAGAGCAATATTACGAATAAGAAATTCATTGGAATTTAAAAATTATGTGCACAACAGAAATGGTGAATACAATGGTTTCATTTGTATTCATATGCGCTTAATTCAATCGTAAAAACAGCAAAGAGTTGCATATTCATCAATTGACCTGAATATTAAATAAGCGCCAATGAAAGCAACAAACAAGATATCATACACGATTGTGACGAAGAGAGAGAAAGTTCCGAGCATAGCTATGCTGTCTACTGAGGCTGAAGCAATGCTAAAGACAAAATCGAAGGTAATTAACATGAATGCAAACACGTACGTACATAAATCTGTACTCACTGTCGCGTATTCTAACACGATACGAAGACAGGCTAATTAACGAAAAAATGATTAATCGTAGCGCTGATAGGTAGAAAAAACTGCATTTTGTCCAGTTCGTTTTTTTTTTTTTTTTGTTTTCTGATTATTTAATTTTTATGTGATACGAAAAAGGCATTTTTATTGAATCAATTCCACAAAGGGGCGTTATTCGTCATGCCAGTTATATGTTAATTAAATGTGCAGACACTTTGAAACCTTTTTCTATTGGAAATGGAGCTTGTTATAAAATTTTGAAGTTCCACAATTGGTTGACACAACGTTTGATATCAGAGAAAAATTTGTTTCGATTAAAAAAAAATCACGTAAAGAAAAATAACTGACTTCATTTGATTTCAAAATAAATACAAACCTTCATTTTTGATTTTTTTTTTTTTTTTTTGTCAATGAAATTGGATTTTTTGCACAAATTAAAATCTGGTTGTGTTATGTTGTTTTTTTTTATTAACTAAAAATGTTTTTAGTGTTACAAATTTTATTGTTAATATTTTATTATTGACATGAAAACTGTTTTTACTTGATTTTTATGCTTTCACGGACAAGAGCAATTTTGTAAACGATTTCGTACTATGTGAAAAATGCACTGAAATGAACAGTGTCATCGAGCTCCATTAAATATGTAACACAAAGCCACACTCAATTCCATACCAACAATACCATCAATCCCACTTCGAATTGATTGCCGATGAGCTTGCTTTTCATATGAAATGGTCAAAAATATATAAGACTTTATCGTGCATTCACATGGTAAATATTTTTTATGGTCGTGCTTGTGCTGGTGTGCTGGTGGGGGGATGCCTACTACTCGCTGCCATCACCACCATCATCATCACCATCACTTGCGAAAAAGTTTCTCAGTATAAATGTTCTCTGTAATAAACCATCGAAATATCTGTAATAACATTGATATGAATAATTTGTTTTCATATAAATCACTAAAAGCCTTTTTCGGCTGGTTTCATTGATTTGACGGTGTTTTATTTATTCGAATCGATTATTGTACAACGAGTTTCAAGTTGACATGGTTCACGTTCAACATTAAATATAAACGTAGCATATGATGATAAGTAAAATTATTTTGTTAGAGGTCGGGAAGTCAGTTGATGATGTCGCATGTTTCAAATGCTCATTTTGTTTATAAACAAACCATATATGGTGATTTAACGCCCTCTTTACTTTTTTTTGATGTTCGATTTACACTCTGAGTAGAAAAACGGTTTATATACCAGAAAAATCCTATGAATATATAGAATGTACACCGCCCAAGGAAAAATTTAGCACTTACGCCTATGCCATCATTATCAGTTTCATGTGAGATTTTCCATCATCAGAATTCTCGTTATACATTGCGATGCCAGGGAAAACAAATAATAATAATATGAGATAGCTGTTGACATGTCTTTCCGTGTTTGCCTTTGAGTTTGAGTTTAGCAAACTAAGTTCAAGATTAATATTGTTAGTCAATATCAAATTACATATGAGCCGCTGCAACATTTCGTGCAAAGGAAAAAATCTATACGAAAACAAGTATAAAACAATTCGATATTTTCGTTTGTAGCGACACGAAATAAAGTAAACATTAATTTCGAAAAATGGCGAAGTGATGAAGAGATATTTACTAGATTATTCTATCGATAAAATGAATTCGTGGAATTGAATGTGACATACAGACGAAACCAATTTATCTCTCATTTGTGCACACATTCAATGCAATTTGAGAAAATTTCCATTTATTTTGGCAAATTTTTACTAAATTATCGTTCTACCTTTTTACCTCCTGTAGTGTGTCTTTGATTTTGATTGCAAACAAGCTGTTAAATGGCATAGCTACCTTAATTTTTGATCTATCAACAGTGATTTATTTTTGATGCAACCCTTTTGCTCTTGCCTAACTCTTCCATCGGATGCGGTAAAGGAAAAATATTGAATTGCTTTTATTGGAGGAAAAAAAAAAACATCAACATTGAAGCATATTTTTGTGTTTTTTCTCAAGAATCAGTTGTCAGCTGATAAGCTTTCCGAGTTTTTGTTCATTGTTGAATTCTGAAAATTTAACGGAAAATATTTGTATTGAGTGTAGCATTAGGACAACAAGAATTTCTACAAAATGTGACCAGTTCTCACTAAGAACATTGAATGTGCTGTGTTTATCAAGTCATTTTCAACTGAACGAATAAGTAATTTTTCCAAAACTTTCATCAAATATTCTCGATCATAACAAGACATTCAAAAATTGGGTTGTAATAGGTCCGATTGGCAAAACAAGTAAATGATATATAAAATTAACGATAAAACGTCAGATTGGCATTTAACATTTTCATTCACTGAAATGAAATGTCTGAGCATTTATCGAAATGTTATGTATGTATTTTTGTGTTTAAGATAATTGGTTGAGTTAAAGTTAAATGCTTTCTTTCTACAGCAGCATTGAATTTACAACAAAAGATAACAATCAGGTGATTCACTATAGAAATGATATAATTGGTTTGATTGGAGTGATAACATGTAAAACGTTTAGATATTCAATGCATATGTATCGCTTTGTAATGATTGGCTGACCATTATTTTCATTTAATTAGCATAAAAAGCTTTTACAACAACTATTATTAATAAATTCGATTCACAAATTCCACAACGGTAAACTCAACAAAACGATTCTCATCTAAAATGGATTAATCTCAATAGACTGGCCTTGACCATTTTGGCATTTTGGATGATATTCAAATTACAATTTCTATCGAGCCAAATTGTATTGGTCAAATGCAACAACAAGATTTATCACAAACAATAAACCGAATATGTGAACTGAAAAGCAAGCGTATGTGTTGTAAAATAAACGATTTACGACACAGAAAATTGACAAATAAAAGTGAACAGATGCCATTGACGCATGAAGCAAACATGTTACGTTTCTGTGCCAATTTATTCAATGATATATTATTTTAAGCAGAGATCAGCTCATTACTTTCCATGCTCTGAAAATATCTCGATCTCACCCACATATTACAAAACAAGTGCAATCACCTTTCACTAAAATTGCTATCGCTTGTCCATATTTCTTCTGGTTCTTCTGGTTCTTCCAGTTTTTACTGTGATTAGGTAATCGAAATGCACTTAACGATGGTTGATGAGATAATGCAACGTCCACATGGGTAACAGCTTCGGCTTTTGTTACTATATGGTACTACATTATATACAAAGCCACACAAGGTGCACTGAACACAAATAGAGAAACAACGCTGAACGCTGTGGCACATAATCATCACGGTACACGGTCGTTTTCAGTAAAACTATATGTCAACGGTATTGTGACATTAACTTGAGCCGAACGAATTTTTCAATTTCCATATTTTTCAGCAATCGTAACGTAATTGGTTGGCATTTTATAATCATGCATCGCAAACTTTTTATGATCTTGTACTGTTGCAGAGTGTACAACTCTACACAATTGATAATTTTCTCTTGTACTTCAAATGTACATTATATTTGAAAATCTCTCTCGAAATACGTGCGAATCGTGTTTCTTGAATCAATTGAAAATTTCTGTTCGATTGGTTTTTGTTATTCGAAATTGTGAATGTTTAATATATTTACGATGGAATATTTTCTTCTTTCATTTCTCCTTTTACTAAATTCAATCCAAACCATACCAATATGCTAGCATGTGCAATGCATATCGATTCATATCGGTAAATTGACTGACATTTCACTGAAATTTGTAGAGAAAAAAATTACAAATTTTATGGTTGTAGTTCATTGTGAATTTTTATGTCTTTTATCTCTCTTCTCTCGTCCAATAATTCAAGCAATCGACAATCATATATAGCTGCACTGTAAAAATAAACTGATTTAAAAAAATCGCTGTTTTGTACGCATCAGTGCAATAAATACGAACGATAAATGACGTGTTTCATTTCCATATTCCACATAAGGCACTGTATCAGATGGATAACGCAAAGAAGCTTTGATTGTCATTTCTCCACGAAAGTACGACAAATATTGAGATTGATTGTGAGCTTCATTATCGATATTGTCACATTGAATGTTGGCATGTCTTTTCATCGCTTATTGTTTTGGCATATTTGATTTTGAAGTATTTTGAGCATCAGATGATTTAAAAGAGATGGAGAGAGATGAGATTAGTTTTATTGCAATTGGTTGTTATGATTATTATACACAGAAAAGCACAGATTTCGCTCCGGCAATTCGAAGAAGGTTAATAAAAGTACAAAATATCAGATATGGTAACTGATGTTTACTGTCGAAAGGAATATTGACTAATTTTTGACTTATTATTGAATTTTGATAGAACAAATCTATTAAAACTATAAAACTACAGTTTTGAAATTTCAGATTTAAAAGAAAGTGAAAAAAATTAAATAGCACGTCATTGAGCCTAGAATAAGTCGATTTTCAAAAATTTCTAATCAAAATTAAGTCAATAACAAGTTTAATTTTTATTTTTTCACCTTCAGCGAAAATATTTTAAATCTCTTTCTTCGTTGAGAATCATAGATAGTTATTCGTTAACAATGAACATGTCGACCCCAATTTATAATCATTTCCACAATCAGTATTGGAAATTTACATTGAAAATTATAATATATCTGTGGCAAACGAATAATTATGCAACAATCGGAATAAAAATGGAATAATATAATTTGCATTGTAATGAAAAGGTGAAAATACTTGCTCATTAAAAAAAACTTAACGTTAACATGAGTTAACATGCACGTTTTAAATTTCATTCCGATTACTATGTGAATGATAATGTCATTGTAGTTTACCGGCACTATGAACATAATAAATCAAGTATTTACTTTCTGATTGTCCAATTGTTTGCATTTTAATCGAATAGTGTACGTCTTCTGTGAATAAATGTTTTACAAATTATTTCATATGAAATTCGCAATAAAAATAACATCCAAATTAAAATACAACAAAATCTAATTCATCGTTTGAATTTGTTGATTGAATCAATGCGCTATGTAAAGTTGAATGAAAGTAACAAAAACTCGCAATGGAGCATATAATGATGACGATGATGTTTTTCTAGCGCATGACAAATGAAGGGAAAAAAAATGCTTTATTGTGGAAATTAAATTTCTCAAAATACCAAACATCAAGTAAATTTAAAAAGATATTAACGACACTAAGTGCTATATAAAGATGGGGTAAGATGTTGTTCTAAGATCTTGACAGTGTTTGAAAATGGTATTAAAGCAATTTGTAAATATCACAAAGTGTTTGTCTTCATATACACCTGTGAATGAACATAAACATGAGAAATTACTGATTGAAAAACACCCATTATTAATGACGCGTTCATGATACAACACTAAAATCTAATGGAAACCATCTATTTTTAGAGTAATCCAGAACTCAATTCAAGTACTTGTGTACACACAACAGATTATTTCAATTCTTGTGATTTTCTCTTTGTACATGAACATAAATTTAATGTGGAAAATGTGGTCAGAATTTTTGTTTAATAAATCCTCTCTTTTTCTTCGTTGTCTCAAGAAGAGATTGTGGATTTTCTCGTCTCCAATCTCCATTCTCGAATTTCAGCGTGGAAATATTTTAACCGATTCAAAAAAAAGGTCTATTCTATGGAAAACAACCATAATTATATCTCTTTCAGACATTTCTATTTTTGTCCTTTTCTTTATTATCTTGATTTGCCAATTTTATCGTCTTTTATTTTTATATTTTTATGTGAATGAAATATGAGTTACTATTAATGGAAAACATTTTTTGGTTCGGCCTCAATTCGGCCAATATATGGCGGTTTGAAAGTGACGACCGTACACAGGCCAGCCAATTAGAATGTCCAAAACTGTCGATATCATCTATAATGTTTGTACTTTCGATATTATTTAGTTTGAAAAAAGAGTTGTAGAATTTACTATATTTTTTTTGTACATTTGTACAAATGTCGGTATCATTATCTTTATTTCGACCACTGTACGTCGCATTTGGAAAATTTTGGTTTTTCCAACATTGAATTTGGCTTATCGCATGAACTGAAGGGGAATCAATCTTAAATCTTCATTTGAATAATAAGAATTTCTTTTTTTCAATTCATTTCATTTAGTGAGGTAATGCGAACGTGAATTCCAAAGTTACTTTTGTTGCACATGGTGTGTATCTTTGAAAGAAACGAGAGTATAATATAAATACTATACATTGCTTATTGCTTTTATTATCAGCATAAAAGGGAAGAAAATTGCATTTGTGGGATGTAACTTTGATGAAAACGTGATTTTGCAGCGAAATTTTCGACAAGAATGAAATGGGCTATAATTCATTGTGTGGATTTTATTGTCCAAATTGTATGTTTTTACACTTCAAAGGATATCTGAGCACAATACATACTGACGTAACTAAAATTGGCACAGTAGAAAGCATACAATTGCTATGAAGTGTGCGACCAAAAAAAAAATGGCAATTCATCTCAAAATAGATCAAAACGACATAGAGCGAACAACGAATTGGTATATATGCTTTGAGTTACAATATGTATGACCCATCAAGAATCGTTTTTGAAAAGTAAGTACATCAAAGTTTCAAAGGTACATTTGTTAGGCACTTTTATTTGGCTTCAAAATTCATCACTACAACGCAAAACAGTATTTGGTTTCCTATCAAAATATCATGGCAAGTTTTCTTGATATTGAAGGTGAATTCCAAAGTCATTTGATTTGATTTTTCACAATAAATATTACATAGACCATTCTATTTTGTGATGACAGGTGAAAGCCTAAAAGCATTTTAGTGCTGTGAATTCCTACAAAATATTCATTGCAAGCATACAAGCACTTAAAATCATTTTGTTTCTCTAATTCCCAAACACATACGAAAAATGTTTCAATTGAATCGACAAAGCGTACAACATTGTAACTGAAATAAATCCGATTGTCTGTTGAAGCTTTCGAACTATTAATTTATATGAATGTCCTAAACAATCCCTAAATAATCTCTCAAATAGTATATTTTCGAACATAAATCCCATACATATCGAAACATTGATAAATTGTACAGCAAAACTTTGATTAAAATATTCTTTCTGGTATTCATTTCACGCATTTCGTACTAATAGCTTCATTATTAATTGTGAGACAATAGAATTGGGTCAATTTACATTTTCAATTATAAATACCATTAAAATGTCTTTTAATTCAATAAATAGAATGGAAACAGATGAAAGAGAAAGTTTTTTTTTTCAAAATCAAGTTGAATAATTTCTCTTTCCTTTCAACGCACATGATAAAGCGAATGAATTCCAATATTTTCTTTGATTTTTAGCGAAGCGCCTACCAGTATGCACGAGCATTTGACATTTTTTTTTAGTTTTGGTCATATTTATCGTGAAAAGAAATATGAATTGTTTAGAGAATGGTTAGTTTATAGGATCAATTTGTTCATTCGATCAAAAATTGACATTAAAACATGTTAAAAAGGGTTTAAATTATGATTTTTTGATACTACTCAGTATCAGTATAAGTATGAAAATGAGCGAAACAAAAAATTGAAATAAAGTATAAATTACTGAATATTATTTAAAACAGTTGAAAATATCAATGAAATGTCATAATTCAAAGATATATTTATAAAAACTCGATAAGAAATTTAATACAATATACAATTTTCCATATGAAAGAAATGACGTCAGTTTTAATTGAAATTTGTGGCGCTAACCATTGTCGCACACAAACATATCTGTAAGAGTATTGTACTTGTTTGTGTAGACATTGTTCTCACACGATTAATTCAATATAAAAAGACAAAGAAGCGCTCCTGTTTATTTCTCATAAATTTGTCGATGATTTTTACATAGCTAACATCGCTGTAGATTCTTTACGATTTTTACGGATTTCTATGATTTTTACAGATTTCCATGAATTCGTGCAGATTCCTTCACTTTCTACAAAACTTTAAATCTCTCTTTAAATCCAAACATAGAACAATCTTATAACTTATCATTGATAAGGATACAATTAAAATGAAAAATGAACAAAACTATAAATTTGAAATGGACAAAAGATTCAAAAACTTAATTTAATCAATAATTTTAATCCAGTCAATGATATTTCTGTGAATATATCCTATTGAGGATGAATTCACATTGTGAATTCATATATATTCTTGATTGTGTGCGTTGCATGCAATAAGCGAGAGAAGAATTATGTGCTTAGTAGTCTACTCATAAACACTGCATTACTTTTGTGTGTATATTTTTCAGACTTCGTTTCACGCTTGTTGCGTGTTACGCACACTATCAAGAATATGCATATATGAATTCACACTGAGAATCCATCCACTCGATTATATTGTTAGAAATATCATTGACCGTTTTTATCAATTTAGCGATTGGAATGTTATCTATTTTATGAATTAAAAATAAATATGATTAACATAACCTCTTTGGGAGTGGCGCTGTTAACTGGGTCATTTACTAGTTATAATGTAGTAGCCCATACCATTATCGCTGGGTGAAAATGTATAATATTTCGGTTTCGGAATTTGAAAAAAATATTGATAACAATTTTTTTTTTAATTTTTCGTACTTAAAAATTATATATTTTCCATAAATCTGCTTGACTATATTCATTATTATATATTTTTTGTATGAGAAATCCCACCAGATACTACACAGAAAATAAAAAATCTGCACTATTCACAACATTATGTTGTAAAATGTCAAATTACAACATTTTTTATATGAAGGTTGTGAATTCTCCAACATTTGTTGTCATTTGGTTGGTTGTAAAAAATTGGATAATTCACAATCTTCATATAACAAATGTTGTAATTTGACATTTCACAACCTAATGTTGTGAATAGTGCAGATTTTTTATTTTCTGTGTATCAAAATGAATGGGAGTCGGTGTTAAAATAAAAACATGCTACTTAACCTGTTTGTTATTACTTTATTATTCTTCATTTTGGATGTCTGATAACTTTTTAATTCGATTCTTCCTAAACTGCTATGTTATGTACCTTTTTACGATACATAAAAACATTTTTTATATCAAAAAGATATTTGTAATTGTTATTTCAGTTAAAAATGTACCTATACAATAGTGTCACGACAACTAACTGAAATTATGTTGGGAATGTGCGTTCAGTGCACCATCGAAGGCGTAATTTTGTACTCTTACAAAGCCAAAACAATGTCTCCAGCGAATGTTATTTATTTCTGTGTAATTTATATTTTTCTTTGTATATTTTTTGACCTTTTGCATTCCCTAGGTAATTTTTTTTTTTTATTTTCACTGACATAGAATGAAGTCACAAGAATGTTGTACGAAAATTTTGTTTTTAATTTTACTAATGGTCTTCATCCTAAAGCCAACTTTAAAAACTTTTTTTTAGACATTTTCCCAGGTATTTTAACTTGAACAAAAAAGTTCACCCAAGTTTGAAACTGTATTCTTTACAAACTGTACAGTTTACCTAACAGTTAATCTATGTTGATTGCCCTCAATGATGGTTTATTTATATTGTAATTTCGAAAAGCATTGACATATTTCTAATGTAGTTGTTTCTCTCTGAATGTAAAAAATATTAAAAAGTTTGAATATCTCAACGATGAAATGTATGGTGCCGAAATAAATAAAAAAAAAAAAAAAAAAAAAAAAAAAGAAATTCACAATCAAACGATATGAAGAACCTATTTATTTAACTTATCTAGAAAGTTCTTAATTTTTTTTTTCACTAATTCATAAAATTCAAACATACAAGAACTAAATTATCTTATATTCTTATGAGAAACGTTTCCACAGTAGAAACCTGTTCGATTATTCCAAATTTGTTTGCAACAAAATTCGAACCCTGAATTTTTATGAAATTTATGGATAAAAGGAAGACTACACCACACAAAAAATTTAACGTTTTAAAAAACAAATACTTCAACATTTTATGGCATTTTGTTTAATTTCAATACTTACAGTGCACTATGGTGTCTGTGAAAAAGTAAACGATTCATTACTTGTACGGAATGAAAAATATTCTTTTCAAACAAGAAAAAATTAGTTCTGTAGTACATTGAAGCGATTTAATTTATTTTTTATTCTTCAACTTTCAGATTGAAAAGAAATGGAATATAAATGCAAACGATTACAAATAATATACATTTGGGATTTTGTCTTATACAAATAGTTAACCTGCATGAGACGTTTGAATAGCATAACAAAAGACCAAGTAAACATTTTTTTCATCAGGAGGAAATGCCATAAAATTGTTTAAATTTATTCCTTTATTCAAATGAATCTCAATGTTATTTTGTGACATGCAAAAGAGTAATCCACAAGAAAAAAAACCAAATCCAAACGTAAAGACTACATGCACTAGATTTTCCTGTTTCCCTTATATTATTGTAAATGCGATTTCCTTACGAAATCCTTTTCTTAGAAAGAAGTGCATTAAATTTCAATAAATTTTGTTGCTATGCACGTACACATAAATTCAAAAAGAAGAATTCAAATATAGTCGAAAGAATCTCTTTTAATCTCATGCATATTCTGTATTCTGTTGGGATGAATTGGAATGGAGATTTTGATGAATATGCAATTGGAGTAAATTTTGTGTTTATGAACATAGACTTTAAATTGAGTAAAATACCTCAAGGTCAAATTGTTTTTCCGTCGATGTTTTTAATTTAAAATAATTAGAGAAACTAATAAGCATAGCATTTATAGCTTTCTGTTACATATTCTCATGAATGTATACACTTTCATTACTTTTATACTTAATTTTTTCTTTTTTGACAAATTCGTGGAAATTACACGTTGGCTAAAATAAAATTACCGATAAGCTAAATTAAACTATTATTAATTGAGACACACTTACCCGTTCACATTTTCAACCCCACAATGAATAAAGCTCAAATGAATTTTAGGTGCGGTGAATAACGATAATTTTCCACAGTTTGAACATATCATGCGGTATGAACAACGAAGTTCAAATCAATTCAGCCGATGTGCCTATATTACGAAAGAAAATGCAGATGAAAATGGTTACGCTTTCGTTGTGTGTTTGTGTTTGTGTGTGTGTGTGGTGTGAAGCAGAGGTGCCATTTATAAATAATCCTGAGTGTAATAGAACGAGGTAAAAATAACAATTGAAGTACACTATGACCCCGGTTGCTATGGTTCGGTAATTATCATAGTTTGTGCTATAAGAAAACCGGTGGTGATGTGGTAATTATAAATACAACAAAATTGAGTCATGGCTTTTGAATGCCTAGTTTTTCTATGCTTTTTGAACAGTAGAAATTTTACATGATGCATATGGTAATGATGTATAATAATTATATAAAAACTACAACAAACCAAAATTACCACCAAATACCGACCCATTATATGCATTAAATGATTCGTAAATATCCAGTACTGTCCAAAGTAAGTAACTTTAATTAACTTTGTTCAAGAATTACTGAAAGTTTTGATCGAAATCATATTTGTTGGAAATATTTACCCTTTTCAGATCTACTTCGAGTATATCAGTAATTCCATCCGTCAACAACTTTATACATCGACTGAAAAAATTATAGTTTTTATTAATGTTGATACTTTCATGTTGTATCGGTTCAAAAGCTTTCGAAAGGAATTTACCACGAATAGTTAGCGGAGAGACTTACTACTGCTGAAATTAACGAAATCCCATATGATTCCTGTGCACACATACGTCCTACAGCAAAGAATGTTCAATGCGTTTAAAGAGTTTTATGTTGATTTAAAGCGTTACATTTCCTATTCACATTTGTAAAAAGCGAATATGCAGTGAAAATATAAATTGAACATTTCGTTGCATTCTTTTTTTCTCATGCGATTTTTCCTCAAAAGGAAGTAAATCCTTGACTTATTAAAATTGTATTAACGAAGTACGAATTAAAACAAACTGAAAAAAATCCCGTGGACTTTCATTTAAATTGTAATTTGATTAATGCACGGCTATGTATTGTGGAGCATTTATAATTCAGGAAATAATTACAACCTAGACGCTCCTCATCGTCTTGGTTTAAATGGGAAAGTCATATATAACAAAACTGCTGGAATATCTTCAATAAATTTTCTTCAAACACATGTGTTTGTTATTCGCACCAAATGTCGTCACGACCCCAAAATCTAAATCTATATCATATTTTTATAATTGATATACAACGTACATAAATTGTTCTTACATTTTCACTAATGATTTTCCGATTGATTCGTTTTCCATTTTTATTTTTGTTACTAACCAATGATTGAACCTCGAACATTCAACGCAAACAAGTAAATCTCAATAACGTCTGAAAAGCACGTATTTTGTTGTGCAATTTTCATGTAGAAAATCAACGTTCTACATTATTCCTTAATTTGAATGGATTTTGATCTACAAAAACTTAGTTAAAAGCGGTAAATGTTCATTTGTGCAATTGATTTAAATCAGTTGCATTAACAAAACTTATCGACATTCAAATAACTATCGACTGAAAAGATTCAAAAATAAAAACAAAAACTTCATGATTAAATTTTCTTTACTTAAAAGTAAAAAGTGTTCCAATTTTTTTGCGAAGTTTATCTTAATATTGAAGTAATGAAAGTGCAATTGAATTCAAGCAAAGTTTTTACGCCAGCAAAAAGAACTTAAATTATATTATTAAGAAATATTATGTTTAGATTGGCGATAAGTGGCTTTTAGAATTTTTCTTTTGGATAAAATTCATTTAGACCTCCAAGAAGAATGTATTCTCACAAGGTTGCACTTTTTCGTAGTATTTTTTTTATCGTCTCACGTGAAGAAATTCGATTAATAAAGAGATAAATTTTTTTAAAAAAAGTTTTCAATGAATCTACACAATTTGTGAGTTATTAATTATCTTTGTGTATCACAAAGGCTACGGA
Organism: Resseliella maxima; assembly: GCA_029041755.1. Lineage (NCBI taxonomy): Eukaryota > Metazoa > Arthropoda > Insecta > Diptera > Cecidomyiidae > Resseliella > Resseliella maxima. Next base: position 692,737 of record JAQOWM010000596.1, on the reverse strand, counting down.
TAATATTGCATGCAAGAAATCATTCAACTATTTAGCATTAAAGAGAAATTATCGCGATTTGTAAATAATATTTTCATTACGATTTCTATTTGATTCACTGTATCAAATTCCCTTAAATCAATTCACTTTATTAGGTTCGGGTCAAAATAATATATCTAATACACATAGAAAATGGTATGACATTGCATTCCTAATAAATAGTAAGATTCCTTTCAAATCATCGATGTCGAGTATACAAACATGGCTTGCATTTGTAGAATATCTTCGTGAATACCTGAACTGTGGAAATTACTTTCAGTTCAATTGACGAAAGAAGAATGAAACAAAATTCTGATAGCGCATCCTTTGATATCTTTTGTCTGCTGTGCCTTGACATAAATTCAAAACACTTTGAGTTTATGTAACAAAATTTTTTCATAGTTCGACTCGAAGTATTTCATTACGATATTCGTGGAGATGTAGAATTGCTTTTCTGCACAATAGATTTACAAATGTAATTCTGTCAAAGCATTCCACATTTAGTAAATTAAATTCTCAATTTCGCACTTCAAAAAATTGTCTATGTGAGATATTTGAATTGCAGAAAAAATTCCAATCCGAATAGAAATTAACTTTTCTCCCAAGGATAGGAAAATATTTCAGTATTGGCAATTAAAAAAACACTTGTTATTAACTGTTTTTCGTTACTGCAGGAATTCTTAATTTTAAGTGAATTTTAATTTGCAGCTTAAAACTTCACTCTCTAATCCGAATAGAAATATATTCGTATCAATAAACTGAATCAATTACACATAGAATTTAAGGCAAATTGAAAAGGTTGGTTACATTGATACATTCACACATTTGGAATAAATCTGGAATACATCGTTTTTTTATTTTTTTTTTTTTTTTTTTTTTTATTTTTAAATTTTATTTTTTTTTAATATTATTTATTTTATTTTTTTATAAAAATATATTTTTTTAATTTTTTTTTTTTTTATTTTTTTTTTTTTTTTATTTTTTTATTATTTTTTCGCCCTTTTATTTTTTCCCCCCTTTTTATTATTTTAAAAAAATTCCAATTATTTACTTATTCCATCTATTTAATACATCCAAACCCCTAAATACATATGATATTGAATACGTAACGGAATTTTGTTCACAGGAATTTAATAAGGAGCTTTTAGCGCTTCTTGCGCGTCTTGCTCCTAGGATTATGTTGTACAAGGCACAATACTTTATGGTCTTCATATAAGCTAACAATCATATACTCCATTTTCCTGAGAATTTCATTTTACATCTCAAAAAGCTTCAATTGTATCTCTTTTCGAAAATTGAACTTTTTTCCTTTCATTTTCATGTTGAAAACTTTTATATTTGCTTTATAATTTCAGCCAGTTTTACTCAATATATTGAAAAGTGGGAATGCTTTTTGATTTATCTTTACTCTTCCATGGATTTTTATGACTTTTCTTAAATTAAATTTTTGGACTTTTCAGCGATTATACTTTCATCATTCTCAATCAAAACCATTTTACGATTCAACGTAGAATTATAAATTCATTCATTTCCTTTCATGTATGTATGAAAGAATACCCACTTTTAACATTTAAACGAACTATTCTTTTTGAATTACAATTCCATTTTATAAAAAGAATATCAAACTTTGAAATTACGAGCAATGCAAACATTCATCACATGACATCAATATTCAGGTCGTTCTTTCCACTGACAATTTAATTTCGTTTAGGATTGTAATCAATATGTTTAATATCGTATCAAGAGATGTCATGATACCAAATTCAAGATTCATTAAGTGGGCGAAAAAACAATTGGTAATTTGACCAATGGTCCTCGAACATTGAGATGTAAAAGAACGTCATTAATTGGATTCATCCTGGAGTTTTTAACTAATAGAAAAGATAGAAATAGTAATTTTTCCATCCATAATACCATAAGAATTCTTATATAATTTCAATACAATTTCGATTGAAATTTGATTCATTAGATTCCATTCAATTCACTCGATATGGATAAGTTAGATTAGAAATTATGACAATCAATGAAGATCGAATGACTCTACTAAATACGCGAACATGTATTTGCTATCTTTTCTCCGAGCATAATTCAGTATATTAATCATTTCATCTAATACTCCGTGACGCAAAAATGGCCTCCAAAATAATACAGTTAGTTTATCTACATTTTTGCAAGCCTTTTTCATAAAATGAACTTGGGAAGTTACAAATTTAATGGTTGGTATTTTCACAGTTTACTTTATGTTCATTTTATTTTATTTTTATTCAGATTATTCGCCATTTGTGTCGTCTCTTTATCTATCCGACACAGGATGCATGCAGTGTAAATGGGTCTTCTTTCTGTCAAGGTCTACTTTTTGTCAATTTAATTAAATTTAATTTAATTTTAATCTAATGTCAAATATGAATATTAATAATATAGACTACAGTGTCGTAGACATTTTGAATAGTTAATGGTTCTGTAACCATGTTATTAAACTAAAACTTGATCATTTACGATTTAAATAAATTCACTCAATATTTAATTCTAAAGTTCGAGATTCTAATGTACCACAGAGAATACAGCAAAAATTATGGCAAAAATGTTCACGCACTAAGTCACCTTTAATCAAATTCCCATAAAATGTTGCGTCTGAATCTTCGTTCGCCCGAGAAAAATCCTATTAACCGCAAGTGGATTAAATGGATGCTATATTTAAAAAAAAAAAAAATGCGTTAAGCTAACTCGGTTTTTCATGGTGAATTCTGTTTTATACTTCTTCCCCTCGAGTCTCATTTCGTTCATCACCATATCGCAGTCAATTTTTGTCAAGTGTGCCAATCGCATTGAAAATTCTGAATAAATTATATGTTTTGAAACAGAAAATATTATCAAATAATAAATGGTGTGTCTGATTGGTGAATATTAATCGATTTTATGCAAAATGGAAAAAGACCATACTCATTCGCCAATTTGTTGAACTATGATTAAAAAAATTAAACAACAGCGATTATGGGCATTGCAATGTTTCCAAAATTCACTATTCATAGAACACTTTGCCATACCAAAAGAATCATGGCTCATACAGCAATAATGCGAGAAATAACATCATCAACTTAATGAATTTCTTTGGCAATGTGCTGACATTGAATTATAATTATAATTCCATAAAATCGCCAAACACCTTTCAACGAGGACACAACATGGCGCATGCTATTGATTCAAGACAAAAAAATGACAACAAAAACAGTGAAAAAGCATACAGAATTGCTTCAGAAACAATCAGTATCATTTTCTGGCTAAACGCATATTTTTAGGGTTTTGTGTTCATTTGTTTAATCCAAAGGCAGTTTTTGGCTAATAATTGAAATATTTTTGGTGATTAATTCATGTGAAAGCATTTTGTGTAGAATTTTAATCGATTTCGATTCACACTAAAAGTCGTATTAAATGCATTTAGATTTTCCATTGTTTTTTGATACAATTGCAAATATCACATTAGATTTGTCGCTTGTTTTCATGGAATTTTTCTTTCACACATTTTTTTTATTAAACTTCTAAACTACCGAAAACTTAGTTAACTATGCATAAACAAGAGCACAGCTGGTGGGAATGATGAAATGAAATACAAAAAATTAAAGCCGATCTGCTGAACAAACATAAAATTTTCATGGATTTCCGGATCTGTATTTGGCATAAACTTTGATTACCAGAACTTAACTGAATTTTCAAGCGAAAAATATGAAATCTCATATAATACCCAGTCACTGTAGGGTATTCATTCGGAAGCGAACTCAATTTGTTGAATATCAAATTAACTGTGAAAAACTCGACCACGAATCCAGAATTAATCTCTTTTTTTTCTCTCAATATTTTTCTTGCTTTGAATGGGAGTGTTTCGTTTTTTTTAAATTGACTTAGCAACAGTGTGAATCTGGCACGATTGCACAAATCGAAAACAAATCAATAAATGCTCTTCTTCAGGCAATCAATATCTGTCGAATTTTTCAATTTCGAATGAATGCACTTCAAAGACTGGGGGTACGTGCAGTTGTAGTTTTTATAATTCAATTTAACTTGGAACTTCTCTGTCTCTACTATTTGAAATCTTTTAACAGTTATTTGAAATCATTCAGTCATCTCATTCATTTTGGAATATTTCAAGTTAATATTGTTCGTTCGTATTGTTTAGGATTATTGATGATTTAATTAGGTAAATTCTATTGTTCAGCATTACGATTCAATGAAATAAATTTTCAATTTATTTAAATCAATTCGATTCGAAGTGCACAATATAACGAATATCTAAAGCCCCGTAATTGTTTACAAAAAGTTGTCTTTTTGTTGGTTTCCTATTTATGGCTTTTCCACAAATGACCGCTTGTGCAAAATACTTTATTCATATTGATTTACAATACTACTATGAACGGTCAACCACAGTTAAAATGCAATTTATGAAAATGAAATGGACTATTTAAATTAAACCGTGTACAGCATCCAAAATAAATTATATTTGCAGATGGTTATCATCATAAAAAATCTGCAGTATGAATAAGAGCAAACATTCAGTGCTGAATAGTTTTTTCGTAAAATGCAACTTTTGGATGAATGTCACATAATGTGCGTGTCATTGTTCAGCCTTTTACAGCACACACTATGAATTTCTTTGTTTTTCAAATATGCTTGCTCTTTCAATGTTCAATGGAACGGGACAATATTTTTCACCTTGAAGCATTCGTTTATTCAGGTCAATTTAAGTAGAATTTTCATATTGAATATCAGTTTCATGAACCGATACACTTTGAAATGTCTCATAAACATTCAAATCGAATACTGCACCCGTAGCAATGAATACATTTGATGTATCTGACAGTCAGCAGCTATAAAGATTGTTAGTGTATTTGACTGTATATTTTGAGTTTGCCTCATTCAATGTGTTTGCTACAACAATGCTATTGGCATTGTACAGTTGAGACAAAAACGTTTAACGGGATTTCTTTTTTGTCTCCATCTCATGAGTAAACAAATCAGTTGGATTAGAAATTGTATCATTACATTCCATCATTCTCGTACACGTTTTTGTACAAATCGTATCATCGAATATTATCACACTGAAGAAAATAAAATGCGTGCATTGCAAACGTTGTTTGTTAGTCTGTTGAATAACACTATTATGGATCCGATCACAGCCAAATTGATTCGTGAATTATGTGTTGAATTTCAACTACCAACCGATATTGAATTCACATGTTATGAGGCATACTCAGATTATTTAAAGGACTATTTTTTCAATTTGGAAAAACAATACAAACAGACCACGATCGATTATAATGGTACGATTAAGCAGAATTGTAAATTAATTCATCAAACAATGGATGAAGTTGAAAAGACATCTCTATTACATATACTGGCATTAATATCAATTTGTGCCAAATACATATATGGTTATCGGTGTGAAAAACTATTCGTGAAATTATCAAGATATTTACAAAAAAATGGCACACCATACAATTTTCAAGAGATCCGGAAAACCGAATTTATCGTTTTTAAGCACTTGGGATTTAACGTAAGTCGATTTTGATCGAATTATTAAGGGTTGTGATTTTATTTATTTACAGATTCACATTCTTTCACAGATCAAACCGTCGGAACTATATTCAGTGGCTATGGAACTAGCAAATAAAATTACGATACGAAATCAGCAACTCATTCAATTTGATTCTCTTCAAGATAAATGTGTCATTTTATTGCGATACATTTACTTTTATCGTAATAAATTCGACGAAATGTATGTATTACATTTTTTGCGCGTGTTTAGCTTGGAAAATATTTCGGTTGATTTCTTTTCTTTATTTTGTTACAGACTTCATTTCGTAGAACAAAGTACATATGGTTATAATGGCAACGAGGAGTTCAAATTAGCTGCAGCCACAGTATATGCATCAGCGATGCTCATTAATTCCCAAAGCGGAATCATTGTTCTAAATGAAATTGTGAATTTAACCTATTTAAATGAATCACTTCTACGAAAATTTGGACAATCAGTGCAAGAATTTTATTTAGATTGTATCAGATATTAACTTTTCGCGAGCAAATATTGTATAAATTACTGTGGATAATGAATGAAATAAATAGAAATTCAAATAGTTCGCTTTTAATATCCACTTACATGGCTACCAACATAAAACGTGCATGCGTTGAATCGTTGTTCATTTCTCCGTATTGCTTCGACGTATTCATCGTTTGTATGTGTATAATGTACAGCGTAGCGATAGCTTAGCAGCTGTGTTTTACAATTGTATTGGTATCGATATGAGAATGTGTTGCCATTTCTTATACAGAAATTTCCATTGAAATATCCAATTGGCTTTATGTTTTTCTTCATTTTCTACACAGACATTTAATTTATCCATTTCAATCAGTTGCTTAGTTCATTTTATCACGTTTGTGAAAATTGTTTCGGTCATACAGTTGTGTCAATATTTTGTGTCAGAATTTTCATTTTCGTTCAAACAATAAAGTGGACATTCAAATAAATTCAACGAAATTATTGAGAAAATGTTTGGATAAAAAAGAATCCATTGAATTTGATTCAAGAACAGTTTACTGTGACATAAAGAGAGAAAGAGAAAGAAAAGAGTTTAATACGTAGAAACAGAACATTTTGAACATTGTTGAATTTACGGTGATTCACCACCACGTTCGAGTAGTTTCCTTGTTTTTCAATCCGCTATTTTTTGCACATTTTCCATGACGTCAGTAAATAATTTCCGACAATTCTAAGAATATTTATTTAACACATTTAGAAACAATAATAAGGGAACAAATATTCTGATTTCAAAACTGAAAAATTGTTGTGCTACTTGTTTTTGTAAGTACTCTGGAATTAAAATTTTTCACATTTAAATTGATGAAAATTCTGCACGCCCGATTATATCATTTGTAAATGTTGCTGTTAATTTACATAATTCCAATCATAATGCAACTACCAACAATGTATTGTGATGAGTTCCTTCTAATAGTTTTGTATTGAACTGATTCTCGATAGTTTCATTCGTCATATTAACTCAGTTTTAGTATTTGTTTTTGTTTTTGTTTTTTTTTTATCTTCATCTGCCACAATGTCATTGTTTGTTTGCGTTGATCCGAATGACCGTGTTATTTATCAATTTATATTTTTCTCATTCCCCCTTTTGCTGCGTGTGTATGAATTTTGTCTTATTTTTCTTCTTTTTTATGATTTGATTGCTTGCTATGCGTCGGTTGTGTGATTTACGTCGTACGTTATCAATGACATGTTAAAATGAACTTTGTTGTTCATTCACTTCTAGTTGACATTATTTGTTGTTGTTGTTGCTTTTATTTTTATAATATTTTTCTTACTTCTCATGGAATGAGTTCGAAAACCTAACAAAGTCACAATATTTCCACTGCATTCGATATAAATATATAATATCATTTGCGTGTGAACAATGTCGAAACTAGATTCAGATATTAATATTTTCCATATGTCTTGTATTTCAACTGTGGACTTTAATTGTGATTTTTTGGTATTTATTTTTAGAAATCCATTGGTTGTGCCATTGAAAATATATACAAAATGTATACATATGAAAGTAGCGCGCCGACAACGCCAACGTCAGCAATTCCAGATGGACCAAATCGAAAATACTATCGCAAAGCAGCGCATCGGTGAGTTAATTGTGTTGATGCAATCTTGTTTGACAATTACGATGAAATTATGTTAGCAATTAAAATAGAATAATTTACAATTCCAAGATGTTGTCATGCGAATAAATGAAGTAGTTTTCACATTTTTATTTTGGTGAGATAACCGTCAATCGATAACAATCATATCGATATTATTTATTGAACACAGGTTCTCTTGAGCTAAAAATAAAATTGATTGAGGAAATGGAATGAGTTCTTCGATCATGAAACAAAATTAATATTTAATTCTAACAATAGAAATATTGTCGGTGTTAATATGCAAATATTTTTGAAAAGTTATTTGTTTTTCAACACATTTGCGATGAATAGTTCAATATATTCATAGCTTCTACGAGAAGGTACTGTACACAATTCAATTTTTTGATAATCTATTGACATTTGAATTAGTTTTTAAATTCATTATTCATTAGCCATTAATTGATTATTTACGATCATATGAATATTATCAATTTAGAAATGATGAAATTTTCGTGAAAAGAAATGAACTTTGCTCAGAGATTTTTGCCATAAACGTAACGTGACGATGATTTTATATTTTTATATTGTTCTTTTTTCCATTATAAAAAAGATTTTTTTTATTATTCAAGTTAATGAAAGACCAATTATGGATTGTTATTGACACACAAAACTCATTCGTGTGTGATGCGGAACAAATACAAACTACGTACGAATTACAAATAAAATATAACGGCATCTTGCTTGTATAAACAATACATATAGACACACTTGAAGTGAATGCGACACAATTCAATATTCAGGTTTCAATATTCAAATTTGAAACTATCATCTAAGCTCAAGCTAGACGGTGTACTAATCGTAATATGGATAGTAAATTGTGAAATAGAAAACAAGGTATCTGATTTACAACATGATCATTAATTGAGCCAACAAACAAAAACTGTTGTTATTGTGTTAATGTTTAAACGAAACTACTACATAGTTAAAAACTCACATTCACAAATGAAAATTACGTTATACTTAATATATTGCTCGATCGTACGTTCAATGTTTAATTGTATGCCACATTTTCTCTTTTTTGATAATGTATTTTTGTATTCACACCCTGAAAAATACAACAAATTCCGACTGTCATTCGTTGCTTTCGCATACGATTTCGTGTTAGTCTTAATTACGCATTCGACTTAAGCTAATCGAAATCGCATTTAGTCTCTCGAAATACGCTATTTATTCACAGCGCACAATATTAATTTGAAAGTTATTCGCAATAAACTCAAACTCAGTGAAGTGTATAAAATTGCTCAAAAATTAATAAAACACAAATTATTCAATTAATTGAAGTGTAAAGTCAACAAAATTTAAGTAAATATCAGACAACGATAAACAAATATCAAACATTAAACGGTGGTTTCCATTGCAAGCTTTCATTAATAAACAGAAAAAAAGACCAAGCGCTATTAAAATGCCAGAAACATCACAAGATGCATTCGAATCGTTGTTTCCATCGAAACAAGCAATCAGTGCTGAAGAACTAAGAAACCGTTCAAATTCAATGAACAAAACTAAAAAACCAAATATCAGCATAAATAATGCATTGGTAGCGGCTGAATCAAACTTTTGGCCCCAAACAACAAATGCATTAGGAGTAAACAGTGGACAACGAAGCCTTCGTGAATCACGAGTTAGTGTTGGTGATTATGATAGTTGTTACACTTTACCCGAACCACATATTGGCTATAAACGTGAAAGCAGTCATAGGTAAATTTTCTTTTATTACAAACATTGCAGTTTCCTTACGAAAAAAATGCCCCCAAGCAACGAAATTCAATTTATTTTGACCCCAAATGTGGTAGAAAAATATGCATAGGTTATCTGCTGATTGTATGAATCCCTCTCCCTTTATCAATGAGCAATAAATTTTTTTTCTACCAGAAGTAATGATCATGTTTGTTCATGATACGTGGAACATACGAAAAATGAAAAAAAAAAAAATTACGCCGATAGCTGAATTGGTGATACAGATTTGCTAGTCGAATGTATGAAACGTTACAGACAAACAACAACTGCAGCAACAAAATGAATTAATGTGTCAATACAAATTTCTATTCTCTCTATCAGACTGATAATATAGTTAGACATGTAGGGATAGATTGTCACACATAAATGTTCGAAATAAATGCGTATGTTAAATCGTAAGTATATGGCGGTTTGAATGTACGATTCAAATGGAAATGAATTAAATTTGCATTGGATTCGAATGTTTGTGGCGTTCATGTGGAAATGTAATGGCTTTATCTTTTACATTTTATCACAGATTGTTTGCAGTGGCTAGCGCCAGAAGCAAATAGAAACAAAACCATTGCTTAATCTATGAAATGGCATCGTTACACTTGAAAATAGCGCTCCAAAGCCAGTTATAAATAACTTCGAAATGCCAAGTGAGTTGTACGAAATGTTACACGAACTAATGGTTTACGTATTAATATGCATTGACAACGCATACGAAACCATGAATTTCCATTGGAATGCGATTCATCACAACGAAATCATAATTGGCGTGTAAGTAATTCACTTCAAGGGATGTGAGACTTGCGAATAATTCTATTGAAAACAAAACAACATCAATTCGAATGCTAATTGTGAAATAAAAATCGAGGAGGAAAAATACTCTGAATAATTCATTATGACGCTTTTTCACAGCTCAATGATTTTGTATATCAAGCACGTTCCAATGTAGTGTCAATTAAACGCGATGCCCAATAATGGATGCTGAGACTTGAACAAACTGAATTCTCAGTTTAATTCCAATATTTGGTTTGTATGATTTGTTTTTTTTTTTTTTCCTTTTTGTATAGCAACCAATCTTCATGATTATCTGGAATATTCCGTGATAAGTGAGCAGTAATTTAGAATCCATTCAAAATGAATATTATCAATGGAATTATAATCTCCTAACGACTCGCAATTGAGAAAAATATTTTGAAAAATTCTCTAGATTTGTTTTTTTTTTTATTACAAAAATATCAGCGATAAGATAATTCTCGACCCGATGGTATGAAATGCGGTAGCTTTTCAACGAAGCAAATCATTACCATTAATTGGCTTTGTTTTGAAATTTTGATTCACCGATTTAACCTTTTGACGTATTTGTCAGATATCGTTTAAAGAAAACTCATTCATATTCAACTATTGCTGTTAAATGAAAATAACAAATAAAACATTGGCCATAAGAATCAAATAAGTAAAGGTTGGTTGTGACAAAGAACAGAAACTGAAACAGAAACTGAAACAGAATCTCATTTTCAGTTTCTGCGCCTGTTTCTGTCTGTTGCTATTTTATGAGGTTGTGCAAGAAAGAACAGAAACAGAACAGAAACAAAATGTCATTATTTCATACTATTTCACAATTTGCAAGTCATTTGCATCAGTCAATCACGAAATTTCTTGTGGGTGACGTTGTATAAAATTTCGTTTGATTTGACGAAATCAATTATTTTTTCTTCCTCTTCAAGCGTAAACTTTGTTTTTTTCGACATTTTTCTTATTTTACGCACAAATTTTTAAAAAAAATGAAATTTCGGACGATTTAATGAAATGGAAATACGTTGTACGTCTGAATGTTGTGAAAACAAAACAAATAATGACATGACAAACACAAAAATGGCGGCAAAAATGACAGTTGCAACAGACACAGAAACAGAAACAAGTCAAAAGTACTTGTTTCTGTTTCTGTTGCAAATGTACTGAATTCAGTTTCGGTCGCTGGCAACGCAGCGTTTCGGTTTCTGTTGCTGATTTCAGTTTCTGCTGCTATTTCTGTTGCAAATGTATTGAATTCAGTTTCTGTTTCAGTTTCTGTTCTTTGTCACAACCAACCTTAACTGACATTTTAATAATAAAGTGGTCAATAGTTTTTATTGTAAATTCTAAAACAGCCGTATGGTCATGGTCAATACATAAACTCTGCATGTGTCCAATTTTGATTATTGATGTGCGTCAGAAAAGAGTAAATTTACATTGATAAGCAAAATGTATTATTTTAATGTCCATACCACAGCAAATTGTATACAATTATTGATGACATTAAAGTCAATAATTTAATTCCGCCTGATTTGCTTATCAGAGTTTATTGAAAAATTTGAGTGTTTCGTTAGATTCACAAGCATTGCGAGATAAAGTATTTTCAAAAGCGCTTATTAATCAATTTCATACATTTCTCTAAAATTTGCAAATCACGTGTAAATTTGTCGATTTGTTAATGCGAATTTAAATCAAAGAGAATAAGAATAAATTAAGTATGCAAATATCTGCTAATGTTCATTTTTTATTTTCTTTTTTCATTCACTATACCAATTAATTTTCGCCCAATAGGCAAATAAATGGTGAAAAAAATTGCTTGACTCAACAACTTTTTGTTGTTCTTGTTGTTGTTGTTGCATGACAGTAAGTGATGTGATAAGTTGAACTTGACTTCTTTCGACGTCGTTGTTGTCGGCAACTGCATTCACATTTCCTTAGAAAAAAAAGCGGCGTTTGTTTATATTTTGTTATACGACGATGCGCAAAATACACTCAATAAGTAGAACCAAGCAAAATAAATGGCCGAAATGACAGCAGGAAATATTTTGCTTATTTTTTGCATGATTTTGCCTTCGCTGATGTCAAGTATATGCAAATGTAGACCACAAATAATTATCGTAACTGACATGAACATATTATCGGAGCCATCCGAAAAGAAGTTTGCATTGCAATGCTATAAAATAAAAGTTTATTAAGAAATCTCACTCATTTTTTTTTTTTTTTTTGTCATACATTTTCAAGACTCTTGAATCAAGAGTCTGTTCAATATCTGCCAATTATGCCGAGAGCAAGGCTTTTCACGTCATGAACATTATGTTTTTTTCCTTTCTGCATTTAATAACAAGAAAAACACAATTTTGGCAACGGAAACAATCGCAGGATTTGTAACGATATTTACAGTTTATTAATAAAAAAATAAGTCATTTGCCATTTTGATCAGATTTGATTCGTTTGAAATGTCGAACAAAATAAGATTTTCATGATAAATCATTTTAAATGTACCATTAATGTGAGAAATTGTGCATTTTGTTTGTTATAATATTATTTGAAATAGACTGTCATTTATTATGTCCTATTGATACTCTTCCGACATATGCTACTCTTTTTGCCTGATTGAATACACAAAAAATCATTGTCATTCAACAAATTGCATTTGAATTATGTCTAAGCAGGTGTAACACTTGCTCAACATTTTTTAATTTAATTTCGAATTATGAAATGTGTTAAACGATTGCCCGGTCGCCTCACATTGTGAATAGATTACAGTAGATTCTCACAATTCTAAAGATTCACAATTCTAAATTATCCAGAAAACTAAAGACGATTTTTGTTCACATTGATTTTCCTGAAATCTAAAGATTTACTTTAGATTTCTGAATAAACACAATATTCACACTCGTTATGACTCTTTTAAACCGCAAATTGCATTGTATAAATTCACTGGATGTTTCTTTCATCCAAACAATCTCTATTACTTTGTTTTGTTAAACATTGTATATACAATACAAATCCAATGTTTATGTTTTTTCAATATTATTTGTAAAATTGTAAATGATTTTCAAATCATCATAGTGTCCAGTGGAAATGTACGCAAGACGAACAAGTGAATGTTCGATGTTGTCGCATCATTCTATTGTGCGTTGTACACTGAACCACTGTGATCTTCATTTTAATAGAACAATTTTCGTTGATTTTTTGAAATTATTTTTCTATTTAAAATGTCAAAATCCATCAAACAGAAAAGATTAAGTATTCAAGAAAAAGTGCAAATTTTAAAAAAACTAGAAAATGGTGTTCGTGCAAATCGAGTTGCAATCGAATTTGGTGTTACTGAAGGAGCAATTTCGCAAATCAAAAAACAAAAAGACAAAATTTATGGTGCAGTTTCAACAACGTATCAAGAGGCCAAAAAGAAAACTTTACACAAAGCGGAGTATGAAAATTTAGAAACCAAATTGTACGAATGGTTTCTCAATCAAAGAGAAAGAAACTGTCCGATAAATGGGACAATTTTAAAAGCAAAAGCAACGGATTTATTTTTAAAGTTGTATCCAGATAAAAAAGAAACTGATTTCAATGCCAGCAACGGTTGGCTAACTAAATTTAAGCGAAGACATGGCATGCGATTCTTAAAAATATGTGGTGAAATTTTATCCAATGACACAACAAAAATTACGTCATTTGTACACACGTTTCGTTATAAAATTGATGAGATGGGACTAACTCATGCGCAAATTTATAACACCGATGAATCTGGATTGTTTTACCGCATAATTCCTGAAAAAACATATGTGGCAAAATGTGAAAAAACTGCACCAGGAAGAAAAATTCAAAAGGAACGTATCACGATTATGTTGTGTGCTAATGCTGATGGAACAAATAAAATAAGACCGCTTGTGATTGGCAAAGCAGCTAAACCGCGATGTTTTGTTGATTTTCAAAATCCGTTAGACTATGATCATTCTGCAAATGCATGGATGACTTCGATCATATTTTACAACTGGTTTCATGGCTCGTTTGTTAAACAAGTTAGTGTTTTTCGTATGTGTTCACATATATTCCATTCTTGAAAAAAATTTCATTCATCACTTTTTCTATAGGTACGTCGCTTCAGTGCAGACAACAACTTGGCACCAAAAGCAATTCTCTTACTTGACAATTGCAGCGCACACGCTCCTATCGAATCATTGTGTACCGATGATGGAAACATCATTTGCATGTTGTTACCACCAAACGTAACGGCTCTCATTCAACCAATGGACCAGAATCCAATAAAAGTTACAAAATTAATGTATCGAAATTTGTTACTCAAAAATATCGTAGCCAATGCAGAAATTTCCATTCATGAATTGCTAAAAAAACATTCAATACGCGATGCAATTTTACTTTTGATTGGCCTGGGATCAACTGCCTCAGAACGTATTGCAAAAGTCATGGTCAAAACTTTTAAATTGGGATGAAAGTGAATACGATGATGAGGAAAATATTCCTTTATCTGAGCTGATCTCATCGAATCAAATTTACAACGACACCATTCAAGAAACACAACAATTACTATCAACGATTGCAAACGAAACATTAATATTCAATGAAATTGAAGAATGGAATAATGATGTGCTTGATGAAACTGCAATTGAAACCGACACGGACAATGTTGAATCAGACATGGAAATAAACAATTCTCAAAATAATGTTGTTCCATTCGCTGATGCGTTGAATGCGGTCAATTTGTTAATAAAATGGAGCGAAAATAACAAAAGTTTCACAAATAAACACATTCAAAATTTGCTCGCACTACGCTCTGACGTCATACAAAATCATATGGCTAAAATGCCAAAACAAGCATTACTTACAAATTATTATTCTAAGTCAAACAACTCATAATGAAATGTTATTTAACGCATGATACAATTTTGTTAACAAATTTAAATGAAAATAAAAACTAAAATTTTAAAGCGAACATCAATGTATTGATTATTCCATTGAATTTTGGCGGTTTTTCAAAATTATCCAGAAATCTAAAGAATTCACAATTCTAAAGTATCCAAAATACAAACTACTTTAGAATTGTGAGAATCTACTGTATTTTAAGAGATTGAAGCACTTGGTTGGTTGGATGATTCCACAAACAAAATGTTGTTGTTAAATTCTTCCAAAATTTTCTGTTTTAAATTTTTTTTAAATAATTTCAATATTACAAATGGTATGAAACTCCAGCATTTTTGCGAAAATATTTAAAACATCAAATTCAAATGTGGAAACATTTGTTTCGATTTGCAATAAAACCAATTGGCGCCATTTGGTTTTGCCATCAGCTCCAAAAACCCAATTCGATTTTGACAATTGTATAATGTATTCATGAAATGTATTTTAATGATTCATTTGAATATTAGAGATATGATACTTTTAAATCTACAATTTACGATATTAGCCGAATGGTTATTTTACAGTCAAATCAAAATCAAATATTGATCAATACAATTCATGACATGAGTTGATTTCATTTGTTTTCATGGGATGCAATTGGTTTTGACAATAATACCCAATGATAACATCAATGTGGCATTCGTTGTAAGTTTTTACATGTGAAAATCTTTGATTTCAAGACTTTGACGCCACCTATACCTAAAGTTATGTCAATATGTGTTCACTAGCAAGCGATTTATCGATGAACACTGACTCTACCAACGGAAAAGGCAAAAAGATACAATTTGTCGTTGGCATTCCGTAACGGTGTATGTGCAATTCTATCATATAGAGATCGCTTGTAACGTAACGACGCATGAATTATGCCATAGCACATCAATCGATCGTTGATGTAGTTGCCACGGCGTAAAAGTCCATTTTCACAACTTTGTTTGATATTCATTCAAATTCAAATTCACACTGTACTTATAAAAATGGAGTTAGGGGCAATGAATTTCTTTGCTAATGCAATTTCGATAACATGAATTTTATATATTGTTATTGCTATTACTACTACTGTTTAACTGTTTGTTAACGAAAATGCATTATATGCAAACATTTTCGGAATTAAAAACTGATAATTAACTGAGCAATATTTATCGAAAGGTGCTTGGTCAAATAACATACACAATCGAAGTTTACAGTGAATTGAAATCAAATTACTATATAATATCTCTGCATATTTATATATAATTGCAAACTAAAAAGATACTAAATATCATTCGATATCAATATATTCGATATTTTTGAAATAATTTTATAGCAAATGCGAAAAAATTAATCAGTTTTTATATTGTTTAGATATAATATCGAAATTGAAGATACCACACCATATAATATGCTTCCCTTGATATAATCAATAAAATGCAATTTTATACAATGAAAATAGGGCTTTGTTTTTTTTATTGAAACAATTCAAATTAAATATTTGCGCATTGTGTATGCTTCGTATTTAATTCTCGAGGTGTTTGAAAGTGATAACTTAATAAACGAAGAGACATTTCTGAAGTTCCATATATTCGATATCAAATTAAATAAACATGAGAATGGACAAGGAATTAATTGACTTGGAATTTAATAAACTTACAATAAGTAGAGATTCGGGGGGTAGACACTGTCCAAAGATTCATTTAAATTCCCTCATATCAAAAAGATTCGTGATGCAGAAAGATTGAACTTCACTCAGATTCACTATGATTTGAAGGATCCATCATATTTGATTTATATTTAGTTTAATGCAAAATCACTGCGATTTATTTAGATACACAGAGATTTATTGGAAATTCGAACAGTTCGGAATTATTCAGAATCTCGTGTTTGTGTTCTGTTCGAGTTCGGTTCGACTAGTTCGAAACAACAAAACTGTTGTTCGTATTCGTTTGGATTTGGTTCGAGATAGTAATCACCGATGAGAGTTGCAAAACTATAAAAATTACGTGGATTCTCAATTCGCTCGTTTGCGTAATTAGTAATGAAAAAAAAAAAATGTAAACGAATATTCGTGTTTGTGAGCATCTTTAGTGGGCAATGGGCATCTCTAATTGAGATTTATCCTTTTTTTCGTGCTACCCCCTAGGTAGAGACTTAATCCATAAAATAAATTAAAACAGAAAAATGGATGGATAATGAAAAAAAAAAAATTGAATGATATATTTGGGGACTTAAACGTGACGATAAGCTTGATAAGCAATTAAATAAGAAAAGCTCGATAAAATTTTCATTTGTTATCGTCAGTATTTCTATTCAATTTATTCAATATTAATTCGAATAATTCTTTGGAAATATTTTTGAAATAAAATGCTCCAAAAATAATCCTTTCAATAATAAGTATGAAGAATTTTTCGGAAATTCAATAATATGTTCTAAATAATTTTATATAATCTAATCTAAGAAATTTACTGTTTTGTCGATTATGCTATACGAC
The DNA here is from genome assembly GCA_029041755.1 of Resseliella maxima. Taxonomy (NCBI): domain Eukaryota; kingdom Metazoa; phylum Arthropoda; class Insecta; order Diptera; family Cecidomyiidae; genus Resseliella; species Resseliella maxima. The sequence continues at coordinate 675,081 of JAQOWM010000596.1, read as the reverse complement.
TAATATTACGGTGTTTTTACAGTAGAATAATGAAATCGATTGAAAGCTAAAACGTGCCAATTACAAAACGTGGAAACATTACGTAAACCATTCGTTATATTTGATTTAGATGTTGCTCTATTTTCAATTAGTAATTTTATCATTTAATAAAGAAATTGATTTCGTTCAAATTAACATTTTGTTTTACATGCGCAATAATTAGGATTTATAATTCAGCATTAGTACCGCAAAATGTTCATTCGTTCGGACATCATAACTTTTTCAATTGCAATAGACAATTGTGTTCAATTAGATAAGATAGAGAGATGTTACAGTACATTAAATTTATATAAAAATGTGAAATATTTGTTGATTAATGGGGTGGTAATAACTCCAAGGTTTCAAAGCTAGCCTGGACATTGATTTGTGATGAAAATCGAATCAAATTTCTCATAATTGAAATTACGAGCTTAATTTAATTCACTGTTCATTTTATTCCATATGTATCAAGTATTGTTTAATATTTACAAAATAGAAAAATTAACTGAAACTTGTATTAAAATAGATGCCATAGAATCAGTTATCTGTCGTATTATCGTATTAATTTATTTTGATGACATCGGATCCATATATTATATCTATTGAGTAGATCGAGAGGAGAGAACGTAAAAAAATTCAAAATAATTTTGAAAAAGGAGAGTATGGAAAACATCAATTCGGATATACTAAAGAGGAGAGCATGTTCACTTAAATACTAAATACAACGCAAAATCGTAAAATCCATACTCTCTTTTAACCATTTTTAGTGTTACAATTACTTACTCTCCTTTTTTGCTATAAAGTCGGATGAACATACTCTCCTCACGATCTACTCAATAGATATGTTACAAATCGGTAATCTGATCTACTTCATTATATCAAAAATGGTTTCCATGCAAGTAATGAAACTTATAGTGAACCACTATCAAAAATATCGATAATAAAAACTGAAAATTTTCTAGCAGGATGAAGATATTTTTGTAACTATTAAAATACAAACTGGAAAGAAAATGTAATTTTAATTCAATTCCAAAACTTTTAAACACAGGAAATTCTGGTAATTAGTTCCACCTTGAAATAAAACTCTAAACCTAGGGGCTTTTATGTCAAAAATATATTCACGTATATTGCATATATATTGCGTGTAATGCGCTATGCTTGCATATTTTTCGACTCGGAATTATTGTGCGTATAAGTCCGAATATAATGCATATAAATGCGTATAAATTCGAGTAAGTGTATCTCCAAATGTTGAAAATGGCGTCCATATGCTCATTCAAAATCCAATCGGCAAAACTAGTTAAAAGTAAACAAACGAACAATCAAATTTACTTTTTTTCTTCAGTAAAATGTTGATTTACCGAATTTACTTTTCGTTCAACAATTTCAATAATAAATTCCATACAAAATCAACTATTCATTGAAGAGTGAACATTTATTATTATTTTTAAAATAAAACTCAAATCTAATCAATATGTTTTGGTTGTAAATTTTTTTTCGTACATATTATAATAAATTGAAAAAAATATGATTTTACGAAAAAAAAAAAAATTGTCCAATGCGAGAATCGAACCTTTATATATCTGATTAAGAGACTGACACGCTGTCTTCTGCGCTATAAATGCTTTAAAGAATGCAATGATCCCGGCACATCATTAACGATTGGCAATGTTATGTTACATTTTTTTTTTATTGACATCAAAACTATTGTCATTTATATTTTTTTTTTTCAATAATTATAATACAAAAAATGTACAACCAAAAGATATTGATTAGAATTGAGTTTTAAAAATAGTATTAAATTTTTAATGCATATTCGATAATTTCCGACTTTATCGAAGAAAAACGTTAATTTTATAATTCGTTCAGTTACACAATTTAGTTATTGTTTGGCCGATACGATTTTGATTGTGTTGACGTACATTATGTACATTTATCACAGCAACTCGACGAATATTTCAGTTAAACGCGTATAAATTGACTCTATTTACAATATTTCACTTCAACGTGTATAAACTGTGTATAAACTGCGTATATTTCATATTTTCGTATACATAAAAGCCCCTAGCTCTAAACTCATTGAACTACTATTAAAAAATAATTTTTTCATCATAGGAATATTATTGTAACAAATATTTCAACTTGAAACATTTGATTAGAAAAGTAACGATTACATTTACGTTCGCTCATTTGTTCTAGTAGTAATAGTGGAGGATTTTGGAAAGAAGCATATTAGAGAATTTGTCTTATAGTAAAGCTCATTAATTGCATAAGGAGTTTTTTCAGCGTTTAATGCAATTTTACGTTATTTAGCTTGAACTTTTGAATTTATGTCAAGTGAATTAAAATGTGACCTTCGCTTTTGATAACTGACCATGCTCGATTTTTGTTTTGTGAAATTTTATAGATTTCCAAGTACTTACAATGAATACAAATTGTATATTTTGGATAGCTTATCTCCACTCCGATGACACACTTCCACAAATACTGAATGAAAATGTAAAAAAAAAATACGTGACATGTTGCATAAAGAATTCATCTCCATGTACCCATAAAAAAATAAAGTTTGTACTTACTGCTTGATAAAACCGAATAAACACAATCTTTTTTTCCATTGTTTGGATAAAAAAAAAAACAATTTATTCCAAAGCTTAAGCTTGACCTTGAACAAGAATAAACTCACAATTACATCAAAGTCAAGAGAAAACTGATTTTTTTTTCTTTCTTGAATGGTGATTTCATAAAGGATTATACGCAAATGTTTATTCCACTGGAAATGATAAATGGCGAACAATATGGATTATTAAAACTATGTGCTCGCGAAACATTTAAAAACTATATTTTTCTGTAGCAAAATAAAATCCTCACAATCGTATAGAAGTTCATAACATTCTCTCTCTCTCTCTTTCTCTCCCTCTCTTTCTATCTTTCTATCTCGATTGTAGACTGTTTTAGCCAAATTGCGTATTTTTTATTTAAACTCGCTTGGTTTTATTTTTTGCTTCCATAAGCGAAAAATATGAACGATTTATTGAATAACAACGAAAATTAATGACACAACATTTTATTGTCGCAAACTATGGTACAGATCTGTTGAAAATGCGGTAACAATGAGCCGTTAGTGTGTGCATATACAATTTGGTTTTTTGTAATTGTGATGTGCTTTGTATAAAGTTTATGTGTGCTTGCATGCAGGTTTTTTCACTCAAAAACAGATTATATACAAACTCCTTTCTGTCCGCTGTATGCCATATATTTAGTATTTTTTTTTTTTTGGCTGTTAGCACTACTGGCAAGAGTATTTCTTACTGTTTGTAAAAAAAAAAATAAATCTGATACGATTGCTTGTGTACCAATAATGTAGAAAGAAACTATCGTATGAATAAAGCAGTCAACTTTACGAGAAAAACATCCAGTAATTCGAGCGTTTAGGAGCGGATTATTGAAAGTGTTCTAGATTTTTTTTGTATCGATATTCTCAAATTTATTGGTGTTAAAGTATTTATCTTTGGCATATTGCTTTGCATTGTATAGTTTCAATGACTCGAATAAAAACATTATAACTTATTCTTAGTTTAAAGAAACGCAAAATGCACAGTTTGAATAAACTTTAGTTTGCATAAACAGAAACGAATAGAGAGGATTTAAGAAGTGTGAAATTAATTTAAAAAAAAAACTATTACGAAGAAAATAGAAAACAAAAAGAGATGAAACTTCATTTCATTTTGACATTATAGATATTTTGTGTACATAAATTTTGGTTTATGAAATATGGTTTTGTGTTTTTTTTATTGTTATGCTGATTGCAAGTGGTTATCGTGAAATTAAATCTGTTTGCATAAAATGAATGTTGATCGTTGACAATAAATTAAATTAATAGTAAAAGTGTGAACAATCACCGTAGAACAAAAATTGTAAAGAAAAATCAACAAATGAAAACAGTGTTCTATTAATATACATATAGCCTTGAACTTATTCGTGCCCGTGAGCTCAATCTGTAATTTTTCAAACTGCTACCACAGTTCAATAATTCCATTCGATTTTTTTCTTCTGTGTTTTAATTAAAATGAAATGCAATCAATTGCATGTGTTCATTTGAACTTACCAAGCTAAGACAAGCCAGAATTTATTTTGATTACTGGTGATTGCATAGTACATACATGCATTAAATAGCAAAATTTATTATGAATGCGCCCTAGTGATATTGTCATTTTCGAGAATCCTGTTGATATTCCAATAAGAAGTTTATTTTAATTTAACACATATCTCGTATCGTATATAATTTGTCTCTGTTTTGCAATTAAATACCTCTTAATACGATGAAGTAAGTGTTCCATAAAATATTTAGTTTTGTTATCCCTATACAGTAAAACATATGTTAATGCTATCTTCAAATCGGATGAAATTTCTTTTAAATCATTTATTTTTTTCAATGTAAATCTAATCAATTATGAAGTACAATCACTCAATTAGAATAGACCATACGTTTAATTCTTAGTTGTATGTTAATTTAATGTCCAAATAAATAAAATAGATGTATTTACGTTCAATTCAAAAATCATTTTTGTAGAAAAAATTCATAATATAAATTATAATGGAATTTATATCAAAAGATACCTAAACAATTTTATACTGAAAATCAAACAAAATAGGATTTTCTGTATCGAAACTGTTCATTGGTCTGAGTTTTCTATGCAAACGAATACCTTAATAGAATTTTATCGATTTTCAAAATTCATGGTGCTTTTAATTCGCACAAATTCGAAACCCCCAGTGAGTGTAGAGAATGTTCCGTTTGGGAATTAAGTAAATATTCCAACAGATGTTTGAATTCAATAATGTCCATTGCATTTGTTTATCAGTGATATAAAAGTGTGGTTTTGACACTGAATTCATTGGCCCATGGGTTATGCATAGATGTGGCGGTAAAACACACACCACAACCCAAATTTTTGTCCAAATTCAAAGAAAATAAATTCTATAGATGGAAATCATTAGCGGCTTTGATATGTATTTGTTTTAGTTGTAATCGATGGTAGATTTACATGAATGAAAAATACTGAATATTCAAGCTTATCAAAATGTTTATTATTCGTTCAACACTTGCTAGAATATGAACATTGCCTAAAACCGATTTGCATTACAAAGAGTTGAACGAGCTCTTTAATGTTTGATTCAAAGGTACATCAAATTGCCGCCAGCTGAGATATTGTACACCAAATTTTATAGCCTGGAATGATATAGGCTTGTTGAAATTGTACTGGTTTATTTCATAAACAGAACATTTCCATCTACAAGGAGTCATTTGACAGTAATTAGAAGATTAAGTGAGGCGAATTAAATCAAACCAAATCTTTTCAACAGTAAAATTAGTTCAACAAATAAACACTTTTGTAAAGTGTTCAGATTGATTTGAATTAACTGGTTTTTGTTTGAGTTTATTCAATTTAATTTCCATTTTGTGTAATGTGTGTTACACATAAAGAAATGAGATACAAAATATACTGTGTGACGAAATTTGCATAAATGTTCGATGTAAAAATGTAAACGATATGTGTTTTGTTGCTCAGATAATTATTCAGTATACTAATTACATAATCGGATTTAATTTAATGAAACATGCTTCATATCAATGGAATTTTATTGTAAATTGTGTTTTTTTTTTTTGTTGAAAATAAATTTTAACGTGTACCATGTCACCATTTATTTTCGAATTCAAGTTCCAAGAGGTAGCAGAGAGGATTTTTCAAATGAAATTCCATGTTTTATGCGAAATGGCAACTCTTTTTTAAATTTCCTTTGGTTTTTTTTATTAATTGAAATTGAATCGATGGAAACAATTTCTCAAAAAAAAAAATTCACTTTTTCAATGTAATTTTGAAATGGGTGACAATTGACTTGCAGCAATAATTAAAAATAAAAATACAATTTTTATTAAATTGTTCTTTGTCATTGTGAAAATATATTACCACAATATTTACAATATTCAAAAGATTTTATTGTTGCCCATGGCAAAGTATTGGTGTGACATTTACCAAATATAATGCGTGTAAAATTATTACGCAACAATTGAAAACATGTACTGCAACTGAGAATAATATTACAATTGGGAATTATTCGATTTCATTGCGAATGCATTGGCCATTGACAATTGATTTGAAATATAATCAAACTAAACACTTTTGCAACAGTAAACGATAAACAATCATTTGGTGTTACAACCAACGATGAAGACGATTGGTTTTCATTCAATTTACACTCGGACACCTTTGGGTGAGTAAACTGTAGCTCAGGGCTTGAATTAAACATGTAGAAATTGAAGCGATTAATTTTCGTCTTCTCATTTATGTAAACATCAAGTTTTAATGCAAATATAAATGATGAATAGTGTTTCCATATCAAACCAAAGAAGTTTATTAAGTATTCAAGACAACTGAATCTTGATTAATGACATGAAACCGAATCTTTTTTTATTGACCAAAGAAAAAACCAATTATTTGTAGTAAGAATTCTTTAAATAATGATTTCTTAGCATTAGAGTAGCGGAATGTTTGTATTTGGTCATAAAAGATTTTGCCATCAATTTATAGTACAGTATTTTTGTATTGTGCCTACATTGTGGTTGCGCTATTGTGTTATCATTATTTTTCATTATTCTACAGGATAATTTATCATGTGATGGCAATTGTCAAAACAACCAAACCAAAATCAGATTTGGTTAGTAGTCTTTTATACGTAAATTTGTTCTATTCTTGTCATCACAAGAACAGTGAATTGTTATTTTTCGGGAAGCAATAAGCAGATTGAATGGAACGAAAATGAAAGAAAAAGAATAAAAAAAAAACTCGCGAACGCAACAAATGAATGTCATGTATCAGTTTAGGTCGACATCAGTCGAAATTAAATAATAATATGAAAATGTGTCTTGCACAGCTTCGTATGGAAAACACAAATAAATATTTTCGTCTCTTAATTTGTTATGATTAATAGTAATAAAATATACATGGTTCGCTCACGAATCTTAGTAATATCACATGTGAAACAACATCATGAGATCGAATATTGCTTTCTGTTTAGTGTATACTTTTGCAAGCTAACTATTTACTATTATCCAAGCCAACTGCAACATTTCTATGTTATTAGAATCATGCTCCGATTCGAATATTTTTCGTTAATGAAAGCTGTAAATTTTGATAATTAGATATGTGTATACATCTGTTCCTGCTTGCATCAGCTGAATCAATAGCAATTTTCATTATAAGTAATAATGTGTCAAGAGTAATGTATGTGTATTTTATTTTAGTAAGACAATATTGAATGTGATTTGATGGGATTTTTCGAGATTTTTTTTTTTTTGTACTAGAATGGATTGCTCTTTCTAGTACTTTTCCCCTTGGTCTCGTCAATTTGAAAGTACAAGATTGTTTGTCTACTTGAATGTACTTCCATGTCTAGTCGGATACCATGCAAATTGTATCATACTTGAGATTGCGACTAGGCAAATACAAAGAATGATAGCATGTTTTATGTGAATTGAACAGTTTGAACGGAATACCAAATTCGCTATTTACTCTTTTCAATTTTGTTCAATAACACAAGTATGTACAGTGCCGACAAAAAGTTTGGGTACAATGCATGTTTTTCATACAAATTGACGTTTTTTGTTGCTCAAAAAGTATATGAAAATGTAATTTTTTTCTCTCAATTTCTTCAGAAGGATTTTAGTTTGAACTAAAATCTTCATTTTCTTCTCGGAATAGAAATGTGTAATGTGATTCCTTTACGGACTTTTAGGGGCCAGAAAAATGTTCCATTAAATTACATATAAAAATGGTCATTTTTTGGTATTTCGACGCACAAGAAGTCCATAAAGGAGTTACGATACAGATTTCTAATCTGAGAAGAAAATGAAGATTTTAGAAAGAAATCAAGAAATTGAGAGAAAAAAATTACATTTTCATATAGTTTTTGAGCAACGAAAAACGTCAATTTGTATGAAAAACATGCATTGTACCCAAACTTTTTGGCGGTACTGTATATTGACTCGTCATTCAGTCCAAGTAATTTTACTATACAATATAATTTTCAGCCAAACATAATCAAATGAGATCTTTAGAAAAGCAAAAATAAATTGTCAAAATGTTTAAATTTTCTCTTTCTTTCCTCTCAAATCAAATAGATTGTCCGCTTGCGATGAAACCTATGTTGATATGGTTTCAATGTATATTTTATTTTCTTTCAGAATTTTCGTCAACCGATCGCTCCACATGGAGAATATCAAATTTTTTGGCTTTGATATGGACTATACTTTGGCAGGTTTGCACCATAACATTTTATTTATATTTAACATCAATTAAATAATTTGATTCAATCTCATTTCGAACAGAATACAAATCACCACAATTGGAAACACTGGGATTTGATTTGGTCAAAGCACGCCTTGTACATATGGGTGAATACTAGGGGCAGAAAACCCTTTATGAATATATATATTTAGTGGATATTTAGAATATTTACGCGTTATTTAAATATTGTGAGATTTGTGAGATATTTTTTAGATTCAGAAATACTCATTCAAATGTTTAGTGAATATTCAATTTAAAAATTCCATAATATTTAACATAATTACAAAATATTTCATTACTTTTATTTTGGTTCTTATACCTTTAGGTTATCCCAAAGAAATTATGCAATTTGAATATGACCCAAGCTTTCCGGTTTGTTAATATATGAAAATACCAGTGGTTCAATTATTTATAATGAGAAAATCCTTTGGTTTTCAGGTTCGTGGTTTGTGGTTTGATACTGTCTACGGTAATCTGTTAAAAGTTGATGCTTACGGAAATATTCTAGTGTGTGTCCATGGGTTTGAATTTTTGAAACAGTGAGTATACGTTTTTGACCAATTCTGTGTGGTTATCAAAATTATTACGAATATTTACTCGAATAATATTTATATTTTTGTAGTTCACAAGTCTATGAATTATACCCGAATAAGTTTTTGAAATTGGATGAATCGCGTGTTTATGTGCTAAACACACTATTCAATTTACCTGAAACATATATGTTAGCTTGTCTAACAGATTTCTTCACCAATTCACCAGAATATATACGGTAAGTTTGTAGTGATGAATTCGATAATAACCATCAGAAGAACATATAATTTTTATGTGCATTTGTCATCTCCTGTCTTCTAGAGAAAAAACTGGAGTGCGTGCTGGCGATTTGTTTATGTCATTTAAATCGATATTTCAAGACGTTCGAAGTGCTATGGATCATGTGCATTTATACGGTGATTTACAAAATGAAACCGTTGCTGTAAGTGATACATTTTACATTGGCCTATATATCATATAATATCTCTTCCTATTTTTGAGTCAATTTCTCATTTCATTTGATAAAACAGAATTTGGACAAATACGTGAAAAAAGATCCACGTCTTCCAATGGTGTTATCTCGTATACGCGAATCAGGAGCAAAGTGCTTTTTATTGACAAATAGTGCATTTATTTTCACAAACAAAATTATGACGTATTTGTTTGATTTTCCACATGGCGCTAAATCCGATGAGCCACACCGGTCCTGGACAACATATTTTGATATTATTGTTGTTGATGCGAAGAAGCCGTTGTTTTTCGGTGAAGGGACGATTTTAAGACAAGTTGATACGAATACTGGCGCATTGAAAGTTGGTACTCACACTGGTGGTTTCAAGCCTGGACAAGTTTATTCTGGTGGCTCTTGCGATGTATTCACATCATTACTTGGTGCAAAAGGCAAAGATGTATTATATGTGGGTGATCATATTTTCGGTGATATTCTCAAAAGTAAAAAGATTCGAGGCTGGCGTACGTTCCTCATTGTACCGGAATTGGTTCAAGAACTACATGTTTGGACTGATAAATGTCAATTTTTTGCTGAACTTCAAAATTTGGATGTGATTCTGGGCGACATGTATAAGTAAGTCATATAAACAATAAACACCATGCGTGTTCTATTAATACTATTTGCATTTTCATTCTTTTTCTGATTTTGTTTGAAAGGAATTTGGATTCAAGCACTTATGAAAAACCAGACATTTCAAAAGTTAGAGCTTCAATTCGTGATGTCACACATAAAATGGATTTGGCATATGGCATGATGGGGTCACTTTTCAGATCTGGATCACGTCAAACTTTCTTTTCCAGTCAAGTTGTACGATATGCCGATTTGTATGCTGCAACGTTCTTGAACTTGATTTACTATCCATTTTCGTATATGTTCCGTGCTCCCGCTATGCTGCTACCGCATGAAAGTACCGTTGCTCATGAACAACGATTTATTATGGATGAGCCAATGATTTCTCGTAGTCGATTGCCAATCCAACAAATAGGCGATGAAGCTGCACAAGCAACAAGTGACGAAATTTTACAAATTACACAAGAAGCACTAAATTCGGAAGAATTGCGCAAACTACAAGTAAGAATTTTGCAGTTGTTTTTTTTTTCTATTCGAAAAAATGTAAAAAAAAAATGGTTGCTTTAATTTCAGTTAAACGATAAAGGATCTGTACCACACACACGGCCTGTAACACCAAGATCGGTAACTCATAACCATGATGAAGATTATTCAGACGAAGAAAGTGATCCAAATGCTAAGAGTGAAGAGGATCATCGTTTCAATCATTCGAGTTCGGATGAAAAATGAAACATAAATCGAATATCCAAACAAATTTGATGACGACAATAGTTTCCATAGACGACGTTATTATCAATATATAATCGAACAACCAAAGACAGCTATATATTCAGTTAAGCTCTTTATGCTTTTAGACTGTTTTTTTTTCTTCTTTAATTAGTCTGAAACAAATATTTGCAATATGTAAATATGTTTCACAAAACATGTTCAATTATTAATTGTAAAAACGGAGTATATTGTAGAAACTCGTTGAAAAGTTTTGCATAAGATATTTAATTAAACAAAAGAATGGTACAAATTCAACGAAACGCAAACGCAAACTCAATCTATTTCTTTTCTGTTACGTTGTTTTTTTACTTTTTATAAAACTGAAAGTGTGAAGAGTTTTTCATAGAAATAACAAAATAAAATTGTGTATTCACCATTTTGTTGATTATTTATTTCTGTAATCGGTTACAATTCCCTCCACTTAATTTTAAAATGAGAATTTTCTTTAGTTTTTAATTGTGACATTGAATGGACATATAAAATTCCTCATCCATCCCATCGTACGTGAAAAATGATTCGGTTAGATTGATTGAATCGTCAGTAATAAGAGATTTTGCATCGTCACTAAATAGTACATTTCGTTGGTCAGGTTCAAATTCGCCGAATAGCTCAAAAACATCCAAGCTGCTATCTTTACCAAACTTATGTGAGAGAGCCGAAAATGCATGTTTGATTCCATCTTGCTCGAAACTGTTCAAAGTATTTCGAACGTAAACGGCTGTAGGCGGTGTCGCATCATATGCACAATTCCTCGCATCCAGTTGATCCAAACGAATTGCTTTTCTTCTGCCTTGACAAACAATCTCATCTGAATCCCCAATTGATTGATTCGAATGAACAATTCGAACTGCTGATTCATTAATTGTAAGGCCTGCACATTTTCCATTTCCACGTTTATAATTGAAATTTAATGCCGCGTCATGACTTTTCTCATCTTTTGGATCATATTGTCTGCAAAATACAATAAATATAAACAAACATAATGTTTGGATACACATCATACATTCATATTGAAAATTTACATTGGGCTTTTTGTCAGTTGTTCGTCACTTATGTCCTTTTTAACAGCAACAAAATAATGCACATCACTTAATTCATGAGCGATTGGATTCAATTGCTTTTCTCTAGCTTTTCGTTGATTTTTTATTGTTACAATAACCGCATCACTTTCTTCATCTCGTACCTTGTTTCAATAAATAAAGAAAATAAATCAGAAAGGTTTTGTGTTATAAAAATATAAAAACGCTTCTTACACTTTGAATACAATCAGAAGAAAGCACGCACAAGAACTGAGGACGAATATCACGAGAATAAGCTGCTTTTTTCATCACTTCACATTTGCGCATCTCAATATCATTGTTTGTACATAAACTATAAGACAAATGAGCAACCAAAGAAAGTAAAGAAATAAAGTGAGTATGAGAGAGTTTTTTTTAAATATTTTTTACCGTATTTTCTGTTCAGTTGGTCCTTCACGTTCTATAACTTCTTTATATTGTGCACGAGTTAAGTGATCTCCCGGCAGAACTTGTTCTTCTTTCGCGACCACAATATTTTTCTCATTGATGAACAGTTTCTGTGCTAGAATTTTGTCATTTAACTTTTTTCCATTTTCATAAAACTCTTCTATACGATTTTGAAGACGCGACAAGCGGGATTTTACATCTGTATTTGCCATATATCCTTGCCAAGGCCGAGCAGCCCATGAACATGGTTTTTCTGTAACGGCTCGACGGGTTCCGTCTTCACACAAATATTCATAATCATCTGGATTTGCTTGCGCTGTTGTTTGAGGAGTCCGATTATTGATAGACAACTGATTGCGATGTGGAAAAAATTATTTTTTGGAGAAATTAAATGTTGATTCCAAATAGATGTTGAACACATTAGATTTATAAATTAAATTAACATTAATTATCTGTTTTTACATAATGAGTTTTCATTTCATCACGAATTACTACAAAGTATTTTTTGTATGTGCATCACTTAAAACCTCACCTTTACTCCAAAGAAACGTTGAACATAAATCGCTTTAGTGAAAGCAACGTCGCCACCTTTTTCAACTAAACACCGAATTGCACCCTCATAACCAGAATAATTATCGGGATAATCACACTTGACTGGGTCTTCACACAATGCACATAAATTGGAATATCTCTTTTCTATTGAATACAAAAAAATATCACATTTACTTTGTGTATTTAATTAAATAAACATAAAAAACTTACTGTATAATCGATTGATTTCATCATTTGGTGAATATGTGCCCACTAGACATGACTGATTGAAGAGTTCCGATAAACCTTTCAATTCTCTCTCAAGCGAAGGTAAATATGGATTCGACGATAATTTAAATATTCCATGTTTTCTTAGTTTTGTAATCGGTATTTTATAGCCAACATTTCTTCCGTAGCTGATGAAGAGAAACGAAATCAAATAAAATACCTTTTCAAATAAATTACATATTTCCACATTATAGTTTGAATAAAATTAATATAAAATTAAATTGTGGAAGATAATGGGAATAGTTTTTAATAAATCATACCCAGTGTGACATGATTTTTTGCCTTGTAAATCTTTCAAACCTTTTATATCCGAGTTCTTGTGGACAAGCATTATGCCTTCATAGCGAAATTCAGCTTAAAGAATTAAACACACATACAAATATTTTAAGATAAATTTCGAATTATCTTAATTTACCGTCAGGCTCTTCAAGTGTTCGTATTTCCGAAAAGACAGAAAAATCTTCGTTTTTCATTTGAAATGCAACGTACATATCTTCTGGATCTACAACCAGAAAATCAGCTTCACGTCTTTGCACTTTTTCTAAACACTCCATCCTAAAAATGTTTTTATTATGTTTCGATTAAAGAAATCAAATTGTTTGCTTAAATAATTACCGATCACGTGCAGGTATACAAATCACTGCATTATTTACCAACTTCTCGCACGCATCGAAAATTCCGTGAGGAACACACATTTTATCTTGAGAAAAAAAAAAATAAAAAAATGGATGCATTCAATGTGTCTTGATTCGATATTCAACCTTCAATCTTACATGTTGGATTTCCATCACTGCTTGTTGTCTCTGTTTCCTGATTTCATATGAATAATTAAAAACGGTAATAATTATTTATTAAGATTAATAACATTTAATTATTCAATTAGTATTTTACATTTAACACATCAGGATTAGATGAAGCTAAGAGTGTAGCGGCCATCCATATCAAAATGATAGTAATCAAATTAACACTGTTTAACAGCATCATTTTTACTCGTAGGAAAAAGTACTAAACATTTGTCTTCAGTGGTCATAAAGAAACTAAATTTCAAATCCATTTTATTCGTGATTTTATAATCAGCGAAAAATTCACCAGTGTAGTGGTGAATACCATTATTGCGGTAGTGTTTAAATCAATGTGATTTTTTTTTTTTTTTAATTTCTTGTAGTGCAACTTTTTCAGTAAAGTGGTTTTGTTCTTCGTTTTGTTTTCTTCGGGAGCATCATTTGGGAAGAATACGAAATAACAATTCATTTATATATAGTAGAATTTTGTACAAAACTGTTGGCAAAACTTGTTATGCAGGGGGTGGGGGGAATAGATTTCTTTCAGACATTTACCTCAAAATTTATACATCTCTTAACTCTACTCAACTTTTTAAATTTATACAGCCATGTGTCAAGAAATATATAAATAAACTTAAAATGAATTGCGAAATAATCACTGACTCAAATTAATTTGCATAAATGGTTATTTGCGGTTAAAGTGATTTCTGTATTTATATCAACCGATGAGAAGAGAAATTAAATTGTTCATTTATTTATTGTTTTATTTCAACAACAGATAATTCTTATTAATATTTTATTTTTCTTAATTGTACAATAAATTTCTAGGTTAACTAAATTCATTCACAATCCAAAGGAAATAATGCGTCCAATTGAGATGTTCACATTCAATAGTGCCAATTGTGCTGTAATGCAAATAAGCACATATTTTTTTTGCTTAAGCGATTATATATCAATTTTAAACGATTGATTTTTTTTGTTGTTGTTGAAGAATATTGCTGAACAAATATCTAATCGACAAAATTGTAATAAAAAGATAATATGATTTGAAAAGTTCGACGTTCATTTTTATCACCTACTTTGTAATTATTTTTTCACTTATTTAAAATTCTAAATGCAACATTTTTATATTTAATGGTTTATATACACAACAATGAGAGTGAATAGAATAATATTTGATTTGTAAATATAATCTCCAGTTTTTTTTCAACAACTTAATCAAATTTAAAATTACAAACTATGGTTCTTTTATTGACAAATTGAATTGAGTTTGGAATCAATGCTATGGGTAAAAAGTAAGAATTCTCTTTGCATTCAATGGATCAACCATTTTTTTCTAGTAAAATAACTAAGCATTTAACAATTGAATTTATGTTTTTGTTATGTTTAACATTTGAATTGTTAAATTAAAATGAATCTCTTTTAATTTCGCTGTTACATACTCTTGCTATCATTTATGAAGGTGAGCCGTTTTTGATGTGTAATGATTTGTTGTTGTTTTTTTTTTTTTTTTTTTTTTTTTGGTAAAATTATTACATTTATGTATCCCACTATATTTCATGTATTTTGAGAATTTCTTTGATTTTAATAAATATTGTGCTTTGGTTGTCAATTTATTGCAAAATTTTAAATTGGTTGGCGTGACGGACCAGTACCTCGATCATAAAATAACATGTATGCAGACACAGATAGCACCTCATCGATCGAAACCTCTTTCACAACCGTGTCTGAAGTGTAATACCATCTGAAATTATATGAGTTTCGCATTAAATGATAAATAACTTGGAATTGATATTTACAATAATTATACGCGACAAATATTTTAATTTACCTGTGTGAATTTCGCAACGCACCACGTCTGTACGTTATAAAATGCCCACCATTTGCTTCACCAGCATGAACAACCACAGCCAACAAACGATATAAATTCCGTGGAAACATCCCTCCAAAGTTATATGTACTAAATGAGTCATTAGCTGACAAACCTGCTGTATTCAATTGTAAACTTGATGATAGCAATGACATTGTTGAGCCCCATGGCGTACTTGTCTAGAAATTAAATCAATATTTATTAGTTTTTTTTTTTCAATTTCATATTTTGGTTTTTCATATTGAATACCTGACTCAAACTAGGTTGAATAAAACTGTATGGCGCCATTGAAAGACTTTCAGGAAAATGAACAAAATCTTGACGTTTACATAGTTGTCCACTAGGTAACCAAGTATTTCGTGAAATGTGAATACACAGACATGCTGGTAACTTTGCAAATGTAACTGACTTAGTGTGATTGCAGGTTTCATTGCATGATTCGCATGTAACATCTGTAAGATTTTCCGAACCAACATATTCGGAAAGTAAATGACCAATGCTCAAGCCAATGTTTTTATTTTCGGGTAATGGTAACGAGATACTATCAAACTTATCATATCGAACCACTGATTTATATCCACAGCCAGTGCATATCATTTGACTACTCTGCGCGCCTCGAAAAGGATGAGGAATTTGAATCTGTGCCTGTTCACCATAGACTGACACTCGATTTGGGCCTCGATTCAATCGCTCAAGTGAACGGTATGTCAGTGATCCTCGTTTGCTGCCAACATCACCATTCTGTTGAATCGATCTAGATCGGCTCTTACGCATTTCGGGCATTATCATTGGCGATGCTATTATATTATCAAGCATGGCATTATCAGGTAACTGATCATCATCAAGATCATTACAAACGGATTGTGGTGAATCTGGCGTATGCGCTTCTGAACGAACATTTCGCATCAATCCTGTCACTTCGTCATATTCAGCTTTTGCAAAATCAGATAATAATGCACTTGATGGTCTTGGTGGTGGTAATAGTCGTTCAATTTGGATAGTTCCATCACCTAATGCATCTGATAAACATCCAATCTAATGAAATAAACGACACAATTTAGAAGAAAATGTCGAGAAATAATCATTTCAATAAAGTTGACACATTATTTTGCTGGTTTTGAGAACAAAATCACTATCATTTACTTTTTTTGGTCTGATTGCTTCTTCTTCCAATGATGACAAAATAACGTGCAATAATTCATGTGCATCGTGCTCGTCAGGAGGGATAACCCAACCTAATCGAAAAGAAATTACAAATTGTAGTATGTCATTTCAAGTTATTTAATGACAAATTCATACCTAGTGCATGGAGTGCTCGCAACACTGCCCCAGGAGAATATGGATCGGCTCGTAAGCTGGGATGAGTTCCATTCACCACTGAGTAAATGAATGAATGGATTTATGAATTAACAATGAAGAGCAATGATTGAACATGTTCAATGAACAATGAACAATGAACAATGAACAACAACATACCTTCTAATGTACTAAGCAAAGATCCAATTAAACTTTTCTTATCTGATGCGCCGTGCAATTGCAGCCAAGCTATAAACTGTGGACATGCAGATAATGCTTGAATTAGAGCATTTAGAAAGCATGTCCTGCCAAAATTGTGCAAACCAGCTATTTGGCCACGTCGTTGTCTTAGTCGCGATGCACCTTCATATAAAATAGACAATTTCAATATTTCATATTGGCACTTGTTCATATAAAAACAACAAACCTGAAGGTCCCCAGAAAACGAATGCTGTTACTACACAGGCTGCTGTCACTCCTGCTGCCATCAAAATCTTTTCACCTTCCATGTCAATTAATTTCTATACTAAAATCTGAATATATACTCTATTAGCAATCGATTTCACTTCACATCCTTTACGTACGATGCAAATTTCCTAAAACATTCGATTAGATTTTTTTTTTCTGTTTTTCTGCTTTTTACGTGTCTCTGTTCAATATTTTTCTTTTTCCACCGTCAACACACGATTGTTGCAATGTTGTGTGAGTTTGACGCGAGCGCAGTGCGCACAGTGCACAGATTTACAGAAAAACATAGAATAGAAAATGTCAAAACAAAGAAATGAGTTCGTTCAATACTCAATCATTATGATTACTTCAACTTTTAAATCTTTATAAACTCGTAAATTTATAGTGTTTTTATTTTGCATTAATTTTGTAAACATTTTGAATTTCATACTTGTAATGTACAATTTTTGAACATATTTTTAATATGTTCTTTCTTATTTGTTAATTCTATTTGATCTGCTTTTTCTTATTCCTTTTTTCATTCAATTGATTCAATTTCCAGTCGTACATCAAGTCCTTTACAAAATATTGCCTGTCAAATTGAATGCTGGAAGAGAATGAATATGTTTTTATTTATTTATTTATTTTTTTTTTTTTTTTTGTTAAATGAAATTTTGCTTTTTTTAGTAATTTGTTTAACCTCAATAGACGTCGTAGATATGCGTAACTTGGCAATTCTGTAAAGCTCAACTGGCGACAATAGGTTATAAAAATTTGGAATTCAAAAGACAATCCTTGGCATAGGTCCGCTATGCTTGTTGACATTTTAATTTCAAGAATTTTTTCCTTTCTCTGCTTGGCAGTTAGTCCATTTGTTCCTGCTTTTGGTACAAATTGCCAAGGCAATTTACTTTTTAAAAAATATATCAGAATGTATCCCAATGTTTCAAGATCGTCCCGTCGTCCACATGTGTAATGTTGTTGAACCGGAATCGATGCATACCGAGCTGTTCCCGTAAATGATTGAAGTTTTGCTTGTTTGACATGTTCACTTTGGCCATTTATTTCGTGCGAATATTTTCTAGCCAAGCCAAAATCGATCTTAAATTATGTGAAATTTCTATCCTATAATACTTCTGGTTTTTTTAATAGTTTTTTTTTTTTTTTTTTTTTTGTTTTGTTTCAATTACCAAATAAATATCCGTATTTGTTTCAAAATCAACAACAAAATTATCCGGCTTCAAATCGCGATGTACGTGTGACATTTGATGAATTTTTTCAATGCGACGAATCATATTTTCACCAAGCATTAATACAGTTTTTTGAGTGAACTTACGGTGACAGTAATTAAATAGCTTTTCTAAAGATGGTCCCAATAATTGCATCACTAGATAATCATAATCATCATTCGATCCATAGCAAATGATTTTTGCAATTCCAGGTCCTTCTATCAACTGATACACCTGATTTGTAAGATATTGTGTTGAATGTTTAACTCATTTTAAAATATTAAAATCGGAATTATCTATTTACTTGATATTCATTTTTAAGTTGTGAATGTGTACTGTTGCGATCTTCAAATTTAATTGCTACACGACGACCATTATAATTATCAATTGCATCATAAACATCACCAAATGAACCTATTTAAGAATCAAATTTCAAATTTCACTGGATGAATCGATTGTACCGATGTGTTTTTTTTTTTTACTTGAATTCAATGCACTATGAAATCATACCTTTTCCAATACGTTGTCCAACTACAAATCGATTTTCGATCAATTGACCTTGCAAAATAATCGGTGCTTCTGAAGATGACATTTTGAAAAATCAAACAAATACTTGTGCGTTCACTTCATTCGTATCGCGCGATAGCAATTATTGAAAATTCATGAAAAAAAAACTATTTTGTTAAAAATATCCTAAAATCCAATGTAAAATACAACGTGTTTATTTATGTAGTTTCACATTGAAAGTGAAATCACATGGCTGGATAATGTCATCGTTGTGATTAATGTTGTTGCTGTTGTTTTTGTTGTTGTTGTTGTTGCCGGCGGTATTCAACAGATTAAACAGTTAGTTTTAACTCGAAGAACAATATTTTGCACATACACAGATGCAATCTAGCTCAGCACAATGTATACTAAGAAGTGAAAAGAATAGCTCTTTTTCTTCTTTTTTTATTAGCAATCTTTCATCAGCAATAATGCGTTTATAATTATACATTAATCGACCACTTTTAACTGACGAAAAATGCTGTTGTAATGTCATTTTTTGTTTTTAGTTCTGCTTTAACTTAAATAAACGCAATTTGTATACGAAAACACACTTGATAGCTATTTGAATGAAGAACGTTGTCAAAGTTTTTTTTTTCTCTTTATAAGTTCTCTTTATGCGTGATAAGTTTTAAACATTCTTCTCAATCGATTTAATTTCGAAAAGTCTATATCATTTAAACAAAACACATTTCTCTTTCTGTTTCAAAATTTCTTTTATTCTCTTTTTCGATCAGAAATAGCTCTTTAGAAAAACACATGTACAAATTTATGGAAAAAAAAGAAAATGTTCACATATCTTTTGAATGAAAACATCAAATTATACAAATGAATTTCAAATAACTTAATAAGTCAAATTTGTACACCGAAAATATACAATTGAACTTGGTTGATAAGTATTGCAAACGGATTGCAAGTAAATTTAAAATAAAATCATACATTGTAATGTAATAACGTAATTCAGGCAAAGAGTGTAAAAGCGAAAACCACAAAATGGAGAAAAAAAAAGAAAAGAATGGAGTTTGTGACAATGAAAATAGTGTGAACAATTTTTGTGATTATTGCCTATCATACACGAATTACATATTCTTTATCGAGTTAAATAATATTTGTATGGCTACTGATGCACTGTTTTAATGGCTAACACAATTAAAATTAAGAACCTTTGTGTTTCGTGCAAATTTTTACGCGGAAATATCCATAAGTCTATTATTAAATTAAAATAAATCTGCTAGCTTCTGTCGGGTTCTTGTTCCAGTTTAAGTTTAAATTTAAAATGATAATAGAGATAGAGAGATTGGATTTGAATCGGAATGCTACAAATTTTACATATATAGTATCCGATAATGGATTTCATTTTTGCAGTTGTAAGTGCACAATGTTGAGCAAAGCATCTTAAATAAAACAACATAAATGGAAAAATAAATCGTTAAAATTTCTATGACTGTGGAATTGATAGACTCAATTGAATAAATATTTGGAATTTGAAAATTGTCCGTTCCGCTTGTGGCACATTTAAATAATGATTCTGACACATTCTCTCTTATTTCCTCCTCCTCCTCTTCCACCTCCTTCATCTTCTCCTCCTCCTCCTTATTCCCGCGAATGCGCAACACATTTTATTTTCGACGTTTGCTACTTTGATCTGCACGACGCAATACTTCAGCATATGATAGATCCAATTTTATAAGCTTATGCAGATCGTGTGCTGCTGCGCTCTTGGTGCGATAAACAACAGTTTCGCCGGTGGCGTTTGTCTTTCGTCCCGCTTGTATATTGCGATTGTAGACAGTAATCGAATTGCCATTCCAAATCACATCCGAATTTGTAGTAGAACCTTGGCCAACATCAGTTGTTTTATTGTCCTCTTTTGGGAAATCATACGAAACACGTTCCCGTCTCTTGCGATTTGCATAGAAGAATCTTGGCGAAGTTGGAATGAGAGCTGGCGAATCCGAAGGATCTATGGCACCCTGACGATTTCGTTTTTTGTTCTTTTTACGTAAATTAGTGAATGCTAAATATTCAAGCGGTTCACGTTTATGTGGTGTTAAAACTCGTGAATTTTCAAACGTTTCTTTTTTCGTTGGACATTTATTTTCTTGGCCAGTCTTCTTTTTGGCCGTTTTACGCTCATGCTTTGTAACACATTCAGACATGGCGACGGACTGTTCGGATACAACGGATGAAACAACACTTTCGGTTTCAACTTCAGGGAAGCTCGGTAATTCTTCTGCAGCCGGTGTGACTGGTGGAACTTTGAATGCTGGATTTGTGTCATCAAGCAATGGCAATTTGTCACCTTCGTCTTTGTTTTCAGCGGCTTTTTTCAATGTAGCAAAAATCTCTTTGAATAAGTGACGATACCTGCGTTTGATATAAGAAAAATTAGTTATTATATTAATGGGCATTTAATGAATCAAATCAAAAAAGGTGAATTTAAAAAATTAACTTACTTTGGACAATGACGGAAACGAGAATCAATTGGAGATGTTTCATCGTAAATGCTGAATTTATCTTCACCATCAGCGATTGTGCACAAAAATGTTTCTTCAGTTTGGGTGCATTTATTACTAATTTCATCGGAATAACCAGAGCTTGATGTTTCTGCTTCAGAAAAGTCCGTTGGTGTACGCAAATTAATTTTTCTTTTAGTTCCAGTTGGTATTGAATCTAAATTCTCTTTGTTCTGTAGGCTTTGTTCATTATTCTCTTGATTTGCATTGGCTGAACTGGATGGGCCAGAAGTTAATTCATCATGTAACGAACTGACTGGTGTTGCATCATCTTGTCGATTACGGAACGCTGTATTATGAACTTCTAGCAAAGCCTCATACTTGTCAACAAGATCGCGATATGGATTCGGACTTGATGAAGATAAATTCAATGTCGAATCAGCACCAGATACATCCTGTTTAAAGGAGAAAAAATTGTTCAAAAAAATGAAATAATCAGTACATTTTCGAAATTCCAGAACACAATTTGTGCGAGAGAGAACCAAAATTATACTTGCATGCCTTACGAAAAAATAATCAAAAAATAACATTAAATACGCATTAACGTGAACACTTTATTTTTGCATTCAAATCCATGGTATTGTTAGTTCTTTAAATCAATTTGAAATTTTGTCTATTTACAAAACTATGAAAAAACGGTCGGAATGGATTTGGGTAAATTTATGCCACCAAATAAATATTTTTTAAGCGCACATTTGAAGGATTTATTTTTTTTTCCAATATTTATGTTTAATTTAATCATGATACATGCAATAAAAACTTTCAGTGATATTATTTATTTACATTTTATATCAAAAAATATCAAATTGGTGCGAAACTTTGAAAAACTAAATCATTAATTGCAAATGAATATTAATCCATGTATAAAAAAAAATGTTTGTACATTTTGAAATGCCTAAATTGTCCTTTGTTGATGTTGATAAAAATTATTATTTACATTCGTATATTTTCCGTTTCAGTTCATATGGTTAATCAATATGTTAAAGAATTTTAAATTTTTCATTTTTGCTTGGCATATTTTTGAGCGGCGCAAATAAAGCTAACTGTGTGAAGACTATGAAAAAACTTTTCGAAATTATTGTTATCAATGCTCAAATTCTTAATTGTCTTAAAATTAAATTTAACAAATAATTTTGATATTAATTGATGCGTTGCGAACTTAAAAACTTTGATTATTCGAGTTCGTTTTCTTCGTAATTATTATACAACCAAATTTAAACCCGCAATGCACCATTATCGTTAATCACAAATGAAAAAT
This sequence comes from Resseliella maxima, assembly GCA_029041755.1. NCBI lineage: Eukaryota > Metazoa > Arthropoda > Insecta > Diptera > Cecidomyiidae > Resseliella > Resseliella maxima. Next base: position 652,109 of record JAQOWM010000596.1, on the reverse strand, counting down.
CTAAATCTACTTCTATATAAATGCTGATATTCAATCTTTCTGCTACAGTGAATTTTATACACAGAACAAATGAATAACTTGTCTACGTGCTCGAACTTTTAAACTAAATTTTTGATTTTTTTTTTTTCTCGACAAAATCCGAAGTGATGTTTTTGAAGTAAAATACTGGAATTAATATGCGCTATTTGGCTGCAATAGTGCGAGATCAAAGTGTTTGAATATCATCAGGAGGAGTAGCAGTGTTTTGATTTAAAAATGTGTCTTATTCATCTAAGCTACATAAATTCCAAATTAATCATACGATAAAAAAATATGGCTGGCCATTGCAGCAATTTTAGCATCCATTGAATCAATGACACATTACTTCTGATATGAAACCATAATTCAAGAATTAATGCCAAAATCGACACAGGAATTTCATGCAGAGATTTGGCTGATGTGCTAGTACATAATAAACATTCCACCTAAAAATATATAAAATCGAAAGAACAGAAAGAAACACATTGTACTAAATAACAACAAATAAACAAACAAACAAACAAACAAACAAACAAATAGCAAATTTACATGTAGTATGACAAATACATTAATAAAAAAAGAGAGAGAAAAATAGAGTGAAAGAAAGGCAGAAAAGTAGAGCGAACGAATGTTCAATGTCAATTGAAATTGTTATGAATACTTGAGGTGGAAACATGGTTGTGGTTGTAATTCTAATTGTGGATTTGTGTATGGTATTTGTATGAGCCAATTTAATTGCCAACTTATATCAGTTTTTCAATTCGCTTTGACTAAAGAGCATGAAGCGTTTTAATCTATTTGATGTTTTAAACACAAGGGTGGCAAATCTATTTGTTTTTTATTCTTTTTTTTTTTTTAAAAAAAACAGTTCAGTTGTTAAAACTTCGACAAATTTTTTAGCGTTGTTAAATTGAGCGGAGTTAGGCTTAGTATTGTGTACATGTGTATCTGTAGTAATAGTTGGAATACAAATAGTTAAATCATGCTTGTTTTGCACATTATTTCTTTCATGTCTTTCTGATGAAGCATTTATCACAGCTTATAATTACGCTTAGTATCAAGCACATCAGCGGTGTTGAATTCGCTCACTCTTTAGTGTTGTTTATTGATATTGGTGTAGATATAATAAATGGAACTGAAGACTATATGTTTCAAATGACTTGCTAATTCTTAAACCTCTCTTCGAATATGTTGCGCAGAATGTTGATTTCCGCATAAACAAGCACGTTTACTCCAAAGAAATTTACTAACAACTTTTTTTTGCGTTTATTATATTGAATTTGATATTTTTTTACTGATTTCAAATCCATCTGATTTAAATTGAACGTCAATCACTCTACGTATCATACAAAATTCATTCTGTGACAATATTTGCTACCACAACCATAAAAGAACAGTCAAGACATGAATGACACCATAAACATTACTCCTTGTATTTTTAGTATCATTCGTATCTGAATTGTTTTCCATTTTGATCGACATAAATGATTCACTAAATTTCGAATTTTCAAATTAAAACGTTGATCGTATATGCGCACGCACTCCGGCTGCAGCCGGAATATACTCTAAACCGTAGTGGGAATAGGCATGCGCATATTGAGTAAGCTAAATAACATTTTGTCTCTCTTTTATTTATCTTTTGTTATATCCGAAAACATTGAGTCAAAAAATGCTATAGAAAAGACCGCTTAAATTTTACAAATAAAATCAATTGTTCTGACTCATTAAATCACACTATTTTGGATTATACTTGGCTTTTTTGTTTCGTTTTTGTCATTTTAATTGTCACTTCTAAAAAAACTGTTCGATAAAAAAAATTAATTTTATTCTTATTCAGTTTGCACGTAACTTAAAATATAATTTAGTCTTATCTTGCATCTAATAGCTTGAATCAGGAAATATTTCTTAAATGTAACAACAATTTTTCGTTAAAATTTAAAGAGTCCTATAATTAGTTGGCCCTAAAATATTAGAAATAAATATATAAAATGGCATTATATAATAATGGAAGCTTAAAACTATAAATGTGAATATTCATTTAATGATTCGGATTGAATTGATTTTGACTGTACATCAACAAAAAATGTGGGTAAATTCAAAATTCAAGATTCATACATATTATAAATGCAGCATGTGAATGAGTCAGTCTTTGTCCCTTGCTTTTGATTTAGGTAAAAATGAAATAATTAATAGCAAAATTTATTTATTAAGATTGACTCATTCGTCTTTGGTATCCGAATGTGATAAAATGCATTTCAAAAGTGAACAAATGAAAAAAAAACATGCAAGCAAGCGAATGCTATTTAAGAAAAAAGAAATACACATATACAAACAATTTTGCGATTCAAAAGAAAAAAACAACAACAAAAAACAAGTTAATAATTAGGATGAGAAAAGTCTGTGAATTTGATCATTTTGGTGGCATAACGTTAGCGGCGGAAAATATTCAAAAGCATTAAATTAATAATTATTTTGTTTTGTATTGGAAAATAGCCGAATTCAGGAACGATGGTAAGCAGGAAAATTGGTGTGATTTTTTGGTTGGGATGGTTAGATAAATTGTGTTAATGAAAGCAGTGATTTTGACAAGGACTTTTTTAATGACCTGATTTGCTGTGATGGTCTGCGAATTGTATATATTTTGAACACTATTTGTGCGTTGCAACAATTCGTTAAGACTAGCATCGTCACCATCTTCTGTGCATGCTATCGAAGATGCATAATCTGGAACGGTTAACGTATCATCATCAAAATCGCGCAGGCAACGACGACACATTTTTCCTTGCCTATGTGTGTGCGTCAAAGAGAATTAAAAATTAAAATACAATTGAATTTCTAATTTTGCTATTAAATTGAAAATTACCCAGATTCTTCAAGGATAGAGAGTTCATCATGCATTGATCTCATTTCACCAACGTTAGAATTTACGCTTTGTGCAACCCGGTTTTGAAGCTCACGATTATCTTGAACTGAAAACAAATTCAATTATAAAGTGTTATTTTTTGCTAATATAATAAATAAACAAAAATTAATCGGAATTATTGTACGAATTGTTATTTTTCATTTACTCACTCAATGACGATAATTGATCTTCAAGTTCTGAAACTCTCTGTCTTTCTGCATTCAATTGACGCTTCGTTCCATCTAATTCACTCAAGATATTCATAATTTCCTCATTATCACACGTTTCAGCTAGTCTACGGTCTACCTCATCTACACCCAAAGCTTGAATATCATTTGTTGTTGCTAGCGATACCGTTGCCCCAATATGTGACATGCTGTTTATATTTTTGTTCGACTGAAAACACCAAGTTAATGTCAGCAAATAACATTTTCGGACAAAAAATTAATTATAAATTCATGTAAATTGTCATTCACTTACATCTTGTTCTGTCGAACAAGTATTTGTGGGAGCAGTGACCGACTCATCTTTCATCGTTCGTTGTTCATCTTGTAATCGTTCATTTTTGCGCCTTTCAATTTCTACTTCACGTTGCAGTTCTTCGATTTGTTTACGTAACTCTTCGCATTTCTCCTCCAGCGCGTCATTCGTAGTGGTTAAACTGTATTTATGCCAACAATATATTATTTAACACTCTCCAAAAAAAAAAAAACGCGTTGCGAAATGAATTAAATTACCTTTTGTTGACTTTCTTCAAGTTTGTATTGTCTACATTCAATCGATGGTTCTGCTTTTCCAGATCTTGTATACTAATTTCAATATTTTCATAGATTCTCAGCCTTGTATCATTTACTTCTCGCAGTGCGTTGTATTGTTTTGTCATGTACTATATGAAAAAATCCATATAATTTAACCAATTGTAATCAAATTTAAAAAAAGTGTTGACGATATGAATAAAAAAACATCTTTTAAAATGTTATCATTTAATCGGGCGTTGAATATCGTTCGCTTGCGCAACAAATTTACAGCAAAAAAATAAATTTGAATGTATGTCTGCTGTGTATCTTGTGTTACTTAGTCATAAATTTATTTTGTGGATAAAATTAAAATGGCGAAAATCAAACGATCCATATGAAAAATACGAGGCCAGTCAGCAGGGAGCGCCAATTATGAGTCGTCACACCCTTGCGTGAAATATAAACATACACACATGCAGACAAATGTCCACAGGAGCAATCGATTTTCAGAGAAAAACAAAGAAAATTTCGAAGAAAATGACATAGAGTCTACCAATTAGTAGTTCCATAGAGCTGATACATAACGGACGACCAATTTGGGTGAAAAAAACAACAAAGTTTTTGTGAAATTTCTTCAGTGGGCAAAAAAACATATGGCTAAGTGAATATTCGAAAGTTTAAGCAAAAAAAAAAAAAAATGGAAATTTTTGGTATTGAAATCGACGAAAAATTTTTGGAAAACGAAGCTTTTTTTGGTTTTCGCGTGTGGCATATTCTGTTTTTTGCATTTAGTGGTTTAGTATGCATTGGTCAGTTGCAATTTATCTTTCTACTTTACGCTTTGTAAATCAAGCAACGATAATTGCAAATTGTTCTTATTAATTGTTTTCCTTAATAAACAGTTGTGATGTTATGTTGCTGTTTTCGCTTTCGAATTCCACGCACAAAGCAAGAGATTGAAGCTGATTATCAGGTAAATCTGCTGAATAATTTATTATTAGATTCATCATTTCGATAATCGATTTTATTTGGAAATTAGATCATTTACTAATTACCATATTGATTTATCAGCGCCGAATTATAGCAAACAATTTTCGCGAACGTCTTTCGAATATAAAAAACAGTGAAATGGAAGACATGAATTTACAAAAAGGTGAGCCAATCTACTACGGCCTTTGATACATTATTATTTCATTATGAAATGATTCGGATTTCTTTACTGTATAGCTTTAGAACGTATTCAACATGAATTAGAAATTCAAAAAATGGAACTAGAAGAAATGAAGGGTGTTGTGTTGAGAAGACCACATGTCTAAAATTAATATTAAAATGATATTGCGTGCGGTCGGATGTTCATTCAAACTTTTACATTTCTCACAATATTTCTTTCAGTTAAATTAGTATTTAATTTCTTATAAAAAACGTGAAAAATGAGATAAATTGAATAAATAAAATTCTGTTCGAAATTGTAATAAAATGTGTTTTTATCCTATATTCAAAATTTACTGTTAATCTTTGAACACTCAAGTGATTATTTCAACAAATATATTTTATCGCATTGCAAAGCATCACGATTTCATGTGAGTTGTATGTAAAAATTCGTGATATCGTTTTATTCAACACACATCAATATCCATCAACATATTTTTAATCAATGTTGTCTACAATTTATTATAATAACGCATTGAAAATGGTAACCTTGGTCTTGAAAAATATTTCGACAACCAGTGATTTCATTGCCTAATATCAATCTTGTGCTATCACTGGAACAACTCCAATGCTTAATTGCATTTTAAATGACGCAAATTAGCGAACATAGCCCGATATAAACATAATATTATTCTTACCCGTATCTCTTGCAATTGTTCATCGATGGAATTTTGTTGTAATTTGATGGTTCCTTCCAGCTCTTTATTCCGTTCAAGAAGCGTTTTACCAAGCTCTGCTGCCAGTTGCAAATCTAAAGTGAAATAAACACGAACAAATTATTATTTAACTGAACTTGATATAGACGGACTTCATGTAAGACTCTATAATACAGTTATCATATTAATTTTGAATGTTGTGAAACGGTTTGGTATCATCATAATGTATATGCATATCACTTCATTTCATCTTCTAAACAGTTTGTGTTTCAAAAGTGGACAGCATTTATAGTTATTTGATTGTGGTGAATGAAACCCACTCATATTTTGATCTATTGAAATGCTTTTTTTTATTTTGTCCCATTTTTGGACGTAAGACTGTTGTCTTTCGGAATATTGTTTGAGGAGTTATTTATGATTTATGACCAGAAAACTAAAATTATTATTTTTGTTGGATCAAGTTGCGTAACAGGTGTATCGGTATATGTTTCAAGTCAACAGCTTTAGCAATATTTTATCACATTGTAAAGCCCATATGAATAGGTTTTATATTGTGTGAAATGTTTGCTGAGAATTTTAAGCCGCGTAGTGAATGTAAAAAATGCAAGCATATGAAGAAATTAAAATTCCAATGAATTCATCTAGAATTGGAAACCAAAAATATAATGCTCGAAACTGAGATACCATTGTAATAAGCACAGGAACTAAACGGCACCATCGAAATAAAGCAACTTATAATTAATATGTTCCCACAGCCGAAGCGTGGTACGCGCATTCATTTCATTTTTCATACACGCAACTTGTACGATCATTCATTGTTTGTATAAAATGATAACAATGATTGGAACAACGATTTTTGTTATTCACATTAAAATTGCAAAAGAGAAACTGGCAGCCACCGTATTCTGAAAATTTATCAACACCTTTTGGAAAAAAAAGAAAAAAAAAAATTGAAAAAATAGCATATGTATCATGATAAAATTTACATGGAGGCAAAAACTCTAATAAAACTATCAACTTCTGAAACTTGAATGTGCTCTTGTGTTGCAAACAATCAGTCATTAATATATTTAGTAAAAAATGTGACAAAATTATTTGTTTGTGTATTTCGGAGCTGCTGTATATTACGCAAAACATCTGACTTGACATGTTTGACTTGGCAAATTATTATATATGAGTAAAGTCAATCATAGCAATTAGTGAAGTTGTAATGATTCGTCTATTTTGATGATTCCACTGTAAACAAACATGACTTAGAATGAAATTTTATAAAGTTGAAAAAAAAAGACAATGATCATTCGAAAAATGGCAGCTTTGTTGTTTCAAGCCATTTTACGAAGTCGTGAGTTCAATGTTCATATAAGAAGAAGCAAAGTCAAATTGTCGGTAAATTTTTGTAGAAAATATGCCGGCATGTTTAGACGTGGCTAGAGCCAATATTTAAAAATATAATATCAAATTTCAAATTTCCCTGTTTCGAAGACTTTCAATTTTGTTTCTCTTTTATTTGTTATTTTTTCAGTGAATAGCCTCTTTTCACCGATAAAAATAAAATAGATGGTTTAATGTTTTAATTTTGAATTATCAACAACGTTCATCATGAACGAAATCTGATCGACATTCATGGAAGAGTCAATAAAAATGTGGAAAAAAAAAATTTAACTTCTCATCACGGTTGTTTTGCTTTGAAGACCCAAAGGCGTTTTGGTATAGAAAAAGTTCACTCACATTCAACGAAAATGCAAACATGGCGCTCAACACAGAGAGATTTTTCTTTGGATTGCATTAACACGTTTTATACGAGTCATAATTGTATGCAAACATTTCTTCTCTACAATTTTTTCTTCAATTTATGGGGCGCTTGCTTAAACCTATGATCAATTCACTTTGAAATGTTATGCATCGTTTTATGGCACCCACAAAACGACGATCGAATGAAAGGAATTCATTGGACTGAAAAAGAAATGCTGCTAATATCAGAAAAGCAACAACTATTGATACATGAAATAAAGCATGAGCATTTTAGCATGAGTTTTTAATGTACTACTCAGCAATTGTGTACTCTCTCTCTCTCTCTTTCTCTCTCTCTCTCTCTATCTTGCGGGCTTAATATACATAATTGAAATTCTATTCCATTGATGAAAGCATGTAATTACAAAGTTTGTTTTCAAATCAAATTTAAAATGGTTGTTTATTTGGGCTACATTGGAGAAAAATTGCAACAGCATTGTTGGTAGGTTTTCTTTGGTTTTGTTAAAAAAATTGAAAGATTAATCATTTGGTTGGATTTCATAAGTAATAAATTAACAAAATATAATTAACGCGGTTCTTTACTGTAGATATTAGGTCGAAAAGTGGTAATAAATTGGGAACTTCAAATTGGTATTTGACATAAAACATTTTCACCTAAATAAAATCGAACGTTTGCAAATCAAGGCGAGTACCATATTCGATTGCTTTGAAAATGTCAAAAAAATATATCTTTAATCTTTCATGAATACGTTTATGTCATTTTTTTCACGCAATCTATTATAAGATTACTATAAAGTCATGATCGTGGATCGTTGTATCCATCAATAAAATTTTTCAGTTTGAAAATTTTGCAAGTCGAAAAATGAACTTTGCGATACTATACATTGATTAAATGTTTGAATTTCGAAAAGAAAAAACAAAGGAAAAAAAGACAACAATAAGCCAATAAAAATGGTAATCAACATTTTCATGCAAAATTTTTATTTCATCGCTTTCGTATATAATGATGACTGGTGAATGCGTCGATTTGCGTAAACGATTCCGTCCAAATTTTTGGATGCCTTTTGTTTTACCTAACTTCACTATATGGTCGGTTTGTATTCTCATCAACATTTTGTGAACAAATGGTGAATGGAAATGTGCAATCAGACGGGACTGAAAGTAAAAAAAACGGAATCAAACAAATATGCACGTGTGGAAGGAATGAGATTTCACGGTTTTAATTACAATCGATAAGCGCTGAATTTTGAAATGCATTGGTATAGTTCACAAGTTGTTAATTTGGCATCAGTTTAAGACCAAAACCAATGATTTTCATTGATTTTGCTTTGAATTAGCCTGAGAACTTGTCCATTTGTCATCTTGTTATAAACACGAGTTGATCTCGTTTCTCTTGTGAAATGATGGCATTTTTTTTGGAGCTAATGATATTATTAGAAAAAGAGAAACATCTCCTCAATAAGATTTATATTGCCTTTTGTGCCTTCTAAATTGCAGTTATTACACAAATTTTCAATTTGATTTCATTTTTTCATTTTTTTTTTTTTTCTTTTTTGCTTTCTTTCTCTCTCTCCCTATCTATCTTCAACTGGTTACATGTGCAAAACCGTAATTTATGGCATGCACAAATACATCCATTGAAAACATCGTAAATTGTTTCTTTGGTATGCAATTGAAAAATTCACCATGCAATGTTCACTATTTTGCTTTTCGATGATCTCACATTGCAGCGCCATTTCACATTGATTCAGTTTTCATTTATGGAATGAAACAAAAAAAAAATTAAATTGTAACAAGAACATCTAATGAACAAGCACAACAAATTCCTTGCTCAAGTTCTCTCTGTGCAATGCACACAACAATATAATTGCGTAGAAAATTGTATATACTTCAGAATAGTGCATGTTTCATCTATTGAATAGTCATAATCACTAGTTATGATACGTATGCAGTTGTTAATTATGTTGTTTTTGTTTCATTTCTATTTATTTTGTTTGAGAAATCATTTTTAACAACAATTGGCAATTTACTGTACGTGAGTGTCTCACAAGCAAATATTGTACACCGCTTGGTTCGCACAATCCAATGAAATGTTGAAGAAAAAAATTGTTGTTCTTTTTTATGTGTGTGGGAATTTTCCGGCAATTTGCTGTTTTCATTATGCAAAATCTCGGTTTGAAATGTCGATTTCCAGATATACGCTCATTGGTTTGACTTCGCATGTGGTTTGAACAAACAAGATCAATGTTGACTGTTCATCAATTACAATCTAAGCAAGTTTTAGAAATGTTTTTTCTCTCGATAAAATCTTGACGTAAAATCAACGAGGAAATACGCAGGTTGAAATATGCATAAGATTGACATTAAATGACATGACATAAGTAAAGTAAGATAAAAACCACATCGACTCGAAAAATTATATGAGTCGTGTGTTTTTATTTGATAAACATTCGCAAAGTGTTGAAAAAAATTTTCAAGTCAAAATTAAATTTGGCAATGAAAGTTCCACGCTCATACGTAAGCAAAACTATTTTCTAAATAATAACGACGATAAAACAAATAAAATAAATAATATGAAGAACATTTTCAGACCTTCCGGTCCCTTAAGGCAGTCCAATTCGATGGAATAGTCCCAGCAATCCATACTATTTAATCGTGACAATGAGCCAGGTGTCGATGTAGGATTCACTTCCCAATAATCGACATCATCTTTAGCTGAAGCTGAAGATGTTGTTGATGATGATGACAATGATACTTCTGGCGATGACACGCTCATTTTTTCTTCTCTTTTTTTTATATCCAAATCGAGCGACAATTCAATCAAGTTTTTATTTATGCTGAACGGTTTATGTAATTTTTTTTTTTTTTCTTTTCAAATCAATGCATAGATTAATACAGTTACTTGAAACAATCCATTCAATTGCGCACGAGACGACAATCACTTTGAATGATCATTAATTCGATTAGCTGTGTTATTGATTTTATGGACACAATTAGAGCACTTGGATTCGAATGGCTAAGGTGATAATTTAATCAAATACGTTTGTGACTAACTATTTATACTAAACATTATTTTTTTTTTTTAAATTGTTCTCTATTCATTTTGTTCATTCGTTCCGAGCGGATGTTTTCCACAAAATCGATGAATAATATTTATTTTAAAAAACTTGTATAGTTTCGTTGTAAATGTGAATATACTATACACGAAACACCTCTTCAAACATCTTATGCTAAGTTTTTGAAAAAATGCACTTTTCTGTTTTGGATTTAACTGTAGTTAGCCCACAGTATTTTTTGTACGTGGTTTGAAATTGCTTATTCAAGAAATTCTTTTATAAATTTGACCACAGTTTGTTTTTTTTTTCGTCGTTTATTCACACTTGAAACGTCTGCAGTTATTCAACCGAAACAAAGAATGCAGCTATTTATTTATGTATTTAGCATTCTCATCGATGTTACATTTTTTTCCTGTATGTATTCAACACTTTGGACCGCGTTTCATTACATTGGATTCAAATACACATTACTTTAACGAATTCACTTTATTTCTTCAATTTTTTTCTTCAAATAAACGTTTTAAATACTGTTGAATGGAATTCTTTGCAATGTTATGCTGAAGTATTATTGTATTAATACACTGTTTTGAATGTTTTTATGTATTCTTTTATGTCAAAAGAATTTGATAAATTTAAAGAAAATGTTGCAAGTAGCATAAAATATGATTTTTAACTTTGCGCAAAAAAATACGCATACGCGTTTACTCTTCAATGATTCATCGGCAACTGAGTAAGTAAAAGCTGTTTCGAACTATGGTTAACTTCAATCTTTCTGCTGTGATCATTGAGTAGTTTTTTGTGAGCGTAGTGATCGTAATTTTACTCAATGTACATATAAACGTAGACACCAGGCGGCAATCATTGATGTTTTTGTTGTTTCATTAAGAGCTCTTGTATTTTAGAGTAGATTTTGAGTAGAAATTTTCATGTATGTGTAGCATGGTAAGTTAAAACCACTCACATCGTATTCACCGCAAGCAGGTGAATGAAACTATCATTATCACAGCCATCGACAGAACGTTGCATCGCATACCGACATATGCCGCGCCATAAATCTAATATATGTCTCAGATAAGTGCAACGATTATGACTTATTCATTATTAAGATTGTGGTAAGTACAATTGATCATATATGTCGTTGTTCTATGCCGTTCTTGCATTAAATATTCTGTCTTATAGCTAAACACTTTGAAGACAGGTTTCTAAAATGGGCCGAAATTATTGAATATTTTTGCAATTAGTAAATGACTACAACCGATTCCATGCGTTAGAGAATTCGATTTGTTTCAAATTTTTTATGGTCTCAAGTTATTCAAGTGCTTCCATGCATTGGAATAAAATAATGAGCCCAAAATTTCAATTAAATTCAGACCATAATTTCACTAGATGTTAATTCAATACTTGATTATATTTGACTTTTTCATGCATTTTTCTTAAATATAGAAAATAATAAAAAGTCTGTAGTGAAATAGTGTGATTACGAGTTTTGAAAGTTCTCTCGTAATTTGCAATTTTCCAATTCAATAGATTTTTCCAATTTTCTCTAGCTAAAACTGGTCAATCAAATGCGTTGTTGAAGCAAATATAAATGAATAATTTGAGCGGATGTTCAAATATTTTATAATAAATTCCACAAATGGTAATGAGTTACGTGAGTCTGCGTAAGAATTCGGTCAAATATCATTTGAACGAATAATGCAGCGAATAGAAATGGCTGCGCGCATGTATGAAAGATCCCATGCGGACGCCCCTTCATCATTTGTATTGTTGAATAATCTGACATCAAAAGTATTTCGTGTTGGTTTTATGCTTCATTGATCACATGTTTTTTTTCGAGTGATTCGGAAAACAGCGATCATTTCAATATAAACTGAATGAAATTACTGTACACAATTTATTGACTTACAAAAATTAATTTCTTCAAGCAAAAATTCTTTAATTTGACTTTTCATAAGGCTGGATGATCCCACAAAAACAAAAATCAGCAATTGTTTAGTTGATTCTCAAATAAAACCCTAATTTTCATTATCGATAATAGTGAAATTGCATGCAAAAGGCGTACCTGCACGTGTTCTACAAGCGAAATGCATAGATGCAGTTACATTCGGACAGTGAACTTTTTACATTGCACGCTCATTATTTTCTTGATTCTCTATTTGTTTCACCGACACAAAGAACAGCATGTGCATTGAATTGTATTTTTTTTTCCAACCGAGATTATGTAAAATGACGAAAAAGGTAAACAACTTGCTATTATGAAATGTGGAAACACAATAACAAACAAAAAAATTGTTTGAAAGTCAGTTCAACTGAGAAGGAACAGTATAGAATAGCAATCGAATTATCGTGCATCGTCAACAACAATTTATCTGAATTATCTCTCGTGTTTGTTACATTGTATAGCATTTATATGAGAAAATTTGTCTATCGCACACACTTTCATTTTCAGTTTCATTCAAAAATGGAGATAAAAATGATTGAAAAAAATTGTAATTTACTTTTAGCTTTTTGAGAAGAACAATTTAATAGATAAGTTTGATGACTTCATTTACATAAGCATCATTTGTATTGCATGTAATGTAAGCAATTTTGAATTTATGTTCAAATTTAACCTGAAAAAAGTTCAAAATGTTTATTACATTCTGTGTAAATCATCTTTTAAAGTTTTAACATTTTATTTGTGTTTGAAACAACTTGCTAAATCAGCACTTTTGTTTTCAACAAGTTATGTTGCTCCTTTCTAATGCTATCATGCATTTTTTTTTTTTAATTTTTTATTCATTTTGCTACATTATATGTAATTAGCAAACAATCGGTGAGATTTTTCGCTCTGCGCTAAAGTTCATCTTCGAAAACCTTTTGATAGAACGGAACTCCACGTTTTTAACTCTTATTTTGTGAAAGGCTGGAGAAATAGAGATGTTATAAAGACAAGATGAGTGAATTCGTGCTTTATTAGTGAAAATATTGGCATCAGTTAAATGTTGAATGGGCGTTTAGTTTTTACTCTTCTGAACTTAAGCATCTTAATATTTAAAAAAAAAAAGACCTTTCATGCTATCAATTTCTATGATCGAACTTATTAATTCTCTGAGCTTAGTAACATTATTTGTTTTTGTAAAACATTATTCTTTCAGTGATTTCATCAAATATGTATGAGAAAGTGATCACTCCTTCGCCGCATTTGAATCTGTCTAACTAAATAGAGCGCAATAAATGTTTTCTAAAAATATTGAAAATATGTCAAATGATCTGACGCGCCTTCATCAAAAAGAAACAAGCAAACTTATTTCAATTGACGTAAACAAAGTCAAAGATCACTGCTTGTTTCTATCCGTTCCTTTGAGTCATACGATGCAAATTGCGTCTTGCCCCTAATTACCTGTGACATGGAGACCAATTCATTTGTCTGTATTTTGAATGAATAGAAATATATGAACCTCTTTTGATGCTTACCTGAAAAAAGAAATGAAAAGAATCGTTAAAATATGAAATGAGCACGTGTTAAACTTGGTTAGAATATTAACGAAGACAAATGAGTTTCATTTCATTTGTTTTTTTTACTCATTTTGTTTTTTGACTCGTAAGTAAATGGCGACATATTTCATACACAATTTTTATTCGAAAACACAAATGAAAAAAGACGAGACAAAAATCATTTTCAAATTATTCATTTGAGAAATTAAGCGACACTCCTAAAATTGATCTCAAAAACTCAAATTGTTTTTTCAATAATTTAAAAAAATATTTCATGAGAATATCGCAGATATGAACATTTACTGTAATTCATGTATCATTGATGCAAAAATGACATAAAAACCATCATAAAATTGATAGTAAGCATTTATAGATTTCACACCACGGTGATTGTACAACATTCAGGTATGTTGTTTTTTCCGTACAATTCTCGTTCAATCGGAAAGAAATATGTAGTGAAAAATGTAAATCAGTAGGGGAAAAATTGCGATGAAACATTTCCTACTTATTGAATGATCCAAATAAATGATTGCGTTTCTTTCATCGCATAGTTTAGACGTTAACTACGGTACATGCAATGAATGCTTTTACTATTATTATTTTTTTTTTTTCGTTCTTAATTAATAAATTTTTTACACTACAAAAAAAAATTGCGATCAATACTACGTTAGAGTTGATCGCCTTTCCGATCACTCGCAATTAAACAGACACTCTAAATCGATCCATTACTTGGTTTAAAACATTCGAAATGAAGAAATGTCGGGTACATTTCTTTTTGTACACCCATATGTGTAGTACTTTTGAAAAAAAAAAAAAAAATACTTTTGAAAATATAATTCAGCATTGATAGCGGCGAATTAAAAGAAAGAAAACCATTCGAATGGCAGTGGTGTTCGACAAGATCGTAAGTATAATAAAGAAAAATTCAATGAAAATAGTTATTGTTTAGCAAATATTGAGCAAATCATATAAATCAACATACGCAACGCAACGCAACGAGTACAAAAAATACAGGTGTCGGATACAGAGAAATAGAAAACAATCATTTGTGTGTGTGTGTGTTTTTTTTTGCGTGCATTGGAATGAATGTTTACATTTGCTAAGTTATCATTGCACTAGTTTTCGATTTGGAAAATGTAGGTGAACTTTTTATCTTTATACAATTCACTTCCATTACAATGTCTATTTATGGATACGAATTTGAAATGCTGGAAAAAAGAAACATTTCACGAATCAATCACAAAGGGACCAATTAAAGAGCCTACCAATTAAAAAGGTTTACATGAACAAATCAAACATTTCAATAGATTTAAATACGTTAATTACGCAACTTCGTCAATCCATGGACATATACAAAAGTAATCACCGAGAAAAAAAAATTTCTTCTTGTATTGAGAAAGAGCCTCATTTAATATGTGATTCTCATTTATGTTTTAAATTAAACTAAGGCCAAACAAGTGACGTGTGTAAGAAAAGTTGCCATTGACCGGCCATTGACGGTGCTTTTGTTGTAAAAGAATTTGAATAACTTGTTTTCATTAGTTTGTTGCTGTCATTTATCTTTTTACTGGCACGCGGGATAACGTTACGCGCCTTTACATGCAAATACCATTCGCCGCTAAATCGAAAGCATTGCGTTGTAATGATTATCATCTATTCAGCTATATATTGTTTTGCCATTTCAATAAACCAAATCGATACCACTCTGTTACTCTGGAATGTTTTCTGCTTTCCTCATTTTCAATCAATTTCTATGTGTTTGAATGGATGATGATCAGAAAGAAAAGAAAAATACCTTTCCCGTTATCGCGATGTTCTCAATGTGACAAAATATCTCGCTTATAACTTTTGTGGTTTTCATTGAAATCTTCTGTGCGGTTAGTAAACAAATATCGACATCGTTTACGCAAGCAAATGACATACGATGCAAATTGTTTTGGCACAATAAATTGAATAGATTTTACATGATGGTAGCAATTGATGACGGAAATTTTTTCGACTCATAAGTTGAATTTACCGTTAGATTTAAGTTCAAACTTAATCGTCAGTATCGATTGAAAGATAACTTTGAATGTTAAAAATACCATTCAAATGTAAGTGCGATGTTTGCGATTTTACAATGCAATCGATGATCATTTTAGCGCTTGACTTTCTAACATGTTTTTAATTTATTATGCAAAATATATATTAAAGAAAGTATCACTGTTTCATTGGGTACCGGTTAAATAAACTACAACATATTTTGTAAATGTGGTATTTAAAAAGAGAATATTTCACGAAAGGAAAATGAATTGTTTTTTCATAGGCGATTGGTTCATGATATATCATATACGATGTGTTAATACATTGAATAGGCTGTCAATTATCAACATAATGCTCTTATTGGTGCAAACATCTTCTAACAGATAATAATAAACAGGTTGTTATGTTGGCAAGCATTCAATATATTGTAAAACAATATGTGAAAATAATGTTTATTTTTACGTCCGACAAACATTTCAATCTGAGCGCAGATCGAACATTTACCGAAACACAATTATCATAAAAAAAAACCTCAATACGGTCAATGAGCATTAGCTATTTTAAAAACATTTAGCGAACATATCATGGGATTTGTCTTGTACCGTCACATAAAATAAAATGTATCCTTTTACTATTATCGTTAAACTGTCTGTCATTTTTCTTCGGTGCAAAAATACTAACCACAGACCAACTGAATGCAGGGAAAGTATTCATAAAACTGTTAAGTAAAAAAGACAGGTAGATGACTAGACTCGGTTGCTACTTGTTATACATTTCCTTTTGATTTCAACCATTCTAAGTGATATGTGGCACCAATTTAACCAAAAATTTGTCAAAATCTTGTGACGCCATGCAGGCGACTAAAAGAAGAAACGCGGATATATCAACTGTCAGCATGAGTGCGCATGTCATGTTTGCTTTACAATTCAACAATTGAACGGCTTCGATAATGAAAAGAAAAAAAAATCGCCAGTCAATAGCAATGAAACAGCACTTTGAAAAGATTGTGGCTTTTGTGCTTATTACTTTGCATTCGCACATTAATTACAGAAATTGAATCGTAGTTCAGAAACATTGTATCTATATTAATGAAAAAAGTGCGTATGTAATTTGTAATGTCTGTCATTTAGTCGGCTTTAATTTTTTTATTTCAGCTTTGTTTTGCTTGAACGAAGAAATGCTAAACAATTTTTTCTTTCGTTCAAGTGATAAATAGAGACATATCAAGGTCATTTACGAATGATTACACAGCAATTACCATGTAGCGTCTTCAATCCACCACATGGAATTAAATTCACTTTTTTTGATTGACCAGAAATATGATTCCCAAAATGAAATTATCATCACACAAACGATATTGTCGGCTTTCGCTTTCCATTGAGAGTTTCTTTTGT
Organism: Resseliella maxima; assembly: GCA_029041755.1. Classification (NCBI taxonomy): domain Eukaryota; kingdom Metazoa; phylum Arthropoda; class Insecta; order Diptera; family Cecidomyiidae; genus Resseliella; species Resseliella maxima. The sequence continues at coordinate 634,886 of JAQOWM010000596.1, read as the reverse complement.
TAATCTCCATTGCAATAACTTTTTATTTGAATGATTAAAATTTGGTAGCTTCCTATTTTATAATGAATGGAATTGAACATTTTAAAATAAAATGCAAATAACAGCGCGATTGTATTAAAATCAACATAAAGTCATGAAAAACCAACTACAATAGGGGCCCTATTATAGGGCTCATTTCGTGATGTTATGATGAATGAAAGAAGCGAAAAGCATTTCCTTGATTCATCACAGTATCACACACAGTTGCCTTTTTAATTGGAACTCTTTTTTTATCTTTTCGTGCACGCTGAAAAAATGCAAGTATCGTCGATGGCGCTTATCAATTGTTAATTGCAATTACATAATATGAAAGTTGAGGAAGAATTTAGCAACAGGTTCAATTACAACCAAATCTTGTGAAAAATAAAACACAATACACATTTGCCATTTTCACTGAGAAACATTACATTTCAAATACTTTCTTAAATGTGTTGTAAACATTGTGGTCAACATAGAGAATTATGTTATTCATGTCGACACAACAAATCGAATGGGTAATTCAATGAATCGTAACAAAACGATCTGAAATATAACTTTTTTGCTCTTTGGAAATTTAGACACTTCCCGAAAACCGAATTTGTTGAATCGGCTCCAATCGAGTAATAAATTATATGTCTTGAATTTGATATGCAACATTGCACTAAGGACTCGAGGGCATGTGCGAATACATTTCCGCTTTTTTTTATTCATCGATCTACAAATGCCAATTGAATTGAATTGATATTAGTTTTAAAAAATCGAATTTAACATTTGGTTAAAACATATGAATATGACGTTAATATATTGATATGTATGAGATTTACTGCGCTAAAATTTGTTTTATATTTAAACATTTATTCAAGAAAGATATCGATTTCTAATGAATTTTTTTTATGAAGTCAAGAGAAGATTAGATAATTGCAGAAATATTTATTTACATTTTTCATCAAACACACCAGCACAGAATATGGTACCAGAAAACCAAGTATACAAACATGTTAGTTCACAATACATTCAAGTCGTGAATATAAGCAAAAAAATAAAACAAAAGTGCTTTTATTATCGACCAGTTACAGAATGCTAGCAGCATTATAAATGTAGCTTGTTTTTCAATAGCATGGTCCAGATCACAGTGTATGCTGTACGCACATAAATTTATTCGATTAAATTATGGTTTCCGGTGTGGCATTTTACAAGCAAAAAGAGTATTTAATCACTCTCGTTTTATCTTACACGTTTATGTTCGTGGGATTGTCGAAATCGAAAATGGCAAAAATGGTTAGACAAACAAACTCTTTAAAACACCAACTCCCATATATTTTATTGATATTATCATTGTGTGTACGGAATATATTATCAAATATGGTTTCACCGTTCATGATTATGACTGTTATTATTAATTTAATATCGCATACGAACAAATCATTTTTGTTTACACCTTGCTACCTTCGGAATCAAAAAACCGAAAGGAGAAAGCATTTATCGTAGTAAAAGTGAGAAAGATATAATTTGTAGCACACGATTTGATTTCTTCGAGGTCAATAAATGTGCAGATACTTTTTGTCCCTTTCGCCAATTGAATCAATTTATTTTTATAGGTTTTTCTTTAGTATTTTATAAACATTTTAAATTTTCATTATCTCCTTATAGTCGGATTACGTTCTTATTAAAAATTGCATTATAGTCGATAATATATAGTTGAATTTGTCTCAGAAGATGATATCTTTCAAAGTCGGTTGGAAACGAAAGTACTTAGTAAAGTAGCTCCATGCAATATTTATTTCTTTATTTATTTTTCAAGATTATAATTCATATTGTAGTCATTACAAATTGAAATAGTTAAAACTGGCCTAGATTCAAAGTGCGCTATGAAAATTAGAACAAGAAAAAACAATTCAATCGGTGGCAATTATTTTGCACATGATTTCTTTTTGCTCTGCTTTTGATGGCAAAAGGGTAATTATTTCTAAGAAAAACATACAGTCGACAAAAAACAAAATACAATTAATTTTTGTACAGCATTATGTGCAAATTCATTTTGATTGCAGTCACCATTTAGAATATACGCAAATACATAAGTTCAGACCTCAGTTTTTTCAAAGAAAATAGTGCTTGCTAGTTTGTCTGATTGCATGCGGTAATTTAATAGAAATTTTCACCACGGTTAAGTTAATTTGGTTCATTTTGAGAATTAGAATGCGAACAAAATCGACTCTCAAAGTGTTGGATTACAGGTCAACGAAACCTTTAATCATACTTTTACAATGAAACTGTGCATTCAATTGCACATCTCGTTGACTGCTTACGGCTATTCGATCATGATATTTCGATGACAATGAGTGTAACGTATTGTACGGACAGAATGTCCACTGAAATTGTATCCAATTCCGATGTGTTCTCATTTCACTCAAGAGAATGTAGTGAAGGTGCTTCAATAATATCAGGAAAAAGGCATTTTGTATGCAATTTTGTTTGTTGCCATTTTTTTTCGTGTCTCTTCATTTTGCAAAATGGCTTCATCGTCTGTCTTATTTCTTAATGGTTTCTCTGCCGTTCTACATTCGAAAGTTCAATTTTTCCATTTCAAATTGTTTTTGCACACAAACCGCTCAAATAATCCAATAGTAAATTTTCTACAAATAATAACTATTATTAACTCAACATTGTAAGATTTCATTTAAATACATTAAGCATATAGATTTGAGTATAATTGCATTTTAGTTTATTCGTGGTTGAATACAAACGACCGTTTCTTAGATTGCTTTTGAAATGTTGTCTTTCAGAATATTTGTTCCCATTTCAATAAAGGCTTAGCTTTAGTTTCATTCAGCAATATAATGTGAAATGAATCAATCGTCGCTCCGAGTTCGTCTTTCTTTCATAGTCAAATTTTAAACTAAAACTTGTCTAGATTTCAACTTACATTTTTCAATTGTGTATTAGATAATAAAAAAATAATCACATAAATATATATATATTTAAATATCGTGAAATCAGGTTGAAATCGCTTTTTTCTCTAGAGATGAAAATCTTCCTGCACCTGGCAGCCATTTTCATGATTCATTATTTTATTTTCAATAAGTCAAATTGAATTGTCGATAAATCATTTCTATTCATGATAAACAATAAATCTACATCGAATTGGAGTGTAGAAAAGTAAAAAATAGATGAAAAGTAAATGCCGCCGCTTTTGCAACAACAATTTTTTCCAGAGAGGAAATGCTTTAAAGAATTATTGCTGAGTAGGTTAGATGTACACAGATGACAAAAGTGGAGAAATGTTGCCTTAGTATTGGTTAATATGACAATACAACCGATTTTGCGACTTTGTGTTACATAGAATAAATTAGGTTTCACGTTTGCATCATCAATTCAATTCAAATGTGAAACTATCTATGCGATACAAAGTAATTTCAAGTAATTTCAAATTAAATATAAATATATCTCTTAAAACATGTTCTAACATCATCTTGAAATTAATTAGAAATTTCTTTGTATTCCTCTGTTTTTTGGATAAAATTTGTCTCAAAATCGGTTGTATTGTCATATTAACCAATACTAAGACAACATTTCTCCCATTTTGTCGTCTGTGTATGGTCTTGATTTGCTATTTAATGAACAAATAATTTTGATTTCATGACTTCACTTTCATTCAATGATTTTCATTTTCACCTTTCTTAACTGATTGTATTAATTATTATTTAATAATTTAAATTTCGTATTTGTAATAAACAATAATATAAATAAATTGCATCATTGAATTGAAATGCATCATATTTTCATTATAGTAAATATATAGTTGAAATTAGTCAAATATCGAGTGTGAATATCTTATATTCACTATGCGGAATTCTACATTTAAAATGTGGAAAAAATGGCTAAATTGTCATTAATATGTAGTATAATGACGTGAAATTGGTAAATTGAATTAAATCGGTCGACGAAAAAAAAAAATGAAGTTCTATGGAATCACATTGCACCAACTGTGTTTGTTTTAGTTCACCTCCAAACTGTATAAGATGATTAATACGGATATAGACTGAGAGACTAAGTAGACAATAATTTCCGGTGAATGTATTGCATTTCATCGTATATGTTTCTTTGGGTCGAAGAGTATAGTATTTCATATGCATAAAAAATGAAAATAAAAATTCATGCAGTTTTTTTATGCAAACAAAATTCAACGGAAATCAACGAAATGTGTGAGAAATTTTTTGGTTTCAGAATTAGGCATGTTGTAGCGACCAATCTTAGTTTTGAGTACACGATTGGTTTAATTATTTGTTAAATTTACATGTTTTTTACGATAGTTTTATCGCTTTTCTTTCTTTGTTTGCCGCCAATAATTACCGCTCGGTATCGGTAGCGGTGCTCAGCGATAGCAAAGTAACAATCACCATGGTATTGCATTTTCACATTTCCATTCATTTAATCACGTAACACCTGAATATTGTACAAGGAAGGAAAGGCCTATGACTCTATAGTATATTCATTTTAAACTGAAAAACTAATTAAAGCAGCTTGAACCACATTTGTTTATATTTGGTTCAACAATGCGACACACTTCATTCTATAACATATTAGTCAAACGTCATTTCAATTCATTTCATTAAGCATGTCTAAATATATTCATTAGGACATTAAATGCAAATCAATGTTTGATGTTTTTTTTTGGCATTATGAAAACAAATAACTAAAATATTTAGATCACACAAATTAAATCGACATATATCATGAAGTCATTACCATCTAACATGTATTGCGATGTTCCGTCTTCTATTGTTGTATCCAAACTCATTTTGTTATACAAACTCATTTTAGTTGAAGTTCACTGATAAACCTACGATCCGATTTATTTATTTTTTTTTTTTTTTTATGCAAAATCACTTTCAGTTTTAAACGCTCACTTGGATATTTCACTTTTACTATTCCACTTGTGATTCAATTTTATTAGCCATCAGTTAACAAAATCAAATTCACTATAATTTTTTCTTTCGTTTTTAATTAGAAAAAGATATCATAAATTTCTCACTTTAAATTTGGCAAAAATTCAATTGACACTGACATTGAATTGCTGAGATTTCATTATTCACTTTGACAACAAATCACTTGTTCGTATGCAATATGAAATGTTTTTTGATCTTTAAATTTTCTCAACATATCTTAGTGCTATGCAAATAATATATTTTTTGCAAACCGCATTCAGATCATTGAATAGTAAATTCATAACGACATAACAGAAGTACATCGACCTCATAAACTTCATTCATAATATTAATTTAACGAATTAAAATTCATAAAAAACACTAACTATTATTGCAAAAATACGATGGCCGGTCAAACAACTAAAGGTTTTATCGTAAATGAAAATTTTTACTATCGTTGAAAACAAAAGTAACACTTCGTTAGTATTGTTTTCAACAACAGTAACTGTTGACTACATTGACTTAAAGATTGGCAGTTTCTTGCAAGTGTGTTAAGGTCGCACATGTGTTTACGAAATACATATTTTGCTTGTTCATTTTTGCATATTTTTATTTATTTCTTTGTTTTCTCTTCTAAATAAGATCCATTTAAATAAAAATTTAGTGATGTTCCACGGTGCTGCTATATCTTCAATCAATGTTTTTGATGCAGCAAAGTTGTAACTGACAAATAACATTTAAATTGCAAAAAGTAAAGTTAGCGATTGTCGTAATATCGATTGCGATTGTTAAATTTCAATATATTGACAAAGGAAATGACGAAATCAACATCACATTAAATATTAATGAGGTCCTATTTTAGAACTTTTGTGCAAGATACCATATATTCTCGAACCGTTTGCTTATGGTTAACAAACAGCTTTCAATTTGAATACAAAATAAACTGATGTTTTTTAAAACAAATAATATCGATTGTGATCAATTTTGTATAAGCCACACGGTGGTTTCACGTTCGTATTCATCATCGCATTGCAATTGGCAAATGTTATTTTCAACCTTGAAAAAACTTGATTTTGTATTTCGTTTATTTTTGTCTGATATTTTCAGATTCAGCGCTCACTTAATTCCTTTTCTTGAAAGGGAAAAAAGTCAACCAAAAACTATGGAATCAACTCATTGTGAAGTTGAATTTATGTAGTTTTCGTGTTTTGTCATTTAGTTTTTTTTTTCTCATTGAAAAATGGAATGTGTTTGTGAATTCTACGTTGAAAAAAACACTTTATGCACTTTATGGATTGTCAATTTTTTTTTGCCGTCAGTCGAAAATTTTCAATGAAAACTGATATGCAATCTGATCAATAATAAAGCAACAAAACACAATAAATTCTTATACGATAAATATACGTGAACCATTAGGCAATAATTGAACGAATCTATAATCAATGTGTTACGTAAGAAAAGGAAAGTCTATTCTCAACAGTAACTGAATTTCAATTGAATTTCTTTGCAGCAAATTTTTTCACATCAATTTGTCATTTCATCACATAATTTCTCATGAATACAGTGAACAATACACGTGTTAGAAAAAATAAATAAAGACATGTGACACAATTAACAATTCACAACTCACATAGATACAATTTTTATACAAATTTAATCTATTGACATTATCACTCTCATTTCGTATACAAATTCAAAATGTATATACAATTTTGACCTATTCTCAATTACTATCTGAGTTCGAATATATGTAAACACATTTATATCAAGAGTTTTTGATTGAAACGCAACAAAATAAGTTATATTTGCTCTGGACAATTTTATGTACCGTCAGTAAAAACCGGACCACAACATACTCAAATGACAACTGACTTCACTATCATTGAAAAAAGGCAACACTCGCGCTTTTGATTAGCACATGTATTTGCATTAAGAATGCCAATCGAAACGTGTGTAGCTTGAACATTGTTTTTATTCATGTGATTGTATTGCCCTGTCGCGTCATTTCGAACGCACACATTGTTATATGATTGACTATAATTGCGAGATCATTGGACAACACAACGGCGAAAATAAAAACATCAGTCGTTAATATGTTGCACAATTGGGGCTTTTCATGTGGTTTTGTGTTTATCATCATAAATCTAGTATATACAGAGCCGTTTTAATTGAAAACGTTTATCATCTACAATAACAAATATGTTTTGTTTTAGCCAAATATATTGATATAAATGTAATGTCTTATTTTATATTGACGCAAATAACTTCATCTCTGTGTGTGTGTGAGTTAGTTATCATGGCAATATACATAATATTTATTCGACATTCGGTTGTGAACACGTAGACGCATCAGTTATGCCTGTGTTCGCTACTAATTTTATTTAAACGTTTGCAGATATTTATCGAGTGTATTTTGGCATTGCAGCTATTTCGCTATTTCTTTCTTTTTTTTATTTCTTTTTGAATATTGCTTCAATATTTTAGAAAAATTAAATGAGTAATAGTTTGTTGCCGATAAAACCAGATATTAGTGAAATTATAGGACATGAATTAATGTCATTTATATGTTGATATTGAATTAACAATTGATTTTTGAAACTTGTTATTGTTTTTTTTTTGTTCTAGCGACGCCTTAACTAAATAAAACTTTTGTAGTTACAAAATGTAAAATGGACTTTAGTCTAGGCACAAATGTTTCTTAAAAATTACATAACCAAATTAGCAATTTCGACTTCTGTCGAAAATTTCCTTTCTTTGGAATTTCATTCATCGAATGATAAGCTCATATAAGCAAAAATGAATTATTTGAATACTGTTTTGTCTAGAATGCAGTTTAATTTGAAAATTGGTTAAAACACCAAGTTTTTAGATGCAAATTTTTTTTCTAAATGAATTTCAAGCATACATTCAATAAAACTGACATAAAATTTCTATTAAAACATATAATCATCTTTTTATCAAGGACACACTCTCACAAAATATTTTATTGCAAAAAGTGTCCCCAACCGCTTTAGCCGACCTTGGTTTTCGATTAATTTCACAGAATTATTCATTTCTCAAAAATGAAATAAAATAAAATGAAGTAAATTCCTCATTGTGAACAAGATGTTGAGAAAATTATTCATAAAAATAAACAACACTTTCAATTGAAACAGTTGCCTTTTGTTAGGGAAGCCCTTTTATAAAATGTCAAAGTGACTATATGAAACACTAAAATTCAATTGACAACACAATTTATACTCGTGAAAATTTCTTTTGTTCAAACAGTAAAAAGTACAAAATAAGACAAGCGATAAAATTCAGACAACAATGAACAATTATTAAATGAACACAATCACAAAGTCACTATTTAAAATTACGTTTCAGAATTTGAACTTTAGATTTTTCACTACAAACATGAGATTGTTTCAATTTATGAAATGTTTGTAAAAGTAATGCAAAGAGTAAAGAGCCAGCTAAAAAAAACTGAGGCTCACCCTTTCAGCCGATTTTTATTACGACTAAACACGATATTCACAACAAGCGACCCGATGGTTGTTCTTCCTGTATTTTATTCCTTTTGTTCCTTCAAAAACTAACAATACACCATATGGATTTATATATGTATGGTGGTTTATTTGTATGCGTGAATGCACTTCGTTACAAGCAAGAAACAGCGTTGTGTGTCACAAAAGCATCGCAAATATTGCGTATATTATTCGGTCAATGTGTTTGGTGTACAGTGTGCAGTGCGCATGTCAGCCAAAAAGTGGTTTCAGCAGGCAAAATTATCGATCGAACGATGTTTATTATTTTTACACGCAAAACGCATATTTCATTTCAAAATTGTTAGCCGGTTTTATTTGAAATGAACCTTTTTCATTAATTTTTGAACATTTTCTTTTTTTAAACAAATGCTTCTTCACGAATAACTTGATATGGACACCGGAGTTTGCTGTTACCTTTTCGAGTTTTTGAATGAAAAATTATTATAAATAATAGAGAATAAATGTCCACAAATGCATCTTTAGTTCAATGACCTTAGGATTATGCATTGAATTTAAAAGGAAGCCGACAAAATTTATCTTCTTTTATTTTTGATTTTTCTCAGTAATATGTATCAATATTGGTATGAGTCATGATTCGAAAATTTGTTTCACATAAAAAACGTAAAATGTATATTATCCACCCAAACGGAGAATATATTGCACATATCTATCAACATAAAGAATTGCGAATCAGCTTCAGTAAATTCAATGAAGCCAAAAGGGCTCTGTAATGAAATCTGTAATGAATTACATCCATATGGTCACATTTCATTGAAGTCTAAATCGATAATTTGGTGCATTTCATCAAAAATATAGCAAAATGTCCGAACAAATTAGTGCTTGTTAATATAATTATTAGCAGAGTGAAATCATATTATTTATGTATTAGTTTATAATTGCCGCGGGGTGTTTGTTATTATCATTTTTCTCAAGCGAATAGTACGAAAAAGTAAAGCACAAAACGATATGAGCCAATAACTTTCACTTGCACTATATTGCAAATGAATATTAGCGATTTCATGTAATGTTGTGCAAGTATGATTGGAACATTCTTCAATTAATTGCATATTTCGATTGCAAACATTTTTTTCAATTATCAAAATTGGATTAAAGTGATAACGAAGTTTATATTGGGTGATAAATATTTGAAAAAAAATTAAAAATGTGTGGAAAGACCTAAAGCCATCAAGAAATTTAAGTTTTCTATCAATTTTTTCGATTTTTGATTTTTCAACACATTTGGTTGTTTATATCATCGTGAACAGGAAGTAAACCAGTTACCAAATGTGAGCAACAAACATCAAAAGTTTCCTAGTTTTCGAACAAAACCGTGCACAAGTTGATCAAATTCAAAGAACCCATTGGTGATCAAATATCTCACGATACTATACACTTTTTGATTGAAACAACTTCCATGTATCTACTTGAACGTTGTCAGTTGAAATGTTACATTTTTTGCCGGCAAATCTTTTCTTTATTTTGCTTTGATTTCTTGTAATTTACTTCAGAGACTTGTAAAAGGCAACTTGCTCTTAATGTGGGCTGCTTTAAATTAAATGCAATTCAAAAGGCGTTCCAATAAATTTAATTATTGGTCATTATTAGATTGGTATTTCGTGCTGAAAAAAAACGATGCATTGACAAGTTTTTGTTCGGCTAGTTTTTTTTCCTGAACCAAATTGGCTTCAACAAATATTGTGCATTAGAAGTTCGTTGAACTTCGTTTAGTCACGAATTGATTCAGTTTTCATTGAAACAATTTTCACTTTCGTCAATGGTCTCGACCTATTTCTTTATTCGATTGCACTGTATGTAACGAGATCGTTCAAGACTCATTACATTTATTGAATAAAGAAGATTATCTTGATATCTGTCATCGCGAGCACGATCTGATTATAAACAATAAATGGCATGGGAAAATGATTCCATCAGTCATAATTATTTGCGCGAGTCCTATACTGACTTTATGATTTTTTATTTGAATTAATCTGATGAATATATCAAAAAGATGGAATGACATGAAAAAAAGCACTAAATTGCATTCACAGTATTTGGAATTGAATTTCGTGACTAAATACAACTCCCATATAACCCGATTCGTACGGTTTGAAGTCGCAAAGAGTGCTATAGTTATTCCATGGTTGCAGTACTAATGAGAGAGAGGAAGAGTTATGACTAGCCATTTTACCGGTTGTAAATGTAAATTTAAATTTAAATTTTTTTCGTTTGAAAATCAACTATCTGGTTCAATTCGACTTGGAGGTAGAATTTACAAAGGGTGTTTTCCGAAATACGTTACGTTTTTATTTGAAATAAATGGTGAAACAAACCTCAAACATACTAAATCTTAATTAAAGTCTACAGCATCGCTGTTTTTTAATAAAATTTCCATTCACAGAACAACCGGATTAGAACGAATACGTTCTCATACGAAACTCCTTTCACAAATCAGTCCAATTCAAACATAAATGCGAAACTACAGCATCGTCAATCATATTCCAACTTGGTGCAGTTTATTAATAAATGCAACATTTCCAACAACAATTGTTAGTCTATTTCATGCAACAACAAACATCTAATTCATTTGACAACTCAAATACAATGTTGCGATTGTAACAACGAACCTAATGATACGTGACATAGGCATGGTTTTTTTAAACGATAACTGGTAAAAATTTCACTTTTTCCTCTCGAGTCATAAATACTTGGATTTGCTATTGATTATATTTATGACTTTTGGCGTTTTCCCTTTTGATATAAACGTTAAATTGCCAGTTAGTGGGGAAAAAATCACCAGATTTCACAACAACTTGATTGCAAATGTTTCGCTGAATACATTGAACATTGATTGACAAAGAAGTGATATTTATCTACAATTATTATCAACCTAAACTGTGTTGAGGAAGTCACACCATTTTTCCATTGAACAGTAAAAAATGTTTAAAATTCATCATAGACTGAGATAAACCGTTTTAAATACATCATCACTTTGAACAACGTCTTGATAAAAACTTTATGGCGTTTCAAAGTAGCTTTAGTAGCTTTTAATTGTTTTGAAAACAATATCGATGAAAAATACTTAGCTTGTAGTTTGTTATTTCTTTTTTCGCTTTTGCAGCACCTGTTTTACCTCGTTAGTATTTGTAATAATATTTATCATGCGGGACTTAATTAAAAAAAAAAAAACCTCAAAACAAAATAACAACCTTGCGATGCAATTTATGGTGAGACTTAGTTCGCTTTCATCAGAAAAGCAATAAAAATATTTCACAAAATGTATGTAGGCCTTAAATGATGTTTTTAGCGGCGCTCAGAAATTAATAATTTCAAATTATACATATATATGAATGAAATTGAAGTATGGTAGAAGTGTATATTTGTTTTGTCACCCACATCCATCTCATTGATGGAACTCGATGTACTTGAAATATAAGACATATTTTTTATTGTCGCTTTCAAGAGAGAAAGTGCGCTTGTGAATCAACTGTGCAGCCTATTAGAGTCTTAAATGCTAATATAACAAATGGCGGACAATGTAATGTTGAATATCGTTATTGTTAAACAGTCTGAATGGCATCTCATTTTGTTTATACAAACATTGAAAAGTGTAAAAGAATTTGAATAAATCATTTCAACATGGATGATATACCAATGTTATATTGAATAAATTCAAAACCCCAAGAAAAATTAACAGATCATTATAATCATTGGTGCCAATTGTCTCCAGTTTGGATAATAATGAACAGATGTTGTTATTATTTACGTCAAATATTGACTAATTCGAATACATGTGCTATGACTGTACCTTTTCACATTTCAGAACAACCACAAATTATGCATATATCGAAATATTATGAATGTAAGGGTGTCATGTCTACGCTGATGTACAAACTGATCAAATAAACAAAACAATGAAAATGAAAAATATTCATTTTTACATCAAGAACAATCAAACAATTGATGACTTTCTATTGGCGTCTATTTTGTATTGTTCATTGAATTCAGTATGCTCAAAAAGAACAATTTCAGCGATATATTCGCATAACGCACGCTGTTAATTTTATTCTTAATCGAATATTGTCCACCGTTTCTACCGTATACAGACCATGTTTAAATGTTTTTTTTTCTTCGCATAAATTAAATTGTATACAAAAAGCACGAATGCTTAAAATATAAGCAATAATTAACTATTCAAAACACACGCATCAAATTCATATCCCCACTCTATTGAATCCAACGGTACAATGTAATATCCAATACTGTAGAATTGAAAATGTTTTACTGAACAAACATTCTGTCTGATAACATCCAATTTATGAATACATTCATCGGATGCAAAATTCACTTGACGAATTTTTATTTAAACTCAATAAGTGGGTACTCAAACTGAATCGTGCGTATGTATATTTAAGTGAAAGAAAACAAAAAGAGCCATTTTTGCTTGGTGTGATCAGAGAATTTCAACACCACGCAGCGATATAATAATCTAAATGGTTGAATGTCCAAACGTGAATACTAAACGAAACACTTACAACAACAACAACAACAACAACAACAACAACAACAACAAGAAAAGCCATTTTTATCGTGTGATAAAAGATCAAAGCGGCTGAAAAAATATCTTGCAGAATAAAAAAAAATTATTAAATAACAATGTGGTTTTTGTTTGCAAATTGCTCTAAGATATTAATTTCGACACAAAGTCTTATGAGCACTTATGCAAATATTGTGGGTTCTGGTATAAATGTGTTTAATTAGCAATTTGCTGCACTGAGTTTAAGCGTTCTCAATATAATCACAAGTAGTTATGTTATACAATAGAGTCACGGTCTTGATTTTATTTAAAACAATTTTTTTTTTGCTTTAAAGATACACTTACCTGACTCAGTCCACGCAGCGCATTCATTTTGTCTACATAAGAGTGACCACTCGAAATCTAAATCATCATAGGATGCCATATTTGGTTTTGTTTAATAATGACCAATGTACAGTAGCAAAATAATGTTAAATATACAAGAAAATGTTTTCACAAAAGCAGAGAAAAAATCGTCGATTGAAATTAATTCAATTTTGCATAAAATATCACACTTTAATGATGTTCGTATGAAAATATAGTGTTAAAATGGTAAATGACAAAGATTGGGCTTGACTTATTTATTTTCACGCCTTCTTCACAAATTGCATTAAAATAAGTTACTATTTTCGGATCATGCTAATTTTTTCACAAATAATTGATTAAAACGAAGCACATGTTAGCCCTGAATCACACAAATGAACACCATTTCTGTCTTAAAATCAACACAACGTACTGAATAAAAACCAAAACAAAAAAAAAATTCACAAAAAAACAGCAACGAGGGAAAAAAAAGAATAGAGAGTGTCATTTAATCAATTTTCTAAAGAGAATAAGTATTCGTTAGTCCAACTGTTCGATTAGCTGGCTTCTTAACGAATATTTTTCGAACATCAAATTTTTCGTTGTTTTTCAGTGGCTTAGTCGGTGTTGAACAGATTACGCATAAGCCACATGCTTTGCCGTCGGTGACAGCATAATCATTATACTAATGAGAGAGCGAGATGTGTTTCGGAAAAGAGAAGAAAAAAACTCAATGGAATTTATAATGAAAACACTCGTCACCCGTTATATAGAAACAAGAAAATCACTCGGCTTTGGTCTATTTGGTTACTCATACATACATAAAAGCCAATAGATTTTCAAAGCAAATCAATTCGTTTTAACACGCACATTTTCAACCTTTTCAGTGTATACAAAAGACAAACGACAACAAATTAGTAAACACTCACACTTTTGTAACATTTTGTCACTTTAGACGACACACTATTGCATAAGTGTTCAGATGGAGATATTTTTCATTCAATTTTATTAAATCAAACCACATTTCTTCTTGTTTATGAATCTTACTTGTTTTTCAAACAACAAATTAAAAATTTATTGCAAAAACAACGAAATCAAGCGTCTGTAATCTCTCATTTTAAAATGATGACTGCTTTTAAGAGAGACTGAACGAATGCACAAAAAAGCAGAGAGAGAAAAAAAAAAGAAAAGAATAAGAACAAAAGGCATTGTAGAATATGAATGCGGCGAATTTATCCAAATGAAATTGAAACTTGAACCAGTGTAACCAGTATTTAAGCGGTGCGCATCATGCTCTAAATATAAAGCCGCATTGCACTCTGCGACCTTTGTTCGTTTTGATTTAACTGCTTTAACCGCATCCGATCTTCTTTTTTCTCTTTGTTGAACAAAAATATGAGTCGGAAAGTTTTATAAATTTCCACGAGCGTGATCATTTTATTTTGAATATTTCATCAATGGACACATAACATAACCTGAATGATTAAAAAATAAAATCAAAATAATAGCAGAAAAAGAGTCTTTTAAGTGAAATACCATTTTCTTTGATTTACCAGATTCTCATGTAAATGGATAGACATTACAAATGGTGTTTTTCAACTATTTATTGATGTTTTCTCTTTTAAGTGGAATTTAAAATGGAAAACATAATACCTTTGGCCTTGGTAATCAATGATTATTTCATGTCATATAAAAACAAATGAAATATTTTTCGGGAATACACACAAGTAGATTTGGTCTCTCCAACCCTCATCTCCTTGCGGTGGATGTAAACGTCCTTCCGTCAAACGAATTCCTCGGATGAAGTTGTTTAGAGTCCAAGTCACATCAATACAAAGATACAATAAATTAGAAATTTGTCAGAATTCTTGTGTATCATTTTCATCTTCCGTTTGAGTTTTGGCAATCGGTAAAATAATACTGTTGACGTTTTTTTAATCAATATAAGAGATAATGAATCAGTCACATTATGACCTATGTCAGTTTAATTAAAATAATCAACGATTTTGCGGGAAATTCCTTTCATATTCGTTTGCTCTGACGTTAGCGTACGCTATTAAATATCATGGTAAATAGAAATAAATGCAAATGAAATGGAAAAATTTGTTACAGTTACATGCATCAGTTTATTATTAAATACTATAAAGTGTGAAAGGTGAAATCCCTTTTTACAATTCGATTATTTGCTTCTAATTTTATTTAGTTTAAGTTAAGTTAAGTTAAGTTGAGTTCAAGTTTAGTTTAGTTTAGTTTAGTTTAGTTTAGTTTATGTCTTCTACAACATATGTATGTATCTTAAAATATCTGTAGAATAAAAATTACAGAACATCTTTTTTTAAGCTAAATTTTTGTAAATAGTAATTTCGTATTAAATGTGTTACGAAGACATGTGAATTTTCTATAAGACAATTGGCAGACATCATACACTTATATGATTCAATTCATTTTTTGTGATTTCGTTTAGATCCAATGAAAACATATTGTTATTCAATAAATGATAATAACATGTTGAATGATGGCTTCGGATGAAAAGGATTGATTTTGAGTGGTGCATATAACTAACTTAGCAATTGAAATGAAGATGATGAAGTTTTGAAATGAATTTAAAGAAAATGTGGTTTGTGGTTGTCTTGTGATGGTCCATTATTCCTTGACCAAGGTTGATTTCCGCCCTTGTAGTTGTCATATTTCTTTTGCATAAGATAACACGAAAGATTAACACATAAATTAGATTTTTTTTCTTTTAATTTTCAATTTCAATTGGAATTTATAACAACGAATAAGCCTCAAAATCGTCGTTTTCGTCTTATTGAAAAACTCTCAGATGAATAATTTCTTTTTACCTGATCTGGATTTTGATTTGGATTCATATTTCCAATGATACCCCATTGATTTAAGCTTTGATTCAATGCAGCAGCTACAGTAACATTATGATCATGAAAGAATGGAAAAGATAAAGAGCAATAAAAATAAATGTAGTTAGAACACATGTAGCATGAAGAATTCTCCTCATTCTTGCTCTGTATCTTCGTTCTTACCTACTATTGCTGGACTGATTGGCAACGGATTCATGCCTGTAATAAAATAAAGAACAACAACAATGAAATGGCTTTTGTCAACTAAATTTATTTCAATATTTATATAAACCTTGATTAGATCCATTTTGTCCATTCGGATTGATTCCTAAAGATTGCAAATTTGGCATATCAAGATTTCCACGACTCTGATTCCAGCTATTGTTATGATGAATTGGACCTGATGGTGGCATATTGTTATAGTTATTTCGACCACTGCCACTGCTACTACTTCCCTGACAAATTTAATAAAATACATGTAAGTCACTTGATAAAATCAATGAACAAATTCAACGATAAAAATCAAACAGAATTACCTGATGATACATGTCATGATTATTTGAGCTACCACCACCGCGATGAGAGTAATGTGAACCGTTACCTCCAGAACTATTATGGTGAAAATGTTTGTTTTCTTGTGACTTTGGTGCTGCAGTCGATACAAAAACAGAATTGCCTTTGACAATATGATCTTCACCACACAATGATTGTGCCACTTCTGGATCCAAAAACGTCACAAAGCTGAAAATCAAAATATCAACAATATCTATTTACAAAGTAAGCTCTTTCTTCTTTTGTTATTTTGTTAAGTTAAATCAGTACTTCACGACGTACCTGAATGCCCGAAACGGCTTTGGGATAAACACATCAGTGACCTCACCGAATTTCGAAAAATAATCTTTCAAATCATCGGCAGTAATGTCTTCAGTGCAACGACCAACAAATACTTTGCATGGTAAATGTTGAATAGTTCCTTCCTATTAATAACATAAATAATCATTAGATATTTTTCAAATGAAATGGAAATAAATTCTATATTTTCAACTTGCTTTACTAGAAGGGACTTTCACATCACACCAACGACCTGAAAAAAAATCAAACAAAAATATCAATATAAGAATAATTGTAAATTATACAAAAATGCTGACTTACCATCGATGAAGTGTCGTGATGAAAGTGCTTTCATTTGACCTTCATAAGAAGCAAAACGAATAAATCCGAATCCTTTTGATTGGCCTGTACGCAAATCTTTCTTAATTTGCACCATCAGTACCTCACCAATTGTACTGAAATACTCTTTTAAACTCTCTTCAGTTGTTTTCCACGGCAATCCTATTAAAATAAAAAAAGCACATCTTCACAAATAATTGCCAAAGGTAAGACAATAAATTTGTTTCCCTACCTAGTACAATTAAATCAGTGCACTTCAGCCGGCTTTCAATCCGTTTAGTTTTAGCGGTTGAATTTTCCAATGTGTCATCACGTTTTCGTTTATTCTCAGCAACAGAATTATCTTTCGGAAATACACACAAATAGATTTGGTTTCCCCAACCCTCATCTCCTTGCGGTGGATGTAAACGTCCTTCCGTCAAACGAATTCCTCGAATGGCGTTGCTTACGTTATTTCGATACTTCAGGCCTGACGTGCCTGGAAATTGAGCCTGCAATGTTGAAAGCAACAAAGTTCCATCTTCTTCAATTGGTAATTCAATTGTTTCCTCTCCTTCCTCTTCAGCCACCTGAACATATTCGATCGACATGTTTGCTATAATTTCGATGCAAAATGAAAAATTAATCATCTAGTCCATGAATTGAAAACATTGCGAAAAACTATAATACTAAAAAAAAACAAATAATTCAATTGTAAAATAAAGTAAAAGCAGTGAAGAAAAATGAAACACAAAACGAAAATCACACGTATCAAGCAATCTAACCGCTCTCATGTTCTTGTGAATATTAGCAGAAATTTAATTCATGATGACATTCTATTGGTTCTCGCTTTTTTTTTTGTTTTTTTTTCTTCAATGCACACATATCCCTTGACGCTCACATTATTCTCTTTGAATCAGACTAGATTTAGCTTATTGAATTCGATATCCATTCTTACACAACATTCATTTTGAAAATGATTATGAACTCATCAGTCATTGTTATCTAAACGTGACAATAATTATCATTACCATAATCATACATCATCATCAAAATGCTAAGAATTTTTCTGAGTTTTATTGTATGAATATCTATTTACATGAATTAGGCACAAAATTAAAATTGTTCAGATTTGATAACGAATCGAAAAAAAAAACAATAACAGAAAAAAGTTGACATCTTTAAGATGTAAACAAAAGGAAAATAATAGTTTTTTTAGAGTGTTTTGGGGAATATCTATCAAGAGTTGTGCAAAAATTTCAAATTGGACAATGTCAAATGAAAATTATGATTGTGAAGTGCAATCGATGATTCAGTTTGTTTAAAAACCGTTTAGTAAATTATCTCATATTTACAAGTAAATATTAAAGCGCAAGAATTAAAATACTATTCGAATGTATTCACTTTCATCGATTAATGCTTTAAATGACATAGAACTACATCTACAAAAAACAGATTTCAAATTACAAAGTATGCACTCTGAATTTATTTGACATTTGTATTTTTTATGATGTAAAGCGGTTACTTATGGCATTCAAATCTATTATTTTATTGCATGTTTTGTCCAAGTTTTCCGACAAAATAGAATATAAATAGAATATAACTATAGAAAGCAGTTTAGAAAAGTATTGAAAATGAGGAGGGTTAGGGTTTAAGCTATATTATGATAATGCATGAATGAAACTATCGGCAGGAAATGTTGTAATCTGACTGTATATAGTTATTGTACATCATGATAAAAGATTGCTTTTGTGATAGCGACATTCAATACAAATGAAACATGTTTACGGCATACAACAAACAAAAAACATCATTAATGAATAAAGCAAAAAACAAATTCGCTCAATTTGCTCTCACATAAAATGTATACGTATTCACAAGTTGGAAAAAAAAGAAAAAAATTACACAAAAGAACATTTCAAAATATTTGCGTGCGGTTTTTGTTTGTGTAAAATTGTGTGTAAGGATATTACTGAAAGAAAAATATAACATAAAAATAGAAGCAAAATAGTTCATAATTAATTCTCACACTCTCTTTCTTTCGCACAAAGATTCACGTAATTACGTTCGGCCCTTTCGTACTTATATTCTTTATACAGGTTCAATGCGTCTTTAAAATGTCGCTCACAGAATATCTCTCTCTCTCTCTCTCTCAGTTCAAGCACTTCTCAGATCATTCGATAGAGAGAAATTAAATTGAGATAGATATCACACAGTTTAGTCAACAGATACGTTCGCTCTCTTATTCTTCTTATTCAAAATGTCACTATCCCAATCACAATTCAGATATGCAAAATATTTTTTTCTTTTTTGTATCGTTCGCACTTTCGTTCAATTCAAAACAATATAATTGCTCGCTTTCGTACTCTCTCTCTCTCTCTCTCTCTTTCTCTCTCACTTTTATTCTTTCTCTTTCTTTCTCTCGGTTTGGTTGATCATCCGTGCTCAAAATTTAACTTTCGATCTGCAATTGGATTTTTTGTTTTCAGTTAAGTTTCATTTTCATTAGCTAGGGAATAAAAAAAAAATGAAATATAAAATACGAAATTCAAAATTAGACTAATTTCAATTAATTCAAAAATAACACGGCAAAAACATTCACTCTCATTCCGAATAGGTGAAAAAATCAATCAATATTTTTAAACATCAAAATTTGGATGGGAATATTCAATGAATTTTCAAACAATACACATCACTTTCGCCACCAATTCGTTTCACTCGCAAATCAACATTACAAGAGGATCACAAATTTAGGGCTAAAATACAAATTTTTCTGTTCTATAAAAGCAGACCATTTTTTTTCGTGTGTTTAGTGTGATTGTGTTTATTTTATTGTGTAGGATTGCGATGAATGTTCAGCGAGTTGTTTTTATTCGGTCCCAAAGTTTTTTGTTTTACATTTAAGGTAAAAGGGTACAAAGCAACGTATAGGAGTATGTATAATAAAAAAAATTTCTATTTACTCTTGTAATAAAATTTCACCAAACAATTTCACCATTTCAATGAATCAATTAGTTTAATAGATTGATTTACTTATTCTTTTTATTAAATTAATGAATAAACTTTGCTTCAGTTTAGCACGATTATAATGTTTTATTCACGTAAAATAATTTTTTTCAAAATGGCTGTTAGGCTGCCGTCGCGGTTGTCATTGTTCATTTTAATTCTCTTTTTTTGCGAATAGCCCGATTTTATGGTTGTTTTTTAGCTTTCTAGCAGTTTTTGACATATAAAGTACAATAACATTGAGTATAAATCATTGTACTTAGCTACATATCGTATATGTTTTATTCTGAATCATAAATTATTATTCATAAATATTAGTTTTTCACAATTTCTGTAAAAATCAAATTTAAATATAAACTTTTCTAATGAACTATTTAAATTTTAACGAGCGGATTTTTATTGAAAATTAGGTAAACTTTTTAGTGTTAACAGATGCGATAAGTACATCAATTCAATGTTACAATGTAAACAAAGAAAAATCCGAATGAAACGATGTCATCATTGTCGATGGATACGCGCGAACACCAACCGAAGTGAAAGCACGAAGGCATTTGCAACTGAACGAATAATGTATATTGTAAAATAGAAACAAAATGGATAAGACCTCAGCGCACCGATGACGTTTTTGAATGAACTACGTACCAGAAAACGACTACATCAATTCATTAAATAAGTACAAAATCAAATTTCACAACCTACATTTATTGGTTGAAAAATACCAAAAAATTTAGAAAAAGTATTGAAAAATTGAGTTTCAATAGTTAGTGAATTCTATTCCATGAAAATAACACTTGCGAAAACTTGGTGCAATTTTTAGTTGTGTTTGTATTTGTGCGATTTATTTATTTTATTTTTTTCGTTCAATAATTCCATTCTACGTCGTCATCGTGAGCTGTTGTTAAAGTATAAATTTAATTGATTGTACGATTTTATCTTCGTCATTCACAATTTAAACGAAATTAAAAAGAAATAAAAATACACAGACGAGAAATGGTGGAATTAACTGAAAGTGGCAATGTCAACGAGACGAGCTTCATTGGCAGCATTATTGCCGAAATTATTTACAGCCCGATCAACATTCTGTTAGTGGCTTTAATTGCATTTCTTATTTACAAAATAATTAAAAGCCGTTCAGATACCGGACCACAAAATGTACAAGCCGAGCCAGAATTACCAAAATTACGAAAAGATTTCACTGTACAAGAACTCAAAAATTATGACGGAAATCAACCTGATGGCAGAGTATTAGTTGCAGTTAATGGACATGTCTACGACGTATGTATTTTTGTACAAATTTTAGTACTGTATAATCCACTTGTTAATTAACATTTAAACTGCAATGGTTTTGATTTATTCGGTATGTGTTTTTGTACATTGCAGGTGAGCAAAGGTCGCAAGTTTTATGGTCCAGGTAAGACAATAATGGAAAACATTGTGTAGAGCAAATTTTAGTTTAGATTTTATATAATGGCCAATGACATGGTTAAAACAGGAATCATTATACAGTAAAAATGAACGTAACGTTCAAGCCGCTTCATTGCACTTCAAAGTATTTATGTGTTAATTCATTTAATATATGATTCGTCGCTTCGTGAGCGTATCATGCGACTGCTTTCACGTATCAAATATGAAAAAAAATTAAGTCGAAATGGAAAAAAACGTGAATTATTTATCAAGTTTTATTTACCGCGGCCTAGTTCAGTATTGAAAGGTGCTACAATAGATATAACAAAATCGAATAAAAAGTAATTTTAGGAAGCGTCAAAAATATTATTGTATCGATTCTCCGCGATTCCTCAATAATGAAGTTCATTAATGCAATATGAATATGTGTTATTTTTTTAAATAAATTATCGTATTTTCTTTTGAAAAAACCATATACCGCACAGGGCATGAAGCGGAGGTGTTTAATTTTCGTTGATATTTTTCTGTAAACCACTAACTAATATAAATTACGACGTAGCAAAAACATGACATTTTTTAATTCCAAATTCTTATCAAAAATCATATTTGACAGTCATTTCGTGATAAACCACTTAACTACACTAACAAAAATAAATCAGAAGGATTTTAAAAACTTGTGTTGTCATTGATTTGGTCAAATTGTAGAAAATGTCGCAAAGTCATCCTAAGTTTGAATTTAAAATTCTCTTGCATTCAAAAAAAACATAGACAAATGTTATGCTTATTTATTCAATATGTCATTGTTGTGTTCGGCTGTGTTTGACTCACAAATTATTTTTGAAATTGTAATACGTGTAATGTAAAAGAACAAACATTTGTGTGGAACAAAATTCAAATAAAGTTCAGAAATAAGTTCATTTCGGTTGTTATAAATACTCGCAAATAAAACCGGTTATCGTGGGTCTGAACAAGCAATTCATAGATTAATTTATGCTTTTTTAACGAATTCATTCTAATCATGACGAAATTTTCATGCGAGGTAATGTAATAAAAATGACGACAAAATTGTGCTTGTGATGTTAACATTCAAGCGATTTGCATACACTATGTATGTCTATTGATAATTCCCGTCATGTGAAAGTTATTGTTATAACAATTAATAAAGTAACCTAAGAATGTTATTTCGAATATTTGTGCGTATTTTATTACAGAGACGAAAGAGCAAATAATTGTTAGCACGCATTTAAATCTTAACCTGAAGAAATTATTTTTTCGTTTAAATAAAATTGAAGAAAACAAGTCTGAAAAAGTCATATTTAAATGAATAACGACGTACACATCCCGTATATTTGTAATGTGTGCACAAAATCTGTCGCGGAATGACTGCGAAATACAAATATGACAGCAAAAGATAAGAGATAGATTTCAAAAACCTATTTCTCGCTGCATGAAGTAATAAAATAAAAATAAAATTCTTTTT
This sequence comes from Resseliella maxima, assembly GCA_029041755.1. Lineage (NCBI taxonomy): Eukaryota > Metazoa > Arthropoda > Insecta > Diptera > Cecidomyiidae > Resseliella > Resseliella maxima. Next base: position 611,646 of record JAQOWM010000596.1, on the reverse strand, counting down.
TTTTTTTGATAAACAAAGTGATTCATTCAAGTGTAAAACATCTTGAAATTTGTGTTAGCCTCTTGTAAATATGTGAATGAATATTTTTTTTTTCTGATGTGTTATTGCAATATCTTATCTAGAAATGAGTTCATTTTGATCTATTTATCGCCAATTTTATGACTAAACACATTTACTTTCTCAGCTACAATTTTTATTTATGATGACTATGAATTTCAATAGATATGATTGATCTAAATATCAAGTATATATGAAAAATTTTCGGTTTTTAATCAATCGGCTAATTTGATTGAAAATTAACTAAATTGTAATTTCAGTTATCTGCGATTCTCTCTTTTAATAGAATAAGTCATTTTTATCCTAGAAAATCGACTAGACTGCTACTCAGTATTATATAACCATGAGCAGTGGACATAAATGGGCATAAAAAGAATTAAATTAAATTAAATTAAATTGTTGTCTTCTAAGCTTTTTATCTCTCATGTGATTTTGAGGGAATTAGAACAATTCATGAAATTTGATAAGATGATTTCATTAGAATTGTGGTGGAAAATTGTTTTCGAAATTCCAATAAGCAAAATGAATTATTTATCAAGAATGCTGAATACGTTGATAATACTAAATTTGACGATTAATAGGCTAGTTAATAGGTATAATAATAGGCGAGGTCGATAAACAATATTCGCAATATAAAATTTATACGTTAATTATATTTATGTATAGAGCCCATTAATATTCAAATGAAGTCGAGAAGACTTCGATTTTTGTTGACTTATAACCAAGTCCAGCCGTTTGATTACCAACGTGATTTTTTATAAATAGCATCACATTTTTTGAATTTTGCTGACAATTCAATGTTGGCGATACAAATACAGTTTTAAAAATCAAGCAACTAAGTTTTACACTTCAATAAATAAAAATGCGAAGATTTGAAGATATTTCAAAAATTCAAATGATTTGGTTGAAAAAGGGACAAACAATGAAACATTAAATACATTATGTATGAGAATTTATTTACTATAAAATGACTGAACTAAAGGTCATCAAGTCACGGCTGAAGATATGATCATATCGATTCCATTAATGGAAAATAACAATTGATAGGAATTTCACGACATTAAGTTCATTGGTACTTCATATGAAACTGATTAACTCAGTTCTTGCATTATTGATTTTTTTTTTTTTTTTTTCAAATTATCAAAATATTGAAACGAATTTCCATTGTAAAATTGGATGACAATGTAAAAAAATAAGTAGTTACACACCTTTCAATCAATATGGTGTAGTAATACAGAAATAATGACATTAATTTATAAAATATTTTCTTTACTCAGGAATGCAGTTAGTTATTTTGTTGTTTAACTTAAAATTATCAAGCATTCAAGCATGAAAATGATTCAATACGTTTTATGAATTTTGTTCTTATTTTATTTATGTAAATTTATATCAAAGGTGGGCCATATGCTGCATTTGGCGGTCGTGACGCATCACGTGGATTGGCTACATTTAATGTGACTAGCTCTGATACAGAAGAATACGATGATTTGAGCGATTTGGATACGATGGAAATGGAATCGGTTCGTGAATGGGAAATGCAATTCAAAGGTAATAAATTAATGTCAAAATATTTTTATTTATTAAATTACAAACATTTTTGTAAACAAATCTCTCAATGATAACCTATTTATCATTTGAATACAGAAAAGTACGAGTATGTTGGCCGTTTGTTGCGCCCAGGTGAAGAACCAAACAGCTATTCGGACGAAGAAGAAGAATCAAGCGAATCGGTTAAAGCAGCAAACAAGTCCGAAGATATCACAACCATTAATTCCACAGATGCTCCCACCAAAGCATCAGAAAAGCCGAAAGAAGAATGATTGCTATGGTCTGATGCAGTTAATTCAAATGAAAAGCCCCAATAAAAGAACCAAAACACTCACATCCATAAGAGAAAAAAAATCATCGAACAATAGTTCAAATAACATAAATAATGATGATATTATTGGAGCAAATGGCACAAAATGATCAATGGCAAAAACAATAAAACAAAACTTTCTATTGTGATACACGTTCGATTTTTTACGCATTTTTGATTTTCATTTGGTTTGTTCAAAATGGTATTTTCATAAAAATTAGATCGAAAACAAAAATCAAATGCGATTTTGAGCTGAATGTGTTGTAAAAATTATGGAGGGGCAGCTATGTGTATACAGCTTTCCTTATCATAAGCTTTATACTTTTCAATTCCAGTAAATATTTTCGATAATATTTCTAAATAATCGTAGGGAATCAAATTCACTTTAAATTTTGTTTGGTCTTCATATTATAAGAACACTCACACACACACACACACACACACACACACACACACACACACACACACACACACAACTATTTGGTTATACAATTTACAATGCATTTTTCCAATTGTATTTTTTGAATCGCCGTTTGTTTTTATAAAATATTTAATTTTACGTACACGTAAACACATTAAAATGAAATGGTAATTGTTAAAAAAAAAAAATAAATATTCATAAACTTATAAAAAAAAAGAGTTTTTATCAAATCTTGCATCATCGCTCACACAATAAGGAATTTGCTATATTTTGAAAAACTAGTAGTGATTTTGCAATTGCAAAAAAATGGAGAGTGGGAGACCCCAACCCCCTAGAGGAGACCCCAACCCCCTAGTCACTTTCCACCAGCCGGGTATATGCCCGAAATTCACCTGCAATTTTGTATTTTCTGGTGTAAGTACGGTCACATATTTGCCCGTATATAGGCAAAAGCGTTACATTTCATGACCAAAAAAATATGTGAAAACGTTACAATATTGTTGCTTGGGAAATTACCACCATTACTATTGGTATGCATAGTAAATTGTATGGTTAATTTACAATGCACTGTACACATATTTTTTCAGGGAAAAAATTGGAAAAGCGTTCTCGCGGAAAATTTGAAAATCGGAGAGATTTGAAATTTGAAAATCGGACCAGTTTAGATCGATCGGACGGGAAATTGTATTGGAATGTATGTTTAGAATTAGTCGTTTTCGTGTTAAATGCAAAAAACGTGAATAAGACAAATTCAATTTTGAATTTATCACAAAAACGACTAGTTTTAGCACATAAAAATTACCCGAAGGGTCACCATAAAATTTCCCGCCCGATCGATCGTAGTACAAACCATTTACTACAACAAACAATCAACAGTGGCGGTAAATTCTATTTTCACTACCACATTCTCAATATTTTGCCACTGACGTTTGCTGTGTGCATATTTTTTACTGCTAAAATTCATGCAATAACACACCGTTCGTTGTGAGCGGTGACGGCGACAACAACGATCATCTTTTCTCGATTTCATTTCGTTTTCGCGAATCTAGTTATTACGCGATTACATTTGGCAATACTATTAAAAATAAAGTAAATTTAAAAATTAAATGTTTTAAATTTATTCTCTATATTACTTACTATTATTTGAAATTGTTTTTTTTGTTTTTGTTGTTGTTGTTGTTGCCGCTCACAATTTTCAATTTTTTCAAATTGATCTGGACTTAACTCGACAAAGCAATACGTTTTTTTTTTATTTCATACTGTGATAAAATATATCGATATGTCTATTTCGTCTGACATTGGTGAGGTAAGTTTGGTCTTTTTTGTATAACAAAACAAAAAAAAATTCAGTTCCCCGCAAAAATGTTGGGTGGAGTAATTTTTCATGTTTTCCTGAGACAATACTCAAATTCGTGCCCAATCATACAAAGAGAGAAACATCGGATGGTCCGTGGAAACACAAGCCGTTACAGTCGCTTAACAAAAAGAAGAACAAGGAATGGAAGCGATTTAAAAAAAAACTGGTTACAAATCAAATTATTCTTCTGCTCTTGAAGAATACTGTGCTATGAATACGAATCCTACGTACGTTGAAAAAATGTCATCATCAATAAAACAATGATCCGTCTTCGTTTTGGCGTTTCCTGAATAGAAAGAAAAACAGCGAAGGTAATCCAACATTGCTTCCATTGGATAGCAATTCGTCTGTGGATAAGAAGGAGCAAGCTGTAATGTTTGCTTCATTTTTCAAAAGTAACTTCGCTAATAGACCCACGCAATTACATAATAGTGCTCAACAAATTGTAAACAATTAAAAATTTCAACTTGACAATTTTTTTGTTTTCAACATATTGTTGAAGATCAACACTAGGAAAGGGTCTGGTCCCTATGGAATTCATCCGTTACTACTGAAAAACTGTGCTGCTCTTCTCTATCAACCATTGTCTTCAATTTTTAATGAATAGTGTATTTCTACTGAATGGTGTATTTCCAGACCATTCAATTCTCAATTAGAAACTTTGCAACTTCAAACTTTCATCGAACCTGATAAAATGGATCAAATCATATTTATCAAATTGCCGTCAATTCGTTAAATATGGTTTAGTGGAGACATCCGATTTTGTGATCAATCCGGGCGTACCTCAAGGCAGTCATCTGGGCGTACTCCTTTTTTATTGTTCATCGACATTTAAACGACATCGTGAATACACTTGGAAATGATATTTTTATCTACTTATTCGCTGATGATCTTAAATTGGCAACGTCAATCGAATGTTCCAGTGACAGAAACAAGCTTCAAAATGCAATAAATGAATTCAAATCATGGTGTGAGGCAAATCGTCTTCATCTCAATCTTGACAAATACTCAGTTATATCAATTTCAAGAAAGAGAGAGCCATTTTTAACTGATTACTTATATGGAGATCATCGTTTCACGAGACTTAATGAGCAGCGGGACTTGGGAGTGAAACCGATACAATCTGTGAATCTTGGCGTGAAGTAGTTGCTATGTTTGGACGGGTTCGGGAAATATCATGCACATTCTTTTCCTTTTTCCACTGGTCTGTCCATCGCTCCACGAACCCTTTCGGCTTTTTCATATACTTCTTTCCATGTTCATTTCCACGCTCATTTCCACGCGCAGCTTTTCCTATGCTCATTTTTGGTCCTTTTGGATGTGAAGTTAAGAAAACTGCTTCAAAACGCTTACTATATTGGTCGGACGACATGATCAATTATTGACTGTCTTTAATTGCGAATCATATAAAGGCCCAATAGAAATAATCAAATGAAAAGTAAACAATTATTGTGATTGTTTATATGAGTTTTGCCGTATTTAGTTAAGTGTGTCACACTGTATATCAAACTATTCACAAATTCTTATATACGCGCAAAATTTTAAATGATACAGCCAGTTTTATTGGCGGTGAATAAATAAATAAAAATGAAAAATTTTAATGGCTTTGCCACTCCTTTGAACTTAAAACTTTTATGTTGTTCATAAAAAATGCAAGTCAATGAAATTGAGATTTAATCGAACACGAACGAACTCGAACAATATTGTTTTTATCCCGAACAACTCGAACCGAACACGAACATCAAAATAGGAATATTTTCGAACTCGAACTGTCCGAGTTCGGTTCGTGAACAGCTCTAAGGGGGGCTATCTACTCTCTCAACTCCTTGCCTTGGTCCACAATATCACTAATACCATTGCAACTCTAGATAAATAAAAGTATTTTGAAATGATTTTTTTGTTTATATTGAATTTTATTTTTGTGTGTTTCTTTTTTTTCATCTCCACAGTTATCTACAAAAATGGTCTTGTATATTCTCCATAATGATAATTTTTCATAATAATTATTTAAATATAATTGTTGACTTAAATCTCTAGTTCTTCATATATGTTTGTGTTTTTGCTTAACTTCCATTTTATGAATCCTATTTTATTATATGTTTTATCCATTTATTTTATATACAAGTTCAACGATGTACTTTTGCGAAAACTTCTACCAAAGACATTTTTTGTTTGTTTTTGTTTTTGTATCGAATTTAGTCGTTGAATCTATTTTATCCAAAAGGAAACCAAATTCATATTTTGTTTGTTAAATTTTTGATCATTGCATGATTTGGATTGAATGAAGGTATTTACAATATAGCTGATATAAATAAAACAATGATGTAGGGAAATTATATGCGTAAGAGTGTAAGCAAATGTGCTCATATATGAAGTTGTTTTCCTAGAATATTTCTGCTTAATTTTAATTTATTCTCATTTGTATTTCTAACATAAACAGAATTCGAAAGTTTGTTTTCACTATACATCGATCAAATATTTTACAAAGCAGATCATTTTCAAAGTAATCTACGAGAATTTTTTGTTTTCTTTCTACTAATATTATTTATGATCAAAATGGTTTATTTTTCAGCATCAATGCAATATCTAATTCACATTTAAATGTGCAAATGTAGACGCATGTACGCCATTACAAATTGGAATTGTAAAACTAGTGTTTATCTATTGGTATAAAAATGCATTATTATTTTATTTTATTATTGGAAAAAGAGATTTTCATGATTTCAATCGTTCATTGCCTGTTTTGTATAAATTTTCATTTCAAATTTTCAAAACTCACAATTAAGATTAAAGAAAATAACTGTGAATAAAAATCCGAAATCGAAATTGAATTGTATTAAGTATTTCATGAAAAAGGAATATTTGCACTTTCATAGAGATCGAACGAATTTTAATATTCTTGCAATTTACGGGCAATTTTCATTGAACTTACTTCTTTTTTTTTTTTTTTGAAAAAAATATGCAATTTCAACATTTCTTTCTCATTTTCCACAGAAATTGTGATTTTATTCATATTGATTTTGGGCTTGAACATTTTGGATGAATTTCTCGTATTTTAAAAAGTTATTTCATGGGACGATTTTCAAACCATAAAATCTTGTTTGCTTTACAGTTAATTTCAATTGATAGGAAAATGCAGTTACAAATAAAATTGATTAAAAAAATTAATTTAGATAAAATAAGTTATAAATTCATTTCGTCTATGGTTCAGTGAATCATAGAATTTAATTTGTTTTCTCAAATAAATGAGAATATCAACATAATTATTTCCGTTGAAAATCCAGTGTTTCATCGGGATTTAATTGGACTACGACGTTCCGAAATTAAGAAATTCTTCTTTCTATATGATTTTCTAATTGCCATATGGCCAATTTTGGTTGCAGACCAGTTTCATTCATTAGTTCAGAAACCTAACTAATTATTTAAAATTGAAATGTCTATATTTTGCATTCATTTCTTTAACTATCAAAATAAAATGCCATCAGAATTTTTTCCCTTTTTGATTTGAATTTGCATTTATTTCATTTTGTGTGGTCGTCATTTTTAGAATTTTCGTCTGTATCTTTTTTTCACATTGAATCAAAATCACTTTTGGTTCCTTGCGATATTTCAAAATTTAGTGCTGTGAATAGCTCATCAATAGCTTCTGTGTTTTTTGTTTGTTTGTTTGTTTATGTGTGTTTTTTTGTTATTCAATTATGTGTTTCATGAGTTTAACAGATTTGGATGTGCACCCGTTTGTCATAAATTTGTGGGTGTATCCTGGCTCTTGTGATGTGACTTATTGTCAAATAATTGTGCTTTAATAACATTTTTTTTCATCACATTGTCATCGATGTGTTCAATGTGAAATTTGAATTAAATCACATCACATGAACCCCGATTACATTTCATTTTGATAATAATATAATATTTAGATTTTAGGCTTATCTATATTAAATAATTTACACGAAGATTTTTCATGAAATGTTTTTTGAAAAGCACTTTCTAAATTAAATTTCAGTACTAAGGGATGGGGATTGGTTTTTTTTTCAATTGGTCAGTGTGAGTAATTGTAATTTGAACGGTGCGATTGATCAAGCATTCACACAACATCGATTTTAGTCAACTACAATGCATTGAGAAAAAACATGTTTTTTTGACAATATTAATCAATGTGTGTATATATTTATATATTTATATATTTTTAAATTTATTTTATCACTTATTATGACCCACTTATGATCGATTGAGATTTCTTCTTTCCACATCGTTCCATTGACCAAGTGAATGCTAAATGATATATTTGTGGGTGTGTGTATGTTTGTCAGTACAAAAAAGTGAATATATCTGTAAGTCTCTTGACTATATTCTTCCATGTTAACTAAAAGATTAAAGTGGATACGATCACAAGTAGTGTACATTCATGTAATGCAACTACATATTTTTGCCGAGTTAATTTTATTCAACAAAAATAATTAAATTTAAAACATATTTTGTTTAGTTCATTGTTTGGACAAGATACAGTTTTGTTTTCTTGCGAATTTTTATTTCTTTTTAATCCATTCATTTCACAGACTCATTTTTTTTAGATTTTGTCATTTAGATGTATTTTAAATACATTCAAACTAATAACTACATTTTCAGTTCAAATTTGATAGGTGTTTTTTTTTTAAAGTGTTTTACTGTAGTCAAGGAAATGGATTTCGTTTTTATTGTTAAGCTTATTCTATGAGTTGGCTTTGCCTAAGTCTCATCGTGCTGGCGTATTCTCCGATGGTTTCATTGAACCGACAGCTGGATTCATTCGATTTGGTGGCGCTGGTATTGGGCTCGGTTCTTTCGCCCTCAAATGAGCTGCATACATTGCTTTGGCACGTTCTTCATCGGCTCGATATGCTTCGATCACACCAGGGGCATATCGTAACTGATGCATTGGATCTAATCGATAGGGATCACGATATGCATCTAATGTAGGCGTCGGCCATCCAGCCGGAGGTGGTGCAAAATGAGACAATGACGGCGCTGCCATTGGATGTGTCAATATACTTCGCCCAAGCTGTATTAAATATAAAAATTGAAACGAAAAATTGAAAAGTTTCATTAATGTTTGAATGACAAAAAGTTAGAGTCATGGAGAGCAAAAAAAAAAAAAAAAAGAAAAAAAGAAAACTCACTTGTGGGATTTGTCCTTGCATCATATGCCTTCCGACCATATAATGTTGAGCGAGGTGTTGTGCATGAGCGTATCTTGGATCAGGTACTACGCTTGGAGGACCTCGCATTAGTATTTCATCTTCACGTTTTGGTTCCTCTTTGATACGAGCCGCATCTAGATCATTTCCATTTCGTAATGGGGATCGTTCACGTTGCATTTTTGAACTTTCTGATAAACGTTGATGTGCTAATCTTTCTCTTTCGATTCGCTCCAATTCGCGTCGTTCCTTTTCACGTCTCTCTCTTTCACGTTCACGTTCGCGCTGTTCACGTTGTTCTCTTTCTTGTTGTTCCTTTCGTGCTCTTTCTTCTTTCTCCTTTTCTCGTCTTTCTTTTTCTTCTCGCTCACGTCGAGCTTCTTCTTCACGCCGTTTTCGTTCTCGTTCTTTCTCTTCTGCTTCACGAATTCTCAATGCTTCTATCGCTGGATCAGGTTTAAATGTCCATGCGGGTGCATAGCCAGCAACAGTTCTTGGCATAGGACTATTCAAAAATAAACCAAAATGAATATCATTCTCAATCGATAAATAATTAAGAGGTAAACTTACTTTCGCCATGGATCATGTAAATTAGGTGCTGCACCAATTGGAATATCACGACCAAATGTTAAACTTGGAAAATTGTTGAATGGCGATGCATATCGCCCAAATGGTGAAACTGCACTTCCTATAATAGGAAAAGTGATGAATGAATAACATTCAAATTTGAACACAATTTTGATGGGTAGCTTACCTAAATGACTGTTTGGACCAGTTAAGAAGCCAGCTGGAATTGAAGCGGTATCATAAGGTCTGGCGGGTAAGCCTGGCGGAAATGCTGTTGACAATTCAGGTGGTCTTGGTAGAACACTTGATGATGGAAATATGTGGGAAGGAGGTCGATGCATATCTGTTGGTGTTGTAGCCGCTTTCGCGAGATTTGGTGTTGTTGATGTTTTCTCTGGATTTTCTTTCTTTTGATGATGCAAAATTTCCCATGCAATTCGAACATGCATTGCATTCCATCGTCCCGGTTTCTATTAGGTTAAATGGAACAAACAAATTTAAATTTTCTTAATGTATAAAATCCATTAATGTCATATTGGGATGTGTTAAAACGTGTGTTTAAATGAATGAGATGCTATTTTGTTGTTTTTTGCCCTTTTCAAGATATTTTCCATTTAGAAAAATTTGCGAAACAATTTAAACCAAACAAAAAGCATAAATAAACCAAAAATTTAAACACCGGCGATAGTGAATAGTTTGCATAGAAATCATTTCCAGATAGAATAAAGCACCTACCACTTGTTTTGGTTTAGTGGATTCAACTGCGGGATGCGCTTGAGGCTGCTAAACAAATGAAAAAGCGTAAATGTTTGTTTGTTTGTTTGTTTGTTTGTTTGTTAAAATGCCAAGAGAAGAAATAATACAAAAAAAAAAAAAAAAAAAAAAAATCATATCCAATTGCATTCAAAGCGATTTCCATCAAAATTATTATTATCTTACGAATCAGTATTAAAGTAAACCCGATTTTTGTTTCCTTTTTTATAAAAAAATGATTAGAAAACGTCGATCGAGTTACGTGCGTTCGATTTTCGTCGTTTTAAAACCAGAGTTTTTCATTAATAATGATTGACGAATGGAATGAGATGAGAATGTATTTGTATGAATAGTTGTTAATGCTGTTTGTGGAATTTGCATGCAATTTTCAAATGATTTGGCAATTTGATTGAAAACCATTTTTACCTTCGGCGCAAATGATGTGACATGATTTGGTGGCACAAATGGCGTTCCTAGGCCCGGTGCATGTAAAATACTTGATGCATAACCAGGATATGTAACACCCAAGCCCGTACGATGAAACGGCGATTCAAATTTCGGTATATCTTTGAATAATGGTGGTGGGAACAGTGATTGATTGGGCTTAAAAGGTGAATAATATAAAGATAAAACCAAACAAATTTTTGAGTACATTTGCGATCATTATATATATATATACAATAGAAAATGAGGAAAATTAAGTTTCATTTTACCGGTTGTTGGTGTTGATGTTGATGCAAATGTGTATGTTGATGTTGATGATGATGCAACTCCTGTCGCAAATATGGCGAAGTTGGTACTACGGTAAGACCAGCACGATCCAAGAACCTATTATCTAATTCACGACGAAGATGGTCAGCTTGATCAGCTATTTTTGTTATATTGATTTGTGATACAGGCACAGATAGACACACACAGAGAGTGAATGAAGACACACACAGTGAAATTGATTTCACAAAAAAATGGAGAATCAATTTAGTGCTTGCTTCGATTGAAAAAATATACAATAATTAACTTACCTTTACTGGATTGAAATAGAGATTCAGCCGAAAATGGATGCGGAGCAGAAGTTGTAACGCTAGCACTTGATGAAACTGGCGGTAAAGGCGTTGCAAATAAAGGTGGTGGAAATGATGAATGTGTTGTCACTGTTGAATGCAATGATGGTGCTGATGCAATAGAACCAGGTGGTGGTGGTGTCGGTTTTGTTATTGTGTTCGTTATTGCTGGTGACAATTGTGCACTGCTTGCACTGAAAATGAATGAAGAAGAAGAAAATGAATTAAAGTCTTGCTTGCAATTAAATTATTCAGTAGTTTTTAAGAATAAAAAATTGAAATTAAATTTATGTCCAAATCATTGCGATTTTTTGTATACGCAAATTCGTCTATTGATCAATTTTGATTCCAAACTAAATCAACGTGAATTATTAATGGCAGATATCGAGCAAAATAATTTGTTGAAGCCTTTTGACATCCCCAATATAAAATTAATTCCCAATTAAACGTATCGAAATTTCATAGAAACAATATTTAAATGTGCCCATTACCTAGGCCAACATGATGCGGTGAGTTTGGAATAAGAAAGACTAGATGATGAAACGGCAACACTAGCTGGCGCCGACGATGCGATTGTCGATGATGAACTGTTATAAGGCAACACTGATGAAGGTCCAGTTGATACTGAAACTGGGCCTGGGTATGCTATGCCAGAATTCGGTGTTGATGTTCTAGATAAACTGCTTACATTGCTACTGTAACGATTTGTGTTGATATGAATTGCATGAATGAAATGTATGTTCACTTGAAGAACGTATGAGCTAGATGAAAGCTTATGATTTAAATTTATGTCAAAATAGTCATCAAAACCTACCTATAATTGTCACGTTCGCGCGACGGACTATGACCCCTAGGCGAATGACTTTTGGATGTTGGATGAGATGTCTGTTCCCTGAGATTGATAGACAATGGCGGTGCCTAAAAAAATAAACATATTCATAAAATGTTATAAAGAATTGCTATTCAACACTCCTAACTGAAATGTTTAAACTTACAGGTGCGACTGGTTTTTCTGAGTTGTCTGCATTTGCAGTTTTTTCTGAATTCGGCGAGATTCTTCTTATATGCGAATAATCACGGCTTGATTTTGAATCAATTGTACGAGGCGATGCCGATGGTGATGGAATTGTAGAAGGTGGTATTGGTGCTGTCACTGGATAAGGACTCGCATGATGAAAATTACCATGGCCATATGGACTGATTTTTTTTTTTCAAAAAACATTCGTTATTATTTGAATTTCTTTTAAAAACACAATAAAATCCAATGAAATACTTACGCATACAATGAATATTGTGGAGGATATCGATATGATGACGGAATGCCACCATTTGATGAAACTGGTGTTACATTGTTTGCTCCATTCGCGGCTGGTGCCACTGCTGGACTATTTGTTCTTCCAGTTGAACTCTCTGTACTTGGATGCACTGCTGGTGCAACAGCCTAAGTGACAACATTTAAAATAAATAATCGAAATGTAAACTAACAAAGTAAAAGTGAAATCAAAGATACAAACCTGTAATGTGGCTGGTGGCTGAGTTGGAACAGATCCTATTATGCTATTTTGTGTTGTGCCATTTGTTATCGTTGACGGATTGCTAATTGGAGACGTTATTAATGGCGTTGAATGTGTCGTACTAGCTATCGGTGGTATGGTCGATGGTGCAAAACCATTGGATAACGTTACCAATGGATTCACCTGCTGTGACTGAGTTTGTGAATGTTGATGTGTCGTCTGTTCGCAAACGGAAATATTAGTATTTTTCAATTTAATGTCCAAAATGAAAGGGACTAAAATAGCTTACCGGGGACGTTGATTGTTGTGGCTGTGCTGATTTACCAGGTGATGTGCTTGTACTCGTCGAGGTTGATGGCACTTTCGCTGGTATCGATTTGACCAGACCACTTTGCGTTGTTTGACTTGGTGAGATCGGCGAACTTGAGTTTATTGGACCATTTGAAACCTGAATAAGGGTCGAAAAAAAACAATGAAAACCAAATTAAAAATGAATTTTTCCATATCGTTTCTATCTAAAATATGATTTAAATGACATTGAATTAATTTGCAGTGAAGTCCGTTTGAATGATCCATTTTCTGTGCAATGACGCATTCTTTTCAAGGTGAAGACACGTTTTGTAATCACTTGCGGCGAACTCATGAACTACGGAAATTTCAATGCAAAATGATACGACAGTACTTGGCGCCATTTTGAGACTCCACATAGACAAAGTTTTTCACAGAATAATAACGCAAGAAGAGAGAATATGAAAACAATTAAATGAATAAATAAACAGAAAAACAAGAGATTCACTAAGCGCAACTATTCACTCTATAGTGTCTATACTACTCAAGTTTGACTGAAAAATAACTCTGAATTATGTACCATTTTCCGAAGGAAAAAGATATCTATGCGAAGCTCGCCGAACTTCATTTGCTTGCACGACATTGTTTGGAAGCACATCTACGTTCTTTTCCACTTTCATAATGAAATTGTCCAAACAATATATACGTACATTGTTCCTGCATACAAAGTGTATTTGCAATGATTCGATGCTTAAAATGACACACAATTTAGTTCAAAAAAAAAACATGTAACTTCACAAGTTGGCTGGTTCAAGTATATATAAGCAAGCGATATCAAAACGGAGAAATAGTTAAAATTGCATAAGTTGCATAAAATGTCTTAGCACTTATTTCTATCTATTTGAATGAAATACACATATGAGGAGTATTGAATTGAGCTCTCAAATTTACGTCATTTCATATCTTGTTAATAATCACTTTGGAATCTATAGATTTTTCTATAACAAAGTTCCCAGTACATAATATTGTAATGTTGATTTTGTATCCTAAAGATCATACATACAAGTGATGTTTTCAAAAAAAAAATAACATACATTTCGAAGAATACGGAAGAACAATAATCGGTGAAAATTCACTTTGAATTAGAATTGGAATTGATGTGGAAGAAAACTTTATCATTGTCGCTTGATAGTGTAACTTTTACGAACAGATAGTTAAATGTTTTGTTCCTAATTTATTTAATTTAATCACCCAATTGGCCAATTGTTTGTAAAACTATTAGAGAAAAGGATATCAATAAATATTGTGACTGTGCACATGAAAAACGAAGTTTTATTTTTGTTTTCACTTAAAAAATAGACCATTATTGAAATGAAATGAAACAACACAACAAACATCATCAATGGAATAAAATTGTGAAAAGTGCCCTTCGTAATGAATTTCGTTTGTGGTAAGTTATTCTGATTGATGTGAAAAACTTTTAATGAGAAAGAAGAATTGCAAACTTTCAACGATGAATGATTTCACTTCCGTTTGCATGTCAAGAAAAAGTTTCAAGATTTCGGATACAATTATTCAAATAACGGAACTGATGCATGCAAAAGTAAACAATGCAAGTGCATAAAAGTGCTGTGATTTCGATTAAGTATGGCATGACTGCGCAGTTTGTAAAATTAAATTCGCCTAGTGAATGGTTTCTTGTTACAATTCTTGTGAACTGTTTCTGTCGAAAAAATTAGCATATTTTTCTGTTTTTTTTTCAACCGGGGTAGCTTTTGCTTCACTTTTCATTGCTGCATTGGATTTTCCTGGAAAATTCGTGCTGAAACCTGAATTTGCAAGCGGCAAAACGGAAAATGCGCAAACGACGGAAATACACTTTTTGTTGTCTAGATCCTTTCTATTTCGCTCATTTTAAAATTCAATTTACTTGAGCTTTGTAAACTAAGTAGAAATATTCCATCGTCGTCGTCGTCGTCATCGTCGTCGATAGCATAAAGACGAATTTTTGCAAAAAATGCCATTTTTATAAGTATATTTTTCGCTGAATGCATTCCAAGTTTATGTGATTTATGACCAATTTATGCATGCGCCGTACGATGCGACACAGCATTTCCATAAGCATAAAAAAGTTTTTTCCTTTTTGTGAAATCGTTTGTCTTTTATTTTCAACTTATTTTTCAATGATCCGACTATCCGACAGCCATTCAAGTGCACTGGCAACGCTTAAGCGTAAAATGATTTTGCATAATTTTAATGTATTTACTTTATTATCGTATTCCATTCATCATCGTTCTCTCTAATAGAGTTGATTCGATTTGAATGCATTTGCTGTCGTTAAAATCTTGACTTTAAATTAAGATTTTCTCATGTTTACGCGTAAATGTCGAAATAAATAGTGGAAAGTATAAAAATGAAGAGAAAATAAAATTCATCAATTTCACATGTTCGACTATGTACGACTTTGCTTATACTTTCATCACTTTTTTTTTAAATATTATCCAATCAACTAGCACATTAAACAGAATGCACTAAGCTGTGATTATTCGTAGAAAATTATTGCTTTCATCATAAAAATAGCAGCTTTATCTATGATCTTTGTTAAATAAATTAACATTCAGCAAAAGTCGAGATAAATTTACTAAAAATTTAAAATTATTTATTGACGACATGCTATTAATTATTTTTATGGTTTGGATTAAAGTGACAAATCAGAAAATTTTGTCAAAAATTATATCAATTATATCGATTAAATATATTGATGAAAACATAAGCATTTGGAATTTAAACTTAAGATTTACTGAGATTCGTATTGGGAATTATATCAAACACTATGCTAAAATTATGAAAATTTCATATAATTTGCTTTCCCGTATGCTGTTTGACGTAATATAATGTATTTGGCTGCAATTCTATCGAAATGTAAACTGGGAGAGCCTACAAACAGAATGTTTGAGTAAATGAAAATAAGTTTCTTTGAAATGAAAATTGCAAATAATTGCGTACGAGAAGGTCTTTTATAATTTGCAATGAAAAATAAGTAGCTGTGAAGTAGACAATGTATCTAAATGTATTGTCAAATGATGTATGTATACATTTAGCTTTACAAATCTCGACAAATAACGACAAATGTACTATTATTCAAAATGCAAATGCAGATGCTAAAGCAATTCAATTGAAGCATTAAAAAATGTTCATTTCACGCGTGTGAAAATGTAAATAACTTTCGACTGTGATGTTTTTTTTATTTTATAAATACAAAGTGCAATGCCATTTCGTCGATTGTATAGGCTGGTTAAAAACCAGTAAGATGTTTAATTGTAGATTTTATGTAAGGTACAAACCTGCATTTGTGGCGTTTGTGAAGATGTTGGCGTTGTAGCCGTCGTTGGTGTCGATTGACTTGTGGCGTTTGATACAGGGCTTGCACTGCCACCCAGCGGTCCGTTGCTGTAGAAAAATGAATGTTTATTCAATAAATTGTGCATGATAGAAATGAGCCATTCTTTTACCTGTGTGGCAAACCAGTCGATGGGAAATCCGTTTTTCGTGGTACTGTTGGACTAGGCGCAGTCGTTGCAACTTGTGCTGGAGTTGATGCAAACACCACTGAACCTCCATCAGAGCCCTGGTAAAAGAAAAAAAATAAATGATTCAATGAAAAATTTCACTACAATATTCCAATGTCAAAGTATTCCATTTTCAGAAATGGAAAATGGTCTTCATAATTATTTATCAACCAAACTTGCTGGGATGATTTTCAATATAAAAAAAAGTAAATCGGAAAAAACCAACGGAAACGGCAAAAAAATACGATTTGCCGTTTGCATTCCGTAATGGTGTATGTGCAATTCAGTGCATATATGATAGAGATCGCTTGAAAAGCAACTTATTCCGTAGTATATTAATCGATCGTTGATGTATTTGTTTTGAATTTTGTTTGATATTCATTCAAATTCACACCGCACTCGAACGTAGAGATGGCGTAAGAGGCAATGAATTTCTTTGCTAATGCGACTTCAGATATGCCGACAAATGAAATGGATTTTTTATGATACCAATTAAATATCGGACGTATTACAAGTAACAAGTTGCAATTAAAATACGGCAAATTGATGTCTAAAATATTATTGTTTTGGATGTTTATTGTTCCCCCACAAAATTTCAACACTAAAATAGAATTACTTGTTAAATCTGTATAAAATGTTATTTTCAGTTCGTGATTATAAGAAAAAGAAAATATTAAATATTCCATTTTATTACCATTTCCAATCAATAACCGGCTTATTTAACAAAATGTAATAAAATGTTATAACATAAAATTGGTCGAATGAATTCGTTGTAGGAGGACCAATAAAAGTACAAAAATTATTATTTATTCTGATTTTATAGACTAATCAAATGAAATGGTTAAAGTTTAGTTCTCTAATAATTTTGATTGTGTGCAATTGAAATATAATTTGAAATGTTTTTTTCTCAAAGCAATTCATTGGATTGAAAATTAAAAAAATGCTTACTCCGAAAATATGCGCAAATTTTAATTGATTTTTATTGAATAATATGTATCTGTTTTTTTCTGCAAGTGCCACGAGCAATAATAAAACAAGCAATTAGTAGCCAAAGCTACTTGTAAAAATAACCGACGGCAAAAATGCAGTTGATCATTAAATTGTGTGTTGTGTATTGTGTTTTTCATGTGTAAGCGATTTTGTTGTTTATTCAGCAATTAGCATAGTAATTAATTGGGTTGTTGAAGCGTAAAATCACATTTAAATAAGATTGAATAATAGATTTTGTAAACGAGATTTTGTAGATGGTCTGGCAATTTGCATTTTCGCCATAAAATATGCAAGATTGTCGATAAAATGAAAACAGTAAATTAATTACAAGCATTGATAACATAGTCCACATAGTAAATTAATGCAAATACATTCAGGGTGCAACGTGATCAATGCACAACAATCATCACATCTAATCAAATACAATAATCTTAATAAAGTTTGTAACTTTTGATCGAATGAAAAAAAAAGTACAAATTGATGCCTTCAAAATGTCAATCTCATAATAATATTCAATGGCACACATTTTGATGAGAACAGCTACGTTTGTATTAGCTCATATAGATTACATAGATAGATTATGTGCTGAATATTTGTGGAAAAAAAACTAGCTGAATAACAGTTCGTTCTATAGCAGCTATTTATCAGCTACATCCTGCTGTTTGTCTTCAATTCTCGTTGAATGTCAGTAAAATGTTGCGCATCGGAAAATCAGCTGTGTCGGTTTGTGTTCTCATAAAAATACCAGGGAAATCATTGACGATGTAATTTTTTTTTTCTTTCAACATCAAATTCTCAAGTGGTATTTTTTGATGCTGCTTTCTATATTGTGGTCGATTGCAATAAATGGTAGATGTTGAAAGAACGATAAGTTTTTATTCTTTTCTCCATTCGTAGCGACAGCAAAAAGATAGAAAAAAAAAAATAAGAAAAATCGTCCATTTATCTGATTCAAAATGTAGTCAAGTATCGCTTGAACGTCTGGCGAATAAAGTGTGCAAACGATATCTCCTTATTCAATCTTGCATCGCATTTGCTTGAATGTGTGAAAATATGCTAAATGTTGATATTTCCGATTTGTGTACGATCATCATTCGAGTAGTCCACAGAAGCCGTATTGCTTGACAGATTCATGCGCTGAATGGCGGAAAACCAAAAGCGAGCGTACATCAATTCGATAATATATTTCAATCCAGTGCTAATGGTATGTAAGTATTTTGTTTTCCTCATCGTATTTTCGAAATGGTTGCGCATTTTTTTCTTTCTTTCTTTGTTTGCTTTAGTGTTCATCTTGGTTTTATGATGCGTAGTCGTTGAATGGGAAATAAAATCCATGGCATCAAATTTGCTTTTGGTTTGATTGCTCGTATTTTTACAGAGAGTCGCCTGCTAACGATAAGATTACATTGTCGATTTTTGCCGTTAATACACACATTGTTCAAGTGTAAGCTTTATTCACACCGAATTACCTCCAAAAATGGTTCTATTTTACCATAATCCTACCCAAAGAAAGACGAAATTGCAACGCCCATCGGAAACAGAATAACACAACCAAAGGCCTTTGTAAAAGAGAGTTTTTTTTTTCTTTGTTCTTCCTCATGAGTGAAAACTTGCTCAAATGCGAATAATCTCAAACAACCGAATCGAAACAGCACAAATAAATAAAATTCGAATCACACAATCGGCATGAAGAGAGAGGAAAAGTTAAAAAAAAAACTGTATCACATAAAGACTTCAATTTGGGAAAAGAATGAAAAGCAATGAAATCGTAAAATGTACGGCATCTGTGAATTGAATATGTGAAGCGAAAACAAATTCAGATGCTCAAGCGTTAGTACATTCATCCATGAATACAATCAATTTTTTTCTTCACTCTTATTGTACAAAAGACAAATTTTCGAACCAAAAATGTATGCTCTGCGCTGGGTGGTTTTTCCGATTTCAAATACTCTAACATATCGAAGCATTTATAACTCCCATAAGAAATGAAAACCCACTTAAGCCGGCTTTGGATCACATCACCGACACATACTCTCACGCGTCATAGTAACGACAAACGAGAAATATATGTGAAAAGTTTTCTTTATTGCCACCGTTTTTGCACAACAAAAACCATCAACTCCAATCGAAATAAATAATAAATAAAGTCGAAACGAAAAAGAATGCCAAAGAATTGGAAGTCGGAAGGAAGCGACAACGGGAGAACCAAAATAAACATGCTCAATGCAAACCCAATGTCGATGTCAATGTTGGGAAATTGAGCAAGAGACTGAAATCAAAATTGTACACGAGACAAAATGCCAATATCTTGTAAAGACGATGTATTTGGCTGTCGATAACAAGGTATGACGTTAATTCCGTATGATGAACACAGTAAATACATATTATTGGTTAAGTAAATCCAACAAAAATTACGTATAAATTTTGGCATTTGTTCGCTCGTTTCCCCTGGTTGTTGTTGTGTTTTTGGTAAGACATGGCGGAAAAGCCAATGCTGCAATTTCCGGGCAAAAGAAAGGTAGAGAGAGAGAGAAAGGATTTTATATGTCAGCTGTACATATGAAATTCAGTTTTGATAGTATCTTTTACCATTATAGTGTTGTGCTTGATTTTAGGCCCACATTTATCGTTGAACGACGAATGAGTTGCTTGGAATGTGCTTCAATTTAGCATTAAATGTGATATATTTGCAGGGCAATCATGTCAAGTCAGTCAAGTGGTAAATCCACTGATAGCATAATGCGATAATGGCGGATATGTTGAGTTTTTCACATTTTTCGTCACCCTTCAACTTCTCCATGGCATCTATCTTTGGACGATGTTCGTTTTTTTTTTTCAAGCGATTTTATTATGTTTTCGATTCGATATATTTCCTATACTTATGGTCAAAAAAACGTACATCGATACACAATTTCTCTTATCATCACAAATCACGTAGATCAATACAAATACGGTTTTGATATTTGCAATTCTCGATATATCGATTAGCTGTCTATACACATCGTCGGATTGATTACAATGTAAAGGTTAAATTTCCGCTTTAATCTTACTCGATTTGCAATAAGAAAAGCTGATTCGAGCTACATTTTTCCAACTGATTGTGGTTGTTTTTCATTACAAAAAAGGTCATTCATGTAAAAATACTGTGCTCAATCACAGCGTCACTTGTGCTAATATAAAATAATCGAGCACATACACTTTTCACATCAAATAGCCATAAAATGAATGAGTGAAAATGTGAAAAGAAAACCAAAAATGAACATTTGAGAGAATACATAAAATCCACATTCGCATTCAATGGAAATTCAGTGGGATTGTTTGATGTTCAAAACAACGAAAAAGAAATACAAGCTAATTTCCATTGCAAATTACATATGTACGTTGTTTGTGGCATATGCGACCAATGGCATAGCCGTATGGAATGCAGTTACAATCCAACGACAAATAGCACTTATATTGAACACACAGTAAATAACAATGGAACGCACCTCAGATAAGATGGACTCATATGCACAGTTTCAATACCTATCATTCGTTGGCAATTCATGTAATAATGTGCTGTGCGAGCAAATTTAACAACACTAATAATTCCATTATACTTTATTTACAGATACTTTTTCTCTTTTTCTTTTTCTTTTTTTTTGTCGATTTTTATGATTATTCCGTCCATTGTATGAGAAAACGTGAGTTCTGAATTTGTGGTCGAATGATTTTACTAGAGAATTGTTTGCATTGCTTTTGCGTAGTTTCACTTGGTGAACGTCATTACACTCTGCACACCCGAACCATTTATAGTATCGCCGTCTATTCGCCGTCTCTGCCAATTTTTTCTCTTATTCTGTCCATTTTATTGCCATTTTATAGCTGCCATTTTATTTGCGCTGTTGTTGACTTTTTTTTTAAAATAATAATTTTTGTGTGTCATGGAAATGAGTTTCATTTATTTTTCATCATAAATGCAGGAATATTAAAGCGCATAATAAAAAAATGACGCAATTTGTTGTAAATTAAAATATTCTGTGGCATTTCTATGGTGAATATTGTCATCGATTTAAAATTATAATCCAAATTTATGGAAAAAGAGAATACGCCATCCACAAGTGCTAAAAAATGAAATTTTTATCCCAATAGGTCAAGGAATGGCATATCTTGAGTCGAAATATTTTACAGCTGAAGAAAAATCAAATTTAATAGTTTTCTATGAAATCTTATTGAATCAATAATGAATTCGATTTCATATAGAAATAAAGCATATTCGATAATGACCAATCAAAAGTTTGGAGTTTAAAATTGGAAATTCATCTAGCATGTATGTCATTGGTATGTGTCATAACATTTCGTTTAATTTTTACGATGATCATTTATGGCTTATGGTATCATTGATATTATTGTTCGTAGCAATCGATATAAATATTAATGAGCAAATGTGCTCGACCACACATTCACCGCTATTTCAAATGAACATGAATTGAAAAAAAGCGCTAAACAACAACAAAATAATATGGCAGATTAAATTATTTGTATTTTATGAACTGTTGGAAATTAGGTTCGGAATGCAGGTGGCAAAATGCGAATGCCACATGAGGAAAAAACCATCTAGTAAATGCCACAAATTTTAATTGAATGTTCCATTTGGGGATATTGTAAAATGCCCCAATTTAAAAAATAAAAAATAAAAAAAATGCATCCCTACAGCACTGTTGTACAAGTGCAAATTGACGATACGGTAGATGAATTTTATATCCATTTGTGTTTTCACGCAGCACAGCCATTAAATACTTCGTTTATTTTTGCATCATGAACAAAATCGTGCAAATATTCTGGGTGCAAAAAAAACAACAACATATTTTTATGGCTGCCCAGTAAAATAAAAAGATATGTTCATTTTTATGCATACAATAAAATGGAATTAAATACGATTTCATTTGCTTACTGTATATACATATATACGCGTGTTTTTATGTGAGGTATCACTCGTTGCCATTCCATATTTGGTTTATCCGTTTATATTATGTGTGCTTGAATGCAAGAGCTTATGTATATACATAATTTAATTAAAATTACATTTGCTACCATTTAAAATCCGAAGGAGGGAGACCCAAATCACATGCACATTGTATGTAATTATGAATGTACTTGTGGGTGGTGTGAAGCGATGCGATGCAATGTGATGGCGAATCAGTTTAAGTGTACTGACATCGATTTGCTTTAAATGGTGTTTTCAATTTAAACAACATTAGTTTTAGAATATTTCCCTTTTATAAAAAAAAATCTCTGTGCATTTTTTCTTTCGATTTTTCATTCATTTTTCAGCAATTTACGAAATACTCTTCCTTTCAAAAATTCGGATAACAATCAAAATTACACTTTTTTCTACATTTGAAATATATTTGAATTGCATTTTTGTTCTATTATTATGAACTACTTATGAGTCGCTCAAGATTTTCTTGAAAATAACGAATATCTCAAAGCTTACAAAATGAAGAAATGAACAACATCTGATTTTTTTGTTAGATGAATAATGTTAGATAAATATTACTCGAATGTCTTTCGTTAAAGTATATGGCATGGATGAATGATTCCGCAGCGAAACAAAAAAAAAAAAACAGAACGCTTCAAAGAAAACACAAACAACGAGAAAATGAAATAGACGAGATACGCGATGAAGAATATAACGTTTTAACATTAAAGATTTTCTCGTTTTTATCACTGTCATAAAAGCAGCTTAACGCTGACATTATATACAGAAACAGATCAGACAACGTATTTAGTTGCTGTTGTTGTGCGCTTGTGCATTTTTTATTCTCTTTTTGCTCCTTTTATATTATAAAGCCATCTGAAATTTCATTGTAGAGTCGCGCGTTTTTCCGACATTCGCACGTTTGTGTGCATTTTAACACATTTTTATTACATTTTCATCATTATCATTATGATGAGCTGTTATATTCCATTGCTGTCGTATCCATTCATCCGGTTGCCGTCAAAAATTCGAGAATCTCAATTCAATGTGAGAAAATGTGTTGTGAATGTTGTTGGCCCGGGTTTTCGGTTAGTAGAATTTAACTCGGAGGAAATAATATAACATTTTGTACTGTAACAATTTAACCACTAAAAAAAGCTATTAAATGGCAAATGTTTCTATGGCGATGATGAGCGCGTGAAACCATCGTAACGAATTGCGTACGATATGTTCTCTCATTCAAATAAAATGAGGCAAGTAAAAACATAAATTATGAAATCTCGTGACTACATTACGGCAAATTGTTAGAGCATCGAGCATCATCACAACGATGATATAAGTAAGGAATAGATTGACACGACAGCATTGTAACGAATACATACATATACAGAAAGTAATAGAGGATCCTCTCGAACTTAAACACTAAACAATGTATTTTGTAATGTCTATGTGTTTTTAAACTGTAAAGTCGGTAAAGATGGTTTTAAGTCTTGTTAGAACACATCTTTGTGAGCAGCAGCATCTATAAATTCTATAACATATATATATAATATGGTTGTTGCCTGATGGTCCATCTCATTCCAAGAAATGAAAATGTACACATCTATCAAAACACGCAACTAAAATGCTTAACGCTTCTCCAAGTTATTGTCGTTGCTTTTTCTACCAATCTTACTTTATATCTGAACCCATAGCTCTTTTAGCAACTTTGTATATCTTTTGAATCGCTTTAGAATTCTTTCAGGATCGTTATTATTTTTATCGTTTCCTTGTTTACTTAACAACTTGTACAGTTCTTTTCACCAGTTTTTTTTCTTTTTCCCTCTATTTTGCTTGAATCGTAAACTCAACTATTCTAAATGAAGTAAAATTAATCGTGAAATTCGTATTACAAGATAAAACTGTGGATTAATGATTAGAATGATCCAACTGTAGAAAATCAATAGAAAAGTAGATTTTACATTTTACATAATTCGATAAAAACCCGTTTTATACAGATTTTACGATAAGAATATGAGTGAAATGAATGAGATTTTCTGTTCTGTATTAAAAATTCATTTCATTCAAAACTCCTACTTACTTTTTTTCCTTTCCTACATACATCATCATACAAATGATTTTCGAGTTATGCGAATATCAATTAATAAACTAAAATTATGTTGAGATCGGAGTCAGAATGTTGGATGAAAATCAACGTTGTCAAATTATTAATTATAAACATGGGATAAATGGAAGGATTCATGTCCTGAGAAACAGTAATGTATGGTTGAATCAAATCCAGTACCAAATATAATTAAAAATGGAAACTAATTACATTGAACATCAAATTCGAAAATAATTTGGATAAAATAATTCTACTTTGATGTGTATACCCATCGTCAGTTTCTGACAAAGCACAAAATGTTCACAATGCTTTAATGTCAATTAAAGCTTCTGTCATGTTTACGAGATACCATAAAATCTCATTACCTTCTCCAGAACAATACACACGCACACACATATTACATGCAATTTCAGCAGAGAGTAGCAAAATCTTTATTTGAATAATATTGTTTAATTTGTACTGTTAAGTATATTGGCTCAATTTGCATGTAAATGTTATACGGAGAAATAAATGAATGATAAAATTGGAATGCATGTGAATTGAATTTTCTCATTTTGGCGTGGAAATACTGAGTCAGTGAAACGTTTGGTATTTTGGTTTGTATATCAAAAATGGTTAGATTTTCCATCAAAACCAATGTTTATTTTAAACATAGGCAAAAACATACAAAAGCAACGGCAATGAGTGTAAGTAAAAATACTTGTAAAATCTATATTGCCTGTAAACGGCTTTACTCTGTATTCAACTTAACTAAGTTAATATGCTGAGCAGCGATGTGTACGATTCTATCATATACAATCACTGCGAATGGAAACAAGCCGCGTGATAATACTAACACGCTAATGCGATTTTAGCAGACAAACGAATACAAAATACGACCGTAAAATGAAATTCCCATTAAAACATCATTATTCCATGTGTGATTTAATAATTAATTAGTAAAAGTTCTCAATGGAAATGCTTTTCATTTGACTCGAATAAGTATGGATATATGTGTTATTTGATTGTGTTGATTCTTTAAGCTCAACGCAGTAATATTTTATTACGTGTTTTTGTTGGCATATCCTTACATCGGGGTAGTCGTCGATGTTGTCGTCGTCTTCGTCTATCATTTATTTCTGTTTCATGAGGTAAAATAATATGGCTTCGAATTTAGCTTGGTTTTATAAGTTGTGCTTCTGACGTAAACGATACGGCGTGAATATTTTCTGTCGAAAAGCACATTAAACCACTCATTCTCACATTCATTTAATAAATATAAAACTTTGACATGGGGTTGAAAATCCGATCAAAAATACACACAGTGTGCTTATGTGCAAAAATTGACTATTGTTTCATTTAACACAGAAATGAAAAGAAGTGGTTGCCACAACATGGCCTTTATGTATGAAATCACTTAAAATTTAATTCGAAAATCATGAACTCTGAACAACGCATAATAATTGAATAAATTTTATACTTGAACTTTTCATACACACACACACACAATTGTTGTTTTATGTATTCAATGCTTGAGATCCGCCAAATAAACGTGCAAATCCCAGCAAGAATTTTTCTACCGAAATTACACTATCAAAGTTTCGCGGTCTTTAATAAAATAACCGAACATAGAGAGAGAGAGAGTGAAGTGAAATATAATCTAATAAAATATTCAACATTTTGTGAAAATCCACTTGATACGTAAAATGCGCTTCTTTAATACATTATTCAACATTGAAAATGAACAAGAAGTGATCATTCAGTTGAATATAAATACATACACCGAGAAAATGGCTACGAGTTTTCCAAAAGTTTTTGTGTAGAAAAAAACGACGTCTAACTCTTTGATACTCACAAACAGTATTGCACTTATGCGATAGTTATACATTAGTTAGAGTAAGCATTCGCATAGCAAAAGCAATTGGTTGAAAATTGCGCTGAAATTTATTTGTTTGGAACACGGTAAGTATTTCATGTGCTTCCTCGTAAATTCCATAAACGCCCAATGACCAAAAGTCCGTACACGTGATTATATACTTGCTTCAATGTGTTTTTGCATCATTACATCTGAAAACATTTCGCTAACGGAAGATCTAAATTTACTTCTTTGTCGACAAAAAATCACGCTAAAACTTTCTCTCGTTCTTATTTCTTGCTTTTGCACTTGTTCTTGTTCCATGTTGCCAGTTTGTATGTGATTTGAACGGGAATTACAATTAAATTAAGTCAGGTAATTAAAACATTAAACTTTGTGTGCAGTCACATGCTGCCTCCGAGAATTTTGTCTATTTTTTTTAGATGTGTGTGTGTGTGTGTGTGTGTGTGTGTGTGTGTGTGTGTATGTGGATATAACAGAAGAAATACCTGTAAATTACTACGGTTCTAATTGGAAAAGACGTGATTGGTACAATTAAAGAAAAAAGCGGGCCAACTTTAATTAGTCAAGTTTTATAAGCGTTTATATTTTATGGAATTTACCTTGGGAGAAACATTTTATTTAATTAGATTTTTGCCGGGATGTTGAGATTTACACGAATTGAATTCACAGAGGACTCTGTGTAATGCATGAAAATGAGATATTTCAAGCCATTTATTTTGCCATGGAATTTTGGCTTACTTTATGTGTGCTTTATTCATTCAAATATAATTTTAGTTCATTTCACCAAGAGAATATTACTTGTTAATGAAAAATTGTTGGTTATTTTCTTCCGTTCCATTTCAAGGGGTCATAATTCCAACATTTTTTGTTTTGTTTTGTTTTGTTTTGTTTGCATGTTGTTTGGTGGTGAATGCCAAAATATTTATTCATGAAAAAAAAAAAAAAAAAAACAAAAAAGTATGGGGAAAGTCGTTGACACCATTATCGTCGTAAGAAATAACACCGTCTGGTTGGTCCTTTTTAGCATAAAAATCATAAAATATCACCGCAGTAGAGGCTATGAAATAAAATTAGAGAAATTTTGATGGTGCCATAATGATGCCATTAAATGACATTTAACTGTGCGCTGAGACGCTTAACACACATTTTCTTGGCATCGTTGGAAAAAAGTGGCCATCATAAAAAAAATACAGGCAATAAAATGCCAACAAAAAAGCGCAAATAAAATGAATTTTTCGGTTTGCTTTTTATTTAACAATTTTTTTTCCACTCTCTCTTCTACTCTCTGTTTGATGTTGAAATCATTGCTAATGGCAGCTGGTGTGTGTATTTTGTTCTTTTTCTATGTATTTCTAGTAAATTTTATTCGGCCAAATAAATTGAAGCAACAACGCATGGGATGAAGATGGTTGAAAAATTACTGGGCAAATTGTATTACATTTTCTGCAATGCCGTTTCATGCGTCGTTTGTCCCATGGGTCTGTTTGTTTGTTTGTTGGCATGCCAATTTCATGGACGCCATTTATGACCAAAGCTGAATAGAGAAATCGAGTTTTTACGACAAACATAGTTAAATCCATCAAGTAGCTAGGGAAACGAGTACCAACACTACGAATGCAAAGATAATAAACCGAAGGCGTTGAATATTTGTGGTCATGAACTGCAATCCTTACGTAAAATATATAATGTACTTTTTACATATAATAAAATATAGTTAAATGTTGAATGGTAGCTATGAATTGAAAAGGCACATGATAAGATACGATAGATTGCGCCACCTGATGCAACAATAAAAACGGTTTCGCAGTCTTCAGCAAGCCAACAAGATGTCGTTACTATGACTTTTTATCCCTTTTAATGAACATATCAGTTTTGTTTAATGGCGTTAATATTAATTCAATGGTATAAAGCATATTATAAACCATATTATAAACATTACAGTTGAAAAAGTACATAGACCAAAACCGCTTAACAAGTCAAATTGAATATGTACATTGATTTTATATATATTTTTGTACAATTTTCAATACAACAAAATGAAGTTTTTTCTCTTCAAATGCAGAAGTCAATTTATATTTCAATTTTCACAGCAACGATAGAAGCAAGCCACATAAAAACCACACACCAAACACATTTACTGCATTTCATTTCGCCGCATCAACAATAAAATTTTATTTGCAACATTTTATGGCATCATCTTAAGCAGTGAATAAATGGATGGTGCATGCCAATGACACATAAAATATATTAACGAAAAGTCAGTATAAAAAAAGAGGCGTCAATTGCCATGAGCTGACGATGATGTAAAGCGTCGGGTAAAAAAAAAAACAGCCAACCAACCAACCAAGCAACAAACAAACACATTTCCATTTTATATTGTTTTGGGTATTATTGATGGTAATACAAGCTTACACACAAAATCGAATAAAAAAACCAACAACATTGTCGAGTAAACACAAAAAATTTTTTGTTTGTTTGGCTGAATAAATGAATATGTATGTGTTAGATGTAGCATGCGGTGCTGAAAATACCCAAAATACGTTTAACATGTTTAACAGATCGTGAAATTGAGTTTTTAACATTAACATTACGCTGATCGCTGACAACCAACAAGAATGACTGCTTTACCAAATTGTAAATGAAGAGCATGTTGGTGTCACATTGCATATTACAAAAGATTATGCACTTCTTTCTGTTTCTAGGAGAAATGGACAATTCGCAAAATACGTTCAATTTTCAATCACTATTTTTACATTAGAAATATTCGAATCTGAAAAAAATTGATATAATTGCTCAATAGATTCCAGTTTATTATTTGAAATAAAAATGTAATCCTTTACAGAATCCCGAACAATAGGAAGAGCAGTAGAGTGCGTCCAACAGAAGCAAAATGCTGACAGAAAACATACAACTAGTTTGTTTACCATATTGTCAGTACATTTTATCGACAAAAAGTGTTGAAAAGTTGTAAAGTTGTAAAGTTGTATTACAACTTTACAAATGACTGATCACACCGCATCGTTACAACCAATTAAATTCAATGTGTGTTCATGTGCTTGTCTGAATTTTTTGCTTATTCTTCGTTCATCCAGATTGATTTTTTATGCATTATTTTTTTTTTTTTTTTCATTCATCCATTCCGGCGCATCGATTGAATTTCAATGGTGCTATCATAAAGTGGAATTCATTGTTGCATGTAATCATGCTAACAATGGCAATCAACCGATATACATTTGATATGAGTAGCGCTTATTACAAAGCCAAATTGAACATCATCAAGATTCGTTTCATTCGCGTTGCGCATACTCATCCACCATTGCACACACAAAATACAATGTTGATAAACGTAATAAATGAATACATATTTGTTCAGCGATGCGGAAGTTACAGCCAACTCGAAATAACAAAAGTGCATACAATTTCGATACCACAGATTACAACTCAGGAAACATTTTAAACCATTTTCCAGCAAATAACATTATTTAATAAATGTTTTCATATTAAAAAAAAATATATATTGTTATGTTTCAAACGCTCTTCTACGCTATACATACACTGTATTTAATAATGGTGATTATCAAACTTGTGCTTTTATCCTCTGTATGCAATTCTGTGTACTGTTTTTTTTACCTAAATTCTACTTTGCGCATTTTTTTCCATTGGAAATTGTAATTTAATTTATACATTAACATCCATTTTAATTAAAAAATTGCTGGCCTGGGCTTCTGTACTTTTTTCAATGAGGGGGTATAGCAATGGTGTGAGATTGGTTATATTGTTTTTTTGACCATTTTTTCATTCGATATGTCTAAATAAATAAAAAAAAAATGGCTGCACCGATAATAAATAATCGACAACATTATTTGCCTGTGTAATTAAATTTTAATGGAATTGTGAATTAAAATCAATTAAATATGCACCGAATGGACACAGTCAATATAATCGTTGTGGGCGCAAATTGAATAATCGCCATTGTTTCTGCAAATATGAAATTTGTGGTTTCTGGACATGTCTAAACAAAAATTCTAAAACATTCATGACTTTTTGATTGAATCAATAATCGTAATCTAAGCAAATGCTGCAAATTCACTTGAAAAAAATCCATTGATATATTACCGAGAGATAAAAACATGGTATGCTTCTCTCTCACTTAAGAATTAATTTGTACATAGGCTTAGTTAATGAGCCGCAATCTTATGATGCCTTGCAACTTACAACATTATTTATTTCACGCGTCGGTTCGAAATTATTCAACCAACGAGCATAACGATATTCGCACTGTGTTAATTGCACTTCGAATGGAAATTCAATGAAGCATTCGTTGCATTATGTGTTAAATTATTTCAGGCCATTTCATCCACATCTCGAATATATCTCATTCAGATTGCCGTGCACTAAATTAATCCGCTTGATTTGTGTAGGCAAATTTATTGAAATGAAATTTAAAATAGATTTTTTGAATGTTTAATTTTTGTGATAAATATTTCAATGAATTTATGAAGGCGAATAACAAATTATCAATGTAAGACATGCGATTAGATGAGGTAAAAAAAATTAAAATAATATCAAATAATATTACGTTAGTATTAAATATTTGTGGAATATTCGGCAAAAAAGTGAGATCCGCTGTTCCACTGAATTATGGTGTTCAATAGAAATAAATTTCGTTTGATTCAACACACAGTTATCATACATAGGAGAAGACGCACAAACAAGACGTATGGTAAATTCAAATAAGAAAATATTGACGATTTAAATACCCGATTGAACAGTATTTTTGTCGATGCCCATACTAAATTTAAATTGTGTAATTGCGTTTGTTTGAAAAGCTGGGCGAACACTTGTGCATACGAATTGCGATTGTATGAATTCAATGTACTCAAACATCTTCAATCTAAATATAACTAATAGCTTGAAAGCGATGCTAAATTTAATTGAATATCGAAACATTTTCGGAAAAAATACTAAAACACAGACTTGTGCACTGTCACGCAAATATTACATCTCATTTTTAAAACCAAATTTTTATATTCTCAAGCAAATTTACCGCTAAACTAAAGAGAGAAAAAAAACGGCAAAATAAACATAACACAAAATTCGCTTAAAAACATGAAATTGTTATGTTTTTGTAAATGATACCTATTTTTATACAAATATATCGCACATCTGTATATTATGTGCGTAAATCATGTCATGTTGATTGTGGGTTTGTTGCTATAATTTATATTATCTCATTAAATTATTCACAAAATAGCAGGTAATTTATGCGAATTCGTAATACGCTAAATTATTTAATTATTTACATGAATTTCGTTTTTGCTGCTTTTACTCTTTATTGAATGGGGACTGTTTGTGTGCGCGCAAACGCGCATGCAAATTGCTCGACATTATGCAAAATATGCTATTTATAAGCCCAGATGAAACGTGTTTGCAGCATCAAGGCTTGTGCAAAATGGACTTTTCTCTGCATAATTTACGCTTCAATGAAGTTAACGAGAATGACTAAAAAATTAACTGAATTGAAATTGAAAATGAAAAAAAAAAACACCGATCAAAATGTGTAAATTTATGCAATTTTCTCAATTAATCATGGACATGCGTTTGATATTGCGTTGCATTCGCTCTCGATTTTGTATTTTATTTCATTTTTTTGCCATAAAAGTAGACATAAAGAAACGCGTCCAACACATATGATCTACACCGCACACTGTATTATTTTATGCGAATATCTGATTTTCTGTTTATTTCTCTTTCGTATTTTACAAATATAAAATGTTAATATTTTACGTTGCTTTTTTGTTAGGTTTTGTTTGTGTATTTGATTTGAATAACAATACGCATGTTTTACAAGATATTTTTTCATACTCCGTTTGACTGACAAATGAACAATAAATTCACTATAATTATTGTTTCATATGGCTCATGTGATAGAATATGAGCAATTGAGATTGAAGTATGCTTCTATGAAATGTTGGGTAATATCACACATCGATAATAATTATTATAGTGGGTAGAGCCGTGAATTTCAATTAATTGAAACAAAATTAATATAAAGAGACAACAAGCAAAAAAAAAAGCTGAAAAAAAAAATAATGAAAAGGCTCAACAACGTTAATTATGTTGTGATTACATGCATTTTGTTTGTTCACAACAAAAAAATAACGCTGAACGTGGTTCGCTAGGTATGCATTTGATTGGAATTTTCGCACGCGCAAAAACAACAATGTTTTCATTTAATCGATTGAAAAGTGCCAATGCCACAGCAAACTCAATTCAAATATCTCAATCATTTTTCGCCTGTCGAGTGTGCGCTTGTTGTTGTTTGTTGTTATTGTTGTTGTTTCTCTCTCTCTCTCCCTCTCTCTCTCCCTCTCTCTCTATCCCTCGCTCTTCATTCTGTTGAAAAAATTAATTACATGAATTAAACGCTTACAAAGTGCTAATAATGGCGCACGACACCGAAAGCAGCTGCAATATTTGTTTAAACATCAGTTCGTTTATCATTCAATGAAACTAGATATTTTAATTTTCGCATGGTTTCTTGTTTCGCATGTGGTTATTTCGATCGTGTTTTTAGCAATGCAATAGAGGCAATATGGGGCTATTCATAATATAATTTAGGTGTGTCTATTCGATTTACCGTGCTAATCAAATGCACAAAATTGAGGTTTACGTAATGGTAAGTAATTTACGCGAACCACTACTGTTCATTTATATCAAACTGTAGTTTGCTACCTCGTTTGTTCAATTTGCCACTGATCATTTCATAAATTGAATTTTTCATTAAATTTTATGAGCAATGCGGTCTTATGCAGATTGGTTGAGTGCATTGGAAATTCCAAAAAAGTACTGCAAGCTAATCAACATTATACAATAAACATTGCAAATGGACAGTTATAACACTTGGCCGCGCTAATCGACGCTAATTGGGTGAAAATGCCATTCACATTTATGATCTTACCTCGTGATATTCATTTTTGAATGGCTTTGGTGTGGCCAATGTTTAAATAAAGTCGTAATTGGCGATAATTTGATTTGTATGCAAATGTCGAGACCAAAGTTAGTCTTTGAAGAAGAAGATAATAAGATTACTAATCAAATCGCATTACAACAATCCATCTCAATCAATTCACACCTTTTCCAATTTGGAAAAGAGCTTTGGGTTTTTTATGTCTTATTCAATTTGCAATGTGCAAACATATACAAAATATATAGCAATGATATTATCAATAGACATAAAATTGAAACGGATTAAGTTCATTGGCAAGGAAAAGATGATCAAAAAAGAAAAAAAAAAGAATTCAATTCATCAGATCGTTAAAATTCCATCTATTTTCTAAGTACACACCCATACTCAATCAATTCGAGTCACTCGTTTCACACGATGCTTTATTAAAAGTTTGTGTAAAACACAGAAGCGACCAAAGCCACAGTTTGCGCTAATAATTTAATTTGAAAAAGTTTTAATGGCTTTTCTATATCTTCGTCGAAGTTGTTGGCAATGCAGTTGTTGTTGTTGTTGGTGTCATCATGTTTTCTTTTTCTTTTTCTCATCATTTTCTCTTTTCTTCATTTACATTTTCTTCCGTTGGGTGTTTATGTCAGACTCAATACCATGGAATGGTAGAAATGCTGATGTCGATAAATTGTTTGCTTGATATAAATTTTTACATAAGTTTATGAAGCGCATTGGCATCAGATTTGTTAGTTGGCCGCTACATGTCTATTCGATAAAACCGAAGCGAGCAGCAATACCTTCATCGAATCTATTTTAAAAATTAAATATTCGCGACAGCATCGACACTGTATAATATGCTATAAGAATAAAGACCTTGAGCATATTTATTTTCGAGTGGATTTTCTTATTTAACTACTTTGCATTTTATATTACGTCAATTTATACACATTTTTCCACTCTCCCTCTCATCTCTCCAATTCTATATCTATGTGTTTTTTTTGCCACTCTTGATCAAACTGAACGATGAAGAATTATTGAAGCACCGAAACATTATGATGGCCTCAAGATAAAATTTTCTTTTTCGCATAATGTACGCGGAATCATGTAGTAATTTTCATTTGGTAAATGTTTGAAGAAAAACCATAAGCTCGACTTGACGCTCCATTCAGTTTCTTCCTTGTCGTGTTGTGTATGTGTGTGTGTTGACTATAGCAATTTGTATTCGTTGTATTTTCATCGCACTGGAAGACTATGATGGTGAATAGACAGACCCCAACGCATTGAATCGAGAGAAGAAGAAAAAAAAACGGTAAATGAACGCGGGCATATTAATTCAACGGATAATTATATTCAACTTGCAATATCGTCACAACATGAAGGTTCAACCATGTTCTACATACAGCATGCTATTCGAAATACGAAACCTGCTTGGCAGTCGATATTTTTCTTCCCTTCAAAGTTCGTTCCGCGAGAAGGAATAAACAGAGCAAAAAGATTGTTTCCTTTTACATTGGGTTTTTTTTCAAAGGGATGGTTCATTTAATCTTCCTTCAAAAATGAAGTTTCTGATTTTTTTCCAGTGGCGGTTTTTGTTTTACTTATGTTAAGTCTTCCTTTACGAATTTTACCCTCGCCTTTGCATGTTCCGTTTACTTTTGCGTCCTTTTTTGTATGAAATTAATTACGATGCAATGTCGAAAAATATGCTCACAATTTTGATAAGCGGTGACGGTGATGGAGACCAACTCAACCGAAAACAAATTTTAAATTATTCGAAAATTAGACAGTGGAAATGTGGCAAAAATAAAGCGTCGAGCCACTAAATTAGTGGCAAATGAAATATGACGTGCCATGTTTTTATAATGAATCATGGACATTTCATGTTCAGCTAACATCTGAAAACATGCTAAAGCTTCGTTTGAAATATTTATATTTCACTTAAGAGAGTTCAACTCATTTTTATCGCTTTACAAAACAACCAAATTAAAGTCGAATCGCGAAAAGTTTTTTTTGTAGCTTCGGTCGTTTTGGCCACCAAGAAATAACAGTAATTCGCTTTCATGCACAATTCCGTGAAATTTTCCTGTTTCAATATTTATCTACATAATCTTTTAATTATTAATAGATTTTGAACTTTCTATTCTGTGAAAATACTTGAAAGTTCCGCACCCTTAGTCAGCGAACCTTGAATGTTTTCAATGAGAGAGCCCACAGCAAATTTGCTTAAGCATAAAGTTTTTATTTTTCTTTATTCAATTGTGTATTGTAAAGTGTTGCATCGAATATTAAAATCAGAAGTTTATTTGTTGAGCGAATTGGTATTTTAAGCCTAATAATGTACCGTCAACGAAAAATGTTCAAAAAAATAAATTATGGAAAATTTAAGATAACTGAGAGTTTATAACAAAAGAAAGAGCAAAGTATTTCAATTCGCAATAATGGAAGACTGTGATAATGAGAGCAATTCTTATTTCTCATCTCGTAGCAATTTGCACTCTACAAAGTGCTGTACCGGTACCAACCTGTTCATTCAAAAGATTTCATTCCAAATAAAACGAGTATTCAAGTTAAACTGATTATATTTTCGGTCCTTGCCCACTCTTTTAAGAATTTCAACCGATGCGATAGTAAAAACAAATGGATAAAAGTTACACCGAGATAGGGACGATGCATTAAAAATGTTCTGTGTCGCTTTGGATTTTTTTACATTTTGTATTTTCATCGAAAATGAGCAGATAAACTTCGAACAGAATAGTCAAATTTAAATATTTTATTTCGAAAAAGAGAAAAAAAATATTTTCATTTCTCGTTTTCTCATTTTGGTTCTTTTTTGTTGTCTCTCTTTCTCTCTCTCTCTCTCTCTCTCTCTCTCTCTCTCTCTCTCTCTTTCTCTCTCTCTCTTTCTCTCTCTCTTTCTCTCTCTCTCTCTCTCATCTATCTATTCAACGTTCTCTTGGTGCACGTGATAATATGTTCAGATTAAATGTAAATCCAAGTGTAGTTATTTTGTTGAGCGAGACACTTGAAGTTTCCGAACAAAGAAATGAACTTGAAACACAAATGAAAAACTACAGCAAAAAGGAACAAAAAAAAAATCTCTTGTTCTCCCTTGAGAGGATGGAACTAAATTTAGTTGGACTATCATTTTGTCATGGTAAATATTTGCAGTGATTTCGACTGGAACACAATCTAAAGGAGCGAACAATGACACCAAGCGAAAATATGCGAGAAGATTTCTTTCAAAAAATGTATTGCAAACGTAACACTCGCATAATTTTACAGTATTTTTCGCTCTTTTCTCCATCTTTTATATTCCGTGCAAGTCCATTTTTTTGCCACCGTTTACCAACATTTTCATAAAACGATGCTTTTTATCCGGAATTGAAAAAGCGGAAGGAAAAACAAAGTTGAAAAGAACACCGTTCAAATTAAATAGAAAAAGAGAGAAAGAGAGAGAAAACAAAAGGAAAAAGAAAATAAGCACTGCATCAGCAACAATGGAGGGTCTCTCGCACAGACTGAATACTACAGTTTTTTTTTTCTTATTCACCATAATTTCAGCTTTGTCGCACTTGATGCCGTAATGAACGAATATAAGTACGTGTACGAACCACCTTCTTCACCAACACATAAAAAGACGTATCATCGTACAAAACAGAACGATAAATAAATTTTACATAAATAGACATTGCAAAGAAACTGCTGGAAAATGTCGTCCCATGTTTTTTACTTGTCTATGTACATAAAAAGTTCATTTGTCAAAAAAGATGAAAAATGTCAAAAGGAATGGCAGCAAAAACTCAAGCAACAAAAACGAAAAAAAGTTTTTTTTTTCTACAGAAACGAGGCATACAAGTCACCATAATTACAGATTCTGGTTGTTTTTTTCTTCTCATTTATACCGAACAATTTTTTTAAAGCTTTGTTTAAAAGTACGCACTTTTTTAATTACCATTACCACTCCTGTTTCCATAGCTCTATTTAATTAAGGAGAGCGATTTAATTGGAAAGCGTTTATGCAAATAGCGATGAGCAGAGACACAGCGCTTTTACACTCTTACACTCTTATACGTGTTTCATGTAATACAAATGAAAAAATGAAAAAGGAGAAAAACGCAAGTGGATGGAAAATCGCGCTGAACTGAATCGTAGCAGCGGCAAATTTATAAGGATACGTCAAACGAAAAAGAAAATCAACATCCAAATGGAAACATTGAAAACAGAACGAAAATGAATACGAAAAATCTTGGTGCATGTTGTTTTTGTATGCATACTTTGTAGCCAAGACAAAAGAAAAAATTAAGCGCGAAAAAACTAACGGAAAAAGAATTTCAAATTAAACTTAAAATGCAGCGAGAAATGAAAACGTGAAAAAGAGTGATTTTTTTCGTTTTTGATCTCGCATAAGTGAGAGAGAAAACGAATGAATGTTGAAAGACTTTTATGTATTCTGTGTGACAAAATGAGTGGTGTGCATTCGCAAATGGTAAAAATTTATGTACTTTAGCAGTTACGAATGACTTCTATCGGAGAATAACTTTTCGCTTTGAACGCGCACTCCAAGTGCTATACATTTCCCTCATAAAAACAAAAGTTTAGAGACTTTTTTTCGCAGATTTCTTGTTGCAAAGCAAAAAAAGAAAATTCGTCCGCTTTTTATGCATTTTTGTTCGCTTCCGAATCAGTTTGTTCCCTGTAGATGTGAGGGTTGAATACATGCAACGGAATAAAGGGAAGAATTGGGTTCTAGATTTTTATTAATGGCTTGAATTGTTCCGTTTTTTATTTATTTGGTATAGTTCACGACTCATTTTTTTCCCCTTTTTTTTGTGTGAAACGAAAAATGCAATTCTTTTTATGTACACCAATTTCCAAACTTTTTTCCATGTATATTTCAACGTGAAAAATGTTCAGTGTGTTTCATGCAGGAAATACATGAAATTGATCATCAAAGTCGAGAGAAAAAAAAATAATTTACTTCGATGACAGAAACATTTCATTCATTATGAAAGCGAATAGGTATAGAACTCACTTTTTATGTTCATAATTAATTTGCCACATGGTTTAAACGAACAACATGGGAAGCTTTTTCTCTTTGAATTCGAAAAGAGAAAATGGAGAGAAAAAAATTGTTGGCGATAAATAAAAGCCACTTTTCTTTGTGGTATTGAAATCAAAGGATTTTAAAGCAACGGAAAATGAAATAAAGAGCTTTGAAATTCATGTTCGTTTCTCCCTTTCACAATTCAATTATGCTACTTGAATTGGAATTGAAACTCGTTTTGCTTTGTATTGGCAAAATTATTTCATTGCTCGATTTTTTCCCACAGCGAATAAATCCAATCTCCATATGCGATCATAATTTCAGTGCAAGATGGAAAAAAGAATATATAATTGAGTTCCATAAAAATGTAAAATGTCAGAAATGTTCGATTTGATAAAAATTTATCGATGTTATGTAAAACATAATTTAAATACAATACATTCAGGTGTTGGAATTTGTTTTTAAAGTTATAGTAAATGTCACATTTAAATTATTTTTTGATTCAAAATCATCGGTTTCAGAACACATTTTATTTTGCAATTTGAATAATTACATTTAGCAAAGGTTTTCAATATATTTTGCATTTGGTCCAAGAGTTCTTACAAGTAAACATACCGAAGTAACGGAAAATTTTTTAAAAATCAACCATACAGCTATTTTTGAAATGCCAAAAAAATAATTCGGGCAAAATTTTTGAGGCCGACTCCAAGGGGTTTCGATGCCAGGCACCCTGCAAAGGGCGGAAAACCGGGTTTTCATCAAATTTTAACTTCTAAATGGTTAGAAATTTCACTTCGGTGTCTTCGGCAAAGTTGTAGATCTAATCGAGATTAGAAACATTTCCGAACACACCACCCGTTCCAAAGTTGTAGATCTAAACTTTGCCGAGGACATCGAAGTGATGAAAACCCGATTTTTCGCCCTTTACAGGGTGCCTGGCATCGAAACCCCTTGGAGTCGGCCTCCAAAATTTTGCCCGAATTATTTTTTTGGCATTTCAAAAATAGCTGTATGGTTGATTTTTAAAAAATTTTCCGTCACTTCGGTATGTTTACTTGTTAGACATTTTTGGAAGAGAACATTTATACATCGAAATTTCTTATGAAAACAACATCGATGTTTAAGAGTTCTTCGAAATGAATTGTTTGATTGATTTTCGTATCTTTTTTTAAATTTGGTTTCATTGACATGAATTGTTATATTTTTCTGTGTACGAAATTTATTTTTCTAAGAAAAAGTAGGATGAAATACCTCATGTCAATGCTTTCTAAACGGATTTTCAATTTTTTCGTTCAAAGACTCCTTTTATCGCTATATTTTAAATTCAATTTTGGTTTGAGCCGTGTACAATGTACATGACAGAATGGATAGAATTTTCTCATTTCAATTTTCAGTAAGTAAGTTGCAAAACGACAACCCTCCATTGTGAAACGATTATTATCGTAAAGTATGGAAATAATGTAACAAAAACGATATCTAATTTCATAAATGGCTGGAATTGACATAAGAATTGTGAACATTGAATAAATTCTCAATCTATTTTTTCAGCAACCTTTTGGTTGATTGGTGCACACATATTGCTATTGTAATGGAAATTGAGGAATGGCCCTGGATTCCATTACACAAAGTAAAAACAACCGCTGCAAAAAAAAGAAAAAAAAACGATGGAATTGGCAAAAACTTGGAAAATATATTGAATATTACGAAACAAAGTCGGAGCAAATATGGAATCCAATATAAAAAAAAGAATCACCATAAACGATGCCATACCAAGCGTAGCACAATTCTAGGAGAGAAAATAACTTGTCATGACAAGTCAATAAATCATGAAATGGGGAGCATGCAAAAAGACAAAATGGTTGTATTTGTGATTTCTGTTTGTGTTTCTATGTGCTTACAACGAAAGGGCAAAACAAGCGATTCATGTATGTAATCACAACAATAACAACGTAAATTCAAATGAATTATGATGACTGAGCGCCACAACTATACAATATCATCTCAGTTGTTATGCTGAGCATCTTTCACAGCATGCTTGCTTTTATGCATTTAAACATGATTTTTCCTTCATTCATATCTTCTCGAGAGGAAATTATCCTTAAACCAGAAATATTCAAACGGTTTTTAGCATTTGGGGAAAAAACACATTGAAATGATTTCAACAATAAAGAAACACACAAATCGTCTGTAACATTTATATTTAAGATTTTCTTCAATATGTACGGCTTGCCCGCAATATAGACAACTATTGATGCTGAATGAATCGTTGTGGATATTCACAACCGAATCTGTTACATACAGAGAGATATTACATTCAAGAAATGTAAAGACTAGTGTTGCTAATATCATTTCAATAGTTTGTATGTGTCTGAGTACAACAAATGCGAATCGGAGCGGAAATGTATCTTTTCCCTAATATTAAACTATTTTATTTTTTCAGCATTGCAGAAGCTTTAATGTGTGTTTAATCGAATGCAATTTTATAAAAGAATATTCGATAGACTTGTTGATTTTTTGCTATACATGTTGTCGCTAATAAATTATGCTATTGCAGAAAAATTACTCTTCGGATTCTTAGTAATTTTATGTTAGTAATTATGTTTTCTTTTCATTACAACATAACAATTACATGAATGTTGTAACATATATTTATTCTTGAAATCAAAAACAAATTACACGGTTGGGCCCGAAATCGCAAATTAATAATAAGCATTTCATTTTGTAAAGCATATAAAGCGACTTTATTGCCAATACAATAATTTTATCCAGTTTTGCTAATGCGTGAAATGGTGAAAAACTTGATGAAGGAATGTCAAGAATCTAGAATTGATTATAGTCAAATATTGGATCAATTTACATAATTAAGGCAAATAAATTTAATGAACTCTTGACATTGTTATAAACGTTTTGTTGGCACGAAAATCGTGTGAGAATGATGAAAGGAAGTAAAAACAGTCTTTTCTTTCTACTGCTATTTTATTTCGTTCACGGCATGTTTAGTCCAAATTTCTGTTTTATTTTTTTATATTCCGAACACGCAAAAGGGCTTTTTCTAATGAATGGAAAACATGTCATTTGCATATTACACGCTAAGTGTGTTTACAGAATTAGTTTTAGTCTTGTCGTATTATGCCGTGTCGATTCGATATAACATTTTCACTTTGAATGTCATTAAAGAACACCAAAATGCCGTTGGTGCATGTCTGACACAATTTTATTGTTATTTTCTTCAATGCCTTCGAAGGATAGTGCTCCTGTGTGGACAAAACGATTAGCTCACAAAAAGCCCTTTTATTCGGAAAAAGCACGCACTTATGCTTTGATGCAGTAACAAATTTGCGTGCTACGATCATTTGCAAGATTAAGTACACGATAATAGTAAACGAGGCGTGGAAATTTCCCATGACATTCTGGTTTGCCGTTGTTGTATCTTATATATAATTTATTTTATTTTTTTTTCTCGCAGTAAACATGGCTACTATACTATTAGTAGCTACAGGATTAGCTTCTATAAACAAGCATATTTGTTTACTATCGCCAAATAATTTGGACCTTTTAGAATTTGTCACCGATTTAAATTCAAACCAATATCTTCGTTTTTGTTCTTAACACATTTTTACTTTAAAAACATGATCGTTTATTTTAATTTTAAATTGTTTGCATGATATTTTGTGTGGATAATTTGAAAAATTAAAATCATTCATCAAAATACTGTATGTAATAGGATATGGGTTTTACGTTGAGAGAAGCGTGAAGGTTGGAATTTTTCCAAGAGATAGAAAATTCAAAAGTACTTTGAATTGTCGTTAGTGAAATTAACAAATTCCAAACAGTAATTTTAAATGTCACATTCAATTTAAATGGTAATTTTGTTTGAAATTGTGGTGAATTTTCATTCAAGAGATGTAATAAAAATTTACAAAATACGTATATGCTCGATGAAATATATATTTAT
The DNA here is from genome assembly GCA_029041755.1 of Resseliella maxima. Lineage (NCBI taxonomy): Eukaryota > Metazoa > Arthropoda > Insecta > Diptera > Cecidomyiidae > Resseliella > Resseliella maxima. The sequence continues at coordinate 569,161 of JAQOWM010000596.1, read as the reverse complement.
ATGACACAAGGATTCGAGAATGAGAAAGAGGTTTTAAATGGTATTAAAGTTAATTACACATGCTTAAACACATCGAACCATTTATGTGATGGTATCACATGTGCACAATGTGATTGAAACTGAACCATAGCCAATATTGTTGGCAACTACCACACTGCTCGTGTAAATGATCTGCTTGTAATGGCTTTAGTTTTAGTTCGCGTCAACGTTTTTTCTTGTATCAACCGCTTTAGTGTGAACAAGAACAAAAAAAGAGAGTCTATGCAGTATTACACAGCACCGAATCCATACAACGTGCTAGAATACAATAAGTAATTCCACTTGTTCATGCGATATATCGATAACTTTGTACACGTATATCGTGTTAATTTGTGTTGTATCTAATATAAAAAGCGCAAAACATTTCCTTTGTTGTTTTTTTACTGTACAAAGAAGTTAAGCAGTGACATGTCTTATGTTTACATGTAAAAACAATGACAACAATCAAGAAACATTAAGCGATTTCAACCTTTGCCATTTTCAGTGGTATTCTCATTAGCAACATTTCTCTTTCCTTTCATTTTTAATGAAATAAAGAAGTATCAACCATTCTATTGTGGGTGAGTGTTGATTGAGTTTTTGTTTTGGTTTCTGTTTCTGTTTCATGTATCGAGTTTAGTTTCGTTTTTATCAGAGTTTTTGAACTTTAAAAATTGCAAGTATTTTTAATTCCTTGAGCTCTGCTTTGAAATGAATTTGAACTAATGTAACAGTAATAGCTTCATGTTTTTTCTTCTCTTGAAAAATTTTTGGAAAAATAAATATCGTAACATTGAAGAAATGAAAAGAAAACCATCAGCACCATTTGAATAGGACTGTTGACTAGAGAATAAAAATACTTGAAGCATCGTGAATTATGTTCTTTATTTGCATTTTTGGCTGATATTTGAAGATACTCATTTCTGTTTATCGACACAAACAGTTACATATTTTCTATATGTTGAAAACGTTCGACCTTTTTTTCGCTGTTACTTGTGAACTAGTGGAGAGTATGCAAACACTTACAGTCGCAAATACAGTTGTATGCTCGTTAAACAGATATTTTTACAACAAAATGTGTAAAACAAACAAACGAACGGAATGATAAAACAGAAAGGATATTTGTTCGTTTTTTATTATGTAAATACAACATAGCAGTGCTATGATAGTACATAATTTTATGTCTACATCACACACACACACAAAAAACAGACACACACACAGATGTATGTATATATGGAAAGAAAATTGAAATGTGGTGCAAAGGCAACTTGCGACTGAACAAAGAGAAAAATTCAATAGAATAGCTGAAAGAAAAAAAAAGTTCAAAAAATTTACAAATGAATTGCTGACTGAAATGTCAACATGTCTTTGTTTTTCGTTATCTTTCCACGTTTCACTCTTCACTCTCCACTAAACCATCTCTCAACTGTCACACCGAAGTCATGATCGTTCTCGTTTTAATAAATCACTCGTGAATATAGAAAAGCAAAAAACCATACGAAATAAAAAGAGCACATAGTTACAACGGTTACTTGTTTATGTTTACGTTTTTTTTTGTTTTGTCGGATTATGGAGCATGTTTTGGTATGCGCCGGGCATTTTGTTCTTGAGCTTCCAGTTTGTTGTAACATTTTACTGTTTCAAACAATAAATTACAAGCACTTCAAATTTTTCATTCATTTTGCTATGTGCATGTTCGACTCTTCTCTACATAAATTTGTTCGATTTAGATTTTCAGTTTGGAACTAGACAATGGATAAAATCACTCGTTATATGTAAACAATTTGTAACAAAATGAATTTAATACCAACACGATTGCTAATAAAAATTTAATTGAACAAAACACACATGAACATAAAATTTCAAAGCAAACTACGCATTTAACATCAATGCTTTGCGATGAATCAACCAATCGTCAATCGATGAATAGTGATGCATATAAGAAATTTAACGTAAGTTGGTTAAATCATTAGAAATTGTGAATTTCAGTTCAAATGTCATTCAATTCTGATGTGACAATTGAATAGATACGGCCAGCTGCATGGGAAAATACAAAATATTCTTATGTCAACAGCCTGACAGAATTCAAAAGTTCCCATTTAATTTGATTATTTTACTGTGACGATGGATTTCACTTTAAATTTTATGTATACGATGATACGATATGGCGTGTGTTTGATGTGATCACTCGCAACATTTCATAGTTTACAAAAATAAATTTATTTATAGCCTCAGTTTTGAAAAATTATTTGCCTATCTTACTTTTGAGTTATTTGTTTACGAGAGAATTAATCAAATTAGAATGTAGAATCTGCTGTGAACTATGTTGACATCGAGCCAAATCAAATCATTCATTTTGCCAGATCCTTTGATTTATTACAATTTTATCGCATGAGAATTTCACGAATTTTATTTTAGCCGCCACTGTTTGCCAATTTATATAATTGTGTTGTGAAAAATTATATGAAATTTAATTGGTTTTAATTAATTACTTAAAATAGCCAAGCCGCTTTTGTGTTTAAATGAATGAACATTATATTATAATTGCCAAATTCACACAGAGCAAAGTAAATTTAAGTTTTGTAAATAATGATAAAAAGCAATTGAAAATTGAAATTTTGTTCGGCGGATATTGAAATGGCCAATATCAAAAACGAGTAAATACATTACCAAATTGAATGAGACTGTTGTAACCATGTTAATCGTGTTATCATAACAAAAAAAAATACCTGGAATAAAAGCGGAAATAAAATCGGTTAATCTAAATGTATTCGAAAAAAGTCTATTCTAATAAAAAATGAAATTTATTCGACAAATTTGTTGTGATACTTTTATGGTTTACAACGATTATGAGGGAGAATGAACATTGCTGCCTATCAAGCAATTTAAATGTGTGTCTTTTTCTTTATTTGTTTAACTCACATGATGCCATAACGTACACGAGATGAACGATGAAAACTTAATCTCGGCTTAAGAGGCAATACGATTGTTTACAAAAATAAAGCGAAAGCACCAATGAATGACACAATTCATTAGCGTCATTTTCTTTGTTCATATGGGATCCTCTTAACAAATTTTACTCGGAACTGTTGTAATTTACTAAATCATTTAATCAGAGAGGCAAAACCAAAAACGACGAGTTAAACAAGTTTTCGGCTGATCCCTTTAATTTGAAAGAAATAGTACACTTAATACACAACACATTCTCTCGTCTTCGGCAAGAATATAGACGTCATGTCAATAAACTATTAATGCATGTTGATAATTTCAAAGCGGCCTCCGCAATCATTCCAGACATTCATTTCAAAACTAATTCTATATCATTTTAAACATATAAATTTTAGATAAAGTTCATTGCAGTTGACGAAATGCAAATGAAAAGGCAGTTGAAAAAAAATCAACGAAATTGTCTATGTCGCCACACAATGATTTATTGAGATTTCACGAGTATCGTTTTAAAAAATGTATCAACACGTATTAAAGTCATCTGATTGAGCATTTCCGAGTGGGGTGACAAATGCCATGAATAAAAAAAACCGACCACAATGGTTTTATCTTTCCGAAACTAAATAATGAGAACAACAGCATGAAGAACATAAAGACATCAACGCCTAATAGAAATAACTATTAATATCCATATAAAACATTGGAAATTCCATATAGCACGAGCTGTGCTTCTTAACACAAACAACGACCAATCGTGTAGGTATGTTGATCTGGGCGCAATGCATAAAATTCAAAGACAAAAATAATCTGCGTCTCATTTGGTCGTACTAAATCAACATTAATACAACATCAAAATTCACATTTTGACACTTCACGACTCAGAGTTGTGGTTTTAAAATGATCTACTCAACAAAATTAAAAAAAAAAAATATTCAAATAAAAAGAGAATAATTATGATGTGATGAAGCAAAAAATGAAAATATTGATCAACTAGTGAGTTCAACAGAGTAAAATAAACAACAAACAGATGTAAAAACAAAATGCGGATAGTTTTCCATATGCAATACTGTAATGTTTTGCCACAATCGACTCTTCCACACGAGAGCATTTAACAATTTCGTTGTGTTTGTTTATGCGGTCGATTTGATCTCTTGCGGAGTTATTCATTCGAAATTCTTTAGCTTGTTTCAGAAGCCTATGTCTATAAATATTGTAATTGCTATTTGCCGCATTTTCAGGCACAGAGTGAAAAATAAACAACGTCAGCAAAATATACAATGAAATAAGAAATAAGAAATAAATCTCACTGGGAGTGTATCGCATTAGATGCGCCTATCGTTTTGATATCCGTATGGAATTCATTAATTTAAAATTATTTTTATTTTTATTTTTTTTCTCGCTGTATTTCTCTCGATCAAAATACACGGGACGCACACGCATTTCTTGGCTCATTAATTCCGCTCTTTTTCGCGGTCTTTCATCTCGTTGCACGCCAAGATTTATTTTCGCTTTTGTCAAATCAATAATTAATTTGACTTTTAGAACTGGATGGAGGTTTGCTCGTGCTATGCCATTGGGGCCCATCCAATGTTCCATATTACATATTGAGATTTGCTCCTCAATCATCGATCATTCGATGTGAATTCATATTTATAAATTAGTGTAAATTGTTTTTTAAATATGATACAAATTTGGTGGGTTCATCACATCAAATCAGTTTAATGGCTCTGATCGCTCTACTGATTCGGAAATGAAAATGCGGTGGCGTCGATGCTAAAAAAAACATATAATTAATCTTTTTCTCTCGGAAATTTGTTCACATTTTCTTTACAAGTGGAACAAAACAAAAATCTGTGCAAACAACTAGAAAAACATGCCAAGATGAAAGAAAGAAATAAAAAAAACACACACAGAAAAGAGAAAAAAGAAAAAAAAAACAACGAAAAACAACAACATTGAAATGAATTTGTAACGATTCGAACGGATCATATTTTAACACGCTGTGTAATCGTAAAGACAAATTCATTTTTCATCTCTCGGCACTTTATTCTTTGTGAGCGTTGATTTGATCCATTGCCAAAGACGATTTTCAGATGTTGGCAAATATGCCGTTGAATCGTGTTGTTTGGCGTGTTTTTCATGGCTCACTTTAATTATATTGATGATGTGTGTTGAACATTTTTTTTTTCATGGGATTTAATGTCTTTTCCTCTTTATATTTGATCTTTAAAAAGATTTCAAAATGAGAAAAGAACAGAAAAGAAAAAAAATTAAGAGAAACAAATACGATTTTATTTTCTCTAGCATATGGTGGTGGTAATGATGATGACAGAATAAATTGAAACTGTGAAACTATGAACATACGAATAGTATCTAAATGAGTCGCAGATGAATGAGCATCTGAGTATCATTCATTTTTTACGATTATTTTCTTTTGTCGCTGTAAAAATTTACCATAAAAATAAAATATAATCATTCGTTATGGTTGTCTCTTTCGGTCTTATTAACTCTAATAATTTGATGAATTATGATGCGAGAGAGTAATCTAATCGTTTTTATGTTAATTGATTCGAAAATATGAACGCCTTTATTTTTAATTTACTCATTTATTTTTGAATTTATGCATAATTTTGGCTTTGGTATTATTATTCAATTTTTTTTTTTTTTTTTTTTTTTTTTTTCATCGACTTTATTAACATGTCAAAAACTAAAAAAGCAATTTGAATAAATGAAAATTTGCTTTTGCTCTCTGTGTCTATTAAATCTGTAGAATTAGTCTCTGTGTGTGATTTTTATTTGAAGTGACTGTGCAAATTTTGTTTGTACCATTTTATTCACTAAATTACGCAAATAAATTCAGTTCTGAAAATAGATGTTCAGAAATCTGATATAGTTACTTGTATCTTGCATCTTGTGTTTTATCTGTTCATTTGACGCTGTGATTTAAGGCAATAAATTTACTAGCATGAGGTCAGACCGAGAGCAATAATTTTTGTTGGCATCGAACTCAAATCTGTTGTTTTTGTTTTTCTTTGTTTTTTTTTGTGTGATTTTATCGGCGCACATGTTTCATAGCGGCGATCCTTCTGTTTTTTTTGTTTCTCTCAGTTTTTTTCTCTTATTCTCTGCGTCTCATTTTCATTCATTTTTAATGAATTCATTTAAATTTATTACATTTAGATAAGGCATTTTAGCACTCGATTGTTCGCCATCCATTCGTATCATGCTGTGCGATACACTCGCAAAATCAAGTTTATGCAGTCACATCAATTAATTTCATTTTAAGCTCATGGAAATTACATGTTTGCGCTGCTTTTTATATGGAAGATTTCTTTTCGGATTAAAACACAAAAATGTTGTTTAATTTAGTTTTTGTCGTCGTCAAAAGATCAAGAAGGAAGACAAATTAAAAAAACAACATTTAAAGCTTAGCTATAAACACAATTTTTGGTGGCCAAAACAATCTCTCATCATTTTTGTTATTCATTCATTTCAATTTTGAAGTGAAAAAAAAAATCACCAATTTTTTTTGTTTTGCTCCCGAAAAGAAGACATTGATTTTCAATACGATCGAATAAAATATGAATCAAGAAACGAAACGAAACGAATAGATTTTGAAAAAAAAATATCGACGAAACGATTACCCGATTAATTCAAAGGCTTATGCAAATTAATCGGTCACAAAAGAATGAAACGGGCACCATTTTGGTCATTTATTAGGCAAACCATTACAATAGATTAACGTTGTCGATTTTAAATTAGTTGATTATTGTTATTATTATCAGCATCATCATCGAATTATATTTGACGCTATTCATGAATTTCGAGGAAGGAAGAAAAATAAGCATGCAGAACGGATGATTCTTCCTCTGATCTGTGAACAAACAAAAAAAAAACGTTTAAACAACTCGCTCGAAATGTCAAGAATGCCAAAAGTTATTCAGTGGAAACCGTTTTCGATGAAATATCAAAGGTTTTAGTGGTTTTTAAATCTCTTAACATTGGTGAATGTGGGTAGAACTAAAAGATTTTTCGAATACCCTTTACAATTTGATATGTTCGAATCGCAATGAACGAGAGTAAGACAGCAACATCAATAAAAGTAAATTGATCTGTGAACGATCATAAAATCGTATTCGTATTCAAATTCCAACTACGATGTTGTCAATGCTGTGCAAATCGACATATTAATGTGATATATTTTCTGTCCCAAAAAAACAATTTAAAATAAGCACATAATCGGAGAGAAAAAGAGCGAAAAAGGTTTAGAGGTGTTGACCGCCACATCAATCGAATTTCTATCTCGTTTTCTTCGAATTGTATTTTGTTGTTTTTGCTAAAATATGTATTCAATGCAAATTTTTGGCTGGTTGACAACACTTCCCGTGCTGCCACACAGTTGAGCTCATGAATTCAAGATTCGTCTTGGCGGCTGATCGTTAAATAAACTCATAAATATATGATTGAAATGGCTGATTTTTCGCTGTGGTTGATTTGAAACAGTACTATTTCTCGTTTTTACACATCACTTGTCTCAATTAAAATACACTTTTGACGATAATTTCTATAATTGTGACACACAGCATTGCAAAAAATTTCGAAATAAAAATTATTGACCCTATTTCATTATTGCGTGCATTAAATTGCTTCCATTTCTCATTTTCAATTTTAATTTCAGTTTGTATTTGAATTCATGTCATTGATACAGAAGCTGAAACTAAAACCTAGGCAAATTGCGTAACTTGTCATCAGAATTGGATGGGATTTTTGTGACAATATTCAGTGAAGTCATTAATGTACCTGATAAATTACACAATTTATGACAAAGCCGTGCCAAAAATTATTCAAATACTTTCGATGACTCCTCTCATTCCTTGTCATACAAAATATGATTGTTGAAAGTGAGACGTTTATCGAAATATTCAAACGCTACTATAAATTCGACATGTATTTGAGATGATGGCATTGGCCTTCAGGAATGTCACTTAAACACAAATTAACATTGTATTACTTTCAATTAGTGAATATTTTCAATATTCGAAAATGTGTGAGTGCCTCTAAGATTGGAACTGTTTCAAAATCCTTTAAAAATTATATTTTAGTCAGTGAATTTGACTTGAACTTTGTCATTGACAATTTTGTTGCCATTAGATCATATCAGATCAAGAACAAATGCAAACCATTTATAAAAGCATCTTTTCGACTTCGAACCGTTTTTTGTATTTCTATCTTCTTTTTTTCATTTATTCATTCAACATGAAAAGGATCAAATAAATTTGCTCAATAAATTTTGTGCTTTTCATTGGCAAATATTTTATGGGGTTGGTTAATTTAAAAATGTCGAAAAAATCTGTTTTCTTAGGATTTACATATATAACAAAAAATATCATGCTCATTTCTTTCATCTTTTGCTCAACAATTTGTTATATTTTCGTCTTCTCCATTTATATTTTACTTTGAAGTCGATGAATATCAGCCAAAAGTAAATACATTATGTAAATTGCGAAAGTAATGTTATATTCCGAAAAGAGAGAGAAAGAGAAAGAAAGAGACAGAGAAAGTGAAGGAAGGAGCGAGCAATAATATCATTTTTCCATTCTACAACTGCACTTAGTGCTTTATATATATTTTATTTGAGGGCACTTTTTGTTAGAATATATTCAATTTCTTTTCATTGCTGTAGAAACATACTTATAAAATACATCAGAGTTATGACATTGAGTTATATTGGACTACCATCACCATCACATCACTATGAAGAAGCATATTGACTGTATATGAGCAATTTTGAAATGGTGTAATATTTTTCCGTGTCGTCGTCAGAATTTCAGCATTTTTATCGAGCTAGGAGGTTTGATCTTCAACTTTTTGTTTCACGTAATTTTGTGATAATCCTGAAACATCAATGTAATTTATTCAAAAATATTTCTGATGCACTACATCTATTTATTTTATTTAGTTAGTAAATGAGTTCCAGTGAATTTTTCAGAATTGCATTTTAAAGTTGGTCTTTTAAATGAAAACAAGTAGAAATGTAAATATATTCTGCAAGTTCAGTGCTCTTCAAATTAATTCAGCATCCGAATTTTATCGTTCAAATAAGTAGATATTTTTTTCGCATGAAAAATCTGTAGCATTCAAAATGTTCACTCTGAAATATAGGAAATATTTCATACAAATTATAAAGTATTTTATGTAAGATGTCTATGAGATGGTTCTATGGATTTTATGTGCTGTAATTATTATAAATTTGTTTCCAAGTATGAATCGTAAGCATTTTCAAGAAAAACAGAAAGAAATTTGAAAAGAACTTTTCATATACTTTCATTTCCGTAAATGAAATTTATGTTTTTGCTAAAGTTGCTGATATCAACATACATAAAAAGTGTGAAACCAATGATCGATTCATAGTTTGCAACGGAATGTGTAGCAATAAATCACGATTAAAATGTGTTCCGCAGTGCATTTGAGTTGTTAACGCAGAGTCTATGCAAAGCAAAATAGGCGCATTTAACATCATTATCAATTCAAATGTTTGTTGCATTTGTATTTCTAGGTTGTTGCTTGGACTCTGGATCGATAGTACCAATTTATTATAAAAAAAAAAACAAGCCGTCTCTGCTCTAACCTCGGTACATGATCCTTTTCACATGCATGTGGCGATTAAATCACATTGGTAAGGAAAAACAAACTCTATACGAGAAAATGATCCAAACAAAGAAGGAAATAAAGAGAAAAAAAAGTGATTTAAAAAATAACTCGTTACCGACGAGCGTAGAGCGTAGTGAAATAACATATTTATATGGAAAAATCTAAATCAATTGTGTATATTCTGGTATGCAAATTCAGAACCTATTCAAATTTGCACTGTTATTTATATGCCATTTGTTTTTGTTTTTGTTTCCATTTCTTTTGTCTCTGTATTATTATTATTATTATTATTTTGTTTCACATTTGTGCAGAGAGAATAGAAAAGCAATTTATTGATTCGATTTGCGTTCTTTTCGAAAAAGAATTTTATACAGTGTTTGCATTTAATTCACATTGGAATTCAGTTATTCTTGTCGATTTGGTCATTGATTGTTATTGTATGCAATTTCTAAGTGAGTGAGTGCTAAGAGAACAACCAAATTGAGTTGACTTTTTGTTATTATTGAAAAGTGTGCAAACGAAGCAATCTTTTATGTTGGATATTTTTTTCGGCTTGATTTTGAGCATGCCAGAACGAATAACAAATTGGCAAACCAAAAAAAAAAAAAAATTAAACATAAAATGGAAGAATAACCGGGCAACAACATAAATATAAAAAAGCAAGCATCAAAATACTTTCGAATTGCTTTATACTGAATGTATGCTTCCGAAACAGAAGTTTATTCAATAAACCATTGCACTCCATAACAATTCTACTTCAATTTGAATTTGTTTATGAATAAATATCTGATTTTATTTATTCATACGGTTGAATTTGTTTCATAACAATCACACACGATGCCCCGACTTCTGATTTTTCGCATTGGCCGTAAATGTATTGGCTGCAGTGCTAGAGAGTGTGCGTGTGTTTGCTGGTGAGAGTTTATGTCAGGATGCTAATGCAACTATTGCAATGGTTTTTTTTCACTTCGGCACTCTCACGCCGCTTCGGATTTATTTATTCTATGTCATGCCCGGTTTACTCTTTTTTTTTTTTCTTTCTTCTCCTCAGCAGAATTTTCATTCGATTTTATTTTCGCATATAAAATTTACGGGCTTTCAGGCTTCTGATGTCTGTTTGTTTGCTACTGTTTTCAGATTTTCATTGCTATCAGCATTGTTTTTATTATGTTGTTGCATGCAAATGTTGTTTTTTCACTGTTTCAATTCGTGCTTTTTCTCTCTCATTGAATCTACCTCTTTTTTCATGTCGAATGGAAAAAATACGATAGTTTTTGCCATCGTTCGATTTCATTCTCTTTATTCAAAATATCAGTTTCGATTCAATGTTGAAATGTGGAAAAATGCCATCGAATCAAAAAAGAAAAAAAAAAAAAAAAATTTATATATATTCCTCTGGCACTGCTATTTCATGTTTTGCGCTTCGTTATTTTTTTCTCAATATTATATGTACAATGTACAGTCCACAATCCACCATCAACCATCCATCGTATTCGTAACAAGAAAACTGTTATGCATAAATAAATTTGCCACGGACAACAACAAAAAAAATCGTACCAGGAATAAGTAAAATTCGCAAACGAATGGAATTAAATAAATAAATTGTGTATAAATGTATGCGCACGGAGACATTATATGCACTCAAGCCGTGTTCAGCACATGAGCCAATAACAATGCAAAAAACTGATTTTAACTGAATACAAAACGAACAGAATGAACATAGCAAACAGCAATAACCAGATAATACAATTTGCATATCGATGATTGAATTTATGCTTGAAAAGCTCGAATTTTTTTTTTCATCACTATTTGCATTGTATGTGCATTTTATGGTAATCTTCTCTGTGGATAAATGGTCAAATAATGACAGTAACCAATATGAATAGTGTGAGAGCATTGAATTTTATCATATTAACTGTTATTTTGAAATTTGCTAATAAATGGAGATTTTAATTGGTCCATTTTGAACTGACGAAGTGATGAAATCTTCTTAATTTAAAAACTCTGTTTTGTTCAATGTATTAATTTCTTTTTTTTGTTTATTATAATAAGAATATGAGGAAAAATAGTGACGCAGCATTATAACATCTTATCCATAATAAAATATAATTATCGTTGTGCAGCGCAGCTAAATCAGTATATTTAAGGAAATAATTGAGACATTATGCTGTATGCATGATTTATGATTCAGATTTTAGCTTAAATGTAATAAGTGTAAAGAAAACACAATTGGTCCTCGATTTCACTGAATCATTTTCATATTTGAGGTTAAAAGAATAGTCAGAAGTTTATTTTCACAAAGTTCCAAACAAATATGTTGTACGAAGAAAAGGAAAAGTCCCAATTGATTATAATTTTAATCAGTAATTAGAATCATCTGTGACTTTTTTTGAATTGGACCATTATGTTTTCGACCAGGCCAAACTAAACCAAGTTACTAAATATTTAATTATTATTATTGGTCATTTATGTTATCGCAATGAAGAAATAAATTTTCTAATGGAAATTACTGATTTATGAGGATTTTTGTGTATCCAAAATACATTTTTTAGTGATCTGCATGCATGCAAACATGAAATTGAACATAAAGTTTAAATCAATCAAAAGTAACTTTATCCACATTTAGCCTTCCACTTTCCTTAGTGGAATATTCTTGATTGAAATAAACCGCCAAGAAAATCTTCAGAATATAAACAATGAAGTAAATTCGATATTAAATGATTTCACAAGTTTGCATAAATGGAATAATTAGATTTTGATGGCGGCAATGCAATCGAATATTCGGCTTAAGTATCGATATTGCATTCTAGTTACAACAGAAATTGCCAACTATTCAAGCTCAATTATGAGGTAGAACATTCTCATTCGATTTAACCTATGAACTAAAACGATCAACTTTTGACCTCAGCAAGCAATAATAATTCAGTCGTTTCGTGCCAGGGAGCATTTCTTTGCAAAATTACAATTTGAACGATTGCCCTCGAATGTGTAGCATCCTTATACAGCATTGTTTGCAAAGTGGATTGAAGTAAGAGAGAGAGTGAGAGAGCGAGAGAGAGAAAAGGAAGAATCTTCGTTACACGCTTAAACGGAAAATTGACTTTGGATTCGGTCAATTTGTGCATCGATGAGAAACTTATGAAAACTGCTGACGTTCAATAAAGTCGAAAAGAGTGTAACATCGAGTAGCCTCTGGCCACTTGACTACATGAGCACTTCTGATTGTAATAATGTTGCTGCAAACATCAATTTTGAAATAGCTGGAATTCCGTTCGGTTTAATTAGGAAAGTTTCAGATGGAATTTTGTTTCATATTTTACGAAACCACTTACTATTAACCATACCAAAGTTTCAATTTCAACAAAGAATGCTTGGAACACAGCAACCAAGCAGAGTAAGAAAAAAATGCGATCGAATCGATTCGGTCGTGTAATTTTATGTCGATAAATACATTGTGATGACTTAATCGGATTTGAACAACTTGTATGCCGTTGTGTGCTTTAATTTAATTTGATCGACACGAGAGCTGTAACAAAACATCACATCGTAAAAAGGCAAGTGAGCAAAAAAATAAAAAAATTAACGAAAAAAATGTTGGGTGCTTTCATGGAAATAGCATTTTGCAGTTGAAATTCCAGCCGGTTTTCGGTTGGTTGGCCAAAATAAAAGTAGAATCAAAGTTTTCCAATGGTCGATGAAAAAAGAAAACAATTTTGTTTCAGCCGCCTGAGATTTTTTTTTTGTTCTTCTGCTCTGTGATTCTTTTTCCAATTTGAGTTTTTGTTTCGGTGTTTTGTGGAAAAGTTACTCAACCGAAATATTGTACACTTGTATAAGCATCAAACCGTAAAGTTGGTAATTTATTTACAGTCGACAGAAAAACAGTGAGAAGAACAAGAAGTGAAGAACAAAACAAAAAAAACCAACAGTGTAATACAAATTCAAGCGTAAATAATCTGAGGAGCAAAATTAAGAATTAGAAAATAAAATAAAATTAGAAAGAAATGGAAAAAGAAAGAGTAGGAAATTCCGTAACGTAAAAGGTAACGAAAAAGAGTTTTGCGATGGAAAAAAAGTCCATTTTCTTTGTAAGAAAAACCGGGACAAAACAACGATAACAGCAATAAATTAAACTGTTTTTCATCATTGCTACGGATGTTAAATGTATCGGATCATTGAATCAAATTAATACCGACGGAATTTCGACAAAAGCCTAATTATACAATTGCTTTGCAACTCTAAATGAATTGAATTGTGTGGTTTTCATTGGTCTATAAGTTTATATTAAATGTGCTAATGGGAAAAAACCGTATTGCATTCGTTTGTTGTTGAGTCTTTTAGCAAAGCGAAACTAAATTACATACAGTAGCAGTAAAAAAAGTGAGAATAAACCATCCGAAGCTAATCAACACACAATCGTCAAACGTTGTTGACACGGACCGATGAGTTTTTACACACACATATATACACAAACAAAGCTTGCTGCACGTTTTTCCCATTGGTGCTTAATGTTTAGTCGAGCTACCATCTCCACAACTACAATATAAATACAATGGCACCATTATGCATAAGCGAGACAAATGCAAACAAGAAAATTATTCCTAATTGTCCAAGAGCAAAGCACAACAGTATTATATAGTGCGCTATAATGTTTTGTTTTTACCGGATTATAAAGCGACTGAATACAGGTCATGTCATACATACAATTCAATGAATTGGCAGTGAGAATGTGTATTGTAACTCATTATTGAAATGCCAACTGCGTGAAATGCTCTTTTTTTCTGGTTAAAGAGAAATGTAATGTAATAAAAAAAAAAATGCAAACAAAATCACTATTCATTTGAGAAAGTATTTTCATTATTTCCTCTTTATAGTATTTAGTAATTTTTCTTCTTTCCTCGAAATTGGTGAAGCCTCGATATGAAACAACCGACGCCATTGTTTGTTGTTCAACAATTTAATTATTTGGTAATTTTACTTGTTTGCCTTTCATAACTGGAATGTGATTGAGAATAGTGATATAATGGATAAATGGCAAATGATAGAACAGATATTTCCAAAAAAAAAATACAAAACAGCACTTAAGATAATGAATTTTCCATAAGAAATTTATTCTGTTTCTTTTGTATCATCAGGTTTCGTCCTCTTTTTTGCGTGTTCGCTTTGCTTGCTCCGAAAATGTAGTCTTCATTTTAGAATGAAAAATGGTCTCACAAAATATCTGGCGTTAAATTAAAATGTAATTCACTACGGATATACGTCAATTAGTCGTCAGAATTTCAAGACTTTTTGCAAAGATTTCGCTTGTCGTTGTTTTTTATCTTGAAAATTTGTAAAATTTTATTTCAGTTTGTAATATCATATTTGTGAAGCTGTCAACAAAAAACCAAGAGTCAGAACAAAGCTTGAAATACTGAATTTGTTTGTGTGAACATTCACAGTCTGATCACGGCTTGTATCATATCTCTTGTTCGGGATTTCACGCAATTTTTTTTTCCTTTCTTTTTTGCGTTGTCTTTTTCGTGTTGCATTTTCACAATCGTTCCGTTTTGATTGTTATCACGCGTACTGGTTCTGGTAGCCATGGCCCGAACGTTATGCCATTTTCCATCGTATGCAGGCCATAAGGGAATTGAATGCTGTAAATAGCGCAGCGGTTAATTATGGTGATACTTTAACGAGCTGAAATCACTATAAATGGAAATGGCATTTCAATTAATTTTATCGTTTTTAATTCACCAAGTTTCTTCCGTTGTATTTTTGTTGCGCGATTGCTTGTGTCATGCAGCTGTTCGTGCATTGAATGCGCATTGTCTGTACCTCGAAGAAAAAAGGTAAAAAAATGCCTGAAACCAAATTTGGAGAAAAACGAAAACAAGAAGAAAGCTAAAGACAGCACCATGTTAGTATGAAAAAAAAGAGAGCCGCTTTTACATGTTCGTTTATTGCGATGGTATGCGCAAAAATACAACCAACCGCGATCCAATGATTATTAGTGATCGGTGTAAAGAACATAAGCAAAACCACATGATGGTGAAGATAACAAACACGCTCCAAAGAGAATTGGCAAAAACCAGAAAACCGACCAAGATTCTCGTAAATGATAATAATTTTTATCATTACACTTTATAAGTGTACATTTTCCGCCTATTTGATTTCAGCCAATACAAATGGTATCATGTGATGATGATGATGACTGTCTACCGTTTCGTCAATTCGTTCGGCTGCCTCATTCAAACGTATTGATGTTGATTATCTGTGAAAATCAACACACGGAATCGCGTGCGTCTATTATTCATTTCGTTTTTGATAGATTTTCTAGTTGGATCAATTTTATTGATTTACAATGAACATTGCAAACGAAACGGTTTATTTTTCTATCGAGTCTCGTTATGCATGCCAGAATTGATTAGCAAGCAACGACATAATCTAATTGACGTTTATCGAGCAAATATAAACACCGCCGTTTTTAGATTTCGTCATTTATTATGCATATGTAGTCGCGTCGCAAAACTTCGTGCCGATTGTGCCAAAGAAATCGATTCCAAAAATGGCAAAAAGAAATGTCGCCATTGTTGATGAGAACAAAAAAAAATAAAATGTTTTTAATATTGCTGTGCTCTTGTAAACAACTTGTATGGAATTGTATGTGAGACGCATAACAATTGACTCGATCGATAATTCGATATCTTTCTATGGCGTTTTCATCGTTCGCTTCGTTTCCATTCCTCTTTTTCTTTTGCTTGTGTTGTCTTTATGCTTTGCGGCGGCAAATAATTTATTCGTAAATCTTGTGTATTGTTGACATCGCGACCAAAGCGAATAAATACAACATAAAAGAGAGAAAAAAAAATTTATCAAAGTTTCTGTTAATGTCACTCTTGTCACATAATTGAAAATTTCTGCACAGAGAGAAAAACCAAAAACAATGCAACAATGAGACTTTTATCTTTTTGTTTTTTTTTTTTTTTCAATATCGAATCAAGTAAACCACACGCAGTTTCGTGACTTTGAATCTAAAGTTGTAAAAATCAAAGCCAGCATGAACAAGAAGGACCAATACATAACTATAGATTACCTATGAAACAGCCATTGAGTGTTAGTTTGTTATGCTTAGTTCAAGCTTTGCACTATCTAGTTAATTGAATTTAATGAAGTTTCTTCACATAAATTCATTTTGAACTGGTTACAGCTTCAGCATTTGGCTTTTTTTATATCCGGTATTCACAATACACGCAGCATTTTCAACATGCAATAAATTCGTTGAACATTTTTAAATTGTATTTTGAATATTTGTTGGTTTTTAAACACAATCCCAATGCAAATTATGTTGTACTGAATGAATGAAGAAAATAAACATTGAAAAACTGATTCACTCCATGGTGCATCAGATGAAAAGAGCGTTGCACTTTTCACTAGTTTGTTTATATATGTGTATACATTCATTCGCACAGCATGAGCTCTTCCATGCGCAAAAACTCTTTAAGTTGGGAGAGTTAAAATTACATTGAGTTTGTATCGAATCAAAGGCTTGAAATGTACATTCGTTTCTTTAAAGAATTTATACAGAGATAAAATTGACGATATAGCCAATACGAAGAAAGACGAAGTGAACATAATTCAGTCGCCAATAAAAGACACAAGACTAGCGTAAATGTAAGAATCGAAAATGATATGCGAAATGTAAAGAGACAAAAAGTAAAATATAAAATGAACATGCCGTGGTCTTCGTTCAGGTACAATTAGTTTTATGCCATATGAAGCGTCATCGCAAGCCGATTTTAAAACAATTGCAAGGCGATGTTTTGAGCGCGTGAAGTATTTGTAGACTGTGTGATTGTGTTTGTTGTTCATGCAATAAATTAAGTAAGTGGGCAACATCATCGGACAATGTGTATGCTAAAAAGCGATTCGAAAATTTGTTGTACGTATTTTTATACTATCTGCTACTCCTGTTACATTCCATTTATCGAACGAGTTGATGTAATTTATACGCTTGTCCTCTGGAATACTTCTGTACAAAGTTTCATTTTTCGTAAGTAAATTATTTTCCTGTTTTCCTTTTTGTATTTTATTTTCGGCTTTTTTTTTTGTTTCGAACACTGAATTGTTTAGTATCGTGTTATAGTGAAACAAGAGTCTAATTGTACTCCATAAATGGTTATATGCTTTAAGCGAGAGTACAACATCGAATGAAAAAAAATCGACCCAGCTCAGCAGTAACAATAAATGTTCACCTTTAAGATTTATAAGATTGTGAATGAACACCACTCCGAATATCGACATAATTAATATAAAGGGACAAACAATCAGCACATGCTATGTTTTTTTTTTTTTACTTTAAAAAGAGTTTACGAACAAAGTGCATATACAATTTCACTTTTTGATATTTTCCATCGATTTTTTTATTCGTATTTATCAAATCTGTTTTTCTTTTTACTTTTGCTTTACTGGTTTCTTTCTTCTCAAGATTTATTATGGCTTTAAAATAAAAAACCACTTGCCAATTTACTTTAAGTGTATATAAAATCGATAAATCTTGCTTTTCGCTACTTGAATTCATGACTTTCATATTTTTTTTAAATTTAATGAGCGCTATTTTGTCCATCTCATCGCTTTATCATTCGAATTTGACAAAGATTACACTTGAAAACATTTTAATCATGAAATGAATTTTCGATGAAAACACAGACGATATGATAAAATTTTGTCGCATTTACATGTGCAAGGTCGATACAATTCGAGTAATAAATTATTTCAACACGATTCGTGTAATTTTAGGTCATGACAGATGGTCTCCAACAATTTGTATAATTCGTTGATGAGAGAAACTGAAAAGCATAAATCATAACTCTTTTTTTTTTTTTTGATAAAAAGAAAAATGCAATTATCTCTATATCAGAGTTTTTTTTATGATAAAATAACTGAAAATGGTTTACGATGAAAAGTCAAACAATGAACAAGTTTTAAATTTTGAAATATTCATAATTACTCTTTATATTTTGTGCGAACATAATTTAACATTGCGTTTAAACTTTGGCTAGGGTCGTTCGTACTCAATTCCATCGACGCTCGGAAAATGTTATCTGCTCATTTCGTGTGCGAGACCCCATGAATTTATAATTATATTTTTCTTTTTAATTCTGCCTCTAGTGGATTGCATCCATTTTGTGCGTCAATGATTTGATTTTGTTTTTGCTGAAAGACGATATCGTTTCAGCGTGGCAACCCTAATTGCATGGAATCTGAATGGATACACGGGCGGATATACAGTTGATGTAAAATTAATCCCAACGGTAAACAAAAATGGCAGCCAAACATTAAATGAAAGTACGGTGTTTATCGTTGTCCAATCTTTGTGCTATATCGTTTGCTCTTAATTTTCTCTCGAGTCGTCGTATTTTTCATTAATTAACGAAAAATCAATACAGTGAAACTACGAGACCCCT
Source organism: Resseliella maxima (assembly GCA_029041755.1). Classification (NCBI taxonomy): domain Eukaryota; kingdom Metazoa; phylum Arthropoda; class Insecta; order Diptera; family Cecidomyiidae; genus Resseliella; species Resseliella maxima. The sequence goes on along the minus strand of JAQOWM010000596.1, from coordinate 550,094 downwards.
TTTTTTTCCTGTTGAACATACGGCAAATGCTGACTAGATAATCAGTTTATGTTTACTCCATGTCACATTGCTTCGCGAATTCACGGCATCGAATTTTCTGCTTGGGGTCAATATCTACCAGCTTAATTATTGTTATTTTTTTTACCGATGCAGGGTTTTAAATCCAATAATTTTCGGTTAAGTAGCCTATTTAATTTATGGCAACGTTCACATAATACATTTAACATTTTCGTCGGATGAATCGATGCAAAATACATCCATAATTCGAAATAAATTTTGAAGGCACCAACACAGAAAACAGCAATTATAAACTCTTGTTCGGAATCGACGATATACAAAATATCCACTTTATATTTCATGAAAATGAATTTATAATGGGTATTGTGAATGGTTGCCCGTGGTGATATTTTATACATCGGAAATATTGTTGGGATCAGATTTTCAAATTCAAACTCTCCCACTTTCTCTCTCTTCTTCACTCCACTCATTTGGTCCCGTATGAATTCCAACCTTTAACCAAATGCAAATAAATTGATTCTAATCACTTTGAACGCCAAAATATTTAGCAATAATTGAGTTTGTTATTGAACTGAAAATGTTTTGAGTGTGTGCTTCTGACATTTATGCAATTGCCAAACGGGAAACTTGTAAAATACGTCTCTGACGGGATTAAGCATATTCAATAAAAGCCACAAATCCGTGTCTATTATTGTCAAAATCATATTCGGTAATCAAGAGCCAATTTGATTTATTGCCACACAATATTGTGCTGTGGACATCACATCGATACATATGCATCCTCATTCAAATTTAATAGCAAAATGTTCGATTTCGTCTGATGTGGTGTGTGTCTTTTAGATGTTATTTGCTCGTAAAATCCAAACTGCTGCACATTTGGTTCGAAAGTCCCCAATCGAAATAATAATACATTCACTACTGTCATAGCATGGATTGGATATTTCCAAATCATATTCAATTTTAAACACAATTAAATGATGGTAAGCGTAGCAGAAAATTAATCTAGCCATTTTAATGACCAAATCTCTCTGGATTTGACCAAAGGGGCATGATCAATTCATATCGTGGTGAGATTGACTATATGAAATAAACTTGATTCGAGAAATGCTCTTGAATACATTTCACGCTTTAAATGTAAATTATCAATGAGCTGCACTGTCATTTGCAACTTTTTGAAAATTGTTTATTAAATTGCCGAATTGTTTGCTCATGCACTCAGCAAATCAATTTTCCATGTATTGAGACAACTTGTCTACTTCAATCGAAAATCGAATCGATCATCAAAAATTTTCTATTACAAATCCATTGTGCAACTGCCATTTCTAAGTTGAATAAGTAATTTCACTTTCCATTTTTAAATTGTCCATCGAATAATATGAAAAATTGAAAATGTTTTCTTTTTAGTAAAATAAACTTTTCTGAGCACGAAACCGATTCAAGCTTATAAATCAATGTTGCTTGAAATTTGTCACAAGCTCATGTTCTCGAATTGCTTTTGACGTTCACTTATTTATTATTTATTCGATTAAGTGATAATATTGCAATTGCCAAAATACCAACACACACATACCAATATGATCAAACTGGTACTGAATTTATTCAAACATAATGAAAATGGCGCTTGAGCAAATACAATTGCATTTGTTTGCTGTCAATAGCTGGCATGCATTCCAGTATCTATTCAAATTCCAAACAAAACAACAGTCTTAATGTAATTTATTACTTTGTTTTCTGTTTTCGGTGGTTATTATACAATGCGAATATTTCACGCTGTTTTTTATTAATTTATTATCAAATGCAATTTCGTTTCGTTTACATTCAAACAATAGAGAGTTTTTGAGTAAATAAATAACGGAGTTTTTGCGGACTCATTTTGCTATTGTTATATTTGCATACGCTGAATTGTGTGAAGCTTTCTTTTTTTTTTGTTGGCGAAGTTTGGATTCAATTGTAATAATTTCATTGTGCAATTTCATTCGGGGCAATAATATTGATTTTTCAGATTAACCGAAAAAATTTATCTTTCGTCTGTTGTCTTTCGGATTTCTGGAAATATTTTCGATATAATTTCATTGTCTGCCGTGTCGACCTAATTGCAAGAACACATGATTGAGAAGAATTGTTTGTAAGTAGATTTGCATCACATTTTGAACCGAATCATCGTCGTAAAGTTTTACTCTCTGAATTGAGCTCTTGTCATATGGAATAATATTTAAACCAAATTTACGTAAAGACTTTATAGTCTGAAATGAGTCTCTTGCAACACTCAATAATCAATAGTAATTGCGATCTCTTTGCATATTCAATATGCTTCGGAAGGGCTGTGAATCATCAACAGAAGAAGTAAACTCGAAACCAACACTTCAACCACACGTTCATATATCAAATGTAACATTTCTGGCGCACAGTTATTTTGTGGTTTGGAACCGCCATACATGTGCGGTATCATTTACCACATTTTTATGAGCATTTTGAATTATGTGAATCATCGTCAGCGGACACCATGTCTCTAAAACATCGATTGTGGTTTTTCGACCAGTTTTTTGTTCTTCTTCTTCTTCTTTTTTTCTTATCGTGTTTTCCCATACGAATTTGAACAATATAAAATGGCGTTGAGCAGATTTTTTTTAATAACATGTGTATGTGGCAAGTGTTAAAATTCTTTTCATAAACACAATGCATGTATGGATTCATCGTTTGCGGATTTGTGGTTAGTCGATCCAGTACACCAAACGCGTGTCGTGTCCATTCATCTGCCTTATTCGCCATAAGAATTTCATATTTTCAATTGTTTGCGGTTTGTTGGAACAATATAGTAAATAATAAGCTCTTTTTACAATTTCTATGTCTATGGAAATGTACATGTATCAACTCAGTTTATTTCTCTCCCTTCGAATCAATGTGCAGAAAGGTATGTGAGATTGGGGCATCATTCAATGTTGTCAGAATGGCAATTGGCAACTATTTTTACATTCCATACAAGGCATTTTGCTTCATTTTCACCTAATTACACACCCTTTTGACGGAAACCGGTGATTTCATGTCAACAATTTTGCAATTACAAAATCGCTCGGAAGCCATGTAACTATACAACTAATTTCTCTCGACATTTAGAGAAGAAGAAAAAAAACCGAATATGTCAGGAAAATTAATTAACCATTAAATGTGAAATTAGCGGCAGTGTATGTGTTGGACGCAGGTGATAAACTAAAAGCAATTTGATAAGAGACTTAACTTGTTCAACATGTGAAATTATTTAATAAAAACAAATGTTCGAATTAAAATATGACAAGTGCATTGTCAACTACATGCACTGCAGCTCGGTATCTGTGTGTACGCCTGTGTTTAGGTGTGTGTGTGTTTAGGTGTGTGTTTATGTTGGGAGTCAAAATTCGTCGAATTAATTATCAATTAGCTCGGTTGTCAAGTACCATTTGTTGTCATGGAAAAGGCCACAAAAGCGTCGACGAAGCAAGTGAAAGCAATAAATTAAATTTTATTCAATATAAACATTAAATGATGGAAATGAATTGGACCGTTGGCACATGTAATAAAATGTATTTTGTTTACAACAATTTAGCAAAGCTGGTGTTGTCAGCAACAATGGTTTCGTCAATGCTAATGACTGCCATTTATGTTAGGTGCTGTTGCTCCTGTCATTTATGCCATTGCTTTTCTCTTTCTCTTTTCTCTATTCATTTTTTTTTCTATCGGTTTTCCATACAGTGTCATACATATGAAAACGATCATTAAAGAAGATGCTCAACGCAGTGCGGCAAAAACATGAATAAATTTGCAATCATTCGCATTTTAAGGCACTAACCAACATAAATGCATATAAATAACGCAACATTGTTACTTTTTATCACCATTTTTCATGCAATGTCATACAATGTAAAACACGATGAGCATCTTAACTCGCTTCTGATACGACACGACAACGACAAAGCAAAAGACGACAAAAGAAAAAAGAAAAACAACTTATAAATATTTATGGAAAAGTGCATTTAGACGCGCACAGCGGTGCAACGACGACAGCCAGCCATCGCCCCAAGCAAATATCGTTGCTTCTGTTTGTTGTCGTAAATTGTTCAATGATGATGTATTTTTGATGGAATGCATTAGTGATTGCAAAAACAATTTGTTAGCTGTGCATTGTGTGGCAAAATGAATGACGTCCAATGAAGAGCACAGTTGATGGATGAACATTTTGTATTGACAACTCCTGCTGTTGATTTATACCATTGGCTCATAAAATTGACTCTTGAAGCAAAAATAATAAAGCCAACCGATTTCACTCTATCTCGTCATACGCCCCTTTTTTCACTTGAAAATAAATGATAGCTTTGATTTTTGACGTGATAATCGCCGTAGATGGCATTTTTTTTACAGCTTTTTATCGATTGTTCGACTGGTGCAAATACCGTCAATAACTTGTTACTGTCATGAGTTTGTCATTTCGTTTCGTTTCATTTTAATCGAAAACTTCAGTATGAAAGAAAACTTTTCTTAAATGAATAAGTTTATGTAAAAGTTTTGAGTGAGTTTTTTTTCCTTTTCTCAAAGAAAGAATTCAAAAAAACAAGACAAAATAATAACAATGGCAAGGAGAGTATTTTAATTCGATAAGTTAAATAAGTTTTCAAACTTGGACGAATACCAAAATGAAAAGTGTGTTTTAATTATGTTTGAGTATCAAAATATTTGCGTCACGTTTTCAACAATGGAGAAAACTGTGAATATCACAATTATAGTTTATGATGTATTCATTTACTCGTTTTCTATTATTTAACTACGTAAAACAATCTCAAAAGAGAGAGAGAGAGAGAGAGAGAGAGAGAGAGAGAGAGAGCGAGAGAGGGGGGGAGGGGAGAGGGAGGGAAATGCTAGCAGTTTGTGGTATGTTAGTATTGTTGACAAGTGATAACATGCAAAGACAGCGGTATTTAAGCGCTGAAACATTGTTCATAGGTTTAGTTTGTCATCGAGAAACAGCCGGAGCAGACAATAATGTCGTCGAACGAGAAACGAGTTAATAGTTTGTGATGGAAGGAGTTTCAATATTCATTATTATCTGTGGAACATGACATTTGCAAAGAGAGAAATAGAAAATAGTTGGATGTCACATACCATTTCCGCTCTCCCTTTTCATTCATTGGTTCAATCTTTTAGCAATGGCAGGCATTTAATAAATTGCTTTTTATTTCTTTGTATTGGGTCTTGTTTGTTCAATTATTATGATATCGATACCCGGTATCATGTCGCCCGAAAGAATCAATTCGTTTAGCTATTGCTTAAAGCAACTAAAAATGCTGTGAAACAAACAGTTCTGAAGCAAACGCGCAAATATTCTGTTGGATTGAAGGCAGAAAATTAAGATTTCTTCTCGTTTTGTAGAAAAAACGGAAGAAAATGAAGTTTCATGTAAGTACAACGAGATAAAGTTCAAAATATACAAGCATATTGAACATTGAATTGAACGCCTTTCAGCGCCCGACCGACCAAATAACTAAACGGAATGGAACGGAACGGAACGGAAAGTAAAGCAAAGGAAGTGAGAGGTCAAAAGAGCTGCTCTTTTGAAAATTTGAAAAACATATTACGTTTGAACAAAGTGTACAAAAAGTTTTTCCAACCATTTCAACTACATCCATTGCACACAAGAAATCCTTGAAGATTTTCTCATGTTCGAAGAATAGTTTTTTGTATGCATCATGAGCATGGTATCCAATATGTATTGAACTGTTCAAACAACAAAGTAGCAAATAGACTACTCATTCTGTTGGCCAAAGTTTTCGAATATCTTATGAATTGGAAACGCGCATTGAAGCGGGAGGCTTGTGTGTGTGTGTGTGTGTGTGTGCAATTTTCGCGTCGTACATTTTTGGCAGTTTTCGTTTCAACATTTTCAATATTGTACGAAGTAAAGCGGATGTTTCCATTGCCATTGTGCTGAATGAAAAACTAAATAGAGCGATGGAAACCCAGAATGAATAGAGTTGAAAAGGCGTACGATATAGTTGATGCTTTCATTCAACATGATTGTGCTGAGATGATGATATAAGATTGGTCGACACACAAACTCTCACATAACAACTTGCAAAAAGTACTTAAATCCATTGATATTGCCAAAAGGCAAGCAAAACGAATATGCACGAACATTTCATTGCTATCGATCGCCAATCGAGACGCAACTAAATTTCCATTTTCTTTCTAGTGCTTTGCAGACTTTGCCGAGTAAATGGTATTTTCGTTTCCTTACAAACGTGTTGTTCGTTTTAGTTGCGGTATGGGGATTAGAGGTTGTTGTTCTGATAGTGGGTTCTTGGCGAAAGAGTCTTAATTTTATCGAAGTAATGTTGTTAGCAAATTGTCTGCATATATAAATCCGGAGTATCAAATTCATTATTTATTCGACAGTTTCTTCATTGTAAGAGAAAGATAGATAGATAGAGAGAAAGAGGAAGCGGGGGGGGGGGGGGGAGGATCACGTGCCTTATGTTATGTGCTACTTTGCGGTTCTGTGATATGCAATCACATAAATATCCAAGTCTCAAAATCTAATCTAGTAAACTTTGTACAGTGCGCATATTGAAGGCGACATTACAACAAATATATTGAACCGCATCCATTTACAGTTGCACGAAACGATGTATTCATTTAATCGAGATTAGTTTGAGAGTCCGGCTTAATTTGGCAACTATCTTTTATTCATTACATTTAGCCGATAATAAATTTGTGTGGATTTCGTTTTTCACTCGACATTCTCTCTTATCCCAAATGACAAATCCATTTGAGAGTCATAAGATACACAACAATATCCCTGACAATGTGGCAATAAACAGATTCGGCTGATCATCCCTATTGTTTGGCAGTATCTTTGTAACCATGCATCCATTCAAATTGGACAGGATATTATTTGAAAACTGTGCTCACATATTCGCTCGTTGCCAAACTTTAACAAATAAACTACAATTCAGTCAGTGATGTTGCACTATCGTGACGGTATTTTCTATTGCAATTATCTTTGAGCTCATCCCATGCCATGCAAAAAATAGATTGTTTAGAGTGAAGTGTTTGTTATCCAGAAACCAAAAACAGACTTTTCAGTTGAATGCGTACGTGTGTATGTGTGAGTGAGTGTTCAAATGTGGAAAAGTGGTAAAGCAATTCGGATTCATACAATAAACAAAGTGGCAAGCGAATCAGCATGGGAAGTGGAAAATTACAGTGAATTGAAATCATGTATGGGTACATTGTTCCATTTGGTCCATGGACTGTGAGATGATGTGATAAAATCTAATGTTCACATGCACACGTATTATCTGTCAAATGGAAATGAATCGATGTGATAAGTTAAAAACTTGTGTGCAAACGACAAGGAAATTGTTTGTTGGTATTGTCTAACAAGACCTGATTTTGATTTCAAATGAAAAATTATAGTTTTCATGTTGTGTGCTCGAAATAAAGTCCATGTATGGTCAAATGAAATGTGTAAATAGAAGATGGCCCATTTCTTGCTTTCGCATAAAATGTTTAAGTTGATTGAGTTTAATTCAGTTTTCCATTGATTTAGAATTTCAACAGTGAAACTTTGCGAATGTAATCGAATGAGGCGATCGTCTTTAGCATGAAGAAGTTGCCTTGGAATATTGGCACTTCTAATATCTCAGTCAAGAATCTATTTAATTTTGTTTGTAACCACATTTCATTTTAACAATCAAACTCATTCGAAGCTTGTGAATTTGTGCTCGTGTGTATTCGTGTGTGTCTCTGCTGTGTTGACTACGAAGTTTGAAAGTTATAATTATTTTATTATTTAGTTAAAGCCTTGTGGTGGCCCAAGCATGCATTTCCATTACATAGAGAAACCTCACAGGGTTTTAACCACACATTTACTATTTTCATGCAGCTAAAAGCAGTAATAGAAATGGCTCACAATTTATGTAACAAGTTGGTTGGCAGATTTTGTTTTTGTGTTGTGTATTCTCTTGTCTATGTCGTTTCATTTTCACTGAGCGCTAAGCTAATACAATTTATAGTTTGGTTCGCACACAAACACGTTTCAATAATTTGTGTAGCCGACACCATTTTCAGTCCAATGACTAGAATGGAAAAATACAAGAAAACAAAAAAAAAAAAAAAAAAAAAACAAAAATAAAGTTTTTGTACGTGCTTGCCAATTCAATTTTGTACGTTTTGTTTATTGACAGTTTGGTCATTGCCATTAAATAACTAATGTAGTTGCTTGTTCTCTATTCTCTCATTGACAGAGAATTTGATTATTATTGCTCTAATGAAGGCCACACACGCATTGGTTTTCCATTGCGAATTGACCGCATAAAGTCTTGAATCTAATCGAAGTTCATGCACTATTTCATTCAATACAATACTTCCCAATAAAAACATTCCATTTTGGAGTAATCCAATTCACACTCAAACTTTTACTGACTTTGATTCAAAGTTCAGCATCGAGATATTTTCCTCCTTCATATCGAGCATGAATTTAGCAGCGAATTGACTCGAAAATGTAATTGTAAAGCACATACCTGGAATAAAAAGAGAAGAAAAATGAATGAGTTTTAGTACAAATTGGTATACAATTATTCTTAGACTAAAAAATGTCACAATTTATTTAAATTTCGAAATGAATAAATCAAATCAAATGAGCTGTTTTCGTGCCAAACAGTTTAAAATTTATGCATAGACAACATGATTGCTGTGTCTATGCGCCAGAATGAATGTTGGGCGAAAGCTGAGAATTTATTATTTCTTCCTTGGACAAAAAACGACATTATTGAAGCACATTGGAGAAGCGATATTGTCTGCTGAATAAAACCAGAACCATATTTTTTTTTAATACGCAGACACGTATTCATGTGCATAACGATGCATAACAAAATGTGCATGATGGAAAATGCTTGTCTAAATACTCTCTATTCACATTTTGATGCGCTATGCATACAAATTTCATCATTGATTTTTGGTTTTTTTTTTCGTCGTCCTTTGGTATATAGGAAAGAATTTCTATTTACTGTCTCTTGTTAGTCTATTTAATTCTTCGCCTAGCGAATCTGCACGGAATCTTTTTATATTCAGTTTTTGCATGCTTTCCATTGACTGTAACAGTTAAATTTAACGTGATGATCTCGATTTGTTTGAAAAAAGTCGCATACATTTCATTTTGAAACGTATGATCATAAAAAACATTGTCAATAGTCGCATAGGGTTTCTTTAGATTGAAATGAACAAATGAATGAGATAGAAAACTGTGTACATGTTTGTGGCTGCCATTTACAAAATTCATATTGAATCTAGTTTTTCATTTTATTTAGCATGTTTTTGAAATTAGTGATTTTCTTGTTGTGTTCTGAAAATGAGCATCGATTTAACGCAGCTTTTAGTGTTGAAAACAGACACTCAAACATAACGCACGTATGGAATTTATATTTTCGGATTCAACAGTCAACACAAACGTCACGTGCCACATATAAACCAATGTTAAATGTCTTTCGTTTTTGTTTTGGGGTGCATTGCAATCATAGTATGCTTACAGTTAGACAGTCAGACGTGTGATATTTTTTAAGGACGTGAAATTTGCTAGAATATTTTGCATAACCCTTTTTTAACTCGTTCACGTGTATTTAGTATTCATTTGAAAATACGGTTTTAATTATTGCTGTTGGTCGTTATTTTGGCTTTGCAATTTGATTTTAATTTATTTTGCACATATGTGCGGAGCGAAAAGTGCTTAAAAATTAAAATGTGTTATCATATAGTATTCATTGATAAATAAAACATCAACATTAACATCAACAACAACGTGAAATTTTATTGATAAGATTGAAATTGAACTGTTTATGCATATATGTATGTGTATATGTGATGTAATTTAGGGATTTGACAGACTTCTTTTTAAGAATATAGAAAAGTTTTGTTGAAGTTTCAATCAAATATATGGGAATTCGCCACCGTTAAAATTCAATCATTTGTAAATATTCAAATAAATTTGATTGAATGAGTTCCCAAAGTAATTTTATTATATTCGTTTGACTGTATTCAAATGAATGTTGTTTTTTTCATTTGCTACCAAAGGCTTTTTACGATTTAAAATATCTTTCTTTCAACTCCAAAGCTTGCAATTCACCAGGATATATGTATGTCTGGTATTTTCAAATGCATAGATATTACAATTAGAAGAACTTTAATCCAATTTAGTTTGGTTTGCATTTTTTGTTTTTTGCATTTAATTTCCATTGAATAAGTGTTAGGGCAGAAAATTCCAACGAATGAGTAAAATGATAGTTGGAAAAAGGATTGAATTTTAAATGCGATGCTTACACGTGTGAATAAACTAAACGCATTCTAATTTCATGACGTTGAAAAAAAAAAGAAAAAAAAAACCGATTAAAATTTAATGTTGTACGTGAGTATTTGTTCATGGCATGGTATGAAATTCCTTTCTCGAGCGACAAAAACATGCAAAAAGATCACGTTACGCGATCGTGTAGGAATAAACGATGCGATTGTGTATGACAATACACAAATCCAACTAATGGTTTCTGCAATGAAGAGAATTCAAAGGCGTCGCTTTTCTGCGAGCAATTTCAATTGCTGCAAAACTGAAATCATGGTTCTATGTGATGAATACAAATTCGATTTTTTGCGTTTTTGCTCGGAGCCAGGTGTATCGAGCATTCTATGCGGTAAACGAATTGGTTCAACGGCAAGTGAAGAACGTGTCTATGCGGGACACCTGGTGAATGACATTCAAACCAAAATTACGCTGCAATCGCTTTACGTTACCGCATTTCATGATTGCATGCGTTCTGCATATCAAAGCTCCGGGATCCAATTGAATTTCTGTATATTGCATACCAACATATTGCAACACACAAGTCGGTTTTTCTTGCAGAGGTATAAATACAAATATAACTAGAAAAAGAGACCATTTATTCCACTCGATCTCATTTACTCGAAAAGTTCGTTCGCCTCATCGGCAGAAACTAAACTGTTTTTTTTTCTTTTTGGTCTTGTGTTATCAATGTCTGCAACGTTTGAATACGATTTGCAAATAAAATATCCGTAAGTTCACATACGATTCCAATTCAATAGAAATGTAAAAAAAAAAGTATTCAGAACAAGAAAATGTTCGCAGCAGGTAGTTTGAATTATGTATATACATACTTTTTCATCTTTTGTAGTGTTGTATAGCGTTACTCATGCACTGTGTAAATTGAGAGTTTGTAGTCAATGTTGTTGAACATACGAATTTGAAGGAAACGAAGTGAATACACAACACATTCACGTGTATTGTACACACTCTTGTGAACGACTGCCTATGGAATAAAGTATATCTCATTCGATTTTATAAGCACGTCAGAACAAACATTTCTCAGAAGAACAGAAAAAAATACAACAAGAAAGAAACTAACATGGAATAAATACGAATATGGAAAATACACAAATTTCCGAACGGGTTTTTTTATTCAGAGAAGAACAAAAACCATCTTAAAATGTTAAATATGTTGTTTTTAGATGTTAGTCTTTTGATATATTCCAAACACTAGGCGGCTTTGTTTTTCTATTTAGGTTTTATTTTATCAAGTGTCTTTCGAATTCTTTTTTAGTTCCGTTTTGTTGAGATACAATGCAATATCGTCATAATACTCATCTATTTGTTTGATATTTTTTTTTTACTTAACTTGAAATTCGGCGCTATCTTTTTCCATTCAACTCTCCAGAGAAGTTATTTAATTAGGGTATCGAAGCAGAAGAAATTGTTTCTATTCAACAGCAATGTCAACTAAAACGATCTGGCATACCTAATGGCATATACGATATTTCATGTGACAATGACTTTATTGCAAGCAACTTTAAATGTAAATTCAATTGATATAAATAATTCGATCTACAGATGAGGTTTAAAATGCTGACAAAAACATGAGTGTGTTTGTTTGGAATTGTGGTTAAATCTTTTTAAATATGCAAACGACGCGTGTATGCACTATTGAACCTAATGGGCACCGGTACCAGCATTAGGAACGATGCAACTGAAGAAGATGGAGAAACATGGCTAAAATGAATTTTCCATCGAAAGTCAAACTATTTTATTATTTTATCGATCGTACGTTGTGGCGGTCAGACCACATGCTCGGCATGATTGCGATTTGTTTACCACATATGTGGCATTCTGGTGGCTTAACAAATGTATTTCAAGCAAGACTGCATGGCATTTTATGTGTGGATCACATTGCCTGATTGCCAACCACCATTGCATTGGCAACAATGTTTATTAAATGTAAATGCATTTACGTGAAATTCAATTCGCTTTGCGGTATTGAATTATTATTGATGATTTGATTTACATGTGAATACCAACCCCCTTTTTGCATTTCTGATGCAATGACACTGCCATAGCTTCTAATACCAACTTTAGTATGTATCATCAACGTCAATATCACATTTTCATGAATGCATGTACAAAATGTACAAACAGGGGCTAATGGACAACACATGCATGATGTTTATTTTGAATTTGAATTTGCATTAATTCGAAAATCAATTCGAATATGTAAACTATTTGCTGTATTAATTGTTCAAGCCGATTTGATTTTGACTGGAATCTGACTTTGAATATTCACAAAATGGCGTCAACAGATTGAGACCACAATGCTTTTATTGCAATCAACATCGACGAAATTCACCATTGATTCCAATGAACAATCATAAACACATTTTGTGATGCTTTGCGAGTGTATAATTATAATCACATTTCCTCTTAACATTGATCACATCTGGTCAATGCAATTTGCAAATTATTCACATAAATTTTGTTTGTTATTAATATATTCCTGTTCAATAAGCATCGAGCAGATTGCTTTTTATCGAGTTTTAATCAGTAATTCAAGTTTTGTATGGTAAATATGTGTGACTATTTGAACAATACTAAAATAACAGAATCCGACCAAAATGCACTCTGCATGCATAGTTGAAATAATGTTTTGCATCCATATTTGATTGTCTTCAAAAACTTCATTGCACTTGCATTGCAATATTGCAATGCACCATTAAAATCTTCATTAATATTTAAATGTCATTTTAATTGGATAAGCAAACATGATTTGTAAAATTGTCTAACCATGTCGCGTGTATAAATTCTTTTCAATTTAAAGACGTTGAGATAAGCAGCATGTAACCATATAAATGGAAAATATAGTTGATTGCACACTGTACAGTTTAGATGTACATTGTACAAATCTACGTGCAGCATTTGGAATGCAATGAAATCAATAGCGGTACAAACCAGACGTTGCGCGTTGCGGTGATAGATATAAAAGCGTGAGGCATTAAATAACAAATCGAAATGAATAAACATATATGGATGTGAAATATAAAAGTATAGAGCGTCACTTGTATTTATAATTAACGATAATTGTTTCGCATGTTTTGTGCGTGTAAAATGAAAATCGCATGCAGACTTAACGCTGTAAATGATGCTAGATCTGCTGACTTTGGATTAACAGTCCATTTAGCATCGTCATATATTGTGCAAATCGGTCGCGTTATTTATTCTATTTTTTTTACACAATTTTTCTCTTGAATTGGCCATAAAGATAGCCATTTGCACGCACGACGCAATTGGATAATGTATATGACAAATGCGAATAAAGTGAAAAAACAAAAAATTGTATTGAAAATAAATGAGCACACCAAGGGCCAATCTATACATATATGTATGGCTGCATTGATCGAATGAGAAAAAGGCGCTCATGACAATAACAGTAATAATAATAATAAAATGCTTGTCGATCGTCGTAAATTATCGATAATTTAAAACATTTTATTTGTACACATAAATGGAATAAGTAGTCGACGCATAAACAATAATTGAAGAAACAAGATGAACAGGCAATAAAATCGTAAGCCATCTAAAATCAATATGTGCGACATATATGTATGGCCAATTTCACTTGCGAGTGAAACAACAAATGATCACAAGTGGAAATGGAGACAAAAAATAAAAATGAAAAAGAGAGAAAAAAAGCGGAGCGAGACAGACGTGGAGATATTCGCCATGTTGTGATCATAAATGGCAAAGACTTAATCGCTTATTTACAACCTCAATACGTTTTATATTTGTCGTTGTTGCAAGTTTCTGCTGCGCATTTTCGACGAGTGTTCGTGTTAATTTTTATTTTCTCTTTCTGTGTTGAATCATCAAATTTGGCTTGTCGGCTTAAGTATCTCAATAAATGGTTCGAATAAATGAATATATGGCGTTTTCAAGTTACACGGGTTGCTTGATTATTTTTTTTTTTTCTTCCATTCTTTTCATCCAATACCTCTCTTTGTCTCTTTGTTTTTATCCAACATTTACTCTCGTGCATTTTAGTTCACTGAATGCCGTGCTAAAATAAACTTAATTCAAAAGTATTCGGACTATTTATTCGTATCGATATATATACTCTGCGCTCGTCGTTGTTGCTGATTTTTTTTTTCATCATGCTCGTATTCGTTTTTTGCTTCAGCTTCATTAATTTCGATTAAATGTTGATAAAGTCGCTGGCTTTTTAATTTCAGTTACATGCCAATAGTTTTGTTGTAGTCGCTTTCAGCAAACTGAATTAAATATTCAGCGCACATAAAATAGCAAGCCGATAAATGTATGACTTTTCATTATCACCTTTTTTGTGAATATTTAGTTTAAACACAGTGTATGCAATACGCTCACCATCCCATGTTTAATTCCATTTCATCATCGTTGCATCGTTATCATTATCGTTTGGTTGCTTTTTTTTCTCTTCCATCGGCAACACAAACTCGACAACGTTGCGTGCAAAAGTTTTTGCTGCCGTAATGATCATATTATGTTGAGTATTTTAGCCGTTTAGTCTTAAATTGATTCGTACCAACGTTGTTTTTTGTTTTCTTCTGTATCAATTGATGGCCAAATCGCGATTGCCCCCAAAACATCAACGATATTAAAAAGTGCCACGCCATTCAGCGGCATTGACAATAGGTTAAGGCGCAAAAATTAAATTCAAAAAAATCAGATACATAAATCAGACGATAATTTTCGATTTATAATTTGCGCATTGAAGAAAACCAACAATTTTCTGTACTCTTAAAAATTAAAGATAACATGTTCAAGATATTTATTATTCAATTTATGAGAACATTTTTTTTTCTTTTAAGTAATATGCTGAGATACGAGCGATTTGTAACGCATAAAATGACCAACAACAAAAAATTACATTAAACATTTTCTGATTTATTGAATAATTGCCCCAATAAATTTGTGTGCTTGCACATGTTCATGTTTATGTTCATATTGATTTTTGCAATTGTGTTTTTGACTCTCTGATGTCATGAATACCGAGAGTTGCAGGGAATTCGACGGTATTTCTACCGATTTGAATTTC
Source organism: Resseliella maxima (assembly GCA_029041755.1). Lineage (NCBI taxonomy): Eukaryota > Metazoa > Arthropoda > Insecta > Diptera > Cecidomyiidae > Resseliella > Resseliella maxima. Next base: position 534,651 of record JAQOWM010000596.1, on the reverse strand, counting down.
CAATCAATTACAAATAATATCGCATCGTTATGTACTTTTAAAGGCATTTTGGAAACGCAAACGATAATTTCTGATCGTCGTCGGGCAAAATTCCAAAAATAATGTGATTCAGAACCGATACATTTCCTATCAATAAATTGGATTGCATTGTTTGGTCATGAAAAATCGGTCATGTGCTGTTTTTTTCTTTCTGATTTTAGCATCATTTTGTCATACAGGTTTTTAAGCGTTCACTCATTCATTTCACAAATTCCATTTATTTGACATTTTCTACATTATTTGCGCCAAGAATGGTTGAAGCATTTGTCATTCCAATGTATTTCATGTCGAAACATTTTAATGATCTTGCGTTAATGAAACGGATAACATTCTGAACAATTCAAATTAATGCTAAACAAAAAAAACACATGTGCAATCATTATTGAAATTCAGACAATTTGCTGTTGTTTAGTTGTGTGTATTTCGTTTTTTGTATCGGTCACTTAAATATTGGCTATTGCGATAAAAAGGAATAAATGAAAATAACAAGCAAATAGCCGCACTGTTCGGATCAAAATGGGTGGTAATGGAATGTAAAATTTCAATTTAAAATGTTGATATAAATAAGCATCGATTGTTGATTTTCAAGCTGTTGGTTTTATCCTTCGTTTTTTCAAACACATTCGAATTGTCATTGGAATTCGATGTAAAACGTTCTTATATACAAAAATTCTCTTCATACTTGATTTTTTTTTTCGTTTCTTGCTCTGGCACAACATATCAACATCGAAGTCTGGTTATGCACAATGCGCGTTGCTTTTTTTTTTTTTTTTATAAATGCCGAAATTCTCAAAATTACTTTTGTTTCATTGCACATTTTTCTTCCTCTCAAGCCGTCGATTGGAATTTTTATAAGGATTTTATTTGGAATTTACCATTTAATTTATGTGTGCTAAAATAAATAGCATCGTGCAACAAACACGTACACTCAAAATAGTTATCGTTCTCATGCGTGCAATTGAAGCGATTTGTGAATTCTCTGAAACAAGCGAAAAAAATTGAACTATTTTTCACAACGAGTAATTTCATTGTATTTTGCTGTGTTTATTCTCGAAAATATTTTTCCATATTATTACCGCTTCATTACAAACAAAAAGGCCTCAAACTACACTTTGCAATGGAACAACAATACAAAGAAGAATTATCATATATTCTTCGTCGAATTGTTGCATGTCATCAAAAGAGAATTCGAGCAGCTGAAATAAACCGGTTCAACTGTAAACCGTTCTTTTTTTTTTGTCTTTTTCAGGTCTTTGTTAGCTGCTTCAAACACATGGCCAACAAATTTATTAATGATTTAAAACAACATTAAATATTTTGCAGATATGTTGAACTTGTTGATGAAATTCAAATGATTAAATAATTATAAATAATTGTATTTGTTTGGCTAGATTATAGAAAAAATCGCTTAAAATTTTCTCTTCCACATTGAAAGATTCTTTAAGAAAATTGACATGAATATTCGATAAATTGATACAATTATTTTATGAATATGTTGTAAATGGTCAAAGTTTAAAATTCAGAACAAGTTGGTTGTTGTTTGGCCCCATTTGGATGTGATTAATGGAAAAAATGTGTTGGCTATTTGCACTCTAATCCAATTTGCATTCTCATTAGTAATATTTGTTTTGCATCTATTCATTTCATTGCTGTCGTTCATTTTCGCTTGAACCAATGTGTTGTGTATCATTTGTCTGCGGTTCATGGCGAGTAATAATTTGCACAAATGTGTCTAATAGACAACAAATAAACACATAAAAACCGCAATGCTCATTGCAAATGCATTGGCGGTGGACAGACAAACTACATATTTCAAATCGGTTTGAATAACAAACATACCATTTCATTGGCTGATTATATCGTTTATTGGGTTAAGCGAGTATGCAATTGCATTCACAACAATCCAAATGCATTTCACCTTTAATGGTATATGATTATTCAAAGAAATCATGACATGTAAAAAAAAAAACTGAATATGCCATGGCATGAGTTCAAACGATATATTTATGGTTATCATCTGAATTACATCGATATCCATTTTGGCAAAATGTTTATAAAACGATTTATTTGATATAGCGAATGAATAAAATATTGTGGGCCTCGGGCTACATGAGAATTTGCAATATACATTGTAATTATTGTGTTCGCTGTCGGTGTTTTTGTATATGCAGTTGTAAATAAAAGAAAAAAAACGAACAACATGAGAGTGTTTAAAGCGATTAATTTGACTTACATCTCGTACAGAAAATATGGCGTCACATTGCACTATGTGTGGTTACCAAATGGATCGCAAACCAACCGAACAACGAAAAACCAATTTACAAACGAAATTAATTTTCTATGTGTATTTTCTCATTCTACTGATCTGTTATCCGCTTAATGTTTCACGTTGGACGCAATAAATACGCATCACACACACACACACACACACACACACACACACACACACACAATCGAATATGAAGTGAACACATGGAATGCAATTGCTTGCAGAAATGCAATTGAATGTAATTTGTGAATCGAATTACTGATATTATTGTTTTGCGGTCTTGTTTGTTCAATTTTCGCTTGGGATACATTGGTGGCAAAAGCCACAAATGTTGCTTTACGTATGTAAAGTTCAGGACCAAGAATAATTCGAATTCAGTAAATATTCATGATTTTGGTAAATAATGCGAAAAAAAGGTTCCCAAGGGCATATGTACCCGCTTCAGCGGGGATATGCATTCGTTTTGCAGTAGTTTTTCAGAAGTTTATCATTTTACATATGCCATATTTGAAATTATATCCCATTCTATCTGTCTAATTCGGTGGTTTTATTAATATAATAATTTAATATGTTTCATTTTATTGCACCGCTGCAAGTTCAATATCCACGCCAATGTATCTTCCATCATATTTTATTTGATTCATTTTAATTTGAAATTGTTTATGGTTGTTTTGTTTCATTTTATCATAACAATTTCAATTTGCTTGCGTGTTATTTGACTGATGTACAATATAATTATTTATCGAATTGTAAATAAATTTCCAATTTAAGTCGATCGATGGAAAATGTATTATTTGATATTGCATGTTGATCAATTTTAAATGAACCAATCGAAAGATTAAATGACAACCAAAGCTAGTATTTTACATGAATTTCATTATTATCGATTAAATTCAAAAGCCGCAATGATTTTTGATTCTCGATTTATGTGTAATGTGCAATTTGGTTTTTGAGATAATAAAAACACCCAAATTATTTATTCATGTAAATGAATATTTATGCAATGTATGTATGTGATTTTAGCAAAATGATTCATTTATTCATCGAAATGGAAATTGTTTTCGAAAATAATCAGTTGGATTTCATGCGAATTATAAATTTGCATATTAATGAATTGACAGGTAATTCTCGACTGAATGAACGACGAATTCAATTAAAGTGATTTAAGCGAAAAGGTTTCATATTTATGTTAAATTATATAATTACCATCATAATATAATTCGATTTTTTCTTGAAATTGCATAATTATATGGTGCAATTATATGTAATTATTTACATGAAATTACCGTGTCCGACCTAATGTATCGATATCTATTGGTATTGAACTGACTATAATACAATGGGGTGCTTGCAATACAAGTATTATTATTTATTGAAATAATAATGTTGTAGATATAGCAGCCGCATTTTGTTGAATTAATCGAAGAAAACAGACAGCAATAGATTACCGAGTTCACTGTTGGTGGTGTTTGTCAGTAACAATGCTTCAAAAAAAAAAACTGATGTAATGATGCTAAAAAGTATGGAAAAAAATATAAAAAAATATCTAAAATAGACAATAAAATGACCAGTTAGAATTTCCTGTGAATATTAATAAACTGGAATCAATGGCAAATAACAATTACTCAACAATTTGATTTCGATGATAAACCTTAATTACAGGTTATACAAGTACAATGTGTCAGTTAGACGTCTTGCAATTGATATACACGACAAAATATTAGTACTTTTGCTATTAACAACATTTTCTCATGTAAATTATAGAATTAAATAACTAACATGAAAAAATTACTTTGGACGTGAACGTGTTTGGAATAATAATAATAATAGAAATTAATAATGCATGAGACGATTTCGGTGGCGATGCAGGTTGGACATTTTGATTGATTACAGCCGATGTTTGTATTTCGGTATGATAATTTGGGTGCCTGTATTGCTAACCGTACTCAGTTGTAATATGCATTGTACATGGGCATGAGCATGGGCATGAGCATTCATGCGATATATTCAATCAACAAAATATCAATTCGATATCGAAATTGAAAACCCATCACATTGACTGTTAGCTGGTGCTTACGCGCGATTAGACATAAAAACACACATTCGATAATGGAAATTCACTGATGTGATTGTTACAATGTAACGACTATATGACAAGGCGATTGGTGCGTAAAAAAAGCATCAATGCCATAACAACAACACCTCGAACAATCGAACAAAACAAAAAAAAAAAAAAACGAATTAAAAACAAATCTTAAACAAAAACATTTATATTTATTACAATTGATTGACACGTGTCCGAATTCAAAGAGACCGAGAATTAGAGCGAATTTGATTTTGTAGTGTAAAAACACGATTGGGTACGTCAACAACTTGCCACTTGAACATTTCAACGTTTTTTTACTGTCTCTCATCAGTTGAAATGACTACTGGTCTTAATCGCTTATGTTACTTGGCTCCGTCATGTTTGCCACCTATTCCAAACGATGAGAATTTCATTGCGATTCGTTGTTTTTCTCTTCGTATTCTTTTCAAAGTAAGTTATTTGCGTTTGCGTGGCGAGTTGTCAGTTACCGCCGCATTTTTACGGTTAAGGTCGATACAAATATGATTTGACACGTTGAAAAAAGAGGTAATTTTGTTTTTTATTACTTGAAAGTAATACTAGTACATTTGTGCTGTCAAATTATCGACGTTTCTGTTCAACGAATTTCTATTTGTATTTCATTTGAACATTATTTATGCGATGACTGATGGTTAAATATTGAATCACATGCGCGTATAAAAGTAGAGCTGACAAAAATAGAAATATGAGTTTGTCGAACAATGGCACAGATGTTTATCTTTGTATTATTTGATTTACAAAAAATTACTTGAATGCTAGTGTATTCAAACTCTTAACAAAAGATATAAATGTCCGCGATTCCGGAAAAAGGGAAGATGACACGTACATTTTTTTTTCTTTTAATTTCTACTACATGTTCATCAAATGTTAAAAATACATAAAATTCAACTAGTGATGATTAATTCCAGCAAAGTGTTAATTGTTTTGACATGTGTGAATTCATGTCTCACATGAAACATTGAATTTAATTCGAGTATATCAATCAATGTACGTATAAATATTGAATAGTCGTGATTATTGCCTATCCTCAAATGTGTGTGTGTGTGTGTGTTTTGACCATATGGTAAAAAGAATCTTGTTAATAATTCGAATCTCGCATTAAGCGATATAGCGAATTATCATTTAAATAACTTGTTAAACTGCATTCATTCATCCCGGTTGATGTTTTTGCGAGACGAAATGGATTCGCTTATCGTTTCAATGGTCTGGTTAGTCTTCCCACTCTTTTATTATGTTCAGGCCAATTTAATTCACATTCTTGATAATTTAAATAAAATTATATGGAATTTTGTAGATTAAACACAATCATTATTGTATGGAAAAAGATCACGAGAGCGCAACAACAACAACAACAACAAAAAGAGTGTATCGTATTTCAAAATGCCTCATTTCGTTTCTCGTATTTCTTTTGACAATTTATTTCATAAATGGCGAATAATCACGACACGCTGTTCCGCGTGCAGCAAGTGAGAGAGACCAACTAGAAAGAAGAAACAAACATAAGATAATTGAAATGGAGTAAATTGGAAGCAACAGAGTGCGAATCACAAATGAAAAAATGTGCTGCAATATGATAATTACAGTACAAACACAAACGGTAAGAAATGCGGCGAAAAAAGCGCGTCTGGTGTGTAAATATCAAGTGAGATGATATCGCTGATTTGTTGCTTCAGGTTTTTTTCCCTTCTTTTCGTCGTTCGTTCCATTTATTTATTTATTTTTTTTTTTTTTTCTTTTTGTTTCATTATTATTTTTCTTTCCCATTGTCGTGGAGTGCGCTAAAAGACAAGGCAAAAAATTGGCATCCATTACTTGAACCATATCATATTACCCTGCAGCGTCGCTTCTCATATGGGTATGGTGTCTGTGTCACATACATCTTCATTTTGCGGTTTAAATTTTGCTCTTCTATATTCTCTTAAATTTACCTTAGTCAAACTGTCTTATTTGCAATCAACTTGCCTATAATTTAACATCACACAGTTGAGACCCTTTTTGTTGCTCAGTATTCAGGCATCAGCGTAATTCGATCGCAGTTCGACTCATCAACATAATCATCATGTTAAAGCAGATATGTACAATTTGTAATATTCATTTCTCTTAAAATGCACATTATTTTATCTGTTTGGCATTTGCATTTTGCATTTCGTTTCCATTTCAGGCATTCTTTTGACCATTTTCATGTAGGAATAAGAACAATCGTACGGGTAATCATTATAATCAGAATGAAAAGCAAAAAAAAAAAAATGCACATCGAATCTCGATGTTGAAAACGAATTACCACAAAGTGTAACAGAAATATTGTACATATCGTGCTCTTCCAAAGCAAGCCAACAAAACCAAACAAAATATATAATTGATAGACACACAGATACACAGAGGGAGAGAGAGAGAGAGAGAGAGAGAGAGAGAGAGAGAGAGAGAGAGAGAGAGAGAGAGAGAGAGAGAGAGAGAGAGAGAGAGAGAGAGAGAGAGAGAGAGAGAGAGAGAGAGAGAGAGAGAGAGAGAGAGAGAGAGAGAGAGAGAGAGAGAGAGAGAGAGAGAGAGAGAGAGAGAGAGAGAGAGAGAGAGAGAGAAAAAAAAAAGAGAGAGAGAGAGAGAGAGAGAGAGAGAGAGAGAGAGAGCTTCGTTACGCTTGCCTATTGCGCTTGATGCATATTATTACTCTGTTTGCAAAGTAAATTATAATGTTGATGTTACTTTCAAGAACGCAAATGATTAATACTTGTCTGCTTTCGTGTGTGTACATTGAGTTCTCCTTTCGTTACAGTTTAATTTTTTTTTCTTCTGGTTTGTTGCTGCTTTTATTCTATTCTCTTTTGTTTGTTTGAGGCGTATTTTTAAAGTTGCATTGCAAATCAATTGTAACTGAATATCTATTTTGGAATTGGTATGCGGTGTGGTTTACAAAAGAAAATTATCACATATAAGTGCGGTCGCCTGCCAAAAGAATCATACTAAACCAGACATCACAAAGCAGAAAAAAAAGGCACGGATCGTTTACCGTTGAATAATTTAACAAATACTGGCCACGCATTCACAAAGTGCTATTAAATAAAATTCACATCATAAGAATGTAAGAACATTTTTCGCTCCTTTCACCTTCTGTTATCCCTTTTTCACTGATATAGAAGCAAATTCGCCCAGATCTACGTTAAATGCATACCTAATGATAGAGGACATTTAATGAGTTAATAACATGTGGCCATGAACATACCATCAATTTCGATTCATTTTTTTTTCTTTTTTTTATTTTATTTTATTCTCGTTTTGCTGATGGTGTTTTGCATTTCTTTTTATTAAATGCGACTAAAATTTGGAATTTCATCGATTCATATAGAAAAACCACAGCCCGTGGCAGCTGACGATCGACTTAATAAATAAATTAATTAAATGAATGAATGAATGAATGATAAATTACGTATTTTACCTCACAAATGCAGCCGTGGTGTTTTAAACACACGTAAAAAAATCTCAAAGAAAGAACCATGAAAAAGCAAAATTGGTTTTGGATGAGCTACAAACTGTAGCGAATGACTTGTATTTCTTCATCACAAAAGAAAATTAGGCTCTGATTACATTTGCAGCGGCGCTTAAATTTCAATTTAAAAAAAATGAAATAATTCTCCAAATTAAGAAATCCAACATTATTAATTCAAACAGTCATTCATCGAAATTTTGATTATATCTTCCATCCATGGAAATATTTTCGTTCAGTTTTTTTTTTGCCATAGTGAAATTTTTGCATTTCTCGCGTAAATAGTGATATTCCATAGCATTTTGAATTGAAGTGGAACTAGTAACAAGTAATAACGGTGCATTTACTTTCAATTGGATCGATCCAACATGGGAACATACAATTGAACAAGTGAGGATAATTGCGTAGTTTGCGAAGCAGTTGGGCTCAATTGCTTCTGAATATTCCACTAAATGTAAAATATTCATGATTCGCTTCAATCAAGTTTCGATTATAGGACAAAGAAAACCACATGAAAAAAAAAAAAACAAAACAACAACTACTTCTGATGAAAAGTTATTTCTGATGTTGTGCTCAGTCATTGTATGTTGAAGTGGAAAGTTTCAGCATAATAATGATTGTAAGGGCGACAGCACATCGTGGCAATATTAATGAAAACGTGCAAGACAAATGTTTCAATAATAAATAACACAATAAAACGCACCTTACCATAACAACCGTGCAGCCTAAAGGAAACGACAACAAATGTTGATAATGTGTGCGACCGAAGTATGAATGAATTGAGCAGACAAAGCGAAACAATGGAAGGAAGCACTTTTTTTCTTGTATGCACAAAATAATTTTATGCGATGAAATTAATAATACACACTTTGCTGTCAGTAAATAACAGTCAGAAATAGTGACCATGTTTGGAAAGCGACAAATTATGAATTGTGTTGAACACAGTCTATTCGCTAGCGTTTATTTATGGATTTCATGTGAAGACGGCCATTCGAGGTGTATAAGTGTATGTTATAAGTTTTTTTTTATAATTGCGTGTATGTTGGTCGTTTGAACGTACATATATAAAAGCATGACTTTTGGATGGTGACCAAAAAGATGGTTGTGAGCGATATAGAAAGTGTACCCAAAAGAAAGCAAAATAACTCACCATTACTACATACAAATGAAAAAATTGGTCATAATTGAATAAGTTATACTAATTTTATGAAAAATACAAAAATATTTGACTCTTTTTTTCAATTTACAAAGAATTCGCACATTTCGCAAGTCTCTTTTGAATGTTTTGTTCAAATTAGCACGTTTATTTGAAATTATCTGAAGAATTTCACACTGTTTTTTGAATGCTCAACACTTATTTGATTGATTAACTCTTTTGTTCGTTTATTTTATATTTACCCAAAGACCTTATCAAACGGAAAGTGTTAAAGTCCATTATTAGTTCAATTTACCGAATACAATAATAAACGTATTCAACAATGGTCACTTTCAAAATCGTTGAGAAAATTCAGTTAATACCACGGTAAAAAATAACTTTCAGATACATCAAACTAAAAGTCCATTGAACTTATACGCAGGAAATAGAATTTCGTGATCACTTAAATCTTTTTGTTACTTCTTTTTCATTTCGGCCTGTTTTTATTCATCATCCAAGAGACTTGATTAATTTGTTCACATTCATGGCTTGGAATGGACAGTATTTATATAGACACGCTAATAAAATGCTTTAATTTGCCGTGTGAGTTGCCATCGACTAAAATTACACAACGCCCATTATTACGGTGAGTTTACACTTAAATTTCTGTAAACAGAAATTCTTTTGAACCAAATCCATACAAAATGAACACTTTGTTTATAGATTGTAAGGGTTTTGGTGTCGATCTATGGTGATTGCCAAAGGGCCGCGTGCAAGCACGCAATTTGATTTAATTATCATTATTCAAAGTCATCAATTTAAAACATATTTGTTTGGAGCCAAATCACCCAACACATTTCATGGCAGCAGTGGATAAGACAATGGATAAAATAACACAGCGTAAATGATATCATGTGAGATAAAGATCTACCGCAGTGACACCACATGAAACAAGCTTCGAATTTCAATTAGTCAAAGTAAAAACGAAAGAAAAACAAAACAAAACTGTGTATAGCAGAATATTTGTTATTTATACGAAAAGCAAGGGAACATGACTCTTATAGTTTGATTAGAACTCGGCCATTAGCCTGCGGAATGAATTTCATCATATTTTTTTTATTAATTTTGTTTTTTGGAAATTTGTTTTCGTCTTTCCTTTTACGGCGAAATAAACTGGAAAATTTTATTATTACATTGTAACATGTAGAATTAAAAAAAAAACACATGAATTATCGCACATTTTATCAACGGAATTTTTTGTACCGGCTTCCGTATATAAATTGAATCATCCCAACAAAAGACCTGCAGTGAAATAACCTAGCCGCTTGAAACGGACCGATATGTAATCTTTTTTTGACCCACATTTCCGTCGACCGGAACCGCTTGATTGCATATCGCTTAAATGTACAGTATTTTATTTTACAAACGGACAAACAGGATTTTGTTATTTTCAATGGAAAGGACTAAACATTTATAAAGGGGTTGAACAATTTGAATTTAAAAAAGAAAAAAAAAAATTTTCTAAGTAGTAATTATCTAAATGACTTTTTAAATAGAAAGAGAAGGATTTTGATGCGAAGACGGTGAAAAATTGAATTTAAACATTTTCATTCTTCTAAATAACGTACACACGTATTTATCTACAATCGAAAACAAGGAATTTCCTCATAATTAATTCAAGATTACGGAATGAATGTTGATATAATATAAAAAAAAGCATGCCCCCCACAAAACAAACCATGGAAAATTATGCATATTTATTCGACCCTCTTGGAAATTATTATGAATGACCATAATTTGTGGCGATGAATGAAGGTAGTTTTCTATCTAGTTGAAATTTTTTTCAGAACGAATTTCAAAATTATACATTATACAATATATTAAAAACGTATGCAGTGTGTGCACTCGATGAACAAGATATTAGATATACTGAATAATATGGAGAAATTCTTGAATCGTTTGCATATTTTGACCAAAGCAAAACAACATGAATGCCTTACAAAAAAGAGGTCGAAAAAAATGTATATTTGTTTACATCTTTCAACTGTTTGTTATCGCTTATTTACTGAAAGTGAGAGAGAGAGAGAGAGAGAGAGAGAGAGAGAAGAACTGCGCATTAATTTTGATCGATGTTGTATACGCAACAACACGTTTTTTTTACAGAATATTTACGATTATTGCAAAACTGTCTAAGAATAAATCAATTCGATCTACGGCAATTACATTGCCTTTGATTTTGCTTATTTAAATAAATGTTAAATGTGTTTAACTAATTTGCAATTCAATTTTCGGACGATTTCGAATGAAAACAGTTAACACAAATCGTGAAGAAAAAACTTCAACATGTTTGCCAAATGGTATTCCAACTCATGAAATCATTTGTTTATTCGTATTTATGCAACTTCATTTCTTATTGTTCAAACAAATTTTTTGAGGAATAATTCAATGTTTTTTTTTTAATTTTCTGGCATTTTACAAAAATATCCAGCGGCTGTTAAATCAAAATTTTATACACAGTAACATTTCTGTGTGGCTTTTGAATTTCACAATTACTTGTTTCATCTTTTTTTTTTGTTAGTGATTTTATCTTCCATGATTTTCAATATCCTTTATAGAATCGTCTTTTATGGCGCGATAAAAAATACTAAAGAAAAATATTCAATTCTTTTATTCCATGTTAAATTGTATTTCCATCGGGTTCTTTTTAGATTATTCCAGTATTTATCTGTTGTTGTTTTTATTTGAATCAAAAAGCATGGACATCTAAACCTGAGGCAAAAAGTATGTTTTATATAACATTGACTACGATTACTTTTGTGCCACATTGTCACAGTGGCAAAGAGAAATGGAAAAGAAAAAGAAATCATTTCCTTTGCAAATGTTTCCTTTTTTTATCAGTGATTACTTTCTGTGTTCTTTGTTTCTTCTCTTTTCTGCAATTTGATTGCATCGATTGTATAAGCTTTGCGTTTTTCTGCACTGCTTTTTGTGTGCGTTACAAAGAACGTTATTTCCTGTTTGCACATGATGCGTCGAATGAAATATTATGTGAGTGTGGATTCGCTTTGATCTCGGAAGTTAAATCGAAATTAATATAGAACCGAATGGTATATATAGCCAAACGCAGAACGAGAGGGAAAAAAAAGATGATAAAACAATCCACAGTTACAGTTAGTGGCTTTTATTTGTTGTATATCTTGCGGGCGCATAGTGTAGAACAAAAACCAACGCGCAATCAGATAATGTGTGTGTCGTTTTTGCGAGACAAGTGATCTCATAACACATAAAAGAGGCTAAAAAGTTCATTTCCTCGAAGAACAAAACATAATTCCCATTTCAATGGAAATGCTCTCGTCATCACAGGCGCACACAACGTTGTAACAAATTCCTTTCAGCATTTATATCAGTTCAGTTGTATTTTTTTTATTCTCTCTTTACCTTTGTTTAAAGGCTCACATGATTGTGATGAATATGCTCATCATCGAACCGAATAGGTTCACACAATGTGCGCACATTTTATCTCAAATCTCTTTTAGCTGTGTGCATGAAACGTGTTAAATTTCATTCAGTGTTGAACAAAATGGGATGCCTCTTTTAGTAACATCACACTAAATGTTATTCATGCAGAAAAATGTACGCGTTATCGATTGCAGTGCTCTCTCGCCCGCGACTGTCATAGTCGCTTTTAACATAGAATTTTGAAGGGATCACGCAAAAAGCAAAGATCATTATATTTGTTCTGTTTGCAAACTAGCACTCGTATGCATTATGCCAATGAAATTGTGAGTATGTCCTTTATTTAAAATCATCTTTGGTTGGCTTGAATGGCAATATCTTTTGAATACGAAAACTACCGTTTTTCGCTATGCAATTGCACTCATTTGGAAAATGTTGAAATATGGCGCTGGATGATGATGAAAAACGTGATTACATTATATTTTTATGTCGTACGCTTCTCTTCTGCCAACGTCATTCATTTTAAATTGAAATTTTATCTCGTCGAGTTCATTTTACAAATATCACCGTGAATGCACTTTTATTCATCATGACAGCGACTTTGAAAATTTGCTCCATAATAATACTAGCGAATAGGAATTTTTGTCATTTAAATGCACAGTACATTGGCAACGATGGTTTACTCAATATTGAACTAAAATAAAATGTATTTCAAACATTTATCTCACTTGAAGTGTTGCATTTAGTATGCAAAATGATATGCCAAAAATAATAATATGAAATGTGCCAGAACTCAGATGAATTGAAATGATGATAAATTTTTGCGTCATCTGTTTTTCGTTCCAATTATGAAAATTATATGAGACGATCCGACCTCTCAGTCATTTAAATTATTATATCAAAGTTGAAAATTTGTATCAAATGAATTGATAGTGGCAGATTGAAGTCTGTTGACAATTATTTAAACATGTCTAACTTAATACTTTTAATTTGAATCATTTTGCATAATGAAAATTTATCGATTATTCAATGGAAGCAATGTTTGTTCATAGATTTTTTATAGTCATCGAGTTAGGGACTATCAATAATTCTATGTGAATGCAAAATAATCGTTACATATTTAGTAACTGTAAATGTGATTTTCTTCACACAAATATCACCACATAAATGGCGTATGAAACGCATGTGCATAAAATGGCTCAGTCACAAGATATGCAAAATCAGAAGTGAAAACAAAGAATCACTTTAATCGCGCCACTTGAGGTTTTTACACGATTCACGTACTCTCTTTGCAGTGCATGGTGGAAAAATCACATGAGCTTTTTTTCCATACGAGAAGCACTTGTCGGTTGTCGAGATCGAAAACGATGTATGTGCACACAATTAAGCGAATAAAAAGTAATATCATGATGTCAGTGAGACTTGTTTTTAGTCATATTAAAAAATTGCGAGCAATTCTAAAAATACGTATAAGAGTGCAGTGTCTTTAGAGCCGATGCACGTATCATCTCATGTGTAAAGAGTACTTTAAACGACTTTTGTGCAGTGCATACGTAATTAATTTGGAGTAGGCGTTAAGAGATGTGATACCCAGTAGTCGTCATGCGAATGCAAAAATGCATTAGTTTGCATAAAAACGTTTGATGTTTGTCGCGAGCATGGCATGTTAAAAAGGTTTTTTTTCCTGTATTTCTTTTTTCATTCTCTCTCGAGAAACAGCGACAAAAACACCACCAACAAGATTAAATATTATAGACTCGCAAACTCCACCATACAACACTTGTGAGGAATTCAACACATGTTTATACTTGGTTATGAATTCATTTTGAAATTCAGCGAACAATCAAGTGGATAGCACATAATAAATTTGACATCATTTCCATTTGTGTTGTGTGCTGCCACATGCAGAAAGGAAAAAAAAAAAAACAAAAAATTTCATGTGTTAACGCAAAATCAATATTGAAAGTGTCGTTTTAATTCTGAGACACGACATTTTGATGCTTTTTATTCTTCAAGTGCTCAAATGGGATGCGACGGTGGTTTGGTACATCAAAGAAATGTAATGAACAGTTAAGCGATAAAATGATGCATAAAAATGTTTAATTATCTTATGAGTCATTTGTGTTTCATTGAATTACTACCAGTTATTCCTTTGATGTTTACATTGAAATTATATTTGCTGGAATTGCGGCACACCTTTTTTCGGGGCCGTCCGTATGCACAGAGTAAATTATCCGGTGATTTAACATCAAAAGAATCTAGCGAAAAGTCCCAAGAATTTGTCTAAATTCGTTAATAATTTTATCTTTATGATAAAAACGTTAATTGAAAATTAAATGTTGTAATCGACATCAAATGACTTAATATATTGAACTACAAAAGAATGGAATATATTCTGTAATAAATAACATAACCAAGCATAATCATTGACAATGAACAAACTATGGAATATAAAATGGGAATTTTCTTTAATAAAAAAAGAAGATATGTACAACTGTACGTACGCATTACATGGAAATGCAGCCGGTATGCCATTGAATTGAGTTGGCTATAAATTGGAATAATAATACAAAGGAGCTTCCGATGAATGCATCACGTGAAAAAATGATGGAATTTTTTTTATATTACTAGGAGCCTCGAATGTATACACAGAATACGGGGACAAAAACTACAAATGCAAAGAACAATCTGCTTTACAGAAATAACATTACATGAATACCTTCTTTGCGGCATTCGATTTTTCAAAACAATTTTTGCTGCCTTTCACATGTTTACAATAAAAAATTCCATTGTCATCATTATTTCTTCATCGATGCACGTTCCAGTAGCTCGCACATAAATCCTGTGTGATGTCATCATTATCTCATTTAAATGGTTGGTAAATTCCATTTTTCTTTGTATGCAATGACAATATGAACAAATCGACGTTCATAATTTTGCCTGTTACTCTTATATTTTCGATTCCATTCCTCTGATGATCAGTTTTCTTTGTTTATTGTCCATGCAATATCTTATACACATTTTTTTTCATTTTATTTGGTGGCATTCATGCAATTCTTTTTTTTTATTCTTTCGATACAAGTTAAATGAGTGCACAAATGATATTTTGTGCAACAGAAGTGATTTTATGACTTCCATCGATAAGTCCTTTTGACTTTATATTTCAAATTCGAAAACTTACGTAAAAGTTATAATTTCAATGTCAATGGACTTGCCTGTACATTTGCTTCGTCTCATATCTTGCGAAACAATTTCAGAATTTTACGCCCATCAGAACATTTGTCAAAAATAGAGTCAAATACAAAATGTTTTCCAGAATAATTCAAAAGCAAACAAAAGTCATAAAACGTATAAATCTCATTTTTTTTTACACAATATCATTAATGTCCCGTTTGGGGATTCTTTGATAAAATCTAAATCAATGCTTGCAAACTAAATACCAAAAACAGATGCATCGCATTCACAAAACAAAGGAAGATGATGAATACTGAATAAAAAAACAGATACCCACTGCCGTTAGAAATTAATGGAACCAACTACCATATGAAAATGAAGATAGACGTATAATTTTACCAACAAAATCAAAAAGGCTCTTTGACATCAAAAGCATTGGCTCGTTCTTCAAACGAATGATCGTCATGAAAATATTATTCATCATAAAATATTTATAGAAATGTAATTGTTCTTCAAGTATGTACAGCTTGTACAATTACATTGAAAAGAACCAAGAAAGAGAAAATAATGTTGTATGACCAAATGGATGTTTTATCGCCTAATGGAAAAAGTTGTACATGGTGTAAAATACAAAGTTGTAAAATGATTGTTTATATTTGGACATAAAAAAAATATGTAAGCATTCATGGTTTTGATAACATTTGATATTTTGGTGTAACCGCATTCATTACTTGTACTACTTATTTTTTTTTATTTTGTTCTGTTGTCATTTTTCTATTTGTCATTCTTTCCGCATTAAATTATACATTCGAATGATATCAAATGAATTGCAGTATGCATAAATTGAACCCAAGGGATCACGGCAAGCCATGAGGAAATTAAATAAGAATTGCTTTGGGCTATTAAAGAATTTATAGTGAAAATATACTAGTTTTTAATCACATATACTTGAAAATCATTATTGTTCGAATTTCGAATGGAATTAGTACAATTTTTATGTCTTTATAAAAAACCATAACACATCATTCTGACGGTTAATTAATTTCCTTCATTTATGTGTTTAGCAAGGGATAGGTGAACATTGGATTAAGAAAACTGAATAGATTATTATGTGTTAAATCAATCGAAATGCAAATTCAAAGATATTATCAAAATCTCGACACATCAAATTCAATGTGCTTGACAGTAGTTAGATGCATTGGCATCGCGTTAGATGCACTGGCAGTGACAGAATTCATTAATTGAACAATGATTTCTGAATGTTGTGGCTCAAATCGAATGTATAAACAGGTAAATATTAGTTCACTTGAATGAACAAGCATGGAACATTTATTGTAATCTCTACATGCATTTAGTTGAAATCTCGATATTTTGAATTTTACAATGCAATGAATAGAACATTGGCCGTGACATAAGCACAAAAGCAACGACAACAAGAGTCCGATGGCAATTCCATCGCCGCATGAAAATGCTTTTGTTATCAAATGCTTTTGTTCGTTTCGTGGAAAATTCCTTTTGTATCGTCTCTGGCATCATTGGTGCAAATATGAAAATTCTCTCTTGTTTGCTCGTCGAATGACATCCAATGTGCAATTATACCAAAAATATTTCAATACCAAACACACAAGCATTGTCAATTAATTAAATGCAAAATCTCAATGTCTGTTTGTGAGGTGAAAATAATTTCAGCTCAAGTGATTGGCTAGCTTAATAAAATGGCTAAGCAATCGATGCTGAAATATTAGTACACTTCATAATTTCGCCATAAAATTTATCGATGCATTCATCTAAAACACTATCACCCATCAAAATGCATGAAAAGCAACCATGAGTGAGTGCCGCATTGTGCATTCAAAATTGGCCACTTCAGATAGATTTTCCTAAAATAAACCGATTTCCTGATCAAAAATACATTTCAAAATACGATTTTCAAATCACATACAACAGCGCTGGCATCATTTCGCTACCAATTGTTTGTGTAAGGGGTCAATTTCAGCAATGAAAAAAACTACCGTATGGCTTGAAATGATAACAAGTTTTGAGGTTAATTCCGAATACAATTTTGCAATAAATATGTGCACCGTGTCGCCATTTCACTATTTTACCGCACACATGTCTGCATAATTGGAAAATATTTTCTCTATCGCTAACTCGTCCAAATATTTTGAAACTAAAGCTGCACAACGTATCGCATAATATTTCATGTCATTTTATATTCTGTTTGTGGCGTGCGCCTGGTTGCCGTACTATACATTAGTTGATCTGCAAAAGTTCATAGGGGACAACATTAGTGTTGTCGAGCAGGCCAAGAATTTAAATGAGTTTTTGCATGAAATTCGACATGAAAATAACCAAATAAACAACGCTACTCCCGATATTGGTGCGATATATGAATGCAATGTGCACTGCACAGCCGGTCATTTGTATGAAATTGTTTGCGAACATACCGGGAATATTCTTGGCATAATTATAAATTAAATATCAGTTGAGCAATAACACAACGATGTTGCGAGAAATGCTATCATCTGCCTCTGGCGATATAGCGCATAACAATAATGAAGTTAGTAATTGCAGCATAGTTACATTTGTTTGCTGGACATGAATTCCAGCAAGTTCTTTTTTCATTGATATGTACACTTTTACATTGGAATTCCCATTTTCATATTCATTTTCTATTTTTACACAGAAATTATTTTCATCATTTTCATTAGTTTAATTTTAAATATTCGCTGAACTTTTGTGGAAATTTAATTAAAAAATTCGATTTAAGTTTAGTTTCTAATGCTCAGGATTTCCATATAAGCTTTAAATATGAAAATTCTCTACACTCACCAAAAATTTAGTCAAATTAAATTTTACAATTTCGACGAGTTTTGTCGATTGTGTACGTACCTATGGGAGAAAAAGAAACAAAAAAAAATTAATTTAATTATTTCAAATACAAATTTATTGCTTTAATTGGAATAATGAATAGTTCTTGAACAGTGTCGTATTTGATACATTTACTATAATGAATGTAGCAACATTTTGGATTCCAATTAGTAAGAGGAAAAATAGGATTTGAGTCGTAATATGTGGTTTGCTAACGAATCTAATTCCAGGATTTGGTCAAATTTCATTACAATGACAGTAGAATTATTATCAGCTTGTAGCATAGAATTGCACTTGCATCTGAATTCAAAAAAGTCTCGTTAACCCAACACAGGTTCTGTGTTTTCGAATAAAATTTTGATTTGTTTTTGCTGCCAGAAAGTTTTAAATTAAATTTTCACTGAAGAGATTTTTTCGTAGGTATATCCCGTACTTACTTTCTGCCGAGCAATATCCTGTTGCTGCAGAAAATATTCACAGAGTCGTGTTTCATTTAGCATTCTAATCCCATTATATATGAAGCTCGTTTCCTTTTTACCCGAGGAGTTTTCGTTCAATTTTCACTGTGCTTGACAATTGTACGTTCATTCATTTTTTTGTTTCTTTTGACATCGTATATTTGAGTTGCAAAATGAAACCATAAAGTGCATAAGCACACATACATGGTTCAGATAGTGGAAAATGAGCATTTTTTTTTTTAGTTGTCTCAGTTACAAAATAAAAGAGTTTAAAACGGAAAAATACGGTTTAAAATCAAACTGATTTCAACTGTGTGATATTGCACAAGAGTGGTTGCCAATGGCCATGCCCATTGTGATGCCAATGTTCGAAAGAAAAATAATTGAAACGAAGCGAATGACAACAAACAACATGAAATTGAAAAAAAGAAAAAAAAAAACGAAAGACACGATAGGAAAATGTAGCCGCAAAGCGTTTGTCTTTTTGTTCCGTAGAGTCCTTTTTATGCTTCAATGGTTTCGTTTGCGATATGCAAAGCCATTTCGAATGTAAATAGCTGGGGAAAAAGTTTCATCATAAAGCGGTTTAACAAAGGCAACCAACGATAGCAATAACAAAAAAATCCATTGATTAGTTGCTGTCTGGATTCAGTTGGATTGCGCAAAAAGTTGTGTTTCGAAAAATAAATTGAAAATTTAATGTTTTTCGTATTTTGGCTGCCACATCAAATAAAAGACAGAGGTTGTTCGTATTTTCAACAGATTTTGATCACAATGACGACATTGAAAAAACCACACTTGGAAAAAACCATTGCATTTTTGCGTTCGATGGGCAAATCGATTTGCAAATGAAGCTTCCACAACCACAGGTAATCATCCACAGAAAACGTTAGGAAAAAAAATCATTTTGTATTCGAGCTCTTTCATCCTTATGTCTTCAAACAAACAAAAAAAGTGGCTATCCATCTAACGAATTGAATATGCACATCGTAATTTGAAGTCAAATCACATACACTCATCCGTGAATAGCATCCAGAAATCGCCAAAAAAAAAAAACACCCGATATTCATTTTAGCACGGTTACGGACATGATGAATCTGTATTGTGCTTTGGAAAACCTAAAAAATAGACATCCATCGTGTGCTTTCATTCACTTTTTCCCTTAAATTTTTTTTGAAGGCTCCTAGATCTACTTTGGTGGTTTTTTTTAGCGTCATTTTCATTCAATTTGATCTCATTCACAAACAACACATCAACTCATGTATTTATCCGCAAATTGAATGTACAGATGAAAAAATATTGGGCTTCTTTTTCGAAAAAACTCTAACTTCATTTGATTATTATCAAAATTACAATACCATGTCCGAACGGAATTTGTTGTTAAAAACGAATAGAAGGCAAATCGAATCAACGAAAAAGTAGATTAGAATAGCCTGACAAACTGTGGTATGAGATCAACATATTTTTTCATCACAGGTTTTATTAGAAAATCGTGAAAAGCAATCCGATACTGAAAACTGCATAAAGCATTTGGGAGATACAAGCAAAATTCGCTTGAGCAAACATGAGTTTTGGCTCATTTTCCGCGTTATTCTATTCGTCATCGGCATTGCCGCGTTTATATTTGACCATACCAAATTAAATTTGGTTCAGAGAATATAATCAACGGCACAGTATACACAATGTGCAATGTTTAAAAAATGTAGGCAGTAGCATATACCTATATATTTTAAGCAAGGCAAATTGAAATGTTGAAAAAAATACCTTCCATTTACCATTTTTTCTTACAGGACAAAAACATGAAGTTCCATTAGGTAATATGATATGAATGCATTTTGTTGGACATTTGAGTTTGCCTTGCTTACAAAAATAACGGTTGCAGTATGACAAAAAAATGTAAAGCTGGGATAAATAAATGAAATCCAATGCATGGAAAAACACCGACTAAAATTTCGCTTGAAAATATAAAATATAGTAGGTGGATGACGTTATTATAATTGAATGTATACAATGCACAGATAACGGAACCAAAACTTACAGTCGGTCATAAAAGGCGAGTAAACTTGTGTACAAATCAGCGTAGCATACACATTTTCGAGAGCGATATAATAAATTAGCGAAGTGAATATGTCAGGATATGTGGAGGAGAAAAAAAATGAACAACAAATCTACCATATTTCGGGTAGAACAAATTTTTTTTCACTCAGAAAGTTACAGAAGCTTCAATTTATTCGTCGCATTTCTGCATTTGGCAACACAGATGATGACAATGACTATAATGATTATGTGAACAAAACATGGTGCTTTCTATATACAAACGCGAACTCAGTTGGTGAGCTCAGTTCGATGTCGTTGCCAATCCACATATTTTACATGTTACATATTTGCATTTATTTGCTTCAAGACAAAACGACAGAGAATTTTGAGCGAACACACAAATTTCGAGTATTTTGCAAATGCGATCGTTGAATTCCCGTTAACGGCATGTCTGGGTCTGTTATATAAAGGCCAAAGTGAAAAAAAAGAGACGCCATTGCTATAGCTACTACCACTGTCGTTGCCACTGCCACCAACAAACAGATTTTATGCATAATAAAAAGCAATTTATGTTCCCGCTTCGATAGATTAGCATATTTTTTTCCTATTAGATTGTGTAGAGTAACCTATTCAGAATTCTACAATGAAAATATGCGTATGAAAAAAATCAAGGAAAGCGGAAAAACTGAAGGAATACTAATAATCATCAACAACAACACCGCATCACACCACAGAATGAAGGGAGGAATCTCAAAGAAGGAAAAAAAAAAACGAAATGAATGCGAATTACCATTTAATAATGCAGACGTAAATTTGTATAATAATTTTTCTCGTTTTTATGTGGCACATTTTTTTTTTCTTTTTGTTGCTGTTCATATTCATTAGGCGGGGGTAAATGTGCTGAATACTTTATGCGGAATGGAGCAATAGGGACCAAAGTAAAATGATAACGATGCAAGCATTCAACTGAAATTGCACACAGCGTGTGCGGCAAACAACGGAAATTCATGAAATCATTGTCATGAACAAATAGAGTCAGCGACGATGTGGCAAAAAGAACCGACTACCACCAAAGCATCAGTACAAAAGAAGAAGTGGCTTGGAGAGTTGGAAAATGAATAGCATGTGGCAGGATAAAAGTTGAATGGAAAATCGCTGTGTAATTTACACCAGCGTAGGGCTCAACATCAGTGTCTGCGATTAAATTATTCAGATATGTGAAATGCGCGCAACTCAAACAACGACAACAATGCGAGGTTTTTATATATCGAAGCAATGAGAGAAAAAAACAAAGAGGAAGAAAAGAAATCCTACTCAGATAAGAAGCGGCGAAAATGATTCAAGTTATTTCACAGGATGAAGCTCTTTTCGGATGAATTAGGGTTTAACGAAGGAAAATCAAATTAAAGATTCAGTTGGCTTTGTTGAACATCGCTCCACCACATTCATTAATTACGTTTTTCCTTTGTTTTAGCCGATTTTTTAATATTCTTTTTATTTAGCTTTGAAAGTTGCACAGTTGTGTTCACTCACATACACACACAGAATATTTCGCACAGTCATGATATCATTAATTTCCATTCCATTTAATTAATTTTGTGGAAATGGAAGCGAATCAACAAAACGATGGAAATGTTAGATTAAAATTAACCATTGACGAAACAAATATCTCCGTGTACTGAACACCCTATTCAATTTGATTATAATGGATTTGCATATAAATAATTTCTTCATTAAACGCATTTTCATTTTCTCTAAGGCTGATTTTAAACACTTGACTTTAAAATGTGTTCATTATATATGGCGACTAATGGAAAAAAACACAGTTTAGTTGTTATTCATATATGTAAGGTGAAAGGTGGAGAAACGATTAAAAATTACCAATGATCATCATTGAATGATGTTACTAATTGACTCATTTGTTTTTGTCACAGATCATTATCACAGAAAATATTTAATAAACATTACTGTGTGCATTTTGTTAATTGTATGTATTCCACATATGACATGGTATATTATTTGATATTCTGAGAAAGTTAAAGTACATTAGTAGAGCCAACTGTAATGAGATAACACATTTGGAATCGATGTGACATCCAACTTTGTTCAATATTTCAAAGGTTTTAGTAAAACTTTTCTTTCATTTGAATTCGAAACATATGAAGTAAGTATGAAGCACTCATACATATGATAAAATTTGTCTTTAATATGGAAGTATAACGCATGGATGATGTCGTGTAAAGTGCTCTTCTGTGGATAAAAAAAAACTTTTTAATAGTTCTCAAAAAGAGGAGTGAGTAGTAATGAAAAAATTGCTAAAACCCACAAAAGCATCGACTAAATTGACGTCAAACTTTTGTTGAAATGAAACTTCTGAAACTCGAGCGTTGTCTAGTGTGCACAATCAATAAACATAATTTTCATTGTGGCATTTGTTCACTTTCGAATAAAAAACCAGACCATCCATTTCAAATAGAACGAGGACAACTGAGAAAATACATATGCAAAGTTCGGACCAGAAATTAAATCAAGTTTTTCTAATCAGTTTTAAGGATACTAAGCTGAAAACCAAAGAATCATATAATTAGTTTGACAACTTTCGCAGTGTAAATTGAAAAGCATGTCAACTTTATTATAGAATTCAACAAACTTTGTACATGTCTAAATGATTAAACAATGTTAAAAAGTCTATTCTAAGTGAAATTGATCGCAAACAAAAGATATTATTGAACAAGGGTTTTTGAAGTCAAATGTAAAGTTCAAGAGAAGCGAGAAACAAGATAAAATCAAGACGATTGCAACTGATAATAGCCATTGTTTAGAGTACATGCTTATATGTTGTGGTATACATAAGTGACCAACTATACTGAAAAAATCGATGTATTTGTATGGTATGATTCCGATTTGTTCACATGAAAATATTTTAGAAAAAAGAATAATTTTAAAGTCAACTGGGGACGATTATCATTGAAAATGAATTATTCTTACAAACAAATCTCTGGTTCGATTATATGTATTTTCTTCTATCGTTAGTCAATCAAATTATCATTTTTTTTTTTTTTTTTTTTGGTAGACGAAAAAGATCAAAAGCAAATAATATCAGCATATTTGTGTGCATGTATTCGAATTTGTTAATAAAATGATTTTATTGAATTTTATGAATATAATGTAAACTGAACCTGAACCATGAACATGAACCCATCTCAAAAAATACTTTGTAAATAAATGGAATGTATTATATTTCCCTTGACGCAAGACATATCAAACTGGCAGCCAAATAACAGTGCAATTCCGAAAACGAAATGATCGGAATTCCTCTTATAACTTGGTAGAATAAGATTGTTTGTTGAATAAGATGTTCGATTTTGTGCCATAAAATGTAATAACGGGTATTGAATGTTACGGTTCACATAAAGATGGGATCGACGACAATACGAACGACATCAACAGCCCGACACATCCGTCTGTGCGGCGCAATGAAAGACGAAACTGAGCAGCATAAAATTGAATATCTATATGGATGTCGTTGGTTCACAGACAAGTATGACTGTAGCTGAACCATTTTTATATATGAAAAAAAAAAAAAAAAAAATGAAATAAAATTAAATGGAAAATAAAATTCAATGGATTACAAAGACCAAGCACACGTATCGCACATAAAATGGGATTCATACTCTTTTTTTTCATCATATATGAATGATTTTTTTTCATGAGATAATTTTTTTTTCTCTTCACTGTTGGGCTGTGCTGTTCCTTTCGTTAACTTTATCGACGTTTTATACGGAATTTGCCCTTTTCATTGTTCAACAAACTTCAACGAGAGATTGGTTATCGGTTATCAATTCGTAAAATGGCTGTCGATGAAAAGAAACCGATTGAATGAATAACTACAGCTCACAAAATTGGTGTAACCGTTAGATCTCATTTCAATAGCAATATTCGCCCTTTTTCAGATCTTAAATTTCGAAAAAAGAAAAAAAGCTTTTTTATATCGGAGGATACTAAAATTGACGTATATTTGCTTGCACATCGTTAAACACTCCCAATTGAAATAAAAATTGTCAGATATTAGCGCAGACTCTTTTTTTGCTGAAAATTTCCTTAGAGTATCAATCATCTGTATTCAGATACATTCGGTTACTTTTACACGGTGAATTGATTCTTCAATTTTTTTTAATTGTAAAAATGTCTTCATAATGTATCTTGAAACTCATCCATCGTTAAGTGTAATATAAATAAGTGTTGCAATAACATTTTATTCGTCAGAAACACCTTTAAAACGATTCACTCTATATAATCAAATCCATTTAATCTATTTGTTAGATATTAATTATTCGGTGACAAAGAATTAATAAAACTAAAATCGAAAGGGAAAAAATCAATCAATACATTTGCTGAAATGATTGGTTCCATTGGTGTCAATGAAAATATGTCTGAATGACAACAATCAAATTTTCATTCCATTAGCGACGATATTTTTTTTTCAGCAGGATTTTTGAAAAGAAAAGACTTTTATTACACGCATCGATGATGATACACTGAGGATAATAAATGTGAGTCTGTGTATATGAAAATACCTTTAGGTTTTTTATGCTGAATAGGAATCAAGTGATGAAAAAAAGTCTTTCATAGTTCGGATTTAAGGGATAAATCACCCTAGCAATGTGTTTACTTTTTTCATGTATCAATACATTTGGCATTCAATTTGGAATTATAAGCAAAGAAAAGAAATTGCACAACATATAGGGTCCCTCTGCTGCAATATGCGAACAAAACAAGGAACGTAACAAAAAAAATTATTTGACATGGTATTAAAAGCATCGTTGCTACTGTTTGGGGTCGCATAACCACATTAAATACTGGCAATTTATATTTTACATTGTTAAAAGATGTGCGCACATGATTACCCATCCATTGAGTAAGGCGAAGGCTGGGATTTAACAACAATAACATACGATCTAATTCATTCCATTCTATTCAAAATGGCTGTTGTCAGGGTTGATCAACTGAAATGCCATATTAAACATAAAACGTTTTACTTCGATTTTCGTTTTGTCTGCGCATTAAAAGCATCACATCAAGGATTAAATGGCATACAAACAGACATTTTGAATCTCAAATGAGATGCTGCTCTGTTTGAACAAGTAAATTAAAGTGTGGCGAACATTTGCACTTGGGATTTTTGGTGACGGTAAAAGATATTTGCGTCTATTTTAAGCAATTATTAAGATAGCAATGCTCATGTAACATGATGTTGGGCGACCAAAAAAAAATGGGTATTGTGATTCATTTTTCAATGTTCAATGCATCCCTTCGGGCAATTGAACTAAAGTTCTCTTATTTTATCGATCATGGACGATATGAGGTAAAAGTGTTGCTGAAACTGCAAAATTGTGTATGTATGTAATTGATATGGCCGACGTAAAGATTTGCTATGGTCCATTGCACTTTTGTTTGTTTATCCCCTAACAAGACGTTGTAAAATTGACATTGTGTACGATAAAAGTAAATATTTGTGAATTAAATGTATCGCATCTACATGCAAACAGATGCCAAATGCGTTGACTTGTGGAAAAAAAAGAGGGATAGATACTAAATGCGAGACATAGACATGACTAGAAAATGTGTGAGTGTAGAAATTATTCATGCGCACTCACAAAACCACATCACACTACAAAGATAATTCCGAAATAAAGTGACAAAATGAAAACATTCCGCTTTCGAGCAACGTCGTCAGAATGTAGTAAAAGTCAAATAGTTTATGACCAAAAAATCAACACCGAAAACAAATATGTTTTCCCTCTGCTTGAGTTGGTTTTATTTCAATTTTCTCTTGATGTTGGTATGTTGAAACGGAAAAAACATTCGCTTGTGTTGAAAATGATTGAACAAAACCCAAAGGATGTAATTCAAGGGCCCTCTTTCTGCTTCAGTTCAATTCGATAATGAAGGCTACTAAAAATGATTTCAAATACATTGAAAAAAATGTAACCATACTCTAAATCTATTGTTAAAGTTGCCTTAAAACTGACCACTGAGCATAAATCATTATCATCGTCATCATCATCATCATCATCACACGCTTACTTGAATTCATTTCAAACTATTCTTAAGCATAAAGAAAAAGTTGGATTTGCTGGATTCTCAACGAGCCTTCAGAATATAATCATCGAGTGAGTGTTCTCCATTTGAAATAGCACTTTGAATATGCTATCAAACTCTTGAAGCACACAAAAGCAAGGAAAAATCACATTGCTCGAGTGTTTATTGTACTTGAATAGATTGTAGCGTATCGAATGCAAACACATAAACTACTCAAATCCGAATGAATGGTTGTACGAACGGCTGCCGCATTTCAAATTTCACCGCGTATGTATATGAATGAATGAGAGGCCAACAAAACCAATGCACATGTTGATGAACCAAGAACATAATAGTTATGCCATGATTATTGTGCCATTCGACGTAAATTTCTTCTTGCTTTTTGAATATTTTGAATCATTTTTTTCAACTATCCACAAGCCAATGGATGGGAAATTTATTCATTTTTAAAATGCAATTCGTTCGACTTTGTCCCCTGAGTCACAAAAAGACTTCAACATAAATAAAGGGGGAAAACAAGTCGATGATAAACAAAAAAACTACTACTGTAACAAATAACATAAAGGGAATAAAAAATAATCACAAATGAAAACAATAACAATCGCTCGCACTGTATACACCAACTAGGGAGAGTGAAGAATAATAAAAAAAAAAACACTAACAAATGCTAATAAACCACTCTATTAAATGCAAATTTATTCCATTTAACCCCTAAATTTTTTGGATCGTGTGTGACTGATTTTGAACTTGATGAATGTTGCCAACAGCAGCTGATAGCAATCCACCATGAAAACGATTTTGATGTTATACGAAAATCTGTTATTTGTATCTATAAATATTTTTTTTCTTCAAATTGCAATTTACACCCAAAATACCGAAAAAGTCAGACACAAACATCCCTAAACTAAATGCAAAGCAATTAAACTCTCCGTAGTGGTGTGAGAAAATGATAGACTTTGCATATCATTTGAACAGGGGAATTGTAATATTAAAACTGGCCGCCTGATTTAATTCCATCGAGAATATTTTGCCGACAGTTGGTCTTGCATGCAGTGAAATTTTACCACTTTTTAATATTAAAAAGAGATATTGTATTCATTATGATTATAATCATACAGTTATATTTTACCCTCCAATGGGGCCTTTTGCAACCCTATTTCATGTGCATACTTATCATTTTTTAAATGCAAAAATAGAAAAGAAGAAGAAAAAAAAAACATCCGATGGAATATTCTATTATGCTTGACGCTTATATTTTCTCATTCTATATCCGTCTGGATGAATTTTCGTTGAATTCATTTTTTTACTCAAAAATAAAATAGGAAATCAGCATCCGTTTGGCGTCATTCATCTGAATTAGAATTACATAATGTGTATGGTGATGATGAGAAAGAGACCAACCCTTTTGATTTTGGTTCATATTCTTATTTAAAAAGATTGTATAGAAAAGATTGGCAGTGCCCCATGAAATTGAGAAATAAAACTTGAAGAGGGTACATGCGAATAATATGACTCGAGAAATTGAATCATGTTTTTGAAAATTTGTTCACAAATAAAATGTGCGTGCCTGATTTTCCATCGTTTTTCATCGCTGTATGAATGAAACGTCATCATGATTTCGTGGGTTGTTGTTTTTTATGCTGGTTCACCCTTGGTTTAATATTAATTTATATTCCAAACGTGTGTGTTTTCATAATGACACGTAACGCCGTCACACTTAAATGAACACCAAATAACCAGACACCGATACACATGCATAATCTTTTCCATATTTTTTTTTTCGAAGCCGAGATTACAGCTGATATCGAAAACCAGATAATGAATTAGGCATGATTTCAACATTTTCTCGCTATTGACGCAGTGTGCCAAATTTAGACTATGACCTTATAATTCAATTATATGTATCAGGATGAAAGTGTTAATCGTCCGTATAAATAAACTTGATTTTGATACTGTCAAATATCCTGACTAAATTATACGCGTTCATTTACATTTTCGCTGATGGCAAACCATTTTCATATACACCAATCGAATGAATAACCGCTAAATATACACTGATAGAACAGTTATTGGTAACTAATCGAGAGAAAAATACAATCATATATATTGCACTAAAGTCAGCCAAATACAAAGATCATTTCATCAGGATAAATTTAAGAGGGAATTTTACGTCATTTCAAAAATTGAACTATGTGTGTGCGTGAATTAATTCAAATTTGGTCGTTTTGTTTGTTCAAGCGGCATATATACACACATCATCATCGCGAACTAAATTGTTCAACATTTTATCGCAGTGAAGTATTTTGTAACCGATTACTGGATTTACTGTTCGTGCTCAGCAAATAAGTGTGTATTTTGGCATTGTTTATTCATTTAATAACGATTTCCTTTTCATTCTTTTGTAGTCACGCGTCACGCACACACGCACCGTTAACATGTTCAAAGCATATTGAATGTGGTTCTTGTGATACGTGTGTTGCGATAAATGGAGAGAGAGAGTAAAAAAAAAACAACGAATGTTGTGGGTTGATACAAACACGCGTCAGAGGGTTGTCATCAATGAACACATACAAAACATATGAAGCACGAACAGGAAATTATATTGTTTGACTCAAATATATATAAATGTACAAATATATGGCTGAATGCAGAAAATGGTAACGGCGAAGTGGTTTGTATAAATTAGCCAAAATCACAAATGGGAATCGTATACGACATTAAGAGCAATTCTCCATACTTATTTAAATAATACAACACAATGATATGGGTTTGCACATCAAATGTTCTATTCTCGCATAAATTCTCAACTCACTTAACAGGCTTTGCATCGGTATCGGGCAAGAGTGCGTCGCTCGTTAAATTTTATTATTGCTCGTAATGTAATTCGAAAACGCAGACGAAAATTAGTTGTATAAAATTGACGGCGAATTGCTATAATAGAACGGTCGTACATTTTGAGGGTGTCGCAAACAAGTTTTAAAATAATTTGCCAACCAATTGTACAGTTTTAGTGAAAGAATGACATCAATATCGTTATGTGAACGAAATAAAATTCAATTGGAAAATCACATTGAATGACTTTTCAAGTGGTGTATGGTTAATGACAATCTCTATCTAGTATTCAACACATATTTTTAGACCCTTTTACATTTCGATGAGAGATTTTTCGCTTTTGTCTGATAACAATCGAATGCAAAAACATTCATAGATTTTTGAACATTGACAATATTAATGGGCCACTTGAAGGAATAATTCACGCATAATAAAGATGATTGATCGTAATGACCAAATGTCAAGTGACAATATATAAAAGGAGTTATCATCGCCGAAATCACGGAAATTTTTTTTTTTTTTTTTTCAAAGTTACTAAACCATTTGTTTGTTTTGTCATTGATTGAAATCAATTTGATTATTATGTTCATGAATATAAAATGGAGGACAATTGAAAATTAATTCATCGTTACAAATTTGCTTTGATTCATAATATATTCTATACAGTATTGATTTCAAATGATTGAACTTGGGGGCATCATTTTCAAGTTACTACAAATTTGTTAAATGTTCTCAATTTATGGTTGAATGATTTTATTGAATGTATTCAAAGAAAGAATAAAAACGTTTCAAGCGGATCATAGTTTATTTACAAATATCTTGAATGGAAAATATCATATTTCGATATGAAAAAAATAATAAGCGGATATGATGCACAGCTTGAGTTCGTTTTAAATTCTTTGAATCTGGTTTTGGAAAGATAAAGATTATTAAATGGAAAAAAAATGTTCCGGTTTTTTTATTTCTGAATTATACTTTTCCTATACACACTAGACACGAAACCCAAAAATTGTTGACGTATAAATTTTCAAGAGCTTTATCAAATTTAGTTTTTATCATGTTGTACGAATTTTTGTCAGAACGAACAAAAGTCATATGAATCATTATTGTTTTGTTTTTTTTTTATCTGCAATAATTGAGTTTGTTCAGCCGCTCAACAAATTTCATCATTG
This sequence comes from Resseliella maxima, assembly GCA_029041755.1. Classification (NCBI taxonomy): domain Eukaryota; kingdom Metazoa; phylum Arthropoda; class Insecta; order Diptera; family Cecidomyiidae; genus Resseliella; species Resseliella maxima. The sequence continues at coordinate 503,503 of JAQOWM010000596.1, read as the reverse complement.
TAAATAACAAAATTTCGTTTAAAAGTCATTATAAATTTGTCTCGAAACATATGAGCAGAAGTCACGTAATTCATTCAAGCAGACCGAATGATTCAACATATATAAATTATAGTGATTGTCTATTCACACGCAAATCTCTTTAACTACTTTATTATTTGCTCAGTATCTTAATTACACTTGAGAAAATAAAGAGTTTATTTTTTAAAATGCCTTTCATCATAAATTGTATTGTAAGAATTTCAAGTATCAAGCATAAATTACTGTTTTATCTGTTTTTTTTTTTTAATGTTTTCTTGCAGCAATTAAGCAAAAAAAAGGCGAAATAAGCAAATCATTCAATAATTCATCAGAAAAAATGAAATAAATGGCCTGTTGTTATAAATGTATCATTTGATTTTTGAATGAGTTTCAATTCAACGAAACACACGATACACATGAATCAAATCATTTAGCATCTGAATCCGTAAAATTCAGTCAACATTATTTTATTTAACGTTGAATTCAATCAAGACTATATCGGTCATGTGTCACATGATATTTTTTCCAATGAGGCCATTTCTTTTCCGTACGTTTTGCCTTTTTATTCTCATTCAATTTGAATTACATAACCTAAATCTTTCAACTTTGTCGTTGACGACAGAAATTATTTCGCTTTCAATGAATAAATTTCATATTAAAATTACAAAAATTATATTCAAAGAATATAAACAATATAGCCATATGAGAGAGAAAACTAGTAACAAGCGTTTTTTCATTTTAAAATTTATTGAATTTTATTCCTTTAATTGTGTTGCTTGAATGTCATTAAACGACAGAGAACTTGTAAAAAGCATCAAAAGTAGCAAAAAAAAAAAAAAAAAGAAAAATTTGAGATATTCACCAACGATGTTTTTATTTGTAAATAAAAAAAGTATGAAATGTGTGAACAATAATTCCGGCAAAAAAAGAGAGACAGAGAGAATGGGTTTTATTCCGTTTTTTTTTATGCATTGCAAACGACAAACGAATAATCTTATAACTGATAACGTTCATTTCACAATTATTTTTAAATTGTAGTTTTGTGACTCTGAACTCCCTAAAAAGCACATTTAATTTTTTTTATTTCATATAAGTAAAATGAAGATGAGATCCATTCAAATTAACATTTCATTTCTAGAAAGTCAATACTTACAGTCTGATAAATCTTTCATTTTCATTATTTAACACACAATAATTGTCATTTAACGGTCTTTTGCATTTGTAAAATCTTAATTAATACCAATCAAATGATATTTTATAAGCATTCTCGACCTCAAATATAATTTATTCAACATTTATGTAATAATATTCATTTATTTCCTTCTTTTGCTATTTAATACATTGCTGAGAGTAAATTCCATTGCAATCATTTGAAATAGCTCATTGAATTGATTGAGGTCTTGCCTTAAAAACAGATAACGTCTTATTGACGAGTTGCACTAAATTCTCAATAAATTTGATAACTTAAAAATAAAATCACAAATTGTCTAACAATTTTTTAATGCAAGATCAGGCGCAATCAGTTGACAAAGAGCAATAAAAAGATTCAATATTTACAATTTCCTTGGTTATATTGATTTAAAACTGCTAAAAACAAATTAAGATAAGATTATTCAAATTACATTGAAGACCATAGGTCAAATGTCAGAGCAAGAAAATGAAAATTTGATTGTAAATAAAAAAAAATGTCGATGATACGTGGCAATTTAAGTCATAATTACAGAGCGATGATGAGCATTCCGCTACTTTCTATATATATATGTATATGTAGGTTTCTCAACAAACTCAATCAAAACGATTGTTAGCGAAGAGCACTCAATCTCAATAGCATTCATCAAATGAAACGATGTTTTAAATCGAATACCGTTACTTCAGAATGTTTTTAACTCATCGATAAGTGCGGAATTTATTTGAACTTTTGTGTGGTCATGCGATTGGTGCGAAAAGCAACTCGCAGCACCAATGAGCCGCAATGAATTGTGATTTTGCTGTAATTGAAGAGAAATCTGTGTTAAAGATTGATATCATTTCAATTGGAATGTTCGAGATATAGATTTGTTATGAACGTTGTTATTCCACTTGAATTGGAACAAGTAACTAATCGATAAGAATTTTAAATCTCCAAAGTGGCCATCAATCGATGAACGTGCTTATAGACGGTCAGTTTTTGTATTCATGATTTCGTGTTTCTCTTTTTATCCGACACTTGAACCAGCTTTAGATCGTACATATTAACTCAATAGCTGTGATAATGACGATGATCGATCGATTTTAAATAAAAAATGAATGGTTGTATTGCTTTTGAATAGTTTTCGAATGATTCTTGATTATCGAAAAATTTACATCAGTTTGATGATGTAGTTTAAGAGAAACGAAAGATGATGATGAGGTGAAAGGATGAAAAGAAGCGAATGATCAATAATTGTCATCGCTCATCGCTTAATGAAACACCAACACCCAGTTTCGATACTGTTTGTCAGTTAAAATAAGTGTGTTTTGAGCATGGTACAAGTGTTTAAGTTGTTTACTTGTCATGAATGTGCTAAAATTGAAATGAATGTGTGTTAAGTGGTACCGCACACATTATAAACTTGTCAATATCAATAATTTTATTTAATTGTTGATTGCCATTGAAGTGAATCAGGCACTTTGGATATGGCTTTTATATGCCCAGCAATTCAATTGAAGTGGAAACAAGTGTCGACAAGAGAAATGAAATCATTTTCTTTTTTTTTTTTTTCAATTAAATAATATTGTATATCGTACAATTTGATCGAATCATTTAATAATATAATGTGTAGTGTGAAGGGATGTATTAAAATATTTATTGAACTGCCTCTATGCATTGTATATATACGTAAACACAAGTGACTGTACAAAAAGATATTCATTAAATAGTGCAACAAGAATAAATTTTTATTTTATTTCAATTCATTTAATTTATTTTTGATTATTGATTGTTGGTTCTGTTGAATTGACACAAATTGACCGTCATTATTGTCGTCAAACTTGTTGAAACATTTATTTTTACTCGTCGCACATTCAACAGTAAAGAGCTGTTTTTTTTTTCGTTCGTCTACAACACGATTGTAAATTGAACTTGTTAACATTTCAATGATTTCATCGAAATGTGACCACTTTACCAAACTTGATTCGATTAACTTTTATGAAATAAGCACGCTGTCTCTAAATTAGCGCTTTACAATCGATATTTATTTGAATATACCACGATCGTTCATCAAAGCAAATCGATTGATTCGCATTGAAAACAATCAACGATTTAATGATGTAAATCAAAATGACAATCACTTTTTGATGGAAACTATGAAATAGTCGATAAATAAAGGTGATAACATTAATGGAATTGTATTCATACCTGTTTAACTGGTTGTTGCTGATGAGCACCCAGTTTTTTTGGACTCTGCGGACCCGCAGTTTCCTGCGAGCTATTGGAAGGATCACGCACTATAATCGCAATGGTTGTTATTGGAGAAGTGCCTTCTCTTAACGAGAGCGGCACTAATCTCACTTTTAAGTGTAAAAAGAAAATTCAATAAAAACACGCACACAATGTGGTGTTTACAAGAAAAAAAATAGTATTTATTGGAATGGATTGGATTTGATTTGCAAACAATGTTGCGCTCTACAATGATTTTCAAAAATATTTCACTAGTGTTAAATAAAATGGCGAATACAATACACGTTTTCGTCACTTTCACTGATCAAAATAGCTAAAAACTATGGAACCTGGCATTTAATCACTTCATTTCAACACTAGATGCACACACGCGGTAAATAATATACAAATCAATTTCTATAGAATCAAATTGGTTAGAAAGCGATTAATCGGCCAGATATTGTACATAACAATTAGTAATTAATCCATGTGCATTACTAATCGCATGGTTGCTTTGGCAAAGCAACAATAACAATGTCACCGATCAACACCATTTGAATAAATAACATCTATATTTCATCATTGAAAGTCAAAATTAAATCTTTAAAATTCACACGCGCGCGCCTTGATAAAAATGATTCGGTTATTTACTTGTTTATCAGATTCTTTTGGAACTTGTTGTGTTTTTTTCCTCAATAAATTGTTGCGCAAAGTCTTTCTGAAAAGAACTGATGAAGATAGTAATCTAACACTTTGGTTTAGAATTAATTGTTTTCGTTTTTCTTTCACGTCGAAACAGAGAATTCACATCCCAATTCACTTGAAAATTCCTTCTTGGAGTAGTTTCTAACAGTAGTATTTTCTTCGATGTTGTAAACAGTTAATTTATCGTCAATAATTAGTAGTCGAATCAGCCAATCATATAAAGTTATTAAGAGAATGCACACGTTATCAATTATGTTTTTCTCGTATTAATCACCACAATGATGTGCTGTATGGCCTTCTCCACATGAATGAATGTACGAGCTTTTTGTATCTGTGGAAGTTTGTAAATAGAGAAATCGAATTTTAACATCGAATTGAGAATTCAATAAATTCCCACAATTTGATATTACGCACATGCTCACGATCACGATCGTGATAATCAAAAATGTTACTCAAGGTGATTTTTACAAAAGCATCACCTCTGAATAATACTAAATTGAAATCTTGCCATTGATATTATTTTATATTGTGAGAGTATACATCAAGATCTCGAGCTGAAATTTAAATAGCTTGTTCTTTTAATTATTCTGATGCTAGTTGCAATGCAAAGAGAATTTTGACATTCATTTTTGTGAGATCATCATTTTGCCAAACATGTAATTTGTTTATTCTACCTTATATTTTAATAGATTTGAAAATTGTTTCTTTTAATATATTCAAAATGAACATAATCGTTAAGTTGAGAATAATAGCCAAACAATTTACAACTCTATTTATCGTTCTATTCGAATTGAAAATCGTAAGTAAATAACAATATTAATAATCAAAGTGAAATACAATCATTTCATTGTGTTTTCTTGTCTATAGTTCAACATTTATATTTAACTAGAATAATTCAAAGATAGCAAATATTTGTGCTTATTTACTTATTTATTTATTAGGAATTGTAATGAGAAATATTTGAATCGCGTGTTCCATACATATCGGTCATAAAATATTGAAATAATAAATATTCAAAACAGGAATCATATTCAATGTGAAATCAATTGTAAACATCTGAATCAATTATGAGATTTATTGAGTTCATCATTTTTTGATTTCCATTGAGACTTTTTTGAGATTAATTATTGGACTTTAATGGAGCTAAAGATTTCAATCGCATTACTTGTCCAGCATCTAATGTGATTACTTCCGAATATGATAGTCATTTGAATTTCGGAAGGTAGTGCCTTATTAGCACACGTTTTCAGTAAATAATCAATGCATTGACAAGTCATCAACGATAGCCTTTGATCTGAATGAAAAATTGAAAAAAACATTTGCATACTGTTTATTGTTTACTTTGAGCGCATCGAGGTAGACATTCAGAAAGAAAAAACGCCAATTAAACACCAAAAACGGGAATTGAGTTTTTATTAAAAACAAAAACATCAAATAACCACAGTATTTCAAAAATCAAAACTTCAGATTTTCAACAAAAAAAAAAAAAACATTTAATTGTTTATTCAAATCGATGGCAAAAAAAAAACACTTTTGATGCCAGTAATTCAATTATTACCATAAAATGCTTTTTAAATATATGATTAAAGTAAAATACCATCTATTAAACCGAAAATCGATTCGCATCGTAAAATCCGTTTTAAGTCACGAACTGTACGCGATCGCCATAAAAGATTTAATGCGATTCTATTGAGGCAATGTTGATGATGATGCTTATTTATGACTTTTTTTTCTCTTGCTCTCTGTCAGATTGTTAATAATAGCCTTAATCGGAGGTTGAATTGTGTGTGTGTGTTTTTTTGCCTCTTTTACTGTTGATAGCATTATTTTTATAATTATCGTTATTAGTCGTCAAAGAAAACACTCAATTAAAAGTCAAGCCATCAACGATACGAGCAATAAAATTGAGAAACAAATCGGATGAATTCTCTCTATGGCCGAGAATAAATCCAAATAATGACACAGTTGTAAAGTAAAAAATCACACGTAAACTAAACCAGCCGCGAAAATTGCTTGAAAAAAGAGATTGAAAAACAACAATAATCATAAATTTAATCACGACTATAGAATAAATACAGAAAAAGAAGAACGTCGAAAGAGAAGAATTTTTAATAGCTTGCAGCAGCAGAATTGTGTTGAAAACGTAAAAAGGCAGAACAAAAATGATGTTCTGAAGCGATTAAAAAGTTCTTTTTTTTGTGTTCAGTAAGTTTCAATATTCAGAAAATGAAATATAAAGACAAAAAGCACGTCAGCACGACGCAAATAGCTTCGGGAATTCAATGAACGTGTGTTGCATTATACAATCTAAGTTTGAGCTCATGAATAATAGTGAAAAATACACAAGCGCTTGTTAGCAATTTTTATTTCATTTCAATAAATTCACACTCAAAGTTATTTCATTTAATTTTGTTTTGTTAAATTTGTTCAAAACATTAGATAGAATTGTGTGTTTGTAATTGATTAAATATTTGAAGTACATTCGCAATTTTTACGAAATTGAAATTGCTTTGTGGTATTCAGAGCACATGTATTTCTTCTTACGGAATGAATGATTCATATTTATTGGGGCTACATGTGTTGGAACCCATGAACTGCTACTTCTGCTCATTTCTCATCTAGATATGAAATAAAGGAAACCTATTTTTCAAATCAAGGAGTAAAAACGTTGAAAAAAACGATTAAAACGAAGAGCGAAAATGTAATAAATATTGAACCTGATGTACTTTATAAGTCTTAATGTAATTGCTAATGCTGTCTGCTGTTGAATCCTAAACTACCGATCATCATCATCATCATCATCATCATCTCAGCAAAGAGAAGATAATAATAATAATAACAGCAACAAATTAATGAGTACGTTAGCTGCACGAAGCAATGCATGGCATAAACCTAATGCACGATACGTTTGAACTGCGGAAATATTGTGAAGAAGTATATCACTCATAAAAACACCAACCGATTACCGTTGCTGTCTTTATCGCATAAACAAGAGAATAAAGAATAAATAAACACTGGCATTAAAATAACGATGGCGCATACATAAGAAACAACAAGAAATGAACCAAAGAAAAAGTGGACGTTTAAAACCAGCATACTAAAATGATCAGTTTGTCTGTTTATTATGAATTTCTGTAGAAAACTCATGGTTCAATGCATCTTTGTGCATCTTAAAAAAAAAGGTCAGGCCAAAAATACGAATCGGAGGGCGAAATAAAGTTAAGAAAACATATGGAATAAAACGTATTGCATCAGTTTCAAGTCTGTATTGGAGTTGAACTGTGTGCTGTGGGCATACGAATCGAATATGAGTTCAAAATTGAATGTGTAATACAGTCAACATGAACGACATGGCAATAAAACAAAAATAACATTTCTTCGGCTCTTTCAAATTTCGTGCTTCACACAAATAAACACGAAATTATACAAGTGACTGTGTGTATCCACACCCGTGACACCACATTGAAAAAAAAAAAAAAAAAAAAAAACCAGACCACGAAACAACAACTGAAATTATTAATCATCACGCTAGCATTTTGTTCCGTTTTATTCGCAGTTGTCTTAAAATATGTATCGTTATTGTTTACAGTGTCGATTTTATTAACTTCTTCTCTTGTTCGAACAATTCTTTGGCAACGAAACACATTTCATCGTTAATTTTATGAAAAATTCACAACAAAACGTTGAATGAGTTGAAGTAACAGCGGCAATTCTAGCTGACATACGGAATGCTTGAACAAATGTGAGCAAAAGAAAGACAAGATAGACCGTGTACAAGCTACCGATCGTGTATGTACAAATCAACAAGAAACGAGGAAAAAACACAAAACAAGAAGAGGGAAAAAACGACATAACCATGAAGTTTACATGATTGCCGGCAGCTGTTAATTAGTGCTTTCATTATAAATTATAATCCCGCCAGGCAATTTGGCAAATAGTTGAAAAAGACATGACTGAAACATTTCACATTAACCTGGTAGCTACCACACGAATTAGTGGAACATCACTACAAATGGAAAAATTATATCCATTTAGCAGAAATACATGAGACTACGCGATGGATAGTCATTGGAGTACATGAGTGTCGATTAACAAATACATGACTGCATCTAATTATTGTCATTTTGTGTGAAATTATGTCTCATCTCTACACTTACGCTAAACAGAAAGTGGTTTGAATTGTGATGAATATGGTGGAAGATCAAAATAAATGAACTTATCAACGACAGCAAACAACCATCAAAGTACTAAATGTGACGCTTTTCAGTGAATCAATTTCATTTTGTCACCATTATTCACATTCAACTAGCTTTATTTGTCGTTCGAGACATTTGGTTGGTATTTGCCCGAAGAAGTTTTCCTCAATTTTATGACCATTTTCGACGTGGGCTGTTATTAATGGCAAAATTTTTTCTATGATCTATTTTGGTTTTTTACGATTATGGGCTTTTAGAATGATCGTAAAAGTTTTTTTTGTTTTTTCATTTTATTATTAAGCTCAAAATTTAATGGAACGAACTTGTTTATTCGAAAATTGTTTGTACTTCTTAATCGCTTCATGTAAACTGTGGACGATCGGCGTATATTAGGTGAATGCACGGCATGCTATCGAATAGATGAAATACGCCTCTGCAAATATGATCAGCAAACAAACATATATTGGATCACGACCGATGTTTTCCTTTGAAGAGTGTTTTTTTCTTTTTTTCGCTTTTTGTTTTTTTTTGTTTTTTTTTTTCAAATGCTTTTTTTCATACAATTTTCGTAATGAACGAAACGTTTTGCTGCAAAAAGAAATGAATATAAAATGGATTTTTATGCCAGGCAAGCGAAGCAATACTCAATGTTTAACATTGGCGCAACCATTAAGATTATTATGAACAGCTTCAACATTTGTTTTTGCTTCGGGTCTGTAACTACATCTGCATTTAAATTGCCGCAATTTCATATTGAATGTGTTTTATTTTTCATTTTTATTATCCGTGTTATTGCTTTTATTTCTTTTGTGGTGAAATCAACAAAGAAAACCACGTCGATGCATACAGTGTGTATTTGGATGAATTTACATAGCGCGAAAGGCAAATTTCGTTCCATTTCCTTTGTCAATATGAACATTAAGTCGATTCCGAATGCATTTTTCAGTCTTGAAGGAATGATGCATTCAAGCATAGCAAAAGATATTAAATAGGCGATTACATGATGACCATAGAATCAACAACAATGAGAAATGGGCGACAAAGAGCAACAAGATTAAAGTGAACGTCCTTCAACCGTACGCTAGAGCACGTTTATATATGTGTGTGTATGTGCTACGGCATCGACGTTGGTGTCGTTAAATAAACGACATTTCATTTTATTTCATTTTATTTTATTTCATTTCATTTCATTTCATTTTACTGCTACAGAACATAACTTATCAAATGAATAGAGTTTGGCTTGTTCTGTTCCAAAGTGCGCGTAAAATTTTTAAGAATTCTTTACATTGCTTATAAGAATGTGTGTTGCTGTATTGCCACAAGATCGTATAATAGCAACTACGGATGCCGATTTGTGTATACTTTAATGATTGTTCACTGTTTTGAATTTAATTTTAGTCAGTGTGTTGATATTTACATTTACTGCCTAGTTGCTTGTTTATATATCTGATGCTTTCCGTGCAACGAATGGATTGTAATAAAATGGGCGATAGAATGTTAACCATAAAACCGGCCATTGAAATGCAAAATGCGAAAATTATTCATTAAATAGCCAATTCTTCTATACAAGTTTTTATTGATTGTGACTGGATCGGTTTTTTGTCTCATTTGTGCGAACCATTGACATTTATGTGGTGATAATTTTGGTGACACTGCACTGCATGATACGAATACCATTTTGAAAAGATTTTTGTTTGTCAATATTCCAAAATAACAGCGAAATATTCGACGAAAATTCATTGCAATTTACATTTTAGATACACACAACTGTCCGTGTTTACGCATTAGTGATTCTTATTTGTGAATCGGACACAGAATTCTTTTCACCATTACAAAAAATCTTTTTCATGAAAACGAATTATTAATTCATAAACACTGACCGTTATTTCTATGTGTGTAGTAATCATTGTTTTTAATTATGCTGATGGTCAAAACCATGTAATAATTCTTCGAAGAAATTTGTGCAAATTGTTTTTTTAAATCGCATTGCATTAGAATAATAAACTTAAACAGAATAGTTGGAAATGTAATAAAATGTCTTCTAAAACGTGCATTGTTGAAAAATACATCCATAACTGCCACAGTTTTGTATAAGTTTTTATGGATTGGCCATTGCAAGTTCTCTAATAAATTTTTTATTTGCTTTTTGCTTGTACATTGATCACATTCTAACTCTCAAATATTGGCGTATTTACGTGTTTTGTAATGCAATTCGTTTAAATGTACAAAAGTTGTAATAACCTATTTAGCGAAGGTACCAATTTTACGATAGCTTGCATCATCAAATAAGCGGTAAAATATAAACCATTTTCGAATCAATTCAAATGCCATATCCTTTTTTTCGGGTCCTCTATACGTATTAACTCAATATTTGTTTGCTATTTTTATGAATCCATTTTATGGCGCACCTTTATTTATCAAGATAATTATTCCATAAATTCGATATGATTAATAAGGAATGATTTTTATCTTTATTTCACATGCAATATATATCAACTCACAACAACTCAGGAAGTTCAACATTAACAAAATGGCCAAAAACAAAATCATCATGTCAAATGTTATAAAATGGAAAAATAAACAGTAATTGTGCCATAGTTTCGCGCAGCAGCCAGTACATTTTATGATCTGTTATAAATTTGATGTCACTTTTTATACAACGATAAATTGATGATAAGCCACACTGAGTGCATTATACTAAAAACCGTTGACAATTGTCGTTATTTTTAGTTGATTAATGACTGAGACAAATCCAAGTGAATTATTTGATCGTATTTAATGATAAAAATTGTCCAAAAATGAATGTTTGAATCGAATGGCACGTGCACGTCCAATTTCATTCAACTGAATGAATGTGATTCAAATCTAATTTGTATTGCCTAATCGAGTTTTAAACGATAAAACAGTTATTAGGGATAAATTATGCATAAATTGTTTATGGAATGAAAATGTCAATCATTTCGAGAAATGTCCATATTGAATTTCAATAAAATAAAAATGAATAAGATTGATCAGCGAATATTTACTTAATTTTGATAAAAATGAAACGATAAACGATAATGGGATTAAAATTAGGCTCGTTATCATAGTGAAGTGAAAACCTAATTCACTAAATCGAGCGACGATCATTCCACAAGAATAATTAACGATTTCATAATTTAAACTAGATGCAGCTGGTTTAATTCACATCATGGCATAGTTTAAGTTGCCCATTTTCATGTATAAAAGCAATCATTACGGCATTTATAAATAAATGATCTAATATTTTGTCCACGTAATTCTCTAAATCAATTCGACGTGTACATATATTCTTTTGATTTTCAAAAAAAAAAAATTGTTTATGCATAAATGATGTTTGTGTGATTTGAAAATTGAGCGTCACTTTGTCTTTTATAAAATCAATGTACATTCTTGAACGATTGTTGTTTTTCATCTAAAAATAGGAACAAAATTGAGTTGAATAAAACACAACACTAAACCAACAAATAAAGCCAATACATCGGAAAATGATTGATAATATATGTTCACTTTTTCCAACACACCACTTTTCTCTTCCTCATTTTATTATTCATAAACTTTGGCCTTTGAACGATTGGAACACGTCATCTGGTGTCAAATGACTGTTCAATTACAAGCCTTGAAACAGTATGACCAAGTATGCAAGTTAGAAACTGTGGATTGGCCTATGTCATTTTTATGAGGCCAAACTCAAACCACAAAAAAAGCGTTTCGCTCATTAAATTTATGCCGAACACATAATAATCAACACAATTTTTGATCGAACAACAGAAATTATTGATTCAAATTTTTTCTCGTAGCAACAAAACATTATCTCTCACAAAAATGATTCAATTTCTTTATTTGTGTGAATATCCATGATGTGTTCGCCGCATCTGTGCGTATATCTTGAGGGAATAAGATAAAGATAAGATTTCAGTGAAAACACTAACTGTTTGATTGTTATGAAAGCCTTATTGATGAGTTTTTATCTTATTCTCCTTCCTTCCTCTCAATGGAAGATTGAATGGCTCTATATGATGTGTAATCCAATAATTACGATTAAAACGATAACAAATAAAAATTAATCCAATGATCAGCTATAAGTTGAATGCACAGAACAAAACTAGATTCTTTTTCACTCGGTATTTTCTCTGTTACTTGTTTGAAATTCACATCAATTGATCACACTGTAACTGCACAACTTCGTATATTTGCTTTTTATTTTAGGTTCTGTTTGTTCCTTTTTCGTTAATAAAAACTAGCTATTTGTATGAGTTATTTTAGTTTTGTCATAAAACCATAAGATGTTTCACTATATTTCGGATAAACACAATACAATTTTGATTGGAATATTGCTTTCATACACAATGATTACACACTCAACATTCAATTGAATTTCTCTTTGTATTTGCTGCGCTTTTTTTTACTACTTTTTCATTTACGTTCTCATATCCAGTTATAAACTCAGCTTTAGTAAAGCAATTCACTTTGTTTCTGCTTTTAATGGTTGAAAATTTGCTAAAACGGAACAGAAGAAACACTCGATGCTCTTGTTATATCGTAATTTCTGTAATTCAATCACTTGCACACACCGAATAAAGGTAATAATGGATTTGATCTAACAATTGAATTGCATTCGAATGAAAACCAATATTTTTTCTCTCTGTATTTTGTAATTCAAAGCAACAATTTTGTTTTCTTTTGATGTAGTAAACCAATTTCTCTTTTAAGTTGAACAAACAATGCAAAAGAAAAAAAAACGATAAAATAACTACGTGTAATTCTCTCTTTGAATCAAAAATCAAAGTCTAACTGCCTTGACTACACTCACTTCACGAAAAATTCAACATAAAAAATTCAATAACAATTTTCGATTCGAGAACAAAAAAAAAAACAACAACTTTTGGAACACTCGGTTATGTTACGCTTGAACTAAATTTATTGTAGATATTTTTCTGAAAATGTATCGTATGACACGAAAATTAAACGAACAAAGTACACACATCAGTTCTCTTGAACCGTTTCACTCAGTATGTGAGCACCGTCAAACTGTACATTCAGTCGAACCCATGAACGTACGATGTGCGATGCGATTCGTTTCGTGCTCGATGTTTCTCTCCCTCACTCTAATGCTTCGACTGTAGCCATTTCCACAGACACGAACACGAATTGCCGGTTGATTGCGATTCATATATACATTGAGCACCGCATTCGTGTTTCACATAAAACGTATATTTATCCTTTTCTGTATGCGTATGTTGTTTGTCAGTCGTTTTTGGAACTTCTTTTATATTTTTTTTCTATGAAATTCTCATTCACGTCGCGCGCTAAATTGCGCGCCAGTCTCTACATTTTAACGGAATCGATGCCGTGTGTGTTTGTGATTCTTTTGCTGTTGCTATTGTATTGTGCATCCATGGGTCTTTTTATTAAGAAATTGAAATATAATAGAGTTCCTGTGTCGCTATTCTATGTGCGTCTACAATGTTAATGTTCATATAACAACCAAGTAATGAATGTAGATAATAAGAGTTAAACAACCAAAACCGAAACAAACTGTGATATCCGTTTATTGAAAGATATAAATATGAAGCGAGAAATCAAAAAAGCAAAAATAAAAACTAAAAATAGTCAGATTAACGCTTTTTGTTTTAAAAATGATGGCTGCTTGCAATGTAAATAACGATTCGATTCGTATTTATAAGTGAGACGCACCAGCATGAAACATTTAGTCAACGATGTCAAACGGACAGCCAGTAAAAAATTGAATCAAATCCTTTAAGCTCGCGCACATAAACATATACAAATATAATAATATTACGAGGAGAGAGTGTGAATATTTTGGTGTGGATACCCGTAAATAATTAACCGGATGAATGAGTTCATTACATACAATTGAGCTCCACTAAAAACATGCTCCAGTCAGTTCCAATGTGATTTATTTAAGTTAGTTGAGTTCATCGGCACTGCGTTCACTAAATAACGACCATATTGCACGGATTTATGTATTAACCTGAAGCGGCATTATGAACAAAGAGAGCACTTAACATTATCAAAACTAAAAGTATGTTGTTCCTTCCATTTGGCCTGGCTGTCGTTGTCGATTTGATTCGATCCGATTCGCTATTTTTGTGCACTTATGTTGTAAGTGTACTTGTAATTTGAACACATACACACTTTGACTGTATGCGTGTCGGAACAAAATTTGGAATATGCGCACAGAAAGGCAAGCGGCCATGCAATTTTCTTCGCCATGATTTTTATTTCTCCGTTTATTTACTTTATTCGTGCCTGAATGCAGCAGCATCAGTACTCGACATGCAATGCGCTCTTTCTATCTGTTCAGTTTATCGAACCAGTCGAGTTGATGTCAACAAAAAGCGCCAATATAAGGAACAAAGCACACAAGTAGACAATATACACGGTTTTTTTCTTCTAACGAATGCTTTCTTTTTTGTCAAGCAAAGAAATTCATAGTTCCTTGTATAAAATTGGTTAATAAATATTTTACAATGTCAAAAACCATAAATAATAATCATTTTTCTAAGCAACATAAATGAAGCATTAAACGAGTATTTTAAAAGTAATACATTCACCGAAAAGAAACGTTTCATGGATATGAAGGAACATAATTGCGCAATGGGAATAAATCATAACTGTTCTTCCTATTTTATTTCCAACTGAAGACTATAAAAATGCGTATACAATACACAACATGACACGCACCTCAAAGCATTCACACGTCCTATGCATATAATAGTCTCTCTTTAAATCTGGTTATGCTCTTAAAAGAAAATGACTGCTAATACCGTCTAAGTAAGTTACAAATAAAGACGGATCGAAAGGCAATCAGAATAGAGAAGGTAAAAAATCTTACAGAGTGAAAACATATATTTCAAGAGGGTTTCATTTCACTCGTTTTCGCTCCTGATTTGATCGTATGAACGCATTTGCATGAATATCTGAAGAAAAAAAAACGATTTAAACACAAACAAAAATATCGCCCATTAAACTCACTGCCATAAATATTTCAAACAGTTTTACATTTCATTACGCTCGTTGAATGGGAAATACCTTTAGAGCAGCAGGCAAAAACCTATAATATGAGCGAAATTAAGCTTCACACAATGGCCCATTCATTTGGTTCTTCTCTAGCATTTCTCTTTTCTTTTCTATTACATAAACTAAATTACAAATTTACCTTACAATTTGTTTCGAAAACGTGTCGACTTGAAAGGATGTAGAAATATTGCGAACGCAATAATCTGTTGACACGAGTAATTGTGCCTTTCCACAATTTTTTTTTTTACTTCCTAAATTATATCATCGGTACCTGGATTTTTTCAACTGTACCCTGCAGCAAAAAATTGTTTGAATTGAATTTAGGGCTCTCATTTTTCACGACATTGATTGTGTCCTTTGTGTAAACGATAACTAGTAATTTAGTCCAAGTGGTCGAACAAGTCATTGACGCAATAGGAATTGGAAAAAAAGATGATAATTTATACGGTGATTTTGAAGACAAGATGTGATTGTGTGTGTAATGCAAAACAATAGCATGGAATAGATTTAGGGATTGAAGGGTTTGACAATGTAAACGGTTTGTGTTTTTGTTTATATATTGAAATCGTTTGGAAAAGACAAAAAAAAAAAATAAAATAAATAAATTAGAATGAATTGTGTGCAATTGATCTTAAAATGCTGAATACGGCAAGCATGAATGAGGTTAAGTGGCTACTGTTTCCGATTGTTATCTACAACGAAAATTTCCAAACAGACAATGATGGACAGGAAACGATTACTGTGGTTAATTCACTACTTGTTCTTCTTCTTTTTTGCCGTGATTCCATCTTAAAAATATTATAGCAAAATATGTCAAAGCATTGTTTCTATGCCGTGTATCTTGTGAATTTATTTAATCTAATGAATATAATGTGCTAAATATAACAAAACTTTTCCAAAACGAACTAGATTTTATCATATTGAAAAAATAAAAACATCATAAAATAAATCAAAGAGAATGAATAAGAAGAAGAAAAAAAAAGTCATAAACATAAAAATACTTCTAAATAACTATAATTTGGAAAAGAGACTTTTTACGATTCATCATCTAATGAATAAAAATGGCAGCGATATTTAAAGGAGTGAATATAGTTTGAATGGTAATTTTGCTTTGAGTCGCAATAGCTATTTTATTGAAACAGTAATATCATATAAATGTTTTTTAAAACATGACATATCAATCATAATAAAAAAAAAAGAAAAAAGAACGAACTTATGACAGAAAATTTGAAGAGCAAACGAAATTATTCTGTGAAAATAAACAAATTGAAATTGGAACGAAAGGTGTTGATATTGTACTAATGTTGTACAGTCAAAATTCTTTTTTTTTCATTGAATTGATATCTCTAGCTTTCTAAATATTTTGACGTGGTCTAACAGATAATTTTAATGGCATTTCTATCTAGTGAAAATTGAATAAGTTACATAGCATTTAAGTAAATAATAAAATAGCAATCTCATGGTGACAAATGAACATACACATGGCTGAAAAAACAATTGAAATGTCTATTTTTGTTTTCATCGTACCGCCTATTAAATTTATTGTGAGTCAGATTACGATTGAAACAGCAGCAACCAAATGTAAGCGCAATTAAGGAAATTGAGCTATGTTCTTCGAATAATAAAACGATCACATCAGCTTTTTTATATAGCACTCTAGTGAGTCAAACATGTCGATACGTGTCTAGTGAACGTGCGTTAAAGTGTTTCTTCTGCTCAAATTCATTGATCACATTTAACAAAAAATAAAAAAGATAAAAAAAATCTTAACGACACAAATCGACGCATTTCATTATTCATACCATATCGTTTCAACAGAAAAATGATTATTATTAGTTTCGTTAATATTCTCTTGAAACTTGATGAAAAGCAATTCGCTCACCAAATGTAAATTTCAAAATACAACTACTTTCCTTTCCATCATCAATAACAATAAAAAAAAAAAAAACATTTCATATAAAGAATAGAGAAAGACCAAAATATGATTTGCCTCTGCATATATTATGAATGTGTAAAGAAACTTTATTAATGACGGCTTGTGGCACACAAGCCACATTGCCACTAAAATGTGTGGTAGAGGTTTTTATTTCTTTGCATGAAAAGCGAAAAAAGAGTGCAGCAGTAAATCAATGAAATTCATTAAACATAATTTGAATGCATATTTAAATATTGGTATTTTATGTTCGTTTCACTTTTTAAATGCATTGGCTGTCACCACCATACCACGTTTGATCATTAGTAAAATATATTATTATTACTACTATTTCCTTCCTGTACCGGGTCAAGTGAATGCGATTTCTTCTCAGGAAATATTGTATTCAACAATGAAATGAAGAAAAAACCATTAAATGAGCCAGTGAACGAGCCTTTTTCCGCAAAATGGGATATGGCAAATCAATTTTTAATTATCGTCTCCACTTCATTTTCTTTTTTTTTTTTTTTTTGAACAACCGCACAATATTTTATGTCGTATATCGTTTGTTCATTGCTCGGAGCGAAATTCTTCAAATAAAAGCGGTATTCAACTTCTGAGGATAAATTGTTCATTACTAAATGACGTTGAAATCTAAATTTTTAAATGCAAAATCTACCGATTCATCAAACAGCATTGATATCTTTGATCATTGCTTGCAATGACACATTCCGTTTGAAGTATATTTTAAGTGTAGCTAAATGTGTTTCTTCCTTTTGTAATATGGTGAATAATTGAATTGACAGATCTGGTGTGTGAAATATTTAGTAAAATTGAATGCATACCTCGACACATTTTATTGCTGTTTCTCACTTCAAATGACAATGAAACCAAAAAAAAAACAAAACGAAAAATCAAAGTTGGAGCGGGAACATACCTGCAAAGACAAAATGAAAAATTCATATTTAAAATGTTGTCAAAAGTTGAATTAATAGATAATAACACTATAAAAAGCTATATCATTCCACTTCAAAGTACATAAATAATAGAGTGACAAATGTGATTTGACTAGTTGGATTGCATTAAAGTCGTCCATCAACAGAAACTATATACAGTGAACACATTCTTTTCATTCTCTTTTTCCATCTTTTTCTATGAACTAAGTCGCCGTATTTTCTGCAATATGCACAATGTTTCCATTTCCAAGTGAAAAGAACAAAGCTGACAGTGTACAATAAATTTATTTACGTCATAAACTTTATGAACAAGCAATAAAGATTTTCCATAAAAACAATTTTCGCATCAAGTAAGCAAAATAAACAGATGATAAAAGTTAAAAAAAATTGCAGGAAGAGAATATTTGGCAAGAATGGGGAAAATATTTTTGGCATCGCTGCAAAACAAACTAGCTGAATTTTTTTAGTCGAACAACGTCTGCACAAAACTGATGCTGTAAACAGATGAAAAGAAAAATGGCGCAAGAGTGCGCACAGTTTCTGAGTTGTTGCATCATTTTATACACGTCAAACATTTCACAGTAAAGAGAATGAAAAAAGAATGTTTTCACATACTTTGTATAAACTCATTAAGTCGATTTTCAGAAAATATGCAAACAATACATTTACTTCTGGTATCATTCGTTCCAGTTAATATTGTTAGTGGGTTTTCTTTTTCGCCGCAAAAATGTCTAGAATGTAAAAAATTGTCCCAAACTTTTTCAATTAGATTTATACTTGAAATTAAAATGAAGTGGGATTTTTTTTTTCGCTTTAAAAATAAAAATGAGATTGGCCAGTTAAATTAAATCAGAACACAATTGAGTTCATGTAAAATTCAAATCCATCACAAGAAACATTCTAACTAATTAGTTTGGAACCTTCAAAGTGCACCCGAAGCTTTATATGTTTTGATCATAATGATTGAATGTTTCATGGTTTCATGTTCGTTGATCATATCTTTGCCATCGCTCGTTGGATTTATTTTTATTACATTCATAAAAAAAACCAATTGTCAAAATAAAAATAAAATAAAATACGCACAAATTCGGATATAAAATTTGATATAAAAAAAAAAAAAACAAACAAAACGGAACAGTGTCAACCACCACAGCATAAAACACTTCACCGAAAAGCTGAAAAGATGGCAATAAAATGGCAAAAAACCCCAAATAAATCCCATACACGAAACAAGAATAAATTCTGGAAATTATGAAATAACCATAGGATGACTTTGACTGCGCATTTTGTAATCACTGTCCCAATTTCTTTTTTTTTTTTTATTTCATTTTACGTTTTCATGGATAAATTTTATGGCCGTCGTTAAATTTATATTTAAATATGGCAACATAAAATGGATTTCGTGGCTATGCTTTTAATTTCATTATCTTTTCAGTAAAATCTTTTAAATCACACAATGACTTATAATCGAAAAGGAGAACACCAACACATGCATACTATAGCATTCTGGAAAAATTTGATCCCGTTTAGTTCCATGAATAAGATTACTCTGTAGGAACTTTAAGAAATTATGAATTAAGTATAAAATTATTTTTGAATATAGCAAATTTAATAAGTAAAAAAAAATTATAAAAATGTTCATAGCTTATCGATTAACATTCTTCTATACATTCATACTAAATGAATGAATTTCGCTGTAAAAATCTTTATGTTAGTTTTATTTCTGCCAAGTGACGTTTTTTAGCGATAAAATCGAAACTCAAATAATAAAAAAGAAACAAATATAAGGAAGCAATAAAATTTATGCATCTTTTCTTAGTTTGTGAAAATAGTAAAACTGACTTCATTCTAAATATTAGCATTGCAACATAAAAACATAATAAACATCTCTATTATGCGGTAAAGTTGGATTAGAAAGGAATACTTTATTACAATTGGAAATGCTTTAACAAATAGATAGTAGTTTGACTTGTTGGTTTAGATAATCTAAGAAGAAACCCAACGAAATACAATCAACGAGATTGTTTCACATAAAAATCATGCAATAAAATAGACATAGATATTCGCAATCTATAATCAAACCGTGAAAACAGTGGGATAAAATCAGTCAAATGATTCGATGATAAACTTGAGTTTCATCTTAATTGACTCTATTCAGCTACCCTTCAATTGAGTTTAATAAGATTACCGATTTTTACCGTTGATATTCTTTTATTTTTGTTCATTATTTTCGGAATGTATTCTTCATAAATATTATATGTTCAAATGTAAAAAGAATCTTGCATCGTATAAAAATAAAGATAATAGTAATAGCACTTAGTACAATCACGTAATGTGCTAACATTTAATATCAAAAATATTGCTTTTATTATCAATTCGCTATAGACTCTATGAGATTGTAATGTAATTAAACTTTATTTAAGGTGTATCTATATAAGTTTCACAGAAATCCACTTAAGTGCGAAAAGCATTTAAACAGGAGCTCAATGTGATAATTGATTAAACATAGACGGATCCATTGAGGTCATTTGTTAGCGATTAATCGAAAGCGTTGCAAAGGCAATATTCACATCTATTTTGGGACTTGTGTAAAAAATACTTTAAGTAGATGGATAGAAATGAAAATGTTTTGAGATTATATTGACACACAAGTCAGATGATCTAATTTTTTAACAATTATCATCGCCATCAAATACTGCTCTGAATTAAATTCGGAAAAATTCACACAAAAATAGTCTGTACTATTTTATGGAGAAAAATGAGAAAAGCAGTTGTTGACAACATAAAATATCGATATTTGTATACATTTTCATTATACATTTATATTCTCCCAAGTATTTGAAAATATTTAGAAGAATTATGAAAGGTTCAGTGATACGAACTATAACTTGTAATCAAAATATACAAGAACGAAAAAGCGCTATTGATATATCGAGTACTCGTTCTTCATCTCATTATTCAGGATGAGTAGTAAAAAAAACACAGGAAACAAAAACCTCAAAATTAATAATGCTTAAAATGTTTGCTGTGTAAACTGTAAACTGTACACAATACGAACGAAATGCATTTAATATTTTCATGAGAATGAAATGCAAACGACGAAAAAGGAATTAAGTATTGTGACAACACAAATAAAATGAAATTGGTAAATATTTGAAGAGTTTTGAGGTTTTTGGGAAAGTCGTTTTCTGCGTGTGGTTAAAAAATAAATAAATTTATTTGCATATCTGTTCAGGGTTTTGTTCAATGGAAATATGGAACCACTTGGACACATATAATTCCTTAAATTGTAAAATAATTTCAATTTATTTATTTCAAACAAAAAAGAGCACTTCTGAGGAGTTATGATCACATCAAAAAAAAGCAATAAAAAAAATATGGCTATCAATATACAAACAATATCTGAAATGTTTACGTATTGAAAATAAAATGATAACACGTTTGATTTTTTTCTTGATTTTGGTGTTTGGTTGCTACTGAAATGTTTTCATCAACAACTATTTTATCCACGGCGTAAAATATATTAAAACACCATAAATTGGTTACCTACCCTGAAGTTCATCCGATTTTTTAATTTATTTCAAAATCGAACTATGTTCGTGTTCAATCGATATAGATGCAATCAGTATCGTTTCGAAACTTTGAAAGTATGTTGGGTTGTATTCGCAAAAATAAAAAATTTGGAATCCAAAACACAAAATAAAACTTTTAGTGAAATTGTTTGATTGTTCGTGTAAAATCCGGTTATAAAAACTGTTAAACAAGTTCTTTTTGCCTCTCATCAGCTCAAATTGAGTTGCGTAAAATGTAATTTGCACAGCATGTCACGCGATTGGTTGACAAAATTGAATTTGTTATTCAAATGAAATTCCATAGAATCTCAATTTTGCTAGCTGAATTTGAAAGTTATGACATTTTCAGAAGTGTTTGTTTTTTGTTTGTGTGGTACTGCCATATTTTTCGCTGCACATTTCAATAAAAGCACAAAAATATGTTTGTTTAATTATTAACAGTGAGGTTGATGGTAGTATTTATTACATTTTGATAAGCTGTTTTGTGGAAAATGTCGTATTCACAATCTGGAACGAAATGGGTACTGCAAAACGATGAACATGAAATTGCTGTAATTACAATTTGGATAGATGTCTTTTTTGAAGGAGTTTCGCTTGAATCGAATCGTTTAAGTGTAGTACCACTGGTTAAATTTAAAGGAACTCTTGGAAATTAATTGCCAATTATATGAAATGGCAAAAGCGAAATTTGACTAATGTTTTATCGCTATATTTTCCCTAACCCTTTGTCACATGCTGGTCACTTTAGAAACCAGATATTCAAAAGAATAAAACAAATAGGTTGCCAAATGCTTTTGATTGGGAATGAATTAAAAAACTTCAGAAATCCTCATAGCTTTCATTCGGTATCATACACATTGCTATCTGTTACTTGTGTCAGTGGCTGCGGACCAAATTTTCCAATTTTCAACTTGTCTCAAAAGTGACTGGCGCGTGAAAAAAATCAAATTTTATCAATTTTTTTCAGTTTTGAATAATATAAAATATGGAGCAAGAAGATGAAATTTGATATTTTTTTGATGATTAAGACTGGATTTTGATTTGGATCATTTTTACAATTATATTGCGTAAAGCGTGAAGTTCATTTGTATTAGAATACAGTGCGTGAATTTTTCCTTCAAGAATAATGAGTAAAAAACTTGTAAACTAAAAACATTTTCACAATTCAGTTTAAAAACATTGAAACTCTTAGTTTTTGCACTAAAAATAGATATTTCAATCACAATTTACGGAACTTATATTTTGTTCGAAAATTTGCGCTGGTCACTTTTGTGACCAGATACCGTTTTTGAGTTTTCAGTGGATTTTGTTTCGCGTGACAAAGGATTAATATGTTCTATAAATACAATAGACGTATTGAATTGTGTCCATGATTGACAGACGAATATTGCTTTTCTCTACATAGACGTTTTTAATGAAATGAAACAAAGGAAGCTTGTGTCGTTTTCCACTTCGGGGTTTTCCGTCGAGTTGTTATTTTGAATGGAACTGAGAAAGATTTTCATTGCTAAATCTCAGTATTTGAGTAATTGCATTTGAAAACACATCATGAAATATAAAAATATTTGCTGCAAAATCTGAAAACGTAGAGTTTGTTTTCTCTCAAAATACACATAGACTGGTTAAACATGTCAACTTGATTGAATTCTCAAACTATATCGAAATTCAAATTGCCTTCGGTGTTTGAGCATTGAAAAGATATGCTCATGCATTTGCTTTGTTACCATTGCCAGATTTGCAATTGATTTTTTTCCCATTCAAAATTTTCTCTAATGTCTATAAACGAAAAATGTATAACTGCTACGTTACTTTGGTCAATATTGTACAAATTGTGTTTGATCGATGGTAATGCTGCTTATATGCTTCGATGGTAATTCCACTTTCAAATGCCCATTAAAACATCACAACTACAATTTTTGTACAACATACGATGCGAGCATATATTCTTTATTTGAAATAAATTACTTGTCAATGAAATTTCATCAGCATCATTTTGAAAATGCCACATAAGCTGGCTGAATGACAGTGTTAAAGACAAGGATGCTTTGCATAAATAATTATTGTTTGTAATGTAAAAATTTTGGTAAAAAAATGATAAAAATGACTGGATGGAACTGAAAATTAAATTTTATGCAATTAAAGAAGTTCTCGTTTAGTTAAATTTTGATTAGTTGGCGAAAAAAGTGAAAAAAGCGAAGAAAACAGTAAAAAATCGCCAAAAATCACCAAAAAATGTAATTTTTTATAGCCAAATATATTAAAAAATTGCTAAAAATTACTGTTGTGAATCGTTTGATATGTAATAAAAACAAATCAGAAAGAATTTGTTGATAAATTTTTGCATACAGTTCAAAATTCTATGAACGAAAACCTCTTGAGCTAAAAATATTTGATTCGAAAATTTTGTATGAAGTGTTGTCGACAGATCAAAAAACCAATATCACCAATGGATTCAGCGTACTCGAATTAGGTAGGATACATAAACAAATCGCCTGTCTAGAATTTCGGCTACAACAGTGTAATTGTTGGTCGAAGGTAGAATTTGATCTCACGACACATTTACCAACTCCCCTTTTGTGCATATTTTCCTTGCCATTTCAATCCTGTTAGATGGAACGACATGCATGTAATTTGATTGCCACTTAAGCGCTATATTTGGGTATTGCTTGCATTTGCATTTGAAAAATGAACATCATTCACTAATTCTTTTCAACTCATAGACATTACTGCTAATTTTCCAATTCTAAATTAAAGGATTGTTGATTAGAAATAATTTCAATAACCAACCAGTAATTTTTGTTGTGTTTGGTTTAAAATTAAACTATTTGATCGAAAAAAATATTCGGAATGTCAATGGGTTTTTATACAGTCAATTTGCAGAGTTTTCGAATTGAGTGATCCTTAATTATTACAATAAATGGTAATAGTGAGCTGTAGCGCAAATTACAAAAAAAAAAAAAATATATTCTGTTCCAAACATACTAGTTTCAATTAGCAATGTGCAAAGTAAACTCTCTTATTTACACCTTGTATGTTTTATTTTGCTGTTAAGTTGTAAAGAGATTAAGATCAGTGCTACCAAAGCGTAACAAATTTGAAGAGAAAATTTACACTTTCCGCTATGAATTACAGAAGTGACTATCTTGTTTATTATGAAGTCGTTGATAAAACCACGATAGCTATTACTTCTTTTGAAGTGGTAGTTGAGAGAATTTTTGTCAAGGCGTGGCATTCAATTCTAAATCTATAAGATTATTCATATTATTGTTTTGAGAAATTGTGTGTGTCGCATTAAATTAAATTAAATTAAATTATTCGTATCAATTTCGTTATCCATTACATTCAATCGTAGCCTTTGAGTTATTTACATATCACTTAAAGAATGTTTCCACCATCAATAAGTGTTCTTTGTGGGATAATTTTCCGCAATTATCTAATTTAAAATTATAAATCACGCGACTAATAATTAGTGAACAAAAAAATAATTTAATCCGCATTGTCTTTTTCTCAATATTTGATAAAATATAGTCTACAATTGCTTTCTTATGGACTTTCTCTCTTATGGATGTACCATTTATTAGCCACTTCATTAAATTATACTCAGACACTAGCAGTACAGTCTAACAATTAACATTGTCAACTGTAAATGGAAAAAAGTCAGTGTAGCGCTTCTTACTTTTACATGTTTATGTAACCAATAATCGCGAAGTGTAACTCGTATATAAAGTAATCCATTTCTACTGACTTGACACAGTTTGATTGATCAAATGGAATGCCATTTTTTCATGGATTTTAAATGATATACTTTGAAAGTGGCAAATGAATGGATGGTAAATGACTTTTATTACAAAAAATGGCTGCCAGCATATAACATAATATAGTGCAGAGATACTGACAAAATGAATAAATAAAAATAGTAACGTAAGTGGCGACAAAATCAATGATTTTACGTATATTAACAACAATCGAATGAAAGCGCAAGACAATATTCTTTGCTACGTTTTCATATGAATTACGTATGAATTGGATGATTATAAAACATTTTTTATAAAAACAGACAAGAAAATTGCTAGCTATTTGCAATAATTTTATCGCGGCTAAACTAATAATTTAAATTTGAATTACTTGAGTGAGTAAAAGTTTTGAGCATGTAAACAGAAAATGGTGGCTTCGACATTCATTAATTGGCATGCGAACGGCAAAAAAAGCCATCCAAGTCCTGTCTTCCATTGTACTATGATTTTCTTCGTTATTTTACATAAATTATCGGTAATTAAACACATTAGCCGTAAGAAAGAAAACATATTAAATGAAAGAATACACGGGATGAGATGATTCGCGTGTCGTTGAAATGCACCAATTCACTCAGTTTATGTTTAAGAGTGCACAACAAACTAAGTAAACGATTTCACATCAATCGGAGTAAGAGTCTGATGGTGATTGCAGTTAATGGCAGTCTAACATGTTTAATTAATAGCGATAATTAAATTTAATAAATAATGATAGTAATAACGGGCCTTGCACAACAAACAAATGGCGACAAATATGATGATTTATTAGCTCAATAATTGTATAACCGTAAGAATAGCCTGAACTGTTTTTAGGTCTGCATTTTATCCTTTTTTTTTCTTTTTTGTCGTCAATTTTCCTTTTAGCTGGTCTTTATCAATGTATATATAGGTTTTTTTCTTCTCCCAACAATCGAGATAATAAAGATCGAACGGTGAATAAATTGTTTCTGTTGTGTAGATAAATGGGCGCAATTGTCACAACTCATTCATAATATAGTTGTGTATGGCATGCAATAATACGAGAAACCCAGTCGATTGATGACAAAGGCACAAAGTGCTTAAATGAGGTCACAGTCGACATAAGCAAAAACGTGAGATAAACTAAATACACGAAACAATTTCACGTAATCACACTAATCATTTGATATTTTGTTGCAATAAATTGCACTATCATTATGTTCGCTCTCTCTTTTTCTCTGATATTCAGTTCACTTAACTTTACATAGAAGTCGAGGCTCGACCATAGCGCTATTTATTCGTATGGCTATTTTATTGCATTTTATGTTACAAGCAAGCCAAACGGAAATTTGCCCCGTTCATGGAGACTATCGTGTTTCTCCGAATGACTGCAAATTGAAAAATTCAACCAATTCCGAATAGCTTGAAATGTAAACAGAAAATTTATTGGAAGACTCTTGGTTCGGTGAGTTTGATATAGGTATAAATGAAACGTTCATTGAATTTGCTTCGAAAACGGTTCAATTAATATGTAAATGGTGTGCGGTACATTGAATTAATATTTGTTGTTTATCGACTGCACCGAATAGTGTACATTGCCGTTGATGTTTTGGTTTTTCTCAGTAACCGTCAGACACAAGGCGTTACTGAAAGAGACTAGCGTTTCAGACCGTCATTGGACTTTATGCATGATATTGCATTTTAATTCCCTTTAATGTGCACATGGTAAACATGAAACAAATAAATGCCATCAGAAGAACCCATCTACGGGTTGCTGGAGAGAAGTTGCAGAGGAATAGAATGAGAAATAAATGCAAAACCATTGATTCAATTACAGCATTGAAAACATTTTATAATCGAATTGCAGTGAGGCCAAGAGCGGCCATTCAGTGCATGGATATTTATATGCATTGATATCGGATTTTCTGATTTCATTTCCTTGTTGCCAGTTAACAAAAACCAAAAACAATCACTGTGACATTCTCCGTTTGCAATGAATTTATGCACATTATTGCTAATCGAGAAGTGCACAGTGCAGCCAGCCTTTGCAGAGAATCAATTTTCATCGAAACTGAAGAAGAAAGAGTGACAAAGATAATGAACAAACAAAGTGGCATTTTAAAAAGCCAACTTTATTGAAATGCTGCATCGATTGAATTTAATTCAATCTCAATGTTGTGTTTTATTGTGTTTTCCATTGAAGCCAAAGAAACCGCAATAACCGCATATACACATTCGAAACGAAAAAATCGCTTGGATATTAACTGTAGTTATTGGATTTTGTGTGCAAATAAAATTTTATAATCGCCATAAATTCTACGGAACGTGAATAAAGTTCCTTAGTTCCTTCTTATTTATGCATTTCAGGCGAAAAGAAAAATCAGAGAAAGAGCACAACAAAATTCCTTTAAACTTGTTTGTGCACGTTTCGCAAATTGAGATTTGTGTTAAGCGAATGCAACACTTTATTTGTCCCCTTCCAATCACTTCAATGACCATAATCCGAGAAAATCGACGATAAATACTCAAGTGTACATGTCGGCGAGAATTTTTTGACGGCTTAATACACAAACAAACATTTAGACGAGCCCATATTATCGCACTTAAGTCTGTGCTTTACATAATTTCCCAATCCAAATTGACAATTATTTGCTCAGTTTGATTTCCATCGAGTGCTTAAGCCTTTTCTTTTCACAAATGGGATTTCACTTGCAGCCATATTTCTTACTTAAACACCAAATTATTGCATTCTTATTTGTTTGTAATCTTTTTTCTTTTCTCTCTCTCCATAGTAATCGCCCGAGTTGATTGGCGTGAAGAGAGCGAGAGAAAAAAATATATGAACGAATGACGACGAAACGTGAACATTATCGGCTTAATGTATGTAATTATAAAATTTGTATATAATCTCCCGTGCACAATCGCAAAATTACTTAATTATACCGTAAACAGACCACAGAGAGACGACTTTTGAAATGCATTGTGCAACAATTTGTTTCACTTCAATTCAAAATAGCCGTTGCTATATCCAGATACAATGCACCGTCATAGGTCTCATATTTTTGAGGACATTGACGTTGCGAAAACTTTCAAGTACACGTAATTTAAACTAGCAAAACATTGAATGAATGCATTCGCCAATAATGTTTGATGTCCATTAAAAGATTTACCTTCACCCGAGAGTTTATAACGGATGCCAATCGATATAGATTTTTTTTTTTTGTTCAAAGACCAAATTAGAAAAATTACATACAATTTGATAATATAAATGTTCAGAGAATCGATCGAGAAAAATGCATTTCTCCATTATAAATAGAAATATGAATGAATTTCGTTGGAATTTGGCATCGTGAATCAATGATATCCATGCATTGTAAGTCAATAAGCAGATAAAATGAAGTATTAATTGACTAAATGATTACATCTTCCATTGGATTGGCTGTTAAATTTATTGAAAAATCATGTACAAGCATAAAATTGTGAGTGCATTCATGTTGATAATACATGAGAATGTAACGATAATAAATAAATAAAACACGAACTTGTAATAAATAACATGATAAAATTGCAAAGTAATTGCGCTGCTCAAATCAATTACTCCGTCATTTATTTTGCTCTTCCACCGAATGAATTTCAATCAGCTCTCAGCTATACAGTAGTCATCTACAATGTTGTTGCTTTTTTTTTCAACGTTGAATGCTGTTATTTTGTTTTCAATTAATAAAATATGTTATCTTTTTCATCAAGCCAGACAAAATGAGTGTGGAAAATGAATCGACTTTCAGCGAAAACAAATTGGAAAATATTTATGTCAAAGTGTAATTACAACTTGTTTTCATGAGATAATTAAAATCATTTTCCATCTATGGCATCTCTATACAACTTCCCATGCACATTGTACAACCGACATATGAACATTAAGCATTAAGTACATTCTAAAAGTATGCAGAAATCAAAGCACTAGATAAAATGCAGTGTTTCAGATGAACATAAGCACAGGCAAGCAGAAGATGAAAACAAAATAACAAAGAAAGAAGGGAAAAAAATGTTTGTGAAAAGAGTCTTATAGTCGCATGTTCAACTGCAATGATTTACACACACGCTCATGCGTCGATCTGTTCAGAGAATAAGATTCACCGTTAACATTTGCTCAAATAAGAAAAGAAAATTACTAACATTTACACAAGAATAATGATGCGCTCTCCGGCTAAAGAGTGGAAAAAGCATAAATAACATAATTAAGTACGGAAAATGAGCAACAATTTGTGTGTGTATTGAATTGTATAATAAAGAGATAAATAATTAGAAGTCATCAGGTGTTGATTAAAATACAAATTGAAATGAACCGTTGAGAAATGAGTGAATGAAGATGCGGCACGATAACGATGTAAATGCAACAACACGCAAAACACAAACATCAATGGAGATCGTGCAATGTTCGTATAAAAAAATCACGATAATTTATTAAGTTACTCAACAAAATGTATTTATCGAATCATGATTTTGTTAGTCATTCACCACTAGTAAGCAACAGTATTGTTAGCAACTATTCACATATAGAGATTTACTTTGTATTGGTGCCGATCGAGTAAAAGTAAAGAAATTTTTCCTAATTTTCAACAACGAGAAATGATGAAAGACTGAAAATCATTTCAGACAAATAACTCCTTCAATTCTATTTGTAATTTCTGTTTGATTGTTAACTTAAAATGATATAATCCATATAATTCCACCAAAGTTTATGTATTTTTTTCTTGAATATTTCACAACATTTTTCGAAATAATTAAAACAAGGCATTTTAATATCTTTGTTATTGGCGGCTTGGAATTTATTATTAAGTAAAATGGTTAAACATAGAACTAGAGTCAAAATTGTCACTTATAAAAAGAAAGTGACATTAAAGGTGACGTTAAGTTGAAAACCAAATGTACATACTTCGTCAATATTGATAATATGTCAGTCCCTATGTGTATCGGACATTGTTGATTAACGCAATAATAACATCCAATAAACTTCAATGCTAAACATAGTGTTTGATGCACAAAGAAAATGGCTTACACGTAACATTGTTAAATAATTTTTATATTCAAAGTGGAACGAAGGATATAATGTCGTATCTTGAGGGATATTTGTGTGTATGTGCGGGTGTCCATATTTCTATTATTACCATAAAAATTCAATGGCTAGGAGCTGGAATGTCAAATGACTAAGAACGTAAAATGAGGCGAATCGATTTATTATATGCAACAAATAACAGAGAACACCCACAAAGCCATTGTGGGTATAAAATATGCCATCAGTCTATAGCTTTGGCAAATGACGAACTATATTAAGCATATGTATGCTATAAAAAGAAGCAAAGCCAGAGAGAAAATGGAAAAGACAAATGAGCAAATTGATGTTTTGGTTGGGAACATAAGCTCTTGTATGAATTAACATTTATGTGTTTTGCGTGTGCTCAGAACAGCAATCATCAGTCGGCAACACACTGTCATTGTGATTGGAAAACTCGGCAGCCATTAAATTAGAGACGAAAAATAATTATGTTGATCCCATAAAGTTAAGTTAAAGCTTAACTGCCGAACAATGCTTATTGTCATCATTAACATCTCATGAGATTAGTTCGCCAATGATTATGAAGTCATGAGTTGCTCTCCAACTACGTTCAACACAAAAGTAAGTAACCGACAAAGACAAAATCCCGACAGAAATGCTTGTGCACCACTCTCGATTCGTAAAAGAAACGAGCCACAATTTGAGGCCGAAAAACAAATGCGAGAGTAATCAACGAAACAATAAAGTGAATAAAAACTTCCCTTCTAACTTGTGCGTATTCCGTTGAGCGCCATTAAGCATTTGTTAATGATCACAAAGCTCAGTCGCCTCAATGTATTTTTTTTTCTATTCCACATTCGTTTGCCTTGCGGGTCGATATGCGTTGTGATTCCATTAAACCTAAATACAGAACAAATAATCGATGAAACATATTGCTGACTCTATTGAGTAATTTTCACCAATATTTCAATGTTGTTCAATGTTTATATATAAATGGACAAACTTTGTCCGAATAAGTAAACACTTTTTTCCACAAAAATGTGAAATCTCTACAATTCATCAATTTAATTCTTGCCATGTAATTCGTATTATTTGAATGGTTTCAAATTTCCAATCTGTTGTTGAAATAAATACTTCATCGCATAATTTATGAGTTTGAAAGTCTCAATGTCATCGAAAAATCAAATAAGGTATATCATAAAATACAGCTCTAATGCGAATTACATGTTTGGCTTCATTAAAATGTTGCCCCTTTGATCTTTCAAATGAAAATGTTCCATTTAATTTTTCTTCCTTTGTTACGTCATTCTTTTCAGTGTTCATGAGCTGAATACAGGCTTTTCCTTGATATTACGTTTGACTATTCTTTTGTTTGTTTTGTATTGTTTTCGGAAATCAAAAGCTGCTTACGTTGGATAAGATGAACAACTACTATTTGTCCTTCAAGTTTGATCTCCGACAATGAATCCTGTACATATATTTCGTTGCAGTAATATGCTTTTCTTTTCCGTATCACATTTTTCTACTGGTCATTTGGCCATTATGGCGAATCATTGCTGTTCTCTTTAAAGCTACAATAATGATAGTTTTGAGGATGATGATGCTTCTGCTGAATTTCACCACACAAAGCACATACACGAAAATTGTTGAAAGAAAGAGAAACACATGCGCCATATAGAAACGTTTCCATTTATCTTGAATATATATTTCCTGAATGCATTTTTACCGATTGTCTTATTCTTCCGTTTACTTTTTGGTTTTCCCTTTCCGTAAACTTTGCTTTCACTGAGCGTATAATTTCAGATTTCAATTACATTTTCTCCCATTTTGGTATTGTGGAAGTCCCTTTGCACAAGTTAAATGCAGTGAATTTCTTAATTTCTCATTCTACTTGAGTTTTACTTGTTCAAGTGTTCAAAAGGATTTCAAATACCGAAGTGCTTTGTTTTTTGAAATTGCTGCAAGCGCAAACAGTGGCATTTTACATACACACTTAAACAAAATAATTTCAATAGCAGCGATTTCATTGAATTATTCATTGGTACTGCATTGATTGAAATAATGAATCCATAAAGTAAACATATTTTTATCGACACAAATTGTCGAAAATTTTTTGGATCAAACAGATAATAAAAAATGTATAAATGCAATCAACTTCGACAGTTAAACTTTTATACAGTTTAAATTTTCTAATCAGAATGCTTTTAGCATAAAGAGCCAATGAGAAACATTGAATTATTTTACAAGAAAATACGAAGCGAACAATTTTTGCGTACGACCAACCCAACGAAATGCCTTAATAAATTTTATTGTCTTCACCTTCTTAACAAGCTTTCGTTTCCTTTAGTTGACTTATATGAATGAATTGTAAAATTGGTATGAATGGAGCAATTTAACTTCAGTGCATTGATTCAGTGTTTTTTTGTGGAAACTAAAATATCAACGGATGTTAGCTGTGGAAAATTAAGTGGTACAGTTCGAGAAGCGGATTAAAATTACACATCTTCAAGCGATAAAAGTGAACACATGTTCAACGATTTGTTGCATCGATTCTATTGAAAACTACTAGTTTTAATTACGATTTGAAGTGGAATGGTGTTCGAGACATCGAGACGTCATCAAGAAAACAATTCTATTATACACATCGAAAGCAAACCATGCAATCTCGCATACAACCATTTTGTTGAAGATTCATTTCTTAATGAATGCCGAAAGCAATTCTGAATGTTGATTCTAAGCTTAACTCTTCTTGCGTTGTGCGAAACATCCTTTCACTGCTCTTCCTCTCTCTCTCACTCTCTCTCTCTCTCTCTCTCTCCTCTCTCTGTGTGTGTGTGTGTGTGTGTGCTCTGTGTACTTCCATTTAGCACAGTATTATGATGCTAATTTAGTGTGAATTTAATCTATGTGATTAAGAGGAGTTTTGTTCTATCCATTGGGTTTTGCCAGTTCGGCATTCGTCTTCATAAAGATATGTTTCTTCAATAAAGATTAAATTGGCTCGTTTTTGCCACCGGCGATTGATTTTGTATCAAAAAGGATTCAGTAATGGATCCTATGATCTATGATTCTCGTAAACTACGAACATGTCCTTGCAAATAAATTAAGTTCAAGTCATGTATACTGTAATAGTTACAATATTCCAACATTATATTAACTTCTCTTACATTTGATGTACACACATTTTCGATAAAAAATTTGATACCAAGGGGAAAAGTACTAGAAAGAGCAATCCATTCTAGTACAAAAAAAATCCCGAAAAATCCCATCAAATCACATTCAATATTGTCTTACTAAAATAAAATACACATACATTACTCTTGACACATTATGACTTGTCAAACTCCCAATATAGTGAGATATTTTTGTATTTAAATATAATTTGAGTTTGTTGTGTTCCATTCAATTTCAGAAACAAATTTGAAAAATATTGATGATTCAATTTTATTTCCATGCTAGATTTCAAATCTTTTTCTGAAATTAAATGGAACACATCAAACAAAAATGAAATTCAAATACAATTCACTATACTAATTTTTGACAAATCTTAATGTGTCAAGAGTAATGTATGTGTATTTTATTTTAGTAAGACAATATTTAATGTGATTTGATGGGATTTATCGGGATTTATTCAGTACTAGATTGGATTGCTCTTTCTAGTACTTTTCCCCTTGTTTGATACACTTTCAAATGAAGGAAAAATATTCCACTAAAAATTATATCAAACCTAGATCGTAGATTCCTCAAATACGTGAATTCGCACTCTTTTTCACAATGCAATAACACGTCCACCAACCGGTTTGTTAATTTTTTTTTCTTTTTTTTGGAACAATTAAACAATGTGCTTTTAAGTTGGCCATTTGAAAGCACTTAACCAATAATGGTTGAAAAGGTGATTTTCATGCCATTAAATTATTATCACCGTATCTCAATCACAACAGCCAACCAAATTTACGATGTACTGTCAATATTTTTCGCCGTCTCCGGAAATATAAAAGCGAATCTTCTATATGGTGCTGAGCTGTGAAAACGTGTCGTTTAACTTATGCAAATGCATCCATAAAATGCGTTAAATGTTTCGGTAACGGAAGGTTGCTTAAAATCTGCATTCTTTTAATGGCCATTAATTTCCATTCAATTTTTTTTTCATTCTTCTCTTGATCACAGTAGGAGCAAAATCACATAAACAGGTTTTATTGTTTCGAAATTGGGGAAAATGATTAAAACAAAAGTATGCTATTTACATTGGCATTGCATCCGATTTCAAATTGTTGCATACAAAATGATACTCAAACTGTATTTTATTGAAATCCAATCCTTAAAATTCCAACGTTCTCATTAATAATATTTGATAGTTTACATTTTCGTGTGTACGCTTTTAAATTTGCAGTTCATTTGTTCTCGATTTTCAATCATTCAAAACATGTAGACCGTTGTCAGAGAGAGAGAGAGAGAGAGAGAGAAATGGAGCTAAAGCTTCCATTTTATATTTTATGATTACCTCGAATTCTCATTATCCATTAAACATCCCGTGTTTGCATTCACATCGCTGAAAAATGTTTCATAAATCCATGAATACGAATATGCTCAACCAACAAAAATTATTACCGGCGGCTGTAAAATGAAATTTTAAAAGACAATAGCACATTTGGTTTTACGACAAATGAATAAACAAGCATATTTAAGTATATTG
The DNA here is from genome assembly GCA_029041755.1 of Resseliella maxima. NCBI lineage: Eukaryota > Metazoa > Arthropoda > Insecta > Diptera > Cecidomyiidae > Resseliella > Resseliella maxima. The sequence continues at coordinate 468,187 of JAQOWM010000596.1, read as the reverse complement.
ACAGTACCACATTGATGATAATGGCTTGCGAACAATGCGCGAATTGAATACAGATGGAAATTGAATGGTTGGCCACTGCTGGGCAGAGGGAAATATTAATTTTTAAGCACATAATAAACATATTCCGCACATAAATTAAATTAAGGGAAACCATTAATTGAAGGCGATTCCTAGTACAATTGAATGGGGCATCGGTTGAATCTATATATATATTTTTGCGTTGTAAAACAAATAATTTGTATGTGATGCGAGTTTCACTTTAATGTTCGGTTTAACCATTTTTTTGCTTCTGTATTTTTTTTTTTTTTTTTTTTTTTGATATGAAGCGAAGAGCAAAAACCGTCGAAAAACTTTTATTATCCAGCGATTATCCAGTTTCTACAGTCCATTTTTGAACTCTCGGTATAGTGGATTTTTTTTCTATCTCTCCATAATTTGCACACAACACTCAATTTAAAAGCAACGGCCAAAAATGCGCAATACCAATTTAATTATGTATTCAATATGCGGTTTCATAAATTAAACAATAATTAATTTCTTTCGTTGCTTTATTACTCTCTCTCTCTCTCTCTCTCTCTCTCTCTCTCTCTCTCTCTCTCTCTCTCTCTCTCTCTTTCTCTTTTCTTTCGTTCATATTCTGACGGGAGAATATAAAATATTTTATTTTTGAATAGTCTCCGATGGATTTTGTTCGAACAAACAGATGCCAGAGTAATGGACGTGTATAAATTTATATCGTTGAAAGTTTGCTGGGTTTGAGTTAGGCTTGTTTGGTTGGCTGACTGGTTGATTTTTTGTTTTCAAAATAAATCTGGGCAACGGCAGGATTGAGCTAAAGGAATAGTAACGGCAGCTATTTGCTATGAATTTAATTTTCTCTGCTTGTTGTTTGTATGCAATGTAATAACAAATGTGGCGCTCGGACAAACAATAATAAACTTTTGTTAGTGAATTTTAAATTTTGTTTATTTTTCACTTTGTTGTTAATTTTCAGTGCCGTTTAATAACTTTTCCATGCGTATAACTAACATTTTGAGCTGCAAATAATTACGAAATCGGGTAAATATTTGAATTTTGTTTAAATTTTCGTTTAAAACTTTTCGGCTCAATGCTATTGCATCACAGAAGAGCTCTTTTCGACAAGTGCAGTTTGAAAAAGTTTACCCAGAATTGGATGAAATAAACTTGCCAAACTGGTATGTAATCCATGATGGAATTCATTGGAAAGGTTAATCAATTCACTAGAAATGTGGGTTTCATATCAATTCCTTGAATAATCGGTTACATAACAGAAAATGAATAAAAGTATATTTTTAATAAAAGTCGCATTATTTCATACTGTATTGTAGGAAAAATACGCTGAAATTATGTTTGCAAATTAATGTAACGAAATAAATAACACAATTTACGTTTATGCCATTGTCACTGTTATGCTATAACGGAATTGAAATATTCATGTACCTCAATCCTGAATAATTCACACATAACTAAAATAGCGCATGGGTAATGAGGCAAATTAACATATAATTTGAATTGTAAAACTAAATCACACACAAGTTCAACGCCATCTACAATCGCACTCAAATGTACATGTAATATCATATCGGTGTGTGTCTTCACTAAGAAAGTTGGAAAACAGTATCTATTGATGTTATGTGGTCTTCACATTTACGTTTGTAGAGGGCGTTAAATTTTGTCTATCACCATAATTTGCCTCATTGGCATACCTGAAATGAAAAATAAATGGGAATTTTTAAAATAACAATCATTTCAAAGATTATAAAAATGCCATTTTTTATTTGTTAAAATCTAAAATAAATTAAACCATTTCAATCCAGCTTATGCAAATGGGAAGCGATCAGAATAAAAAGGTGATTGCTTTAACAAATCCATTTCAAAATGGATCCAATATTTTTTAATAAATGAATGCATAGTAGGGTGTCCAAAAATATCAAACCTGAGGAATCAAAAAAATAAGAAATTATTCTTTGTGATCGTTTGCAAATTTGTGGTTGCTTTGGAATATTCATAACAGGCGACCATTTGTTTATGAACAGTCACATTGATACATACAATGAATTCATTTCAAAGGAATAAAAATTATCCAGTGGTATTTCAAAATGTGTCAAGTTTTCGATTCGATGTTGATTTGTTACTGTTAGTTTTTCGATAAAATTCGCCTCAAATCATCAAAATTTCACAAATCACTATCATTCGGAGATGAGATTTTGGCCAAGTCAGTCGCTTAGATTAAAATTAAATCAAATTTTCTTGTGATTTACAGTAAATTCATTATTTTTTATTGAATTTTCAATTGGAATTGAATTATTTGCGAATGGTGGGATTTATTGAACGCAGTTTTGGTGTGATTTACTTTAGTTGATTGTTTTTGGTAATTTCTACCCAGTAAAAAATACCCAGTGAAGTTGTGTTTAATTTCTATTGCTGATCGATATTATGTGGATTTAATGCCTATATGCAGTGCCTATTTGTCTAATTGTGCTAATTTGATTTCATTTAATTTTAATCTTTGTTTCATTTTACTTATTTAAATGCGGCTTTTGATTCAAAGTTGTTTTGTTTAATTTTTTTAGTTGTGATTTTTTTTGGTCATTCTATTTTTCTTCTTTAATTCGATGAATTTAACACATATCAATTTTTTCAAGTTTTCGCGTTTTTTTTTTGTTCATTGAATAGTGTTTCGAGCATTTGTCAACAAAATGGTTCGACCGAAGAATAAAGAAAAGCCACCTGACACGGAATACCGTTCATTGTAATGTGCTTTCGGAACGATTATACGCGAAGAATATCGATTGCCAAATTTTAAATTTTTTTTGTTTTTTAATGAATAAGACTATATCATCTGTAATAAAATTAGTTGAATTTTTTTTTGGTTACCATCATAAGCCAATTCAGTGTGATTGCAACTCAGTCTTTTATTGACCAACGATAATATAGTGTATTTTGTGGGAAGCCACAGTACCCATGCATGTAAACTATACTACATGATCTTGTAACTTACAAATTGTAATAAAGCATGCGGTGTCCTAATTGAAATTGCATTTACGTTAGAACAAATTTTCTCGTCACTCATTTTTGTATTGTGTTGAGATTCTCTTTTATCCAATTTTCTCTTCAATTTTGATCAAAAGAAGCGCAAAATTGAATGCAAACCAGACGCTGAATAAACGTATCAGTTTGTTGTGTTCTTCAAACCACATCTTGTAGAATCGTGCGTGTCATTACCTTATAAACTTAAAATTTGATATGTGCACGAGACGCCAAGTTGAATCATTACTTGTTCATTTCAGTCGCTTTTATTGCGACAATAATGCCGCCAAATGGAAATCAGTCGTTACGATAATATTACATTTTGGCCCCCATTTCAATACCGAAAATATAAAAGAGTGCGGGAAAATGAAATCACTTTGTTGGATGCCAAAAAACTGAAATTCTATTCAATAGATAGAACATGGGCATATAAGAATATGAAGGGACCGATTGCATCATTGCCGTTTTTCACTTTACACGTATTCGCATAAAATTTGTTTTCGCATTTAAATTCAAATATATGCAAAAACTTTTCTTCTTGCGTCGTCATTGTCTTTGGGTTTTAGTTGCCTCTTCAATTTTTCCCCTTCGAATATTAAATTTCCTTTTCATTACTTTCCATATTATTTTATTTAAGTTAAACTTCTGAGAGTCAATCTGTAGCCCTCCTCTTATATTGTAAGTTATGGTGAATGGTTGTTGCAATCCACTTTTTCTGAGTCTATTTCGTGATTGTAAATAGAAGGTTCTTTTATCGAAATTATGTAAATTGCAGCGTGTGCGCGGTATGTCTTTCATCTTCACAAATATGTGTACCCATGTATACGGAAGGCAATAAGCGCAAAAAAACTTTTCTTTGTATGTTCGATATTGCTTGCAAAATAAAAAGAAAAGTGGCAGACGCACAAGCACATAATAAAATTAACGACATGGATTCAGAAAGGAATTTTCTCCATGGTTATGACCCTTAGAATAGGAATAATCGGTTAGTGGTGAGCACTTTGATTTTTTTTTTTCTTTTGTCCCTACTCCAAAAATAACCGAAAAATTTTTTTTTGTTCAACATTTTATCATTTTTATTCAGTGAAATATTTGACCCTTTACATGCATTCGTTTATAGAATCAAATAAAAATCCATATTTTTGAATTGGCATGTTATACGAATTGGTGCGAAAAATGGGCGCAAAATATTATAAAAGTAATCTAATTGAATAGGCATTAAACTTAAATTGATTACGTTCATTACATTGATTTTTTTGTTTTTCTTAATGTTTTTCTTTGCCTTCACATAAAATCATTTTATATGCTTAATTCGCGAGTTTCCCCACAATTGTGCATATTTTCATAATAATATTGACATTTTATGAATTCACTTTCAATGCTGATCCATTTATCTGACTTTGTGTGTAGTTTTCTGCATCGAATTTTCCATAAAAACCTATTTGTTTTTGACACTTTTTATACAGTTTTTATGTTGATGGTTGCACATAACATTTACCGTGATCGTTGTATTTCTCGCTTAACGCGGCCGTTCTGCAGCACCCGGTTAATGTGTACACTTTATATTTGGATTTAATAACATTTAATGCACATGTTTAATGATGTGTTATAATAATGCTGTAAAAGGAACGTTGCTCCATGCATGTTTCCATTATATGTCTTTTGCCTGGTTTTTACTGGATTTGAGCGCACACAGTGTTCCTTATGTGAACGTATAATTTTATGTGAATTTGCTTTTTCAGTGGAAATTGTTTTGTGTTCAGCATATCAACGTGTGGGTTTCGAACATTAAAGTGGATGCATAAAAATTTTATGCGCCATTTATGCGAAATAAAGCGCTCGAAATAGCTGCATATACATGAAAAGTTATGATACAAGATTTTAAGATGAATGAAGAGACGCCAGTGTTATCAGTTTGAGGGATTCAACATGCTCTTAAATCGTTAAATGAATACAATAGTTTGAAAAAGTTCACTTTTGTTGTGAAACCAAATCAAATGTCATGCTCGAAATGTTTGTGAAAATGTTTCTTCAAATTGTTACTATAAAGTTGTTCGAAGATTTAGTATTTCATTTTTTTTTTTTTAAGTCAAAGAAATAAATACATGGAAAAAATAATAAATTTATCAATATCTTGTAATTAATAATAAGGATTTTTTTATATTAAAACCAGACGAATCTTATGAATAAATTATAAAATGGTTTTGATGAAGCCGAGTATACTGCATCAACTATTCATGATATAATAAGCAGACAACTATATAAAAGCAGCACTAAAACTTGAACATCATTATCATTGGTTCCCATGCGGGACTAAAACATGAAATATACTCTGAATTCTTTCATATACATCGGTCGAGTTTCTTTAAAGGCACCTTTAAACCGATTACTGTACATGAGAATTAAAATGGAGCTAAAAGCTCACGTCCTAATAACTTTTGTTTTTTTTTCCTCTTCAGTATGGGACAGGGAAACGAACATCTAGAATGAATGGAAACTGTGTTTTGTAAACAAAATCAAATAGAAGAGAAGTTGTGTATTTGTTTGGCTTCCGGGGCGAAAGCTTAACTTTGTTGTTCATTCGAATTTATGTTCATGTTTTACAGATTATAGCATAGTCATTTAGTCAGGCAAATGGTTCGTGAATTCTCCCTCTTCTTTATTTCATAATATCTTTACACTTATCGTTCGGGGGTTTTCTTATTCTGTGTACAAAATAGCATGGAGCATAATCATTCAGCAAAAAATAAAACTAAATAAAAATTCATCCATCTCAAGTAGTGGAAACCGTTCGGATTTGATGCTGAATCCGGGGCGTATGTGATTGTGAGTAAACATGTAACAGGCGTCGCATATTAAGTGATTTTCAAATTATCCTTCCCAAAGACTCATAAAATGAGCAAGCAGAAGGAATGATGAAACGAAACCAACAACTACAAAAATGTTTAATTCAGACATTTCAGTGAGTGCCAATCTGCTTGGTGATGCGATGAATACTTTGAAAAATAAAAGTTTACAACATGCGAGAAAAAAAACTTTATCTAGTGATTTTCTTCTTCTGTACAAACTTCGTTGGTTTTGTTAGTCTTTAGTGCTTTGTCTCTAATTTTAAATTAAAATGTCGACTGAGTGGTTTAATTTTTTCTTTGAGATTTTGCTTTTTGAGTTTTGTATTATTTTCAGGAAATCTTCACTGTATAGCTACATGGTTCACAAAGGTCAAGACTTATTTGCTTTCTTCAATTGCTTCAAATTTACGAGAGAAAAAAATAATAAATCACCGCGAATGGAAGAAATGTGCGCTCTAGAGACGATATTCGGTTCCATTTTATTTATTTATTTATTTAATTTAAATTCTTTTGGTTTTTTCCTGGCTTCTACCTTATAGGAATGGGGAGAGCAATAAATTTGCTTGAGAAAAATTATTGTTGAGTAACAACATTCATAATGAAAATTATTGTCTAAAAAGTGAAGTAGTGAAGTTTACTGGAAAAGTTTCTAACTGTCAACAAATTGAGCATTTCATTTCATCGAAACTGTTTACATTCTCCTTCAATTGTCCTTAATGGATAATTTAATTGACAACTTGCTGACAACAACGAATATTCGGATTTGAATGAGTAAATCGCTAATGATAATTGACTTATTAGTGTGAATCAATATAGATGGAATAGTTTACATAAATAATCAACTCTACCCTAAAGCACATTGCTTATGGTTTTATTGAATTGCGAACTGCCATCTTTACTTTAGATGAAATCTTAATTACTTTGTCCATTCTAAATGTGTCGCCTTTGATAAACGTATCGGAAATTATGCGAATAAGCCCAATATCCGATTTATCTGGAATACACTTAAAGTTGCTCTACTTTGTTCCGTTTCAATTATACGATTGAATTGCTGCACATATTAAGAGTGAATTGATACATAGCATTAGCATTTTGTTATGTATTTAACGTTAATCTGCAAACCAGCTGTTGGGTTTAGTACACATCATATTACAACGAAAATTTTGTATCAAACTCCGAATAATCCGTATTGATATAGTTTTGACACATAATAATCAAGTAAAAACGATAACATTGACGATGGAAACAGTACCAATGCTGCTATTTATGTATATATATATAAAGATATTGGTTTGATTATAGTCACGAGCATCGACATTCATCGGCCAATTTGTGTAACACATAAAATGCAATTTATAGTCGACCGTCGAAGACATGCTTCGTTTATTTAATAAATATGCTGAGTGAATAGATTGGTTTATGCGGTGGACCAACGATGTGGATAAATGGCTTGACAGACGATGACGCATAATACCAATTCCAATGCTTATAAGAAGAAGGTAATCGATGCTCAACATTGTTGAATGAGCAACGGTTTTGATGACCGAATCAAATACATTGAACCATAATCTTTATGAATCAATAAAGACTAATTCTATGGCACATGTTCGGTTCAGCACAATCGCAAAGTACTTTCAATGTTTATACATGTATAATGTATATGTATCTTTATCAATGCCCGGAATGATATAGTTTTCCATGGAAGTCGATTAAATTTGTCACAATCCAAGCATATCAGTTGCACATCATACGTACAATGTACAAAATCACAAGTCTCGCTTAATACAATTTAAATTGCTTCCGAGCAACTTGCTGAGTGCCTATAGAATTTCATGTAAACGAATTTATTTTAAAGTAACTTAAGACGCAAGAATGTAGAAGCAAAAGCAAAAACGGGAGATGTGCAAATTGTACACACAATAATCTACGCATTTGGAACAGGCGCACATAATCATCATAAACCATATAATTATTTCTCACTTGTGCTAGCTATCGTATATAGCCAATTTCGCCCCTGCTCTATATGTCTCTGTCTCTCTGTCTCTCGTTGTGTATGTCTCACATTGTATGATTTTCTTCTTGCATCTACATTTCGACCAGTTTCGGCTCCTTTGTTCAACTATATAATATACACATATCACTGAATTTTATATGCATGAAGAAGATTCATCCGTTTATTCTGTGCCTGAGCAAATGAATGAACGATACCGAGAGAGGGAAAATGGAATTGTTGTGGGATAGCGATTCAGCATTAAACGAACATGTGTTTAACAATATTAGTGCCATTTGGCACATTCTCCCTTGAGTCATTTCTTCTTACATCTCGCATTATACTATTATTCTATTACTGTATTACTAATATTATTATTGTTATCGCTCGAATATAAAACGAAGTCGGCAAAAAGAAAATGATATCCCAGAGAATATTTAATGGTTTGGCTCTATCTGTTGTTTAAGTTCAGATTGCCAATGAAATGCGATTTTAATAATTTATTCACAATATGATTTAATTTAAAACTTATAATTCAGTGGGTCAATTTTTGAAAATGTAAACATCATCCATTTAGAATATTTAACTAATTTTTCTGCGACAAAAAAAAAAAAAAAAAAAAAAAACAAGTTGAAACTTGAAGTGAATTAAATTAACATTTTAAATGAAGATTTGTAAAATATTGAGTCAATTAAAAATGTACAATGATGAATAATTTTTCGTATCATGTATACACTGTTTTTTTAGATTAATTTGACTCACTTATTTTAGAACAATTTGAAAGATTTTATGCGCTAAAGAAAATGTAACATATTTAATCATGGAATTTCGAATATAATACCAAATTTAGAATAAGAGAAAAGTGATTTGGCCAAATAAAAAATTAGTAAAAAAAACCAGCAAGTTTTATGACATAGTTTTCGTACTAATTCACTGACGCCATCATAATCAGTCGAGCAACACATAATCAGTGAAAATGTGCTGAGAAAAGTTTTACACTTGGAGATTTTCAGCTTGGAAGGCGTCAGTATAATATAATTAGTATAAATGTTATTTCACCCAAGTTGTTATTTCCGTTCAGTTTACTTGCTTATTTTTCGCAATGTTAGGGTTGACAACAAGCAAACCAACAAGGACACCACAATAACTTTCAAATGAATTAGATCGGCACTAAATAAATGGCTGAATGTTGATTCGGTACGCCTTTCCATCTAATTCACATTGGTGTAAATGTTGTGTGACAGTTTTTCGATTTTATGTTCGTCTTGAGCTCAGTGATGGAACTGAGACGATAGCCGTGACTACTTTTGTTATCCATTTGAATGATGATGGTGAAAGCAACCCCATGAGAATTCTGATATAATAAAATATTCTCATTTCGAAAAGGTAATGCGTAAACATGGCTTGAATACGTGATTGTTTCGCAAAGTAAATATATTGTTTTAGGGTCTTGTTCGCGCGCTATCGTGTTTTTCATCATCCCCTCTCTGCATTGCAAGTGCAAGAGACAGTGAAAAGATTTCGAAAATTTATTATTTATTCCCGTGTGATAGCACGAATGAAATCTCAAATCGACAGTTTGTGTAAATGCCAATGGAATTTGGATGCTTTTGTTTTCATTGATTTGCTTGTGTTCTGTGTCAGTGTTTTTACATAATCATTTCCCATTTTTACAATAAACATTTTTTATACTTTTCAGTATAAATTCGCACCCCATAAAAAACATTCGTTTTACATGACCTGTAAACGCTTTCGTGAATTACGAGCCAGCTATTTTTTACGCAACATTTTTAACAAATCAGTTAGGAATTAGTATTCATGCGTGTGACTGTGACTATGGAAGAATTTACATATTCGCAGCGTTTAATTTAAAGCAAAAATCAAATCAATTTTGTGACGGCATTTTGTTGAGTGACGACATTCTTTTTATAATCATGCAATAAGAATTTTCAATCAGTAATTTGTTATAAAATTGCTTTAATTAGCTTCTAAATAATCAACAATCACTCGGAATAATTAAACAGCATCATCGTAAATGGGAATCAATGACTTATAAATCTGTTACCGACTCATTAAAAATTTAGGTGTATGCAAATTGACACAGTGACACTTCATTTATATCTAGATACCACACTGACTATAAGAAGCAAAGCATCTTAGTGAAAATAAATTGAGCCAATCTCAACTGCAATCACAAGTTCATTACATATTCAGATGTGTTTCGATTACTTGCGATTGACGCGTGTGCAAATTAAAATTAAATTTTTTAATTTTTATCTTGGGATCTCATTAAAAATTCGTATGTTAACAATTTAATTTTGTACTGTGTACAGTCACGTATTCAAGCTGTTGCCGAATACCTTGCTTAACATTTCAGTTAAGAGGAAAACTTTTAAAGGAAAAATTCATCAGTATTAAAATTCAAGTTCAACAATGTTTGAAATGATTATACATATTTTTCGATTGTTATTGCATTGTCATTCCCTAATTATATTTTTTTTTTTTTTTTTGAATATTGAAAGCACCAAATGCATTCTCTAATGAAATCACTGAATATAGTAAATACATTTGCTTATTTCATGCGAAAATATTAATTAAGTAAAAAACTTCCATTTATTATTAGTTAGAACATTTGAAAGTTGTCCACTTAACTTTTCGTGACAAATAAAAGAAAAGAAAAATGGTAAGGATAAGGAAAATTTTATTTATTTGCACATAATATGTGGTATTTGGTATGCAATCTATAAAAGCTTCCAGTGCATGCACACAATCGAAGTGTGGAATTGGTAATATGGAAAATATGTTTTTGAAATAAATTAACACTATTTGCATGGCTAAAATAGATATAGATCTATATGGAGCTTTTGACTCTAGACATTTAGACGTCTGTCTTATGCACATTCCATGCATGCCATTGCTTTGAACGGGCGTACATGAATTTGTAGAGCTCATTTAATAATGAAAAGTGTGCACGGTAAAATTTAGATATATTTGTAGCGAATATAATAAAACTATATGCTAAGTAAGTAACACATAAATACTTCGTGGAATTTGAAAAAAAAATGTAAACTAAATATTAAGTTTGCGTTAACTACCAGATCACAAGATAAGCGTCAAGCAATTCGAATTCTAATTCAGACAACCAAAAAAGGAATATTTGCTAGCGCAAAAGCACGTCATGCAAACTTCAAATGCATTGCATTGATTAAATTTCAAAATATATAGCTCGTTTTATTTTATTATAGTCCAGATTTTGTTCTCTGTTCTCATTGAAAGAATATTGAAAATTTATTCTTGAATAAACTTATGTATCGATTGATGGTGACAAACTTGAATAAATGTGCAAATATTTTTTATATGTTTCCAAGTGAATGCAGAAATGTTTCATTCATTTGAATATATGAGATGCGAACGTTAAATTTACACAAACTAGGCCTAAGCAAAGCGATAATCGATTGACTACCAGTGAAAATGGCTAATGTTAATGATTGCGATAATAATTGTTTTTATCACAGAAACATGTAGTCGATATTACATATCAATTTATGCAAAATTTACATATCAATATGAATTAGTTTCTAATATCAGCAATAATGCATACGAATTTCCGTGCCATTGCTTCTCTTTTTCCCTTATGGCATCAACTCCACGCAATGGCAGTTGCAACATGATTGCATGAATAATGAATTTTCAGAGATAACAAGCCCAAAAGCCATTCAATATTCATTGAAATACATCAGACCTTCAGCGTCAGAAGTTTATACATTCATTGTACTGGCAATGGAGAGAGAAAAAAGTGAAAAATAAATTAATCATCTAACCGATTTAACCATACAACCTATGGATGTTAATTTGAAGTGTTAACAGTAAATAGACGTTACCATTTACATTAATTATATCATGTTATTGTTCGGTACATGTTTGACCAATGTATTATAATTTAATTTATCATTACTTGAGTCCATAAAACCACTATCGTATGTGATGCTGAATAAATTATAAGGAAAAATTTCAAGTATTTATTTATTACTATTAAATTAATAGTGTTGTTATTTTTTTATTTGTTCCATCGAAAGAAGAAAAGAAAGGGAATTGATCAATATGATTCAGTTGCAATATTCGAATATGATGAAATCACAAACTGTTTCATCGAATAAATTTTTTCTATTAATCGGACTTTTGTGCGCTCAACGAAAATGGCATTACCAAATATAGCAAAAAATGTAATCACGGTTTTCTTGAATAAATATAAATTCCTATAAAAAAATGTCACCAAAACATTTGCTTTTTTCATAAACAAGATGTTTGTGCCAAAATAAGGAAAAATTGGAATGCTTCATTGATATATTGTTAAATTATTGTGACAACCAATACAGCTTTTAATTTATTCATACGAAAAAAGTGCGCTATGCGTTATTCGCCTTATGATTCAAAGAAAAAATTTCATTTGATATATAAGAGAAAATATGTAACCGCGAGACATTTTTGACAGCTAAAACATTTATTTACGAGATGGAAGAAAAAATTCCATGAAGGCCAAAGAATGAAAAAGATTGAGTAAAGTTAACATTTTGCATCATTCTTTTGATGTTTTGAATGGTTTCGAACATTTTCAAAATTACATTTTTCCATCGGTTGAACGAGAATTTCCAACAAACGCACACAAAAAGCGAAATAACAAATATAAAGTAGTAGCGCTAACTTCTTGAAGAATAACGAAATATAAATCGACAGCAAAACGAAGAACGTTACTAAGTGAGCAATAGAACGCAAGCCGTGCACAATAATACGCCAAGGAATCATTTGTCGTCAGCAACATCGTTCATGTTTGGAATTCGCATGAAAGTTATTTTATTACAATTTCGCGTTTTTACTCAGCATTACATTTTTGCAGCATTTTTTGTGTGTATGTGTGTTTGTATTTTGTACCTTAACCGAATACAATTCGTAATTGTTATATCCATAGTCAAAGGTAAAGCCACTTGAGTGTTTCACTCATCATGCACGGTATTATAAATAAAAAAACATGGTAGAAGAGGCACAAAAAAAAGAAGAAAAAAAATGCGAACATAAAAACCGCACATGGATGTCTAGAACGCAAAAACGCCCCTCCATGGCCGACATATAGTGGGATGTAATGTCAAAAACCGTGAGCTGTAATGAATTCACAAGAGCATACATATTACATTTTTATTATTTTGATGACTTTTACTAGTTTAAACCGCACATGTACCGTGTACCCGTATCCCAGTCAAAGAACCTTTCAATACGGAATTATTCATGTTCTGTACACTTTTTGTTATTACCTTCTTTGCAGATGAATAAGCGACAACCATTATTATCGTTCAAACAAATATACAGAAATGTTCTTGTGCTTGAGTAACGTTTGAGTGATAACAATTGCGATTCAAATCAAAATACAAAGTGCACACACCGAACAAATGCCATAGCATTGGATCATAGGCTATTTCTCGCATAGTACAAGTGCGAAAATGTCTACTCATTATGTCATCTGAACATATTCTAGTTGAACGGTATAAAATTGTTCGGTAATGGTTTATTTGAACAACTTAAAAAGCTTCGGTTTTTAACAAGAAACAATTCTTTTCATTTGATTCCTAAAATGCTTCAGTATAATGCTATAGAGAATCAGAATTCCGATGCGTTGCGAATTGAGATTCAAATGCTACTTTTTTATTCTGGCAAACTGGCAATTATAGTCATCTAATTTGGTATTCTCTATAATAAACGTACGCCGGTGAGCTTGTTGTGACATTAAGCCCAAGAGAAATGATGATTTAATGTGAATAAACTGAGTGTTCATGTAATGAGAAGCACATGAACTAAGAGAATATGGGAAAGCACAAACTCAACAAATTTAATGTATTTTAATGAAATCAAGTATTTTATGTGAAAAGATTAAATCCTTTGACAAAAGCATATGGCTTTTACTTGAACTTTTCCAATAAGTAAAAAAATATGTTGATGGCTTATAATTAAAGTTTACTTCTTGTATTAGCACGTCAAATTTATACAAGTATCTGACAGTATTTGCTTTTACATTTCATGGGTGGAAATTTATGCAAAAACAATGAATGGGAATCCTTGTCACATCGTTTCAATGATTTGTCAAATCTCGTATTTCTTTTTATTTTCGATTTATTCGTATTTTCATATTATCAAGGGGTTACGGAAATATTTATATTTTTTTCACAAAGAAGTTTGTGTTATTTTAAGTTTTCTACTTTCTACTTTGGTTTTCACACCTCATGTAAAAAATGAATCTTTCTGCATTCAAATTATAATATCGTCACAAAAATTTTGAGAACCCGTTCTGACAACCAATAATGTTTATATATAAACACTACGTATACGAATTGGTTAACAGCGTACAAATGATATTTCTTTAGAAATGTCAATATTTTTTGAACTTTTCATGATTATTTACTGTCACTAGTAATGACATTTAAACCTAGGGGGGAATGACTCTGGCAAATCTTTTCAAAATTTTAGAGAAATCGAAACATTTTCACGAATCTTACGAGTCTTACGAATCTTCATTTACATGTGAAGTTGACAAAGAGATTTGCAATTGCGAGCGTATCTATGCGCATCTTTTTAACACATAATCAAATGCGAATCCTTTATTCATTTTCAAGTATAATATGCGAATCTTTAAATTTTTGATCATATTTTTGCAAATAAATTGGGATTCGCTGCGAGTCATTTCCCCCTAGATTTAAACATTAACTTAGGAGAATATATTGTTCCAACTTTGCATGTGATGACAACATAACAATAGGTTTTCAGGCAACACAATGAACAAGGTAAAATTGCATTTCATATTTAAAATAGAGTCTCTTTGTGGTCAATGTCGGATATAATTTTAATATTGAATTTACCTCAAGCAGTTTAAATTTACCTATTTTGACGTTTATGTGGCATATTAAAATGGTCAAGATAAATTCAATCTACATATTTTTCAATCAAAATTACTACCAACTGACATTTATTTTTCAAGATCCCTTAGATAACATTTTCACAGACAGATAATTCTTTATTTTTTTACATTAATTTTTTTCTCATCATAAGAATGATGAATAATTTATCATTGATTATGATTTTAAATTAAAGAACACGCGCATATGTTTTGCTTCAATTTTACAAACACATTTTCGGTTGCATTTTTATACCGGTGGTAAACTTGATTGAAAAATTGGTAGTTTTAATTTGATTTAGGTAAATTTAATTAATTTAATATTAAAATTACATCCGACGTGTCATTTCCACTGATTTCTTTTTTTGTGTGCACTGTGCGATTATCAAATAGCATATAAAAACCAGAAATTCTATAACACTTCTTTTACTTCCTTTTTTGCATCACCTGATAAAATTATTTGTACTTTTCATTTTTTTTTTATTTATATTTCATTATTATCAACATAAAATTTATATATTGAAATAAATTATTTTTGTTAAGCAAAATATCATAAATATGTTTTACCGAAATAAATTTCCTTGAAAAAAAAAAACATTGAAAATTTCCTATGACATTGAGGTAAGGCAAACAGAATAAATGAACGAATCTGATGAATCAAGTGAATTTTATTTGAGAATAAAGTGAATATTGTACCCCTGAAGCTACCAAAAAAGCTAAAAACAAAAACAAAGGAAACCTTTTTTACGTGCAGACATTGAAGATGAGATTAAGTGCCGTAATTTTTCTTTGGAATGTTTTAATGTTCTCCTGGATTAAGCTGCTTTTCTATTTTCATTGTTTTTCATTAGATTTTCGTATTTTTCATCAATTTTGGCTCACTTGAAACCAATGAAGGGCAATAAGAGAAATGCAGACAGAAAAATCTCTATCCTGTCAAGTGAGCGATAAAAAGTCAACAACAGAACGAAAAACAGAAGTAAAAGAGATGAGAAACATGCGAAGTATTTGTAAATCGGATTGATGGATCGTTTGAATGGAATAACATAATAATGGATTCTCCTTACGAAAAAGCGTAGACAAAACGAAAAACACTTGATACGGCTATTTATACATATTTTCTGTAGGCATTCGTCTCGACAGTTGCAAACAGATTATGAAATCGAAAATGTTTTTTTATTTTCAATAATTTACTTGCCGTTAATTAAATGGATTTATTCATTTCTTTTGCAGTCTGTGTAAGTTGGTAAATGGGGTGCGATTCGATTTCGAATTAATTGCATGTAAAGTACTCTCACAGAAGCTGATATTGTCGCAATCAATTGAAATTAATTTCCGTTTGGGAACCGTTTCAATTTCTTCAATTCAAATTAATGGAAATATCTTGTTTCACACTTGAAAATGAAGATAGTAATTTGGTTTTTCGTTAAGTGTACTCTATATTTAAAGAAGTCAAGATAAACCATATCAATTAACGATACTTGATTTCACTCAAAAAAAGTTAATCGAAAACCATAACTGATATTTGATTTGATAGAAACCAACTAAAGTCAATAAACTCTCGAGTTTGATTGCATAAAATTGATATATTTAACGGGGGAAAAACGCTGTACTTGTGTCAGTTTTTTCCTTTGCTACTTTGCTATATGATTGAAAGTCATTATGCACTTAAAATAATATTAAGTAGTATTGAAAATTGGGAATAAGAATGTCGATACCAATAAAATACCAATTTATAATACAGAATTATTTACGTTTGTTGGCAAGACTATTTGGTAAACTCAAAATTTCATGTTTCAATGTCAAATATTTTAAAATTGACAAACCCGATTTCGTTTTCAAAATAAACATACATAAATTCGATGTATTCTGACTCGATTATATTGGGTCAATACTTGGATTGTCTTGACTTGCTTGGCTATACAGTCAAAATTCACTAGCGTCTATACCTATCAGCTATCATATATCCAGCATGACTATAATCAGCAAAACCATGCAATCGTCGGCTGAGATGCCAATGAACGTTAAATTGGTTTTCCATATTAAATGTAGTGTGTGTTTGATGGTCTCATCACGATGAACGATAAATATATGCACTATTTTATGTTTTATGTTTAAACAGTGAATCGAATGGTTGAATATGTTTGTTTACTGGATGGTTCATGTGTCATGGAAATTGTTCGATGACGCGTTAAAATGATCTTCTCAATTACCCTTCCATACATGGAGCCAAGCGAAATGAGCGTTTGTAATGTGTATACTTGACACAATTTATTTGCAGCAGCACAACATTTTTATTATAACGACAACGTTTAATACCATTTATTTATGGGGTCGAATTTGGAATGTGTTGCTGATACTTGTATCGATTTTCTATGAATTGGGTAGCAAATATGCGCTAAGTGCGGCCACCATTGAATCGAAATACATATAGAATATAACCGATGTAAGCAATTCATATTGAAAAGATGTATTTCCCATCATGGAGGTGAAATGAAATGAAATAAAATCGAGTCATAACAATCTAGGGGGATGTCGTTGTTTTTCCCAAGCTCTTTTTTCTGCGTACATTGATCTCTTTTTTTTTCTCGTTGATTTTTTATGCTTTATTGTTTTTTTCTTTCTCTTTTTTTTTCATTTTGTTCGGTTTCATCGTAGAGAATGTATTGCAGATGTCGGACAGATATTTAAGGAAGAGAGAAGCCACGTACTCTATAGAAAAAAAGTAACACGATGGCGGTAAACCATCTCTCGATACAAGTGAGTGATGCGATATCGATGAGAATGACAATGACGTTGCTAGGATAAAGAACAATGGCATAAAGTTCGAGTGTCATGATTTTTATGGTAGAAGATTTTCTTATATTACGTAATTCAACATCGAACGTATCAGCATTTTTTAAATGTCGTTCCATCTTTTGCTTTTGTTTCCTTTGTATTGGATTCTCTTCTCACTGTTTGCTGTTAATGCGATACGCAGTTGGCCATTTCAATCCTATTAGGGAAGTTTTTCGCTCGTTCGCTTTATTTTCGGTTACAGCTTCGAAGTGATTTATTTAGAACTTTTTTATTCGTCAATATTCAATTCTATTTGCTATACATTGGTTGGAGTGTTGGTCGTCTTTTTACTTTGGAGACCGAATACGAAGAGAAATGGAAATGGAAATGGAAATAAAAAGAGAGAATGAGAGTGAGAGGGAGAGAAGCACATGCAATGGACACATTTACAATCTCGTAAATTGTAATCATTGTCGCTATCGTGTGGCCACACATTGCAGATTCAACGCATTCGTAAACTCTAATGTAGAATTTTATTTTCATTTTTATTGCCAATTTTCCATTGTGGTGGTGTATGTTTCAGCAACTTTTCCACTTAAATCTAGTGGATGGAATTCCGAGTACGGCATTACCAGCACACAAAACCAGCTTACCGATGGGTGGCTTCCGAATTTATCGACAAGCCAATATAAATTCTATACATGTTGGTCTTCAGATGCCTGACATATTCGATGGCATTATTGTTTTATTTACTCTTTTTGTATGCATCAACTAGATTTTGAGTCTGGTTGATTGGGTTTTGAGATGGTTTTTTATGATTATCGCCATTTGAAAAATGTTCTGTACACCAGATTACAAATCGATATTGTTTGCAGTTGTGCACAAAAATTCCGAGTCTGTACAAATTCATTCAATATTTAATACTGAGAAATTGTTTTGTGCTCCATAATGACTTAAATTCAAAGCAAAATGATATTACTTTTGTACAAAAAATATCTCTGCAATTGTTTTATTTGGTCTTTTCGGTTTAAATTATCATTTTTTTATCATATTCGATTTGAAGTAATAAAATGTAAACATCAGCAATCAGAACAAAATTCCACATGTTATTCATACTAGACTCTAGTCACTAGAGAACAAGAAAATTTGTTTGGTTTATTTGAAATGTTATAACTACAATATTGCCTACCTTATCATCATCTCCTTCGCTATCACACTGTAAATGAAGAGAAAAATATTGGTCAAAAATAGTTCTTCAAATACAAGAAAAAATAAATGTTCTGAATTTATGAAATTGATGTTGCATTCGATGGTTTATAATAATTTATTCGTTACTTCGATTTTTAAATTTTCAAAAAAAAAATTAAATAATTGTTTTCCTTCAATTTGCTTAATGTTAATGAACAAATACTTCTCAAGTGAACTGAAATTATTAAATAAAACTGTTTGAATGCATGGTAAATGCAATAATATTTTCAAGAATTTTATTTCTTGAAAACACACACTAAAATACTTACGATATATCCTTTGCCAGAACTGCATCTACTGCTTGCCTGTATAATGAGAAAATAAAAACGAAAAATAATCAGTTTTAAATGTCGAAGTTGGTATACTTTTTAGTGATTTTCTATTTAATTTGTTTCGTATCGGAAATGTTAGCGTTCATTTACCAATGTTACGAAATTTGGATTTTACACGGCTGTATTGTTACATTGGCATGGAAAAGTGCTAGTGCAACTGCACTTAGTTGTAATCCCAATTCACAAGACGTAAAATGGCATTCGCCAAACTGAATGAGCCAAAAGTGAGAAATGTTCATGCTTTTATGCAGTAACTTGTGTTTTCGATTGTTTTCCTTTCAATATTGCATTTATTGTTTTAATTTGGCAAATGAAAAGCCATTAAAGAAGCAAATGAGCGCACATTTTGTGAATAGACTTAATAAAAGAGAATGTTGAGAACTAAATTTCTGTGATTGATCAAATTAGCCAAGAGATGAGTTTCCATTGAAATTGAGATTTTTTACGATTTGCTGTATTTCGTTTCGGATTAGATGTGGTTTTTAACCAAAACTTTCTGTTTGCATCTCAAAAGATAAATTACCTATTACTGATACATAAATGTAGTTGCAAAATGCAAAAAAAGTTTTCCACATTTTCTATTTACATTCTAACTGAAAATGGAATCAAATCGTTGTGCTCACTTCTAATTGGATTAAATGTGAGAACATTTTCAATTCATGGCAAAACTGATGGAAAGCTATTTGGCGAAGGTAATTTCTATTGAATACTTTGAAACGGAACGGAACGTAAATCAATATTTATGATCGGCACGAGTATTGTACGAAAGTGATTTCGAAGAATATTGCTAGCTTTTTGTCTTATTCAATTCGAAATAACACCTTAAGCTGTGCAGAAATGAATGAAACTTCATTGGTTCTCTATACGATTGTAAGCATTGACGCTTCTCTTGTGTTACCAGCTCAGATCGAAACGGTTGACTCGAACAATGCAATGTAATGCAATGCAATACTTACATCACTAAGTCTATCCCTCGAACTGTCAGCATCTCTCGGTGCAACTGATGATGTAGTCAGTCGTTCCGATGCTCTGCCGCTATCGTCTGATGTTCCCGGATCGTTTGCTATTGTAAGTGAATTCTGTAAAAAGAGAGAGAGGGAGAAAGAGAGAAATAAGAAGAAAGATATTAAGAATCCATAAAAAGTTATGACAAAATGGTTTTGCTGCATAGAAGAGCATTACAAGACAGGCGGCAACATTCTTCAATATCAATAAGTATCGAACACAAAAACTTCTTGAACTAAACAAACGTATCGAATTTTGAACTCACGAAAATATAGCATGAAAATAAAAACTCTATCGACAAGGATTGAAAAGTTTTCCAAGCAGAACGGATAATATGTTTTCGTCAAATTCCATTTTAACCGCA
Source organism: Resseliella maxima (assembly GCA_029041755.1). NCBI lineage: Eukaryota > Metazoa > Arthropoda > Insecta > Diptera > Cecidomyiidae > Resseliella > Resseliella maxima. The sequence continues at coordinate 447,633 of JAQOWM010000596.1, read as the reverse complement.
TTCGGAAAACTTTTCTCCCATCACGTGGTTCTTCTCGGTTTTATTTTTCCTTTGCGTGCAATTTGCTTCTCCACTTGCTTCTCACAACCGCGATTTCTTTGCATCGAACATTGATTGGCAAAGAAATGCACTTTCTGCAGAATACATTTAAGAATTCTATTTATATCTAGCTACATTTTTAAACATCTTTCGTAACAAAAGTTGTTTCATAGAAACGAAGTTATACAAGAAAGAGCATTTTTCAATTTATTTTTCCAATAAAATTTCGATCGATTCACATGAAGAAATTGGAAAACTAGATCGAACATTTTTCATACTTTGTAACAGTTGACAATAATTTTCATTTCTCTCTCTCTCTCTCTCTCTCACTTTCTCTCTTTCTCTCATTCTCTCATCCGAATGGGTTTCCTGGCAGATTTGGCATAAATTGGAAATATGTGTTACTTATTGAATTTAAATGCATGACAACGTTTGCAAAAGTCTCACATATGACATTTACAAGAATATATAAGGCGCTGCTGGAATACTTCTGGTATTTTTCTCCATTGAACAAAGTTTTAAAAGTTACTCACAATAAATGCATGGAAATATTAAAAAGTTATTTGTCAGAAGAATCTGTTGACGCTTTTTGTGGTTTCGAACATTACAGAATAAAATTAATAAAGTTTATCTATCGACTAGAAGTGATTGAAGTGACAGTAATGCGATTAAAATGCAGCGTATTCAAGTTGAAAATACAAACTCATTCCAAGCGAACTGCTAATTATAATTATATCATATTACATTCGCAGAAAATGCATTGAAGTTAATGCGCAATCGTAGCAATAAATTGACCACTTTCGAAGATTGAATAAAAAATAGCCAGAAATCGAATTGATTTCATATGGATGAAAAATGGATAACTAAAATGAGTTGAAATCTTATCGAGATGTGAATATAAAAGCAATAAATTGCAATGTCAAATAATCATTGACTACCAATCACTATCGTAACCGAATACAGTAAAATGTTTTTCACCATTCTAATTGTGTGCACCACTGACAAAAACAGATACAATATAGAAAGACAAACAAAAAAGCTCATTCCACCGTTCGTGAAACCGATTCGAATGGATAAAAACCAAATAATAAATGATAAACATCGAGTTTATGACAAAAAAAATGGAACGTTACGTTTGCCATAGGCCGATTGCAAATTATCGAATTAAATCCAACTTCAGAATTCAACAAATATTTTTTTGTTTTTCGCTCTAATGCATGAACCGCACAAATGACAGCAGGCGACAGCTATGTTCATGCAATTAATGTATCGTTTTCAGTGGAAAATGTTTCACTGAAACAGGTATGGCGCGTAAGTGGTAAATAAAGCAAATGCCTCATTTTGGACGGGCTCAGAAAAAAAAAATATATGCGAAAAAAAAAACCTGTCACAATGGAGCATTAATAAAATATTCGTGTGCAATTCAATGTAAACAGCATTGCATTGGCTTTTGTATGTATTGGAATTTGGTGGAAAAAACGCGCACGTACATTCATCATTGCCGAATTCGAAATTGAACGCTAATTAATATTGTAAATGGAATTGCGCACGAACAATATGGTCATAAGCAGACATACATACATCACTTGCTATTATTGTGGACTGTGAATTTTTATTCACGCCATTGGCATTTGATTTATGCCCGATATTGCAGCGATTGACAAAATGGTCCAGCAGACAGAGGAATTTGGATTTTGAATCGAAAACAAAAAAAAAAAAAAGTTTTATCCAAATAAAATGTCAAGCATATTGCTGAAAAAGTACCCAGAAAAATAGCATAAAAATGGAACAAAAGAAACGCAGACAAAATTAAAAAAATGTCGATGCACGTGAAACACATGCTTTGAATTCGCAAATAGAATATCCAAATATCAATGTCTGTCGTTGAATTTTAAACAAAATGAATGCAGAAACGCAAAACCAATGGCAGCAAATACCGGGGGCAATATGCGAAAATTTAATTTATTGTGTCAAGTTCGGAGTGTGTTTTTTGTTTCTGCGCTGATACTTGTATTCGTACTCAGAGAACATGAGCAGATTCGTATCGACCTAAAATCAATAAACAATGACATTTTTTTCGTACATGTTTCTACCCATCAATCGCGGGATATTTCAAATTTTTTTTCTTCTTCTTCTGTATTCTACTCGCTCTGGTTTCATGTTTTTTTTTTATTTACTGTCATTTTGTATTCAATGCACAGACCAGAGAATATTGGATCATAAAATCTGTGTGGTTTTTTTTTATTCTTGATTTTTTGTTATACAACGAACCAGTATTGGTATTATTACATGAATATAAATTTGTATGAAATCTTGTGTAATTTGCTTGAATATTTGTTTTTGACGTGTTCACTATTTTTGTGGTTTCTGATTCCCTTGATTCATGAATTTAACCAAAATTAAAAATTTCGAACCACCGCTACTCAAATTAAAATCGATGTTTTTTCTTGCTTCGGAATAAAATGATTATCTTTTTTTTTTATCCTATTCAGCATGGGCATTAAACAGTTGAATTTAATATTAACAATACATTGTATACACAGAGAAATTTATTTTTATAGCATTCTTTTTACGGATCAATTAAGTTTTTCCACTCAATAATTCACAATATGTCGATATACTTGTTCATCAGATTGAGTATGCTGCTTTTTGTTTGATTTTCAATATTTTATATCGAAAGTAGACAACATCCCATTCATATTGAAATCACAAAATATTTTTCAAGCACAAAAATGTCATTGTTGTCGACGTCTAGAATTTGATACGAAACCCTCGGTCTCTATCCACTAAATATTTATGACTTTCAGGACTATTTCCTTTTCAATTTAATAGCTACGGGCGAAAGCGCAACACAAACAATGTCATTTCTATCTCCATCTCCATTGAAATACAATCGTAAATAGATTATGCTTCTACCCGCAATAACGACTTACCATCCGCTTTTATATCAATCTACCGTACCATTTGCTCTGTTCAAGTGAAAAAAGAAAAATGCGTATATCAAGTGATGTGATTTCCTATTCTTATCGAACAAAATCTTCGAAAGACGTTTATTGTTTGACCAATATGTTTCAGTGTAGTTTGATTTTTTTGCTCCAGCATGCATACGATAAACTTTTGTGTCATGAACAATGCGAAGAAAAAAGAAAAATAGCAAAATGAAACATCATGAAGCCACAACGAATGTAAAGGAGCAATGAGAATATGGCAAATAAAAAGTACCGCATATCGAATTTTTGATGGTAAATACAGTATCAGGACTGTATGAGTTTCATTGGTTAATAGAGTAGAGATAGAAGCGAAACTCGATAACCAAATAGTACTTTTGCCGAATCAACAACACGATGAACAAGATAGGGACACAAACAAAAAATATAAAAAAATAAGAGTAGCAAATGCCACTTGAGAGCAATCAAATAAATAAACTCGCACACATTGAAGCGATAGAGTTAAAGATCCAGTAAAATGGATGGCGATGATTCGGTTCAGCAAAAATTCAAGCAATTTCGAAATACAAACGTGGCATTGCAATGCCCTGAAGAAAATAATATATATATGTATATATATTGGTAGAATGCATTAAAACGTGGCCATTTGTGCCTAACTTCATATCTATCATAGATGTCACATTTCTGACAGTGGCAGCTATTGTATGTTAAAGAATGATAAAATAAATTTCTTTTTTACTGCTGTGAAAATGTCGAAATACGAGCCAACAACACAGCATTTGCGGGCGATGTTGTATTTCATGACAAGAAAAGTGAAAAAAGTAATCTTGCATCCAGTACGTACTGGTTATGAAGAATGAGCTCTTCTCTATTGCCGCAAGCAAAAAAATTAATTTGTTCAGGACATTTTGGTAATATAGGGAGCGCAGCAATCGTCTTTCCGAAAAATGGCATTTTCGGATAACAATGTCACCGGAATTTACAGAAAACTGAAGAAGTTGGTTTTCTGAGCTAGAAAATATTCGAGGAATATTTAGATAAAAACATTCTACTGCCCCGCTGTAATCTCTAGTCCCAAACGTATGCCTTGGTTTCGCAGCTATTGTGTGTCTCTGAAGAAGGGAAGAATTGGCTTGATTCGTTTCTAGCCTCAAAAGATGAGCAGTTATGCTTTCAGAACAAAATAGTAGCTAGCGATGGGCAAATTAAATAACATGGTAATTGAATAATTTTTTGAGATAAAGCTGTACATTTTCACGAGAGGTCACGTTTTAATGCATACGACCAATATATATCGACAAACAGGAGTGAGATATTTTTCGTTTTGTTGTATTTGTTCGGAAAACATATTGAGGTGCCGCGCACGCAAAATGTTCCAATAAAATTTGTTCAATTTCGAACATTTTTTTTACATTCACAGACATACGTTGAATTTTTATTTGCGGCACAAGCAATTTTTTTCACATCTTATGTATTGTAGGTGTAAAAAAGAATATATTATTCCGTATGACTTCTTTTCCTCTTGAATTTTATTGTTTTGTTTGCTATCTATTTGAGGGCCATCGAAAAGTGAGAGCGCATACAAAAAAACTTGAGTTTTGTAACACTCGATATTTTTCTTCTTATTCTATATTTTCGATTTGTTAACTTTAAAATATGTGCAACTTCCACAAAGGGCGGAGGGTGGGGGGGGGGGGGGTTGTAAGGCAACATCGTTATTGAGAAATTCAGTTTGGACAGACATAAATAAAACCAAGCGCAAACTTTTCCAAACTTATTTACTCACTTTTTTCGTGCTTATGGTTCGTTTGAGTGTTCTGATATTGCAATAAATGGGCAAAAATCGTCGTAGAAAAACAGATGGAGTTGAACGATAAGTAAAACTAACTTTTCGGTTTTGCTATTAATTTTATTTTACCCACATGATTTTTCAACAAACTTAAACAAAATTTATGACCAAATCACTACCCATTATCCAGATAAAATTGGCTTGGGTTAATTTTAATCACTTCCAAGTGCATCATTCTCGAACTTTCAAAATAAGTGATTCAAATTGTATTGCTTCGAATACAGTTGGATACCATTGGCTATTTCATGAAATTAGTGTGCAATTAAAAACCAATTCTATAATAGTTATATTCAGTCAATTGTGTCATAGCTTTGAAATAATTCTTGAAACAGAAAATAGAATTCCAAATTATAGCTTTCTTTTCTATAAAAAATTTGACTTTTAATATATAATTAGTCTACGAATGAAAATGAGTATAATTGCAGGAAGGTGTAAGCATCATTTATTCATAGATAAATATATTGATTTGGTTTGGAAATGATACATAGAGAGTTATTTGATAATAGTAAAATTGCTTTATAAATAATCCAATCAAAAAAATGTAGTATTTATCAAATCAATAGAATTATTGTTTTGATAGCCAACTGCAAAACTCTGACACATTAATGAATTTTTGTTGTTATTGTTCAAGAACTATCATTATTCCATCGACGTTATTTCATAATATCAAATTCATATGGATAGTCAATAGAACTTTTTTTTTTCAATCTCGGTAATCAATTGGTTGTGTAATCAAAATTATGGACGGTAGTAGTGGTCATTGTGATGGTAACTTGTGGCACAATTATAAATAAGAAAATGTCTGTACAAAGATATTCAAGTTCAGTCTGAAGATAGAAATATTTATTGAACAAAAAAAATATCCATTTATTTTTAATGAGTTAAGGTCTCATACAATAGAATATAAATTGAAATTGTGCATTTCAAACATTCAAACACTATTTAACATTTTTTAAATAGAAATTTTTGAGTGAATAATTACGAAATTCATTCGATCAAATAGAAAATCGTATAAATGAGAGCGACATCATCCAACATTGTTGGGTTGTAAAAGGTAACTGACATCAAACGACTCAATGCATGGTGAATATATGGTAGCGTTGAACTTGGTTGTTTTGTGCTCGATTTCTACATGTATTTGTTATTCGCATACAGCTGCGCTCTTCATCCAAATGATTCAATGTGTGTATCCAAACATACAATCCGAACAGGGTTCGTGTGTTGTTGTGTCGTGGTATTGTGTGAAAATGTAAAGCAATTCAACACAGTATAGATACATAAACCGGTTACAGGTTAATAGTCTGCGATGCTTGTTTATCTACTTTATTCATCATGTTGTATGCGTATGGCGCATGGCAATGTGTTAGTTGTTGTTTGCTTTTTTGTTCGATTTTCTTTTGGCAGCTTTACGATACGTGTAGATACATATGTTTCGATACCAACGTCGATTTGTTTGGCGGCGCACACGTCACATATAAAATATGGACATATAAATACGAAAACAATACCAGTGGAGAGTCATACATGCAAAGAAGAGCAAATGAGATAGATAGAGAACGAAAGTGGCAAAGATAAAGAATGAAGCGAAAAGTCGCATGGATTGACGCATCATTCGTGCACGCATACACACAATTCAAAATTCAACATGGATGATTTTGTCAGTAATTTTCTCTCTTTTTTTCTCTCAAAAACATTGAAAGCTCAATTTATTGCATTTGAGATACATTCTTCATGCATTTCATTGTTTAAAGTATTTTAGTCATTTTGGTTGAATTTTTGGTTGATTTTCACTAATTTGATGGACGAAAGATGTGATGAATTTATGGTTAAACATTGATACAACGTCAATGTTCAAATCGATAGTGACTGAAGACAAATGTGACAACGGAATGTGCAGTAACTGTCAGCGGGAGTAGAAGAGTATGCTACCGCATAATTGATTGCATGCGCACGAAAATTGGCCAACAGCAGACAGTACCATCTAAGAGAAGCTTCATGAACCACTGCTTGCATTCATCAGGCGACTGCTGTCGCCAGACTTTTGATTTGAATTCATACGCTTTTGCTTCGCCGTCGGAATCGTTACAATATTTTGTCAACATGAATTATTTACATGAATTTATGGTAAAATGTTTCTTAAAAATACTTGTTATTCATTGACATTAATTCCAGAAGTGCCATTTCAAACCATAACATTCCAATTAATTTATTTCGGACACATTTTCGGCAAGCTAATTTTAACTGAATGCAGCTTTTAATTAAGTTCAAAATGTATACGAATCTTTTCCTTTTTATTTTCATCAGGAATTTATCGAAATGAACTCGAAAGTGATTTAAACAAGAATTAAACGTAGTAAACAATATACTTGCATATTTATGTGAATAGAACGCAAATAATAATTCGATGTAGTTGTGGTTTTTATTTTATTATTGTGTATTATGAAAACATTGGCAAAACATTCTGTGCAAAACACAGTGTATATTGATGGCTACGATTATAAGATATTTTGATTTTAGTGTCATAATTTTCAAAATGGATATTGTTAATGTTTTGTCATGAGTTGTAAATAAAATGTGCACATGCATCACAATTGAAATGAAATTTCACACTGAAAATGGTAAATAAAAACGTAAATTGATGTTCTACTTCAAAGCTTCCACGTTGCATTTCGCGAAAAGTAAAATTACAACGTTGCATCGTTTATTTTGTGCTAAATTGTCAGAAATGAATGCTCATTGAGAGCCACTACATCTCTCGTTCTCTCTCTCTCTCTCTCTCTCTCTCGCTCTCTGCAAATGTGTTCATTTCACTAACGGCTATGGAGTACGTGTTTGCAATTCGAATCACATTGAGTGCAATTTGTGTTTTGAGGCAATCAACGGCGGAATGATGGCCACTCAGAAATGGCATTACATGCTGTTACTCTGTTACCGTGTTACCATTACATTCGATCGTATAATTATTTTATTAGTAATGAAATATGATTACAATGTGAAAACTTCGTGCTTGTAGAGGCGTTAAAGAAACCACAGATGACTGTGTGTACTGTGTGCAAATGGATTTGTGAATTGCAAACAAAAAAAAGGTACTGACAGAGCGTACTTTGTTGTGTGAGCCTTTTCTTATAATGTGGGCCATAAAATAGCCATACCATTGCTAAAGAACATGAAGTAAAAAAAAGAGAATAAAATCCTAACATCGATTCTTGAACAAATTCTTTGTAAATAATAAACTATGTATGAGAACAATAATGATGACGATATGAATAATGGTGATGCTCAAGTGAGCTTAGCTCTGAAATGGTTAATGATTTTTTGTTTATAGAAATTGTTTGCACGATAAATTCTTGTAAATTCTTCTTGCTACATGTTGTTTTGTCTTTCCAAATTTGGTCCACTACTTTATTTATCATGTTGAATGGCAATTTATTCGACATGAACTGAAGTGGTTCATCATTTTATCATTTCTATGATAGAATACCCAAAGTAATTGCAATTTATAGTTTTGACATATTGCCAATGAAATAACAATAAATTTATATCGCAATTTTGTCAGTTTACTTCGATAAATTGTTGCTCTGTTTGATGGAGGGTCGAATCTAAAAATCGATTACGTTGAATAAGAATATTACCGGTGGCAAATACTTATTCATCAATGTGTCGAACAAATAAATGAGCAGATCTGGTAACAAATCGTATATAAGTGTGCACCAGGTGCACGAAATATCCGCATTTTATCTGATTCGCTCGCGTTTTGATTTCAGCTCCATGATTTATTCACTCTGACTAAACCTAATGTATTATAATCATATAAAATTATACTTGCGTCGGCAATAATCATATCAACAATTCCCTCGGGTATAATAACATCACTTTTTTCCACTTTACTGCTTAATACAATCCGATTCAAATTTAAAACGCACAGATTAAATGGATTGAATAGCTTTAATGTATAGATTGAGTTACAAATCTCTAGATAACACATCTGACATACATTTTCACTTGCATAAAACGTATCCTTCTACTCTAATTCTTTGGCAGAAAAATAACATGATTGTTTCAATATTGGAAAAAACATAATGAAAATATCACAATTTTATGGAATGAAATATAATAATAAATGAGTTTGTGGATTAAATTGCATGACTGTATTCTTTTTTTCTTTTTTTTTCTTTTTTTGAAAATTAAAATAAATTGTATCGCTCATGAAACATTTCAATCAGATATAATTATATAAAGTGAAACAACGCCGAACGCAGGAACAAAACCGTACTTTGAACACGTGAAACTGTTAAAAAAATGTTAGTGAATGTGAAAAACAAAATATATATGGATGCAGGTCACATTTTCATTAAAATTAAATTTGAATTTAGTTCAGATTGCTATTCCACCATATTGAAAGAAATTCCTTCGTTTACATTCAACAAATTGTAAAGATATTCTGTTAAATCTCATTAAAACTAAATTTAAACATTGAATTCAAAATGCATCGTAAAATTGTACATTTGGCTTTATGATGTAATTGGAATCATAGAAACATGACCCAAACGGATGTCGACGAAAACAATGTTTCTGGTATGTTTACAATATTAAACGGTTATTTAATAATCGCTCTAAATAATTTTGCCCATAAAATTTGCTATAATATCTGCGCATCAATTATAATGCATAAACTACACTGGAAGCGGATAGGGTTCTGACAATTTTAATAGCAGAATTTGAATTCGAATTGAATATTGCTCCAGGCATTTAATAGAGTATGGAATATGCCAAGATATGTGTTTAAGCGCAATGATCTATGTAAATCAAAACATACAACACAGTGACAGCAACAACGATTAGTGATTCAGTTGTTCATATTTTACGAACATCATATGGTTACACATTTCCATATGATTTTTCATTTTCGCGTCGAAAAGCATTTTCTGATTATTGTTATTTCACACAAAATTGTTTGTATGATACTTGTACATGCAAATCAAATAAATAACAAATTTATTACTGCGTTACAATGATCCATTGTGAACAAAATTATACCATTCAGGTCATATGTATTGAATAGAAATACATATGAAAATGTTCATTCTGATTTATCAAGATAAATATCCAATAACAATTTAAATTATACTTTCGATTTGAATTATTTAAACCAACTTGTTTATGAATTTAAAAGGAAAATATCGTTGTAAAAGCAAATTTTCTAAGTTACAACTCGAACGAGCATATTAAATGTATTCGGTACATTTGCTGAAATAGTTTGTTAAATTTGAGAAAAAAAAAAGGAATGGAAAGTTGAAATAAAAAGTTGAAATTTCTTATGTCGGATCAATCATAAGCTTACTATTTAATTCTGTGATTAAAAAACACAAGCACATACTACACATTCATTGTAAATAGTAGTTGACTAAGCAAATGAGTCTGCTATCGACATAAATCCTGATAATTAATTAAAGTGAAAGTTTTTCGTGTGATGTTCCATAAAACTGTGTGTGATGTAGGTTGCATTTTACGGATGTATTTAATTCAAATTTATAAACCAATTATCTCAAATTGAAAACTAAGCAAACTATCTCGTCTTTCACGTGTAAAACACGATAAAATGCAAGTAATAGGTATAATTAAATTAGCACATAAACAGTTATTGTTGATGGGAACACAACAAAGAGCCGTTTGCTATTGGCGCTGCTGCGCTAAATGAAGTGTATAATTAAGTTTTCAACTATAATTTCAGAACAAGATATGCATCGTATGCCCTTTTCAAACAGGTTGAAGTTTGAAAATAGCCGTTTCGTTTTTCGGATCGTTACGCTAGATTCGTGTTTATCATCTATAAATTTATGCTGTTGAAAATCTCATATGAATAAATTAGGAATGAGTATGACTTTCCGTTGCCACATAATCATTTCGCACAAGCTTTGCGCATTTTCCATAAACCATGCAATTCTTTTTTTACAACTGAAAACTGGTGTCATGTAAGTGGATAATTAAATTTTTCCCCATTTTCAATTCTTCTTCAGCGAACAAAACTTGGATGACAAAAATACATATTTAAAAAATGGCCAACACAACTGTATCGAAGGAAAACTTTTTCTGTTGTTGTTGTTGGTTAAATTTTATAGTTTCATAGCGAAAAACTAACGGTTAGTATTGGTTGAATTTTAATGGCGCAGCATATCCAAAAAAAATTTATTGGTCGCATGATGTTTTGGCCATTGAAACTACAATGCTTTCCCATAAAAAATTCACAGCATAGAAATTCACCTTTGTGAAGTTATTTTTAGGTGAAACTATTTCAAGGCGATTTTTTTCTTCAATAATTACCTAACGCTTTGCTTCTTTCAAATCTAATGTTAATGCAATCCAAATGTAAAAAAAATTCCGCCTGGTTAGTGTTTATTTCAGATGTTCGCATTAAACTTTTTGCGATAAAATGCAATCTAACGCATGAAAACTTTTTTATTTCCTTGTATTTGTTGAAGGCATTGAAAAATATACCGCTATCGGGATTTTAGTTGAAATCAACAGAGTTAAATGAAATTCAATTTAAAGTGTAGTTGAACCATGGTGTTTACGAAAAAAATCCATGAAACATCGACGATAATAAAACTGCAATCAAATGGAGAGAGAAAACTAAAATTGGAAAAGTGAATGTTCGTAAATGAAAGTCATTTCTTGAATATTTTATTTTGCATTTTGTTTGTTTTATGGAGAAACATTATGTTCGCATTGAAATTTTCCAATTTTGTTGAAAACCTTTTGCAAACCATAAACCACCATAGAACACAAAGTGGAACCACAAACCGAACGTTCGTCTCTTGCTTCTAGCTGAACAAAAAAAAAGTTCGGCCAGCAAAGCGTACCACTTTTGAAATGCTGATTTATAAGAGACTATAAAATGAAGAAAGCATTGCATACGAGGAATGTATGTGACCAAAAGGGCCAACAAAATTTTTAATAAATCTGTGAATGCATTCGACATGCATGAGAGATTGATGGAAACCTTTTAGTTTTAAGCAAATATAAATACAAACATGGATAAAATTGTACTGTGCAAACAAAACGCAATAGACATTGTATACCACTATAGCATAGAAGGCTTAGTGTCCTTATGCAAAGATAGAGTTTGTCAAATGAAATGTACCAGCTAACTGTTGTACAGGCTGAAGTTTAGGCTTATTTCACCACAATGAAATTGCTTTCTAACATAAATTCCTTCGCACGAAAAGTAAATCACTGTTGATCTGTTCTGGTGGAACATTTTTATGGCGATTTTTGCCAGTGAAAAGAGTGCATTAAATCGCGGAATCAAATTTTTCAATATCGTTTTTTTTATTGAATTTCATCAAAATGACGGAAGTTTCAACAACTAAACTCACTTTGTTTTTATATCAAAGCAAAAACCGTTTGAAATGTTAATTTCACCATTCTTATAAATGACAAAGTCATCAATGAATAAATGAATAAATGGAGCGTGAGTTGCAAATGACATGGTGTATCGTTGTTTTTTCTACCTTTTCTCTCAATCGAACAATCAATAAACTTTTTGTGTAGAACAAACGTTCAACAGTGAGACAATTGAATGAAGCATTCTTCGTGGGTGATAATAATGACAAAACAAAGTTCACAAAAGTGATACGATACGATAGCATGTAGCCAAATGTGACAAGATGATACAATTCCAAATATGTCTGTGCATTAAATACAAAATAAAATCAACTGGACGCCGTTTTGTGTAGCGCATCCAACAAAATAGATTGGCAATTGTGATGAAAGACCGAGACTGAACCTCGTGCCAATTGATGAAGATGGATTGATGAATGGCAAAACATGTCAAAAGCACACCATGACGAAACTTTTTCACATCCTGGCGTCTCGGCCTCTTGCAACCATTTTCCATGGTAAATTGGTGTATGCGACAAAGATAAAATTCACCAACCGCATACAAATATATTTTATCCATATAGTTTTTTGCAGTTGTAGCCAGCGCCAATACCATTGGTTTCACCATAAAATTCTATTTTCGGTTTTTATTTCATCGCATTTTACTGAACAATTTTTGTACTGTATGTTGCTGTGGCCTTTAAACGTTACTCTGCATTCTGTGTTTTCGCGTCTCGCAGCATGAGTTTGTCGAATCATCGTTTATTTATTGATTTTTTTTTTTTTTTTTTTTTGACGAAAAGTTTTGCTTTTGACTTTTAAGCTAGATCGTGTTTATGTAGTTATATGAACCGATTCGAATTAATGACGTCTGAATAGATATTGTAGAAAAGAAACGAGCGACTTTCCACAAGAAACTTTTCGCTTAACCGGATAAATTTAATAGAGTTTTAATCTTTGCCCGCGTTCATTCAGCGAATAATTTTCTTTTCATTTCACGCTATATTTTATTTTGTATGTGTTCTTGTTGCTCATTCAGTGTAAAACATCTTCTAGACATAAACACAAACTGCAAATATTTTTTTGCAAACTAAAAACAGTTTGTAAGAACTTACGTGTGAAGTGTGATTGACCACCGATTGCTGATGATGATTGTTGGTAATATGATTGTGTTGCTTGTGGTTCCATTCACGTTCGCAATCTCGGTCTTTATCACGATCTTTTTCCCGTTGGCCGGTGTCAAGTAGTTTGATTGGTTTGTCTTCCAGTGTAGTCAGTTCAGTGATTGATGACAAACGTTTTTCATTCAGTTTGGTTGCCAATTTTATAGCATACTACAAAATGAAAAGAAAACAAAAACGTTTAGTTAAATTAGAAATGTACAATTTCGAATAGCTTTTATTTATTTATTTTTATGTTTGTGATGCAGCATTTGAAACATAATTGCATTATAATCTTTCGCGATTTTTCAGTCATCGAAATATTTCTTTGCCTTTTGACAGTTTTTTTTTTTTTGTTCACTGAAATTGGGTTAAAATATAATTCGTAAAGCAATACAATTTGGATGGTGCTACCCTGAAAAAGTGGCACAAAACAGTGAAAATTAATAATGAGTCAAGAGAATAATATTAATGAAAACGTTTTTAGCTAAATATAAATTTGAAAACGTTGCTGCTCCGGCAACATCATAGCAACTTGGCTTCTTGTCCAACAATGGCAATAATAATACTTCTGATAAATATTAATAAGGTCATTGGCGAAACAAGTTCCCAGAATAAATTGGGTGAATGCACGTCAGTTGTAAATTAGAGTTTTATGTAAATTTGTAGTAAATATAAATGCAACTAAAATACTGAGTCTGCATCAAGTTTCGAAAGTGCAATAAAAAGAAAACTTTACATCAGATTTAATTGTTTGGTTTTGTGCACATTGGATCAGCATATTGCAAAGATGAACATTTTCCCAAAATTTTACATTGCCAAATATCAAATGTGAATTCATTTACTGGAATTTGCTTGAGAATTGCGTTTCCCAACGTAAACTTTCGAAATCTATAAAATAACTGAGATTCAGCAGCATAATTAATGAGCCCCCAGGATGAACAAACATCTAGTGTCGGGTGATTTGTAGATCTGTATCCATCAAAAACAACGACAATTAATTTATGACAATGAACGCTAGTGAAATTAATGCTATACGTTTTGCTTTTAAAAATTTTTAGTTCCAATTTGTAGTTTAAAGCAGCGGTTATTGTTTGGCCACCTAGAGCATGGTGCTGAATTGTTTCCAATTTACCAAGAACAGTAATAAACTTTTATTGCAATGACTTTGCTCAATGTGCTTGGATGTTTAATTCACCATCTTATAGCAAAACATTTCTTGCGGTCGTTACACATCGTTTATAAAGCATGTCGCATATATGACATATACTCCTATGGGCCCGGTATTTTCTCCATATTTTAACTCTCTTTCTTCTCGATATTTACTCTAATTTCATTCGTTCCATAAACCATTTGCACATATTAAATCCGTTTGCTGCCTTATTGCCCCAAAACTTTATGCAGCGCAAGTTTTATGATATTACATTTGAAATTGGTCTACCACTTTAAATAGTTTTCCTACATACATGCCAAGGCTTTACTTACGCTGGAAACGTTAGCTTGAAATAAATCCATCAGATGGATTCGACGCTGCGTTGGTTTCATTGAATTTTTTGTAATTTATTTACAATGTGGCCAAATTTTTCCATTGTGGCCAAAGTCAAAAATTGTGAATTCTTTCAATGTTGTCCCAAATTTGACGTTGGCCATAATGGAAAAATAAATGCAAAAAATTCATTGCAACCTACGTAGCGTCAAATCCATCGGATAAATCCATTTGATGGATATATTTTAAGCTAACATTTCCAGCATAAGTAAAGCCTTGATACATGCACACACACAACCTGCAACGTACGCTCAATTTTTATATTACATGGGCAGTTTATTTAATTCAGACTAAATTAAATTGCATGGTTATTATTACATGTATTTAATGAATTACTTGTATTATCGACGAGCAAATTGAAAAAAAAAACAAAGCTTCAAACAGATCGTTTTTTAAATTTTCAAACAAAGACATTACAATCACAGTCACGTAACACTAGAATTGTTTATACGTAAATTGCAAGCGCTGAAAAAACTATCAATTTTCAAACTTGGGATTAGTAATGTATAAAATATACATATATTAAGTTTTTTATGTTTTATGTTCATTATGCAGGAAATCGATTCAATTCCACATTTTTAACAATCAAATTTTTTTATTGAAAACCGAAACAATGCAATAGAAAACTTAATGAATCGATAGTTTTACATTAGTTTTAGTTGTCAATTTTGAATTATCCTATCAAAAGTTTTATAAGGAAATAAACACAATTGTATTGATTTCAAATGGCTGTGAGCTGGAAGTGCGGGCTGATGGCTTTAAGAATGAACAAGATTTCTTATGAAATATGTCAAGCAGCTTGAGGATAAATAACGAATATGATTTTATGACGATTTGAATGTGGTCGTTGAGGCATTAATTGCCAAAAGCATTGGTTCCAAACCAATTTTTCCTTTTTTTTTTCATAGTAAACAGTGTATTTCTGGTAGTAAAATTGTCGAATAACAAAAGATTATTTTGCATGAGATAATTATAAAATGCATGTTGACACGCGTTCAAGCATGCATTAGTAGTAGGAAAAAGACAGTTCCAGACACTTTCTTAATGCAAATTAAATGAGGAGCTACCAAAATCCTACTTAGTTCCTTTTTTCGGCACCAGTGGCGCCACTGTCACAACTCTCATCTGTCGCGACATTAACGTTTTTTTATAGGAAACAGTTCATTGAGGATGGCAACGAACGACAGCAACGTTCATGTTTGCTCATATGTTTCATATGGAATAGGTGTCTGTTTGCGAATGAGTGGACAGAGAATGAGTTAAGTATGTATGAAAAAATGAAATTGTAATATGAAAACAAGATTTATTTATATTACACACACACACACACACACACACACACACACACACACACACACACACACACACACACACACACACACACCACACACACACACACACACACACACACACATACACACATGGACACATGGACACGCAATAGTTCAATTTCATTCCATTACCCATTTCATTCCTATATTCACTCGCTCAGTTCCATTCATTTGAACATATTCAGTTGATAATAGTGACGACCGCAGCGGCAGCAACACATCAACAGACATGCTTAGAAATCATATGGACGACAGCTCTATGTGGAATAAGCATAATTGTTGTAGTTGTTGTGGTTATTATCGTTCTCATTTCACCTTATCATGAAATTCAATTTGAAACTTTATTCATTATCAGTTTATTTTCTTGCAATGTCAAATGGGAAAAAAATCAAATGCGACGAAGTGCATTATTGAATTATTGCCAAGTTATTTGTTTCAGTTTGTTCATATGAAATTACTAGCGTCACATTAATTACCTACATTGCTAATGTGAGTTTATCTAATTAGTTTGAACCAAGAGTATAAATAAGGTCGAATTTTTTGTTCAACGAATAGTTTGTTGTGATTTTTGAGCACGATGTTTAGCAATTCAATTGTTGTCATATCATTTATTGCTTTGCAGTTTAAAAATATTAATAGCGAATGCTGTTGTAAGTAGAGGTTTTTTATTTGTTTATTACATCCAGGCGATGTTGTTTTTTTTTCAATTTTTTCGATTCAATTAATCATTTTTGTATATTTTAATTTTAACAGACACTAAACTTCACGACCATTTATCCTTAGAAAGGTACGGATCACCAACTATATATAAATTTCCATGGACTGCGCATATTCATCAATTTAATGCCTACAGAGCATCTGGGGTGATTATATCAAACCGGCATATATTGGCGACTGCAAGTAATATTCTTCCATATAAAGGGTTACCAGTGGAAACCAAAGACAACGGAGATTCTATCGCAAATGATTTCTGGTAAACAATTTCTTTTATTCCCAAAGATTGATAAAATTCAAAACATTCATGAGATGATGTTTTTTGAGATTTTTCCAATCGAAGCAGATTGCTATTTAATTTTAAATGGAAATTTATCGAAGAAAAAACATTGATTTTTCGCAATATTTTCTCAAAACAACATATTGATTTACTCTAGGATTTACACACATTGTTTTTCTTTTTGAAGGTTAAAATATACAAGAATAGTTATAACACCCAGAAATGAAAAGCAAATTGAATATGTGTACATACACCCAAATTATAATCATATGACATACGACAATAATATTGCCATCATTGAAGTAAAAGGGCTCATAACATTCGGCAAATTTTTAGAACCAGCTGTATTACCAAAATCATCTACAAATTTTCACGGTGAAAAATTACACATGGCTATTCCGTATCAAGCTTCTGAAGGAGGTAAACATTTGTTACGATACGAAGCTTCGCTTCTATCCGAAAATGATTGCGCCAGAATAAGCGGTAATACGAATAGTTTAACTAACACACTGTTATGTGTTAAAAGTTTATGCTTAGATTCTCTGTGCAACAATGTAAGTCGCTTTTCTTTATTCAAAAACAATAAAAAAACAACTAATCTAATTACATTCACATTGCAGTTCTTCTTCAATGACCCAATTTTCAGCATCACTAAGAACGATTCGATTGAAATATTTGGATTGCCATTGTGGCGAAAAAAAAGCATTAGTGTGTATGACGAAACAAAAAAGTGTTTTGAAGATACATATGCAACCGTTTTCATCAGAATTGTTGATTTTCTAGCATGGATCGACACAATTTTATCCAAACGATGTGGATGTCACCCACAACAATCACTTCAATGTGGTGAACCGATGTTTTTCAGTGAAAGTTGTCGAAATCTAAGAAAAGCTGTGGAAATTGAAAACAAAAGACAAACCAAAAAAAATGTTCAAGCAAATTCAGCAGGTGATGAAAAGTGGCAAAATCGAAAGCAGACACAATAATCACAAAATGGAAAAACTGCAGATTAATTTCAATGAATCGAACAAATGGCGTCTCCAAATTGAAAATCATTTGATTTAAATAGTTTGAAATTTAATTTACTTTTGAATCAATATTTAGGCTAATTACCAATCTTATGTTTCAATTTTGTACAAAAATATATGGTTCAATATAATAAAAACTATAGTTTTCAGTCGACCTATTAAGTGTCTACAATTTAACATTTCGTCACATAACTTTCTTCTCTTTTAATTTCAATCAAATCATAATACATCGGACCCAATGACCATTCCATCTCTAAAAAAATTTTCTCTGTCACACAAATGACAAGTTTACAAACATAATCAAGTTCATATCATCATTTGTTCAGTTTGTTCAGTTTGTTTACTTTAAACTCATTAAAAGAATTCTTTGTTGTCGACTCGTTAGTAATTATTTAATGACTGGTTAGTATACTCACAGAAATATTATTTTTTAGTATTGTTGGAATTTGTGTAGGTTGTTTGTTGAATTATATTCATTTACAATGAACGGAACAAAATATCATTCGTTGTCGTTATTTTGTTTTTTCAAACAATTTTATTTGAAAATAGAAATGCAATTAATGTAAACAAAATATGCAGAAAACATTAAAAAATGTTTACAATGGTGACCGCACATCCACTAAATGATGGTTCATACACATACATTAGATTGAAAGATTTGGAAATCGGCAAAAAATACTCAGTTTGTGGTTTTGGTATGTTTAGAGGCAATGTTGCTAAAATTGACATTTTTTTTTTTTTTGCAACAGTTAAAATTGCTGACAACTATTTGATTCTGTGTGAACGTTATCAAGAAATTGTTAATAATCTCAAATTAGAGAATACCAAGCCTCTTGGTAGATGATCATGAAAGAAAAAAAAAAATTTGATTTTTTTTAAGTAATATGATGAAATAAATTTCTAAAAATGAATCAATGTGATATTACCATCCAAGTACATTAAATATTTTGAATCTTCATCTGGTTTGTATTGATCACCCATATATTTGTTGTTTGCTTTGGCATAGCGTTTGCTACATTGGCTGATGCCACCATGTATACCGCGCTCTACAAACAGCAGCATATCAGGATTATGCCATAACGAAATGTATTTCCCGCAATAAAAGTAACATTTATGGCGAGTAATATTATTGATTATTATACAGAACACGAAATCACCACATTCTGATTTAATCGAGTTTGATAGAAATTTCACTAAATCTCATAGAATAAAAAACGAATCTTTGAAAAACAACAGAAACTTGTTAAAAGGGAGGGAAGAAAGAGCAAAAAATGCGCAGAATTAGACGATAAACAAAGTGGAAATTACTCTGATTTCATCATTAGATCATTTGTTTAGCATCTTTGCACATCAAATGTCTTTTACGCATCAAATTCAAATTATGATGTAGTTTTTATGCTATTCACTGTTCAGAACTATACTCTAAGTCATTTGGTTGATCACTATAATCGAGATACATATTGCGTGTGCATAATTGTATAGTATCATTTATCGTGATTATTTCACATTTTATTTTCTCTTTTTTACACTTGCAATAAAAACGAAAACAACCATAATCATGATTTTTTTTTATATGACAATTTTATCTGCACCCCGAATAATGAAGGACATAACGCACCGCACTAAATTTGTTTCCCGTTTCTATTTTATGACCTGGTTCCTAACTGAATTGCTCTGTTCGGTTTTATCTAACATTTCTAGAAAAATGCGAAACATATTTTTTGCCTTTTTTTGTTCATTTCACATACTGTATTATGCATGCCACACGAAGCAATATTAATTTAGTTTCGCACTTTAACTTGATTGCGTCGTATTTTTATAGCGTCATAACACTGAATGCAAATAAAAACGCATCGACAAACATTCGCTCCAATTTTCGCCGTTTTCATTGAAACGTCTCCGGTTTTGGTAAACCAACTGTCGTTTACACTTTTTCGATTTTTTATTTTTGCTCATTGCTGAAAGAAACCGAAAAATCGTTTCTTTCTTTTTTTTTTGAGTTAGTTCATACACTCATGTTTATTTTGATTCAACTATAAAAGCAATCAGGCATCGAAAAAAAAAAATCGCGAAACCAAACGTATAAAACATGAAACATGAAACAAATAAAGTGATTTAGTGTGAATTTTGTTGTTAAAAAGATTATCGCTTTGGCAACAAATGCGATGGCTTTATAGATTATACTTTTTGGGCGCTTTGAATAACCTCAGAAAAAGGAAAAGAATAAGGACTAAAATACTGAGCCAATAAAGCGGCAAATGAAGAAAAGCAATAATGTTCTTTTTTTTTTGTTTCATGAACTCGGAACACAACAAAACTTTCTTCAATTTTGTTTGTAGTTTAACGTCATCTTTCTTTGTTTGAAGATAAAAAAAAACACTCTACAGAAATTAGTTCATGGTTTTTGGTGATTTGACGGAGCTACATAAGACAAACAATTATCTGGAGGATTGGTAATAATTTAGAATACATAGCCAAACAGAATTGAACATCTTTTTAAAAAGATTTAATTTCCAATGTTATACTAAATACTATTATTATAATATTGCTTGCAGAACATTTCAATTGGTTGCGAACGTGGCCTCGTTCAACAATTCATTATTATCTATATGTTTCTCAGACCATTGCCCAAGCGCTCATTGAAATACTATGCTAGATAGAATGCAATCAAAACCAAAATAGAATTAGCTGATGCTTTCAACTTGGTAAACATTGTGTATACAACCCATGATGTGCATTTTACTATTATGAGAACGATATTCGATCGTGTGTATCGGTGTACATTTTATCCGACTTTGTTATGTTTGATGCTACACATTTGATATCTGTTTAAATGGGAAATCGTAGTTAAAATAACAATATTGAATGATTTGTGTTTGCGTGTGTATATATCTGAGATTGTAATTCGATCCGGTTTAAAACCCAATTTAACATTTTATCAAATAATAATTGAACGTTGTCGCCACCGATACCGCTGTCGCCATCGATCCAACCATTAACGAAACAGCTCTCAACTCAGTCGTATCATATAAATGAAACGCTCAAATATTAATATTTGATAATCGAAGTTTAATGACACTCGATGTTGTACGCTTATTCGCAATCTGCACTAAATGAATAATGGCATGCATCAAGCTGATTCACTCAAATTTTTAATTAATAATTAATTGACATTTTAATAATTTTCCATTTCAAAACTAAACTACATGTATCAAATGTGGCAGCCATTTAAATTATTCATAAATCGAATAAAATCAAAAATTGAATTTTCTGGTTGAGCACCGTGATTGCACACACAAATATATTTGCAAAATGAATAAATAGTTATTCTATATAATGAACATGAAATAGTTGCAAAATAAATGCAATCATAAAAACCCATTTTGACCAAAATAAATATAATTTTTCACATCTGAAGTTGATAAATTAATTGTCGTTCGAAACATAAAATCGATATTTTATTAAATGCAACTCAATGTGATGACAATTTGTGATATTTCAGCTTGCGATTCAAATTGGTCACAATAATTGTTTTGCAGTTTTTCAATGCTATCCAATTGTAAATTACATTTTCATGCGGTCAGGTTTATGTTCTTAATAAAACATTGCAATAAATGCATGTTAATTTTTGTTATTTTAACAGCTTTTTCGAATTCATTATCAACCGATAAGTTATTTGCCTAGAAAGTACTTACTTTGTGCTTTGTAATTATATTTGTAATTCTCCGTGTAAGAGAACAAATTCATCGACCACAAAGTACATAGCAAATGAAAACAAATTGATGACAAATTACACGTTTTTATGAATAAGTATGTATGGAATGGAATGCAAAGTAACGAGCGAATATTACCAGGTGTTGATTTGCAGCACTGAAAAACATGACTTATAAGATAAATTGGTAATTTTTTGTATTTTGTCATATTGCTGTTTTTACATCAGTACATACTTGTCGACTCTGTTGTCATTCGATTTTATTTCAATGGTGGATCAATAATCAAGGAATTTTTTTTTTTCATCTTTGAGCTCATTGTATAGCACACACCAGTTAGCAGATGCTCATTTATAAGATGAAACAGATCAAAGAAGAATGAAAGAGAAATGAATGAAAATGGAAACCAAAATGGAATTAATTTCATTTTATTTTTCATATTTTTAGTCAATTATGGGCTAAACAGGTATGATACAGACAAAAAGATATAAAAATAAAAAAAAAACATTTTTAAAAATATATTTTTAGAGCAAATCTTGCCCGTACAATACAAATGTGAGGAAATTTCAAAAGAAATTTCGCATTGAATAAATTTTCATTCATTTTGAGTTTACACGTTCCAATTTATTGAAACTTATGTTAAACTTGCTTTTTGTAGCGCAACTTTGTTATATTAAAATACAAGACGTATTGTCATTCATACCAACTGGAAATAAACGATTATCAACAACAGACGGAATTTAAAAATAAATACAAAAAAGTACACCTGATATTTTCATTTCGTTCTGACAACAGACGAAATGTCTAGCCGTTGTCAACATATGATTGAATACGTAATGACTGGCACATTGTTCCACTTGCGGTTTTGCTTCTTATTTGCTTATTAGCTTATCAAACAGATAGCATCAAAAATCTGCTGCAAAAATCGTATTTGTTGGGTAGAAATTATATAATATATTTGGTAGCTTTTTGAAAATAAAAAAGAAATGCCCAAAGCGATATACTAGTAAATTGTTGACTTGGTTTCTGATTATGATTTTGATTTTTTTTCTGCTCATTCTGATATAATACGAATGAAATAATTTCATTCATTTGTATATATTTCGTTTACAAAATAATGATGACCAAAACAATTTGAAGACTTTCAATTTCTGCAAAATCATCAAACCAAACGAAATGAATGTTTCTTTTCAACCCCAATTCTTTGAAAAGTAAAAATAACAACAAGATTCCAATTTTTCCGCTGGATACATCTGAAAAAATGGCTAAATATTTCTATAGTCCTATTGAACATCAATTTGTCAAAAAGGCATTTTTCGGTTTAAATTCATACAATCATAAATGGTTTTAAATAAAATAGTCAACCCGATACAGTTGCCGTTTTGATTTTCAATGAAAAGATCAAATCACTGCACTTCGGTACATAATGGAATTCTATCCAACGAGCGAGAAGATTGGCTCCATTTTTATCCGATTAGAATTGTTCTAGTGAACAAGTTGGAAGGAAAATGTCTATGAGCATTGAAATTTCATACGAAATGGTGCACATGATAGTATTGATTATATATTTGATTTCCCTTGTTTAAGTTCTAAGTAAAGTGGAACTGACGAAAGAGTCAAAATACGTCCGGATTCAATCATAATGATGAAATAAAATCGTTCAAATCATAATATAATACAATATAACAAATGTTGGTCTATTTGAATTTGTGCACCAGTTGCAAGTGATGCTTCCTATGTAAATTTATATTTCATATCAGTGAACAGTTGTTATTATTATTTCTCCCCCACAGCATGTAAATATATGTTTCAAACTGTATCGATGCGAAATGGACGCCCATTCCAAACAAATACATATACATATATAATTTCTATAACAAACATTTCGATCCATCGAAAGCAACTTGATCTATATTATGTGAAGAGAAAAAAATAGATAGCAATATAAATGCAATTTAAAATTTCAATACAAGGTAAAAATTGGACTGTTTTTGTATCGAAAATTGAATGAACAGCAAATCAATTTCAGATTCTATTTTCATGACCCTTGTGATTTAATAGAGAAAAAAAAAATCAGTTCATCGAAATGCCTATTGTTCTTTCTTCTGATAAAATTGTATTCATCGTCTGTGAACAGATACACAAGGCACATATGCTTCGGAAAATACTTTTTTTTTTTTTGTTCGCCGCTTGAGAGGAGAAAAAAATGAGCTCCAAACCACATCCATTTATTCTGTCTGACAACAGCATCAATTGTGATGAACAATGGTGTTCAGATGTGTCTGTGTTGAAATTCGTGTGTACGTGTGTCTGTATATAAAATAAATATCAGCGACGACAAGGAAATAGATTTATCGATGAAAATACCAATGAAGAACAACAACGTGTCGCAATGAATTTTTCACAAATCACAGCACCGAACGTGCAACTCGATATCAAGATTAAAAAATCGATTTTTAAAACATTTATATGTCGATCGAAAACAATTACTTCAAAATAATGAAAAACCAAAGAATTTTCTGTCGAAAACCTTCTGAATTATATGCCGAATTTGATGGCTTCATTCCAATTTTCAATCGTCCCTTATTTCTATAAGATTCTTTTTGTCTGTGGCCAACCAAAACGAACATTGTTCTGTGTCGAACATCGTGAGTATAATGTGCTTAAGGTGATAATTTAGAGAACGAGTTAACTTGAACATTTCTCTGAACCATGAAAATTTCGTATTTGCCAAACTATGGTTTGTAATTTGTACACAGTACAAACATTAATAATTTAGTATATTTATGAGTTGAATAGCATTTACACTGGCTTTAAATGTTGTATAGTTCAATATAGTTTTAGCAATATTCAACATGTACTTTGTTTTGCTTGTTCGAACGCGAGTCAACTCCAATTCATCATTTCTCTTGTGTATTGTACTTCATACATCGCTCGATGTGTATATGTATTGGTAATGATATTTTTATGTTGTAACAGTTGGTAGTATTGACAATTGCTGGTCGTTTGCGCCTGTTGTTGTGTTTGAAACGTTTCAATGTGTATGTCAAAAGAGACATGTACGTTAAATGAATGTTTTTATGCTGTTTTTTTCTCTCACTTACTATACACGTCTATTGATGTATTTTACATTTGTAGGGGTCACATCAGAACAAACCATCTGCATTGGTGAACAAATGAGTTTTGGCTTTTAATAGAAAACCATAACCCTCTGTCGGTTTGAACGAAAATATTTCAGAGATTTTATTTGCCTTTTTCTATGATACTTTTGTGGCGTAGCTGTGCACTGTCACCTACACAATTCCACAAATGAATTAATCAAAATCCTCTTACTGTTAAGAGCTGCAATGTTTTAGGCAATTAAATATATAAATACTCATTTCCATTGAAATAAAGAGCATTTCTGAATTAAGAAATTCACAAGCACATTTATGAATGGTAAAATCTACGTTTCATTGATTCATTTGTTTATTTACGTATACAAATTTTCAAATCATTTCAATTCGATAAAATTCTTTGAATAAGCAATCGAAATGAAGGTCAAAATAAACTCAAATCACTTAACAGTATTGAGAGAGTGAAAGAGATTTTTCGGTTTGAATCTGTTAAAAACTGTTTAAAACGTTTATTTGAAACCTATTATGCAACACTTCAACGTTTGTTGAGGTGGACTTAATGTTAATTTAAAATGTGGCTGAATCATTTTTATTCCACACCAACTGACGATTTGTATCATCGATCGAAAAAATATCAAACTTCAAAAGAACCAAATGGCATGCAGTATATTTTAAGCATTCAATTTTCCCATCAATTCAATTCGCACGTTCATTAAATTAAAGATCAAAAGGATGTTTTTGTGGTTCCGAAAATTGTAACACGAGCTTTTTAATTGCAAAATGTATGGAAACAAAGTTTTGAAAAAAATGAAAAAATATACCTAAAGCGAATTACAAAAATCAATGAAAGCCAAACGTTGCTTGTGTCAATGACGAATATCGGGTTGCATGGCACATTTTTCATTTGTATTTTGCCTGCTAAGTTGTTATCCAATAAAATTGTCTGTAAATTAATTCATGTCATTGGAATGTGATTGAAGTACATTTAAATAATTTGCATACCATAAAACTGATGAATTCTTTGCACGCAAAATACAAATAATAGCATATACAATTTAAATGATGTTCAGATAAAATCTCCAGATATAAACGTGTATACCGTACGGTTTATATTTGTGTCAATTTGGAAATTAAATTGCTTTAGGATTATTGAATCAGAATACCACATGCTGTTCACTCTATCGATTATATGAAAATTAATAATTAATGTAATGTAGGTAGAAATGATTTTGTAATATTGACTAAGCCGTACTTGTGCACAGTTTTGACAATGTGATGATTTCTATTCATAATTTGGTCGCTTTATGTTTGATATTTTAACACATATTCAGCATAAATAAAATGCAATAAATTATTATAAAATCTGCATTATAAACCAAATCAAACAATCAAAAATGTTGTTTACTGACTTTCACATACAATGCGAGTTCAATATCCATGTTTATAAACGCGATTCGGAATGCAAAATTCACAATTATTCAATTTCCACAAATATGGTAATACAATGAAGAACAGTTTTGGATGCGGACTGAAAACTACGCTGGATAAAATGCTTGAACTTGAACGACTTCAAAATAATGTATTTCCAAGAAAATTTTTTACTTTAATCGAAAAAGCAAAATAAAGCAAAGTTCAACCCCAAAAGAGGTATACGTAACAAAAATTTACAGCCAACAATTTGTTTGTGCAATGTTTTTGCTTCGTTCATCTTGAATATTGAATGGATTAATGAACGTTTCTTTGATACAGAGTTCACCATTCAAAAGACTGTTCGTATTCGTATACGGAAAACTTCTCGTTGGCATGCGGAAAACTTCTCATTGGCATGCGGAAAACTTCTCGTTGGCTTTCATTCTATTTTCAAATTCGTTCACATCCATAATGAAATGCATACGAACACGAACATAAATACAATTGATTTCATGCTTAATATAAACGAAACAAAAGTGGCGAAAACTCTTATAATATTTTCAATGGAACTCTTGTGAGTCAGAAAACATTTCAAAACAGTTTAAAATCGTGCAAAAAATTTAACTAATACAAGCATCGCATTTTACTCCGTGAAATATCTTTCAAAGTTTAATTCATATAAATTTACGTCGTTTTTTAAAAATAAGCATGAAAATCGCTATCCCAATGACAACTAAAAGATTTTTGTTATTGTTCTTAAGAAAAATAATTGTATTATTATGTACATTTCGAAAATTACAAAATTAGGGCAATTTGTTTTTACTCTTCAACTGACTCGCATATTGTGATTGATTGAACAAAAATTAAAATTAGACGCAATATCAAGAATATTATCAAAACAATTGATTGCATCAAAAACAAGAAAATACTTATAATGAATGTATGCGAATGAATGTGCGTAAATTAGCGAAAAACTTGCTTGTTTTAGACTTGTTAAATCATTTAAATTTATTCAAATTAAATTACGATCTGATCTGCATTACAAAAAAAGGTGAAAGACCGAAATCAGTGGAGAAAACAGAAAAAAAAAGAAAAATGTATACAAACAAGACAAATACTAGACTGACTACTGATACACGTTTGAGAATATCAGCATAAAAAAACAAATATTGTTCAGTTTTTGCAACCAACGATGATTGAGCGTTGGTTGTTTATATTCTGTTTGCTCTTGTCTCTTTTTAATTAACTCTAATTGATTTCACTTAATTACAAGCAAACAAGTATAATAGTCTTTTTTAATGCTCTGATTCATCTTTCATCTCAAATCAAAAGATCAAAACACTGTTCATCTGTTAAAATTCAACAGCAAATTGAGAAATTATCGGATTTTCGCAATTTGAATAAATGTTGAAAATATTTCTAACCAATTCTAAAATTTTCAAATATTTCTACTTAATATTATTTTTCGAGAAAATTTTACAAACATTTTTTTGTATTCACACATTGTCACATAGTAAACAAAGCGCAAAATGAATGAAAATAAACCCGATGTTAAGTTGATTAAGTGTTTCATCAAACAACATATTGCAAACCATCAAAGCTTGATTGCATAATACATGCATAATTTAAATGGATCGACCGACATGCTGACCCAACATAGTCTGCTTCCTCCCCTCAACAAGATGAACGAGGAAACGAAATTTAAGCGAATAGCTGTGACAGTCATATAAACAATTTCTCTTCACGAACGTTGGGAAACATTCTTCCGTTTTATTTTAATGCTTATCAGTTATTCAATTTGATTATCTGATTTATTCAATGTATGTCGCCTTCTTGAGTGTGGAGAAGAATATAATAGAAATTCACCACCTCAAAATGTGTAAATCATGAGAAATCGTGCAAAGTAATTTAAAACAGAAAAAGTACTGGAAAATACTTCAAAAGAGTTTTTCAAACCGGTTGCGTGTTATTACAACTTTATCGCATGGGCCGCATTTTGAACTTTGTCCATTGGAACAAATCCTATTAAGCGGAATGGCTTTCATTTTTATTATACGTATTCCATTTCGAGTTAAAAGAATGTCAATCATTAAATGTGATCGAAACAGTGAAAATAAATTACTAGGAAATACGAGAAAATCACACTCAACAGGAGTGATCACATTGAATGAAAAATACATTTTAATTAAAAACTTTCTCTGATATATTAGTTACTACTAGTTTTCCGACAAAAGGTGAGTCAATTCTCACACTCTTTCAATGACACGCGTCAATTTGCTTATTTATTATTATCCCAATGGTAGTCAGATGCTGTACCTTACTGTAGACTAACATATAGCAATAGTTATGTCGTCGGGATAATGTGAAGAAATGTCACATCTGGAATGTGAATTTGTCGTTTGCAGTCCTCAGAGATTCACACACACCCACATGGGTTTGACTTAATAAAATTGTCGAAAATTATTGCAACAGCCTTTTACAAATTGAACAGTAAAGAAGGTACCGGACTTCATAATCCTTGTGGACAGATTAAAGGTTTTTCCCCTTTTGATATTGCTAATCGGTTCGACAATGGTGGAAAAAAATGTGTAGTTAAACCTCTCCTAATTAGTATTGTGATGATTTCGTTTTGTTTTAATTTCAAAATATTCGTGACCACTACCGAAAAGATATGTATATATTAGCATTCGAATGAGAATATTCAAAGTAGCAGGAAGATATTCACTAATAAAAATTCATACAAGTTACATAACTTGTCTATGCACTAATGTTTTCAATTGTTACTTCATCCTCCTATACAATGAGGTTCATTGGGACTGAAGAGTTTTAGTAATTTGCCGCCAATTTGATTCAATTTAAAATGTACAATTATATACATCATTTTGCTAACATGACAGAATGACTTCTGAATATAATTGCCGAAAATGAAAAGAATAATAACGGCACAGAGGGAAATATATGTTTAATTATGTCAGATGTTTATTCCGAACTGGAATAAATTTCGTACCATTCGGAATAAATATGTGTGTGTTTATTCCTAATAAGTATAATATCAATGTTTGTATGAGTACAAATAGCTTGGCATTTACACCAAATAAGAACAAACCAATACATATTTATTCCAATACGGAATGATTCCAAATTTACTCCAGTTTGGAATAAACATTTGACGTATTATACAATACAAATATTTCCCTCTGTGTGATTGGTTTAGTCTGATAATCAAAAACAATACCATTTCTTTGAATATACGAATTTTTCAACATTTCGCACTTTGAAAGTTCCCAATGATATGAGTGATATTTTTTTACATCGATGATTACATCGACAATATAGAATGGAATAAATGCAAAACAATGCGACCGGTCACTTGAAAATGCATGGCAACAGAAAAAATGAGCAAATTTTTTCGAATGAAATCAAAAAATGGCCAAAATCAAATGAGCATTGAAAAATATTATCCACTTAATCAATTGAGAGTTTTTGTGGCATTCCAAATGCAACTTGCATTTGATTTCTGCTATTAAAAACGAAATAATATTGCAAAATGATGAATATTAATAACAGTAGCAATTCAAATAACCATGAACCCAATATTATGAGGAAAAAAATATGAAAAATATGTGGTATTTTGATTTTTATGTGTTTTTTGCCAAAAGCGATGCGACAATCTCATCATTGAGCGTTTACAGATTCAACATATGCAAATTGCGAGAAAATCAAAATGCATTTACTTTTGAATCGCAACTGATGTGCGCACACGCGCGTTAATAAACATGAAATAATCAAATTATTTGGTCGACTGTATGCAAATGTGAAAACGTACATGAATATGGATTGTATCAAAGCGATCGCTAAGGGATATTTGCCAAACGTTGAATTACTGATAACATTTTACTGCATTTATCGCGAATGAAAATATATAAGGTTGATTTTTACATCTGTGATGATTTGTAAACATTCTAAAATAATTGTTGGTGTCTTGTGTTTACTTTTTTATTAATATGTTATTCCGAACATAAGTGAACCCTTCAATTTTCAATAGCACATACGGCTTGACGATAAATTGTTGAAAATATGCAGACGATGAATCATTTTGCTTGGAGAATTGAATGCTAAATTAGTCAATTAAAGTCACATCGAAAAAGAAATAGTGCGGAAACATTTAATAAACACAAATTAATTGCTATTAACTCGGCCATAAAACTGAATATTTTACTGTTTGTGTTATTGCAAGTTGAAACTACCATTGAATGAATGCAATGAAATGCCTCCACTGTATAAATGCAAAATAAATGTGTCAACCGATCATTTCAAATATCCGGATTCCTTGGAACACAATTTTTAAAATTAAATTCAGATATGTGCAAACGCAAGCAAATTGCTGTTGAGATTTTATGCATTCTCAGTGGACAAAAATAAATTTCCTGTTGATATCCAACGATGACATACAGTATGCAATGAGATAACAATTTTTGGAATTAATGTGTGATTACAAATTAAATACACATCGAAAGACACATATAAATATTTTTGTATCATGGATTTTGCACGAAATGAGAAACGTGAATTGTCGACCAAATAGAATAAATAATAATATGGAAAATTTCAATGCACGTGCATCATACTAACCATAAGCACTCCATCGAGCTATAACTTTGAATAGGATTTCGGTTCTATTTCCAATCTGTGCAAACGGCATGTGCGAATATATATTCAAATGTCGCCTATTTGAGCTATGGTAAATAAGAATTCGTACATTTCATGCCTTTCTTTCCCATGCACGCAATTATTTAATACTCAATTATATTCAAATGAAATTTCCACCGATAGAAAAATAGATGGAGCAATAGTTGGCATAACTCAGATCTGCTCTGCATAAAAAACATTTTATTGCAATGCATTCATTTTATATCGTCCACAATGCCAATGCACCGAAATGAATGTTTATATTGTTATTTTATAAATTCGATATATCCAACTTCTATGGCAATTTCTAGCGTAATCGTATTCGAACGATAATTTATCTGAATAAATCCGAGTAAATCAGATAAAATGTATTCCATGTGTAACATCTGATTGAGGTGGATGGCGATATGTTTGCGGAAGGGATTCAAAATGCGATATAATGAAATGAATAGTAAATCTCTGCTCTTGATTCTATTGGATTTTCCAGTTTTAATCGATTTTCCCCAATTGTTTTACTCATTCTCTGATTGGAAATCTAAAACTCAAAGCCCTTCGTCACTGGATAGACCAATAAATTTTCGGAAGCACGTGAAATACCATACACCAATTTTTGAAATAACTCATTCGACACACACACACACACACACAAACACAAACACAGTACGCAAAGACACTTAAATGAATTGTCTCATCTATTGTTTTCGTTTGGTCCGTTGGTTGACAATGGTTTTCGGTTTTGCAATCTAATAAAATAAATGGAAAATAGTACAAGCCATTTAGCGTGTGGGTTGCATCGCTAATCGACCGCACAACACATTATTCCACCAAAGCTAAATGGAAATATTTTCTGGGGTTTTCTGTTCATGAATAAATGCATTCTATATTTTTGAAGTTTTGTAAAAACAATTCTATCTCAAATGGATGTAACAAATACATTTTTCGCCAGCATCATGCTTTGTTGACAATGTAAATGGGTGGCGTGTATGTATACATTGTAAACGAGACAATGAATAGCCTATGAAAATGTACTCATTTTTTTTGTTTTGCTTGTCTGCGACGCTGAGAATTGAAATCCCTAATTCAAACTTTTTGTCAACATATTTTTTGGACTGTGAGTTCTGGCGTTTTGCTGAACAAAATATTGAGCGTTAGCACTCAAATATACTGATGAGATGAGTAGTAACGGACTGACAACAACTCAAGTAAAAATAAATACCATAGACATTTAAAGCAGTTTTGCGTGCGGGAAAATATTTTTGATGTCGTCGATGGAATGCAGACTGTCGGGTTTGCATCAGTTCTATTGTCGCGTTCCTTACGTAACAGAAATATCTTCATATAGCTGTTGCACGCACAATATTGAAATGTTCAAAATTGTGATATATTCGTTGATGAAAAATGCTCTATCATTTGGGAAAAAAAAAACGATGTACAAAGTAAAATATCGACGAAATTTTTTGAAATTGGGATATATTACTTGCATGATTTGCATGTGAAAGCAATGCGAAAATTTAATTATGTTTGAGAAATCAAACTTGAACTTTGTGCAAGTGAGAATACGAATAGAAAAACAAAAACAGAATGCGGAAAATAACTTAT
Source organism: Resseliella maxima (assembly GCA_029041755.1). Classification (NCBI taxonomy): domain Eukaryota; kingdom Metazoa; phylum Arthropoda; class Insecta; order Diptera; family Cecidomyiidae; genus Resseliella; species Resseliella maxima. The sequence continues at coordinate 414,834 of JAQOWM010000596.1, read as the reverse complement.
ACGTATCTGAATGTCAATGAATGCCGCAGCATTTTAGCTTCTTCGTTGGCTGTGCGTATAAATTTCAAAGAATTGGAATTAGTCTCTGGCAACAACAGCCGAAATGAATCGACACAAAAGCAAAAAAAAAAATTCAATACAACTTGTCGAGATATATAATTATGTGGCATATGTTTGCAGCGAGTAGAACAACGAAGCTTTCATTCGTCACTTTCCGTTTGATATGGTAGTGAGAAGTGTGTATACACAAACAAAAACATTGTAAAACGAAAGATGTAAATGAACGTACAGTTCAACGTGTTTACTACTTACTTTTTTTTGGTTGAAGAATTCAATAGGTATCAAGCGTACATACGTTGAATTGTAATATTCAGAGCTTGAATATGTGAAAAATATAAAAAATCTTTATGGGTACATATTGCATATACTGATAACAAACATATGAAACCTTGTATCAAGAGCAAAAAAATAGCAGTCTCATCAGATATATTTTAGAATAATGAACGTTTTCTGACGAACAAAATTCGATACACGTATTATCCTCAATTGCATTGTGATTCCATTGTCGAGTGAAAGCAAAACAGATAATTGTAACAACACTCGATCGAACGAAGATGCTGATGATGATGATGATGATGATGATGATGATGATGATGATACGACGAAGAGATATCATACTGAATATCTGGGCACATGAAATTGACAGGATATTGTGGCAAACAAATACATTAAACGAAAAACTGTGCTCTTTGTATGTACACCAAATTACATTGAACATACAGGCGAAAAAGAGCAACTCAAGAAAACAACTCCATCACAAAACAACATGATACAGCTTCAAATTGGATGCTGTTTTTACGTTTCTTCTTTATTCTTCTGTCTGTAGTGCAAACTTTTTTTGTTTGCTTTCTTCGCTGGCTGAGATAATCCAACTGTAATTTGAACACATTGCACATATTTACACCTCGAGGCTTCAGCAAATCATCATTTTGGTGAATTGAACACGATATGTGGCCGGTTAGTTCTAACACAGATAAAAACTATTTAACAAAAATCTAATCAAGTTTGTCTTTTATTTGTAAATTTAAAATTTTCTCTATGGAATTTTCTCGAAAAATGTTGATTTTATTCCATAAATTTAACTTATAAAATTAGAAATGTGTTTTAAACTGAGGCTTTTAAGGCCTTTTGTAGATTTCATTTTCACTTGATACCAAAACACGATCGTCAGAATTAATACATAAATCACTATCTGCATAACAAATAATTTTTGATTAAAATCAACGATGCGATTGTGAACTGCAAGCAAACTTCATACGCATGCATGTACGTAAATCAAGCGTGCAATTCCCTATCCAGTGCGGAAAAAAAATGATTTATGTCCATTTATTAGCCGTAAACACCATACAAATGTCGGCAGTAACTTAACCACCGTGCACAAATATTATGCCTCCAATGCGAAAAATGAAAACAATTTTCATTCGTTTCGATACGCATACCGTTAAATTTTCACGCATTTCGTACAAAAAAAAAAAAAAAAAAAAACGAGAAAAATGTGTACGCAATGATTTTGCATTGCTCCAATTGACCACGATTATCGATTTGTACTTTGGGCAATATAATTAGGTACAAAAAAAAACAAGAAGAATAAGCTATTTTTGCAATAGTTGCGGATTTTATATTGGAAGTACAACTTACAAACGAGACTTTTGTTAACAGATGTCTCCACTTGCTTATACATTGTGTCTATCAATGACATATACATCATTTGAAAGGGCTATTCAGTAGCTGTCAAATCAGTCAAAAAAGTTTGTTTTGTTTTTGCGCATCATATTTTTTTTTCAAGGATAGAAAGTTTCGGAAATTGGCGAAAAAAACAGCATTTGCGGGAAGTTTTGTTGCACTACATTTTTGCGAATAAAAGTGCAGCTGAAAGTCATCATTTGCTTGTGGAAACTTATGGCGAACATGCTCTATTAAAAGCATGATGCCACGAATGGTTTAATCGTTTCAAAAGTGGTGATTTCTCCGTTGAAGATAAAGAAAGTCCTGGACAGCCGAAAAAGTTCGAAGATGAAGAAATGGAGTATTACTCGATGAAGATTGCTGTCAAACTCAAGAAGAACTCGCATTATCATTGGGAGTAACTAAGCCATTTCAAAACGTTTAAAAGCAGCAGGATACATTCAAATGCAAGGAAATTGGGTACCACATGAATTGAAGCCGAGAGACGTAGATAGACGATTGTGCATGTCAGAAATGCTGCTCGCTCGCCACAAAAAGAAGGCATTTCTGCATCGTATGGTTACTGGCGATGAAAAGTGGATCTACTACGATAATCCCAAACGCAAAAAGTCATATTGCAAGCGCGGCCAACGTGCAAAATCAACGCCAAACCGAATATTTATGGTTCCAAAGTAATTCTCTGTATCTGGTGGGATCAGAAGGATGTATTTTACTATGAGCTGCTAAAGCCGAATGAAACGGCCAGAATGGGAGACAAGACACGAGTGGAAAATGTCGGATGGGCAATTCTGCTTCACCCGCCTTATAGCCCAGACCTGGCCCCTTCTGACTACCATTTGTTTCGGTCGATGCAGAACGCCCTTACTGGAATACGCTTCACTTCCGAACGTGGTATCAAAAATTAGCTTGATTCATTCTTGGCTTCAAAAATCGAGCTTTTCTTTTGGGACGGAATTTACAAATTGCCTGAAACATGGGAAAAAGTAGTGGCTAACGATGGACAATACTTTGAATAATTCTTTCAGATAATCTTTTTTCATAATAAACACTCAAATACCACCAAAAAAAGTCTCGTTTTTAAGTTGTACTTCCAATACAATAATTTTAATAACTTGTCAAAATGTTCAATATGTGATGCAAATAATCAGATAGAAAAAATAGTCTAATTTATCAAAGTTTTTGAATAAAAATGCATTGAAATAAATAATTAACTATGCAACTATATGGACTGTGCAGTGTGCACATGAAAGTGAAATTATTACGATTTTCCAAGTGAAGCCTTTTTTCAAGCATTTCGTCACTTTATTTTTTCTTGATTTATGTGTATCAATTGGACCAAAATGTATTTCCCTCGATAAAAATGTTTTCTATTCCAATAAATTAAATAAATGTTTGTACAAGTGAAATATAAACACCATACCACACCACACATAAATGAAAGTGGTTTCCGTGCAACTATTTACTGTGTCTGTTGCAATGAGAGAATGAATACACAAAGATTTTGACATATGAATCAACGTCAATTTGGATTGACTTGAAATATAAATTTCCGTAAACGTTGCTGGATAAAATTCAATCGTGTAAATATTTAGAGAGTATTCTCCTTCTCATTGACTTATTATTTTACTTGTGTGATATCAACCATCTTTTAATTAGCATATAAATGACGTTCGGTAGCGCGTTCGCATTTATCTTATATGTTGTCGTTTTTATTTCACTTCAGTGGCAATAAAGTTGGTTAAAAAGGAAACCAGCACCTAGAAACATCACTTTTGGGAATTTATTACCTTTCCGATGAAATGTATTGCTTGTAGCATGTCCACTCAACAAATTGTTTGTGCTTGATTTTTAGCACATATTTTTTTTCTTAAATATGCGCCAATAAAAGTTGAATTTGTACAGTCCGTATCTGATAACTTACCTGAAGTGAAGACAAAAAAAAGAAAAGAAAAAAAATCATATGTTAAGTGAGTTCGGCTAAATGAATAAATTATTGTTTAAGATAATGAAATTAGCACGAAGACGACAGTAATTCTTGATTGTCGAAAAAATAAGCAATTAGTTTAAAGAATCATTATTAAAACGGTTTCACGCGATAAATGAACAGAAAATAAAGACACACAAAATTATAATTATTAATTAAGCGATGAAATAAGTTTTCAACTGTATTCTCGAAGAAATGATCTATATCTCATGAATGATAAGCCATTACCATTTCAATTCTAAATTTGTAGAAAAGTACATTCTAGTACTACAATACATGTGATGGTGAAATCTAGCATTTTAATTTGCATTTGAGTAGCTCAAATATCATTTACAATGTGCAAAATGGAAGATAGAAACCAAATAAAAAAGGGGGAGTCACGAAGAACTGTGTTTTGTCAAACTACTATTGCATGAATGGATGTTGGCATTGAACAGAAAGTAACCTTTTTCCGCATAAATAATTGCAAGTTCTGTACTAAAACAATAATCGTTCAGACATAGCAAGGTGTCCTATAGTCGTTGTTACTCTGCGAGAAAGACTGAGTGAATAATTACACATGAAGACGTGTATTGCAAAGTGCATTGTATAACAAATTAGCAACCATTTGTGTGTCGCTTTTGTGACGTACATTTGAAAACAAGAACAACAGTGTAATATATCAACCGTACACAATTAACGTTTTTTTCTACTATATTGGTTTCACCATCATCAATGTGACCGTATTTACCATGATAGCTCATAGCTTTTTGCGATAGCACATTGCCATTTGCTCCTTATTGTGTATCAACTGTAACAAAAAAGAGGTATCCGAAAAGCTATGAAATGAAAATGGTGTTGTTAAAATTTCGCATCCATTGAGTCGAAAAACTTTTAAAATGAACAATACCATATACGTGAAAAGTTAAATAGAAATGTGGCAAACTGTTCGGTCTTTTGGTATTGATTGCATTGAGCCTTGTCATGAGCACTTTTGAAAACATATAATTTAACATAATCGTAGTGGTAGCGTAAAATTTGGATACAAATAATTTGACCCATTTGCGTCTGTATCAATTTGAATAAAAGGGAGAAAAATAATAGCAATAAAACAAAAGCAAGGAAGTGCAAACAAAGAAAATATAATGAAATTTGGCTTGCTTTGATTAGCATAGAATGGAATATAAATTGAAACTGATATTTCGCATGCATTTTTACATTTTGTTTATTTCATTCGTTTTTCAAAAATGTTTCCAATGTAACTGGAGTTGCTCTGGCAAAAATAATAATTTTTGCGAACCGTGAAAGTGAAACTTTTATCATTCAATGTGACATTTTATTTTAATAAAATGAATGTGCTCACATCCTTGAATTTTTCATTATTATATGTAACACATTTGGCACCTGGTTTATACTCTGTTTCAGCATCTTACTTCTTACACATTCGGTAGCTCTTGTAACGGAATTTTTCTACATTTATAAAATGAAAGCACGCAAAACTGACATTTAAATGAAAAGAAAATAAGAGCGTCGATTGTACACCATTCACTCACGCTAGACCACTACTTATAAAAGCTGCTGTTGCAAACGATGTGGAAAGATGACTCAACGAATAGCTTGACTTATTTTCATTTATTTGATAGATGCTATATTTATTCCTTTGTTTATTTTTTTTATTTTTTTCATTTCTTCAGACGATATTAGCGGGTTTCTCGCACTGGTTTACGCTTGTACTGTATATGGCAGAATATGACTGTTTTTATAGATATATGATGTTACACTTGCTTCTCTGTACGAATTTGCATCCATAATGCATACAGCATCAGTGCTATTAGTTTGCGAGAAGAAAAACGAAATAGAAGTGAATCAATTGCAAACAGAAAACCTCATCTAACTCCTGCTGAGCAAAAACATTTTGGTAGGTAATCGGTGAGTTTATGGATAGACTTGAGCTTTGTTCATAGCGATAAGCTGGCTCATAGCAAACACCTTGAGTTCAAGTAAAGAGGGGAAAAAAAATAACTCTTCACAATGGAAAAATGGAAAAAATATTGGATTCAGTTTATAGTAAGTAAATGGCCAGAGCTAGACTAAAACCAAATAAAAAATCAGAAAGAATTTTTCTTTGAATTGACCTCGAAGATCCATCAACATTCATGTACCGTGTACAGTGAGTGTGTAATAGCAAATGTTTATTCACCGCTATAACATTTGCTTATTCAATAAAATTAATCGCATCACCAACAAAATAGTTCTGAAATTTCAAACACACATAGCATTTTTGAAGTGTTACCGCCGCAACCACATCACACACACACACACAAAATACTGACTTTGCGCTTAAAATGTGCAAATATTATTTGGATGTGTTGAATGTGTTGAATGCAAATAAATTCCATCCAAAATATACAACCAACATTGCATTATAGATGGTATACCTTATACCATAATATAGTATTGTTTTAATGTAAATGACTTGCTTGACATAATCTTAATACATATAAGTAACTTTTGGTATCAAATCAAATATATTTTAGTTACAAAATCAGTGCACATTTGATGCTTTCTTCAAACCGAATGTGGAATTACAAGAAATAAACTGAATAAATATTTTAAAAATTAGTCTGGAATAAATAAACCTATGCAGCTAATGTACATGGCTAAACACATACACTGCGCGAACTAATTTTACCGACACTCACATTTTTGAAAATATCTTCACAAAATGAAAAGATTTCGATTTTTTTTTTCATTGCATTTTTATTACAAGCTATTTACTGAAATATCACAAAAACATTATCAAAAAAAAATTTGTATTTATGGTATTTTTTTTGATTTTTCGATTTTTCGCTCCCAAAAAGTGCGAACTAATTTTACCGACACTTGACATTTCGAAAAAAACAAGCAGTGTTGCTTAAATTTTTGCGATCTGTTTTGATGTAATTTACCGTTATGCATCTTTTTACGTCTATTGGTGCAATTTCGCAATAGTTATTACGCAGTTGTCTTCCAAAATCCAATCGATCAACAATGGGACACGGTAAACGATTAACTGACGCCGAAAAGGCCAAAATTTTCACATTAAAAGACTATACAAAAATGTCAAATCGTCAGATAGATAGGAAATAGGTCGAGGCAGAGACTTTGTTGGAAATTTTCTCAAAAATCGCGAAAACTATGGCCAAAACAAGCACACCGGTCGGCCATCAACCGTTTCAACGGCGCAAAAGCGGCTTTTAATTCGATGTGCGGCGAATAGTTTCGAGTCTGCCCGGCAATTAAGGACTGAAAACAATTTGTCTGTTGGTGTTCGACGTGTTCAAAAGATTTTAAGTGGTTCACAACGTCTAAAATACAAGAAAATGAAGCGTAAGCCAATGTTGTCTCCAGCCAATATTGAAGAGCGGAAGAAATTCGCTCTGGATCACATTCATTGGACAAACAAATGGCGCAAAATCATTTTTTCGGATGAAAAGAAGTTCAATTTAGATGGTTCAGATGGATTTGCCTATTATTGGCACGATTTGCGCACCGAAGAAATGATTTTCAGTAAGCGCCAATCTGGCGGTGGTTCTGTGATGGTGTGGGGTGCCATTGGCTACTTGAAAAAGATGCCGCTGTCATTCATTTCAACACGAATGAACGCAATACAGTACCAAGAGATGGTCGGCCCTCATTTTCCAGCATATGGCTATGAATGCGCTGGTTTAGGCTGGCAATTTCAACAAGACAACGCTCCAATTCATGTGGCCAGGTCAACTTTGGCCAATTTTGAACAGCGTGGAATCAAACTTTTCCACAATTGGCCGGCCAAATCACCAGATATGAACATCATCGAGAATGTCTGGTCAATTTTAGCAAGAGAAGTCTACAAAGAAGGCCGGCAATACAACAACAAAGATGAATTGACGGCGGCCATCGAGGCGGCATGGCGAAACATACCACAGGCCAAAATCGAATCACTGTATGAGTCTACCTCGTCGAATCATCGCATTACATGATGCCAAGGGTAAATGGACCAAATATTAACCGGATTTTTTGAGAAAAATACATTTGTTTCGTTCGAAATGTCAAGTGTCGGTAAAATTAGTTCGCACTTTTTGGGAGCGAAAAATCGAAAAATCAAAAAAAATACCATAAATACAAATTTTTTTTTGATAATGTTTTTGTGATATTTCAGTAAATAGCTTGTAATAAAATTGCAATAAAAAAAAATCGAAATCTTTTCATTTTGTGAAGATATTTTCAAAAATGTGAGTGTCGGTAAAATTAGTTCGCGCAGTGTATAGCTACGATATTATCAATGCGTAATTCCATAAATGATTTGAGTTTTTTGTGTTGGAAGTTTCAAGTGTTTCACATTTTCATCGTTACTGTCGTTTCTTTTTCGTTTCAATATTCATATATATATATATACATGATTATATATAGAAATATATAATATGTGTGAGTGTGTTTCCCATAGCAGCTTACATTGGTGAACAAACAAAATCACAGACATGCCTTTGTAATCGTATCGTCTTCATAAAAATACATGCACACATACCAATGTTGCATGACTGGATTGCTTTGTCTTGTTTAAAATTATCATTGTGGATGGTTCGGCGCGACGAATTTAGAAATCGAAAAGAATGGCCAATGCGATGGAATTTGACTTTGAATTTATTGAGAGTAGCCGATATCTACGTTGTGATTAAAACAAAATTGTAATAGATTCTTAGCAGTGAAATTGATAGCGTGCATTGGCGCATTCACGTCATGCTCGAAATTTTGGGAAAGCAAAAAAAAAAAATTCGAAGGAATGAAAGCAAAAAGTTAAATTGAGAAAAAGAAACAATGCAGAGAACGAAAAATAGCGTGCTGTTAACGGTCAAATAATTTCCATGAAAAATTTGTTCCGAAAGACTGCTTTGTTTATTTATATCGCCAGGAGCCAGAAAAGAATAACCAAAATGTCAACCACATGACTTATTGCTTATTATTTGGTGGTTTTTCCCAATCAAACTTAGACGATATTTTATGGTGACAACAGTAAATTTGGACGTAACAAATTAAGAGGATGTAAAGTCAATTCCATTGAATTTACTGCATTTCATACTTTCGATTCACACATATGTTTATATAATTATAATTTTGTGGCTTGTGACGATAGTTTGGTTTCATATCCAAAGCTAATTTCCATATCAAATCCAATGAAAATTGTTCTTCTATGAGCACCAAATTCATCTACATTTAGATATAAATATAGAGCTTTCAATTGACCTATTTTTAATGAATATAATTGAACACTGGTGAACTTTATTTGGTTTTTAATATCAAAGGATTTTCTAAAACAAAATGAATTCATCAAATAGAAATTCTTAATGCATGAAAGAATGAAGCACGAAACTTTATGATTTTTAGTTTTTAATCAAGAAAAAATTTCATTATTATGTTTCGTACAGAACATAAGTTATTCGATTCATAACATCCTTCACAAGTTACGTGATTTGTATGGAAAAAGTTAGTGAGTAAGAGATCAAAAGTTTTAGATAGAGTAAGGAAAAATTGTCTGTGAAGTAGTTTAACACGTTTCTGTAACGAATTAAGTATTTGCTGAATTCCACTTCATTTTATCAAGCAGATTGCGCGGTCCCATTGCAAGTGAAAAACATTCTCCTATCGACACAATTTCAAGAAGTGCACAATCCAAAAAAACATACAAGCACCACAGCTTGTATTTATGTAAGAAATATGCTTATATACACACATAGAGAGAGAGAGAGAGGTGCAAAAGAAAACAATTCCCATCTAACTTAAATAACTTAACCAGTGAAGAGTGTGCTGGAACACACTACCGCTTCCACTAGTCTGAAAATAGAGTTTTCCTGAGCATGCAACATGGAATATATATCTACAAAAATGGAATAAAAGACATGTCTTGGTATTCGCGATACAAATCGAAATGTCTGAGTTTTCCATGTTATCATACCTTCATTTCGCAACGAGACGAGAGAAAGAGTATGAGAAAAAAAATGAAAAAATGTCATCTTCTGCAACCAACTTTTCTACATAATTCCTGATAGTTTCTCTTTTATCGATGTTTTCATTTGGATTCCTTTCAAACAGTGCATTGCGGGGGCAGACAATGACAAAAATAGAATAAAGACGATATTAGAGAAGATCTGGAGCAAAGGCAAAGTTGAATTTTCAGATGTTCTGTATGAAAGCGAATCAACGATGAAAATATGGAAAATCGATTATAAATGGAAGAAGAAAAATCCATAGACTTAAACAGGAAATCCGAAGGAAAAGAACAAACTGAAATACAATAAGAAGAATTTCTTCGCAGAAGAAATATATACGAAGTTTTCGATGTACTTTGATAAAGATTTGCATGCCATTTCTTGCAATAAAATCCCAAATATAGATGTAACTTTACAAAATGGAGAATCAAATGATAAACATAGATTGTAACGATGATGCCTGTCTTTGCATATTTTACAATGCAAACCGACGTGTTTCTTTTTCTTGGCTGTTCAATGAATGCTTTAGCCAACATTATAAATACATCATCATCGTTTTGCCGCTTTACAATCCCTAGTTTTTTGCCACTTTTAATTAGAATTTCTTTTACGTAATATTTACATGATAATTCCTTTTTGCAGTGACGAAGCACTAAGCTGTAGTTGAACGTAATGAGTTACTAAGTGAATAGAATTTGCACATAAAAACCGCATAGAACCGGAAGTGATGACATTTGTATATTTCACAAACGAAAAAGTGTTTTCAATTTTTTATTTATAGTAGCTCTCGTTCTACGTAATAAGTGTTAATAGAAACTACATCTTCTGGCAAATATCGAATATCATTATGCATACATTTTGAGAGGAATTATTATTGTGTCTATACATATATGATTGAGAAGTTACAAAGTCTTTCTATTTACAAATAAATATTCGTTTTGTGAAACTCCACCACGAATTAAATCACAAGATTGTGTTTTTTTCTTGACAAATACTCATAATTTCATTTTATGTGGACCAATTCATCCACTTGGTATTAAGTGAGAAGCGAAACTTAAATAGGATATTTTATGGTGATGAAAAAGTGGTTTGTGTCGTTCACTCATTCGTGCATTTTTTTTCCTTGATTTTCATCGAGTGTTAGTACTGAAGCACAACGAGGAAATTCAATAAAAAATTAATTAACAAAACAATTATCCATAAGCAATGTTCTTCACAGTCTTCCAGAATGACTGGGCACAAGTATAATTACATCAGAGAAATGATTGCCCAAAACGAATGAAATGTCGAAATAAACAGAGGAGAGCGGAAAAGGGAACACACAGTACAATATGACTTTTAGCATTAACGAAGAGTGTTTAAGTAACACTGTTGCAACAACAAAAGTAAATACCAAGCAAATATTTTGTTTGCGAATGAAGGAATGAAAAATGAGTGACGACGTATTCGTTGCTATTTTTCCCTGTTGCCATCATCGACGGTGGCATCAAGTGGCGCAAATGCACCGAGTAACTAGAAAATATTTTACAATTTTGCACATTGAAACGGTCTTTATGACAAAATATAAGCTATAAATTTTACGATCTTGTGTATGTGTTTTTTTTTTCTCATGCCTGAAGCAATGGCATCAGCATCAACAGCCTTAAAAATATTAATTTATTTTAAACAGCTACTGTTTGTTTTGTCGTTTCAGTTGAAATTTTTTACAACATTCACACTGTTCACTCTGATTTTAATTTAAGTTCGTTTTTCATGTTTATGCTACGAATTTCGTTGATCATCATCACACTGAGACTGAATTTGATAATTTGATTATTCACAAAACTCAAATACGAGTGAAAATCTCAATCATATTTTCAATAACTAAATTGTAATACTTTGTAATCATGTCAGTTAAGTGTCTTTTTTTAGTATCGTCTTCTTGGAAAATTTTGCATATTGAGAAATAGTTTATCCATGGACTGGCAAATTTTATCTTCTTTCAGCGAGATTTACAATGAAAAAAAAAAAATGATGTCCTTGATATAACAAAGTACATTTAAAATAGTATATGAAGTAGCAAACAATTTTTCATCGTTAATGATATATTTGACAGTTTGAATTTGGAAATATACGCTTTCGTCAAATCATCTTAACGATGACAAAAACACCTTCTTATGTAATCAGGAGGCCTAAAATATGCCTACATTCAAAATTTAAAATTAATGCATTGGCACAGTGCGTCTTTGTTCGTACTATTTGTTTTGATTGGAGGAAAAATGCGCAAAATCATTTCTATCCACCTTACAGCAGTTAATATGCGATGCGATGCCAAGCGAGCAAACTATATGCACAAAATGCGAAAATATTCGTTTTTATACGATGCAAAACACGTACTAAACAGCAAATTTATAGAATTTACATCGACACCAAACACCAGCAACGATAAATATCAACACTGCGCTTAAATTGAATGGAGGGAAATGGGATCGTAACTGAAAAGGAAAATGAAATGAAGTGCGTGTCTACCGATGAGAATAGCATGTGAAACATTTTCATGTTTTCTGTCTGTTTGTATCAATCCATATTTATTTATTCATTCGTTCGTGAATTTCGACAAGAAAAAGTAAAATAAACACAAAAAAAAAAGATTCCAAAAAGAAGATTATCATGTAAATTTTATAAATCATTTGCCAAAAGAGCCAACGCAAACGCAAATTTTCTTTCCTTCCTTTCAACGACAGTGTCTCGGAAATCATATTGTTCCGAGCGTCGCTGTTATTCTAAACTAACAATGTTATTTACTTTATCGATTTTTTCTTTCGATGACGTTGTATGGGGAAATGTAAAGTCACAAAGCGCTGCGAATTGATTTTAATAACTCGAATAAATGTTATTTCGAAGAAAAAAATTTCGCTACGACACGAAAATAAAAGCCAGAAGGCAGACGTCGTTGATAAATAGATAGAAAATATGAAAAATATTCGCTAAACTGAAAATAAGAAAAAAAACAACAACATATTTTCTATTCTATTTTATTATCAACAAACGAAGAAATCAATACAATTTCAAATCAATTATTAATGAAAGCTCATTCGAAGTAAAGCGATTGCTTTCTTTGATATTTGATGCGAATGACGTGGCAGTTGTTGCCTTAATTTTAGAAGACTTTCTGATATTCAAGGTAACATGTAATACGATAAGAAGATTGAAACTGTTATTTGAATTTCCAATGATTTTATATCGATGTTTATTTAATATTATGCTCTTTTTCTTTAATCGTAATGAAGATTGTAAATGGTTTATGTAAAAGGTGTGATCAGTCGGGAAAAAAGTGTGTGGTCTGTATGTGTACATCTTTTGTTCATCATTTCAACAAAATGATGAATAATAATCGAATTAAATTAAACAAAGCTACCGCATGAAAAATTATACATTATTCGAGCTGTCACCTTGGGCATATATCGTCCGTACATGCTGGTTTTACATTTACTCTAAATCATTATGAATGAATAAAATTGAACAATAATTTGATCACAGTAAACTAACCGATGTAATATTGCGCTGTTTTTCAGTACCATTGGGGTACTGAATATCTTGAAATCCGTTCGATACTGATATACATCTGAAATTTTTGTGCATTAATACTCAAGCACATTTATTTCCTTTCGTACGCACGACTTTGTACTGATACGAAAGTGTGTGTGTGTGTGTGTGTGTGTGTGGTGAGTGTGAATGTGTTTTTTTTTTTGTTTTCCTGTGTTTTTCTCGCTGCTATACAACCATTGGTTTGGTATTTCAAATAATTTCATTATTCTCTTACAGACTCTCACAATAAATTCATACACTCAGAACTACACAAGCGGATGGATGAGAATTGGGAACGCGCTACGGCACGTTCTTCGTGATGGTTGGATTTCTTCTTAATGCTGCGGCTGCATTAATACATCCAGAATATATACATTCAATGAGAATACAACAGCTGCTCAGCTCTGCTATTCTCTTCGTTTTCGCCTTTGTCGTTACAATGCATTCCATTTGCCTTCATTTCCCCATATTATTTTCAGTTTTTCAGTTATCGAAGTACTCTTCGAACAAAAACTCAACACAATGCATCGAACGAGCAAGAGAAATGAGAAAAAAAATGATTTTATGTATTATTTATTTGTTATTTGTACCGTGTTGCATTTTTAAAGGCAGAACTTATTTCAGTGTATGTGCGTGTCGTTCATGCAATGTCAGTGCTTTTGTTGTTGTAATAATTTTTTGATGTCGCTCTTCACATTCGGCTACGTACAACCTATGCTTTGTCCGTGTGCTTACTATTTAAATCTTTTTTTTTGCTGACGTTTTTAGTACAATTGTACATTCGCACTGCTTTGAACTAATTTCCTCTCCTTTTTTTTGGTGTCAGTGGTTCCATTTTACAAAGTTATAAAGGAAGGGCTAAACAATTCTCACTCATATATGTGTGTGAACAGTAGCAGTATTTTAGGTCTCAAAATGCATCCAACATTGCAGTACATTACATACGGAGCTATTTATTCTGCCGGGTTCAACACGTGTCTTTGAATCATAGTAAACAACCAAGAGACTTAATTTCATTTACACTATTTGTTATTCAAATCGGAATTTAAAAAAAAATAATAAATAAATAAAAATAAAAATGTTGACAACATTTTGCCACAAAAGTGTCATTTGATAGCAAACGGGTTTAAAAAAAAAAAAATTTTTAACTCAAAATAGGACAAAAACGCACACGAAAAGAATAAATTAAACAGATGCTGAATACGTATTTAATCGCTGAGATTATATATTCCCCCAATTTCAACGAATGAATTATGATTTCGTGCAAAAAATTTACCAATTGAAGAATTAAAATGAGTTTTTGCCCTAAATTAAAATCGTTTATAACAACAAACCGGCCCATTCATTCAATTTCAGATTTGCATCGAGAGTGACCTTTACACAATGAATGCGAGAGATTCATGAACAATGTTTGCAATTGCATAACAAAAGAATTTTTATGAATAAAGCGTACTTTAAGAAAATTGTGTACAAAAATTATTATGTAAATGACATTTCTTTCATATTTCAAGCTTTTGTTCAGAATAAGATGTGTCAAGCGAATGAAAAAATGGAATTGCTTCTTGAACTTCATGCTGAATTTCGTTCAAACAATTCTATTTATGTTACTTGGCTTGTTGTAATTCGAATACTAATGTCACCACAAAATTGCCATATATTTGTGTTTTTCAAATGTGCTCACGTGTCAATTACAAAAAAGACATATTTTTCTCAAGATTATGTATTGTAGTATCATGTGATCTATTGTAAGATAATATCGTCAATGAACGCTAACGCTCGAACAAGACAATTATTGCATATGAGATGATTAGGTAATCTTTAAAAAAGAAAGCAAAACAAAATGTTTCTTGCAAGCAAAACAAAATGATCATATCAATTTCTCACTGATTCTAAACTTTTATTTTTCGTTTTCGTTGCTCTTTTGCTAATGTGGATGCATATTTTCTTCTGTGAACAGCAAACCCAAATTTATCGTTGACAAAGCAATTTTATTCAAAAATCAACTAACGGCTTTAGCTCTGTGTAGTGTTGACATGATCACAATATAAACGCATACAACATACAATTCAAATCAACTCACATTAGCATACAATCGATGTATTAATACATAGCAATGCAAAATATACAGTTCAATATGTATGTAGAAGAGAATTTTGCATGTTACAATATTTGCTACCACAATCATAACAGAGCTGTGGCGACATGAATGATTTTTGTTATCATTTGTATCTGAATTGTTTTTTAATTTTATCGAATGTAAATTCACTAAATTTCGAATTTCTAAATTATAACTATACAAAAGTTATGAAATCGTTTTATTATTGAGCCTCTGCGTCTTCCGACTGAGGATATCGACTGCGTTGATCGTATGTGCGCACGCACTCCGGCTGCCGCCGAGAAATACTCTACCCCGTCGTGGGAATATACATTTGCATATTGAGTAAGCAAATATATTGTTTTTTCTAGATGTGAATTTGTTTAATGCTGTCTGAAGTTGTTTATCAGTTATTTGTTTAGATTCGACTTACAGTTTCAATGAGTTTTTTCTTCGTACTATATGCCATACCTTCCCTTAGTCAATGGGAAGTATTTTAAGTATTTTAGTTAAATGTATGCATAGAACAATTCGAATCAAAATTTTCACAATTCCGAAATATAGGCCTGAATTTTATTGTTGAAATTGCAATGAATACAGAATACATTTGACATAGTTTAAACACGTATAAAATCATATGCTGATTCCCGAATTATGCAGAAATTACATTTATCGGTCGACACTCGATTATTATTAGAGAGATTTTCATTCTTTCGTTAATTTAATCAGAATGGAAAAAACCATGTAAAAACATCAATACAATGCTTATCAACATTATTACAGATTCACCCATTATTTGAATTCATTTGTTTTTTCGTTGTCATTTACCACCCCATCAAAATGTAATTATTCCACATATCACTGATGGAATTTAGTGTGTAGCTAAATATTTGGAGCCGTTTATCAAATTAATAGCTAATAACATTTTGTTGTGCATGGAATTTTGGTCTTTTACGCAACGTCACCACAAGACCACAATGCTTGCGCGTTTTGCTTGCTTTCTATTGATTTCTCATCAATTTATGTGGATTGGTTTTGTGTCGGTCGGTGTAAATGTACATATATGTGCGCAATTCAATATTATAAACATGCTACTCGCGCGATGAAACATCAAGTGGCAATGAATGTATTATTTTTTAGGAAGATAAACATCTTTATATACAATGCATACAGTTGTCGATATTTATTTTTTTATCGCTTACATTTCGAAATCATACATTACTCACTATGGATTTACTACGAATTTACTATGAATATATAGGACGTCATGGTTTTAATACACATTACGACAAGTGATAAAACCGATGATGAAAACAGTTTACTTGTACTACTCAGAGTAATTTGTTTTACGGTTGATCATTATTTTCATTACAATTAATTTATAAATATTCAATTATCTTTCGATTTCAATAGAAAAACCAAGAAAATTGTACTCTCTAAACAGAATTATTAGTTGACAAAATATAAGCATTTAGTTGATAAAACAAATATCGCATGTGTATGAATCTGTTAGTATATTTATAAATAATTCATTGTGATTTAGGGTTCATTTTGATTGGTTAAAATAATTTTAAAAAAAAATAGTACTTTGCTATATTATCTTATATTATGGCGGTATGAGCACTTGCGATAACATTTGTTACATGTGTTCACGCAAATTTACAGAAATATAATCGGAAACGAAAAAAAAAGTAAGACAGCGCCAGAATTGACTGCAAGATGGTAACGATTGTGTATATGCAAAAAAAATGCACACACAGAAATGAGAAAAATGAACAATATTTTCTGAACAAAAGCATTAACACATAAACAGACGATTGGAAATAAGAAGAATATACAAAAGATAATGTAGGAAAAGAGGCGCACAAGAAAAGAAAAAAAAAATGGAAAATGTTACTCTCAACAACATGCACGAACAGCACAATGGTTTTTAGATAGGTATGCATTATGCATGCATCGTGCTGTGACCGTAGCCACACATTGGCTTCATCACAATCGTCTTCACACTGCACAGTTTATTTCGGTGATTTCCTTGTCTTTCATCAACATCAACATATGATACATGGTTCAATTTGTGCCTTCGTACAACTACAATATATCTTTTGTGAGCATTTATTGGGGAGGCATATTCGTCTTATGGCATTTGAGTTTCTGTGCATTAACTTTTTTTAGTTAGTTATTGATAAATGACACATGAAGGAAAGAGAGATATAGTTATAAAATGCCGATGATGGAAATGGATGAATGAAAAAAAAAAAAATGTGACATGAAAGTACTTTGGTTCTATTTGAATAATCATTAAAACTGAATGAAAAGAAAAACGACAGCCAAGCAAGATGGTCATTCTGAATGCTGCATTGAATGAAATGTGATGCTACTTATTCTCCCAAACTGGCACTAGATAATAGAAGTAGTTGGAAAATTGTATAAATAAAAAAAGGGAAAATGTCCGCATGCATAGTTCAAATTGGAATCTTATGCTGCCACTAAAAATGTAGCCATTTGGCTGAAGATATAGAGGCAAAACCGCACAAATTCCCGTATAAATTGGCTTTTGGTCATGCACTTACTCTCATATTTATACTTGTATTCAGTGGTGAAACGCAAAGTGATGTGACTATGTGCGTTCGTTATTTCCATGTGTTAATATGGTGGATAAATTGGTATGCGATACGAATGAGCCAAAACACTCCAATGAATGTAATGCATTGCAACATACTACTATATATATATATGTGTAGTAGAATTCTACTGTTAACAACCATAACGTAGGTAATTTGGATTTAAAAAAAAAAACTTTACATTCTTCCTGGATAATAAACCAAGTGAATTTTATTTTTATGGCTAGTTTAGCTTTCATTTTTCGTTCATTTCATGTTATTCTTCTTCTTTCCATTCTACGGTCATTGTCTCTGTTATATGTGTGCTCTCTTCAGGTCTATCCGTTTTACGACCTTCTATTGCATACACGTTACCGTTTGGTTTAAATTAACAAAACACAACACAACACAAAACAAATACATGTAAAGGTAAAAGGAGCTATAATATGAACCGTTTTTATGACACGGCTCCTAACAAAACACTAAAACCGAGTTGAAGAAAAATTCTTAATTTAATTTCGTGATTTGAATAATGTAAGAGTAAATGTAATAAAGAGGACTTTGTCAAATATCCTGCTCTCTTCCAACATATCAACGGGAGACCCATTCCATCAGAAACGATTACAAATATTTCATTTCCCTTAACATTTTTTCTTTGATATAAATGCTTTAGATGTTCGAAATTTCAAAACATGAATATTTCATTCAATACAAATTAACTTCAACCAATTTGACATCAATGCATTTACACTACATCTTCATCAATATCCAGAACGAACATAAAAACGATGTAAATCGTATCATTTTCCGCAATTCAAAAGTGATTTCTCCTTTGTAGATATACCAAATCTCGTTGACATTGTAACGGTTCAGTACGTTCTTCCCGGTTGCATGAAATTGAAATTAAAATCACAAACTTTTGTTGAAATTTTTGCCTGTATGCCGATTGTTTAGTTTTTTAACAGTTTGATTGGATTCACCCTCAGTAACATTGTTTACTGTTACAAATAGTGTATGATTCGGGGAGAAGTTTGAATGCGTACACAGTTCCCTGTTGTTTTGACATGCCCATATACAACACGAATAGAAATGAAAACTAGCACTAGCCGCCAGACGACTATGACGCTTCAACAAACCGGTTTATGTCTTTTTATTCGCATAATGTGTATTCGTTCCCTGGTCGATATATTATAATATTCGTTCCGAACCATGTGAGAGTCAAACAGCTCACATATAAATGAACAAACACAAAAAAAAAAAACAAATCAAAAGGAAAAAAAAATTAACGAAGTTCGAATAAAGAAGAAGAAGACGAAGAAGAAGAAGAGAATATTAGATTGAAATATTCGAAACAAAGATTAAAAGGAAGAAGGAATGAAGAGAAAAAAAACATGCAAATGGAAACGAACTCACGAAACAGATGACACATAAACTAAAAATTTCGTGTGATCGAGATAATTTTTGGCGGTTTATCGATAGCGTGAATGTGGTTGAATGAAATTATGTGTTAAATGTAATCAGCATGGTCGCCAATACTACTTGATATTTAGCCGAAACCATGTTAAAAACTTTTTTTTTTTTTTTTCTTTTTTTTAAATACTTTCATGTGATTTTAAATATACATTTTGTGTAAGACCTAAGTGAAATGCAGATTTTTAATCAACAAAATTTTAAATATTTCATTAATTACTATGTTTCAGACATTAACAATCAAAGTTGATTCTAGAATCAAACCCAAGCGACTTTTGATCAAATCAAAATGATAATAGAAAAAAATGCTCATTGCTCCAACACATGTTGTCGATCTGACATTGCTGTTTACTGTGTTTGCCCGATTAGGCCAAAGTGTATGAATTTACTGTAATATTCAAAGTAGTTATACACTGTGAATACACCAACGTAATAAATAAATGTAATTATCAAATTGAGTTTGTTGACCTTCGGGCGCACAGCGAGAGAATCTTCAAATGTGAAAAAAAAAAACATCCAAATGAGCCCACAGCAATTGAAACTGCACGAACACTTAAGATGGTTTCGTTTTATTTCTCCACATCATCGAGATTTCTATAGAAAAAAGTTCTCGTTTCTTTTTTTTTCTTTTGAAAATGTGAAAAAGAGACAAAACATGAATGACTGAATGATTTCAAGAGAAGATGCATTCAAATTCGGCTCCAAATTTGATTCGAAAAGTGTTCAAAATGAAAAAGTAATCTTTGGTAGCCATCAATCAGCCTATTTTTTTTCCTTGTTTTCTTTTTTCCCTATTTAACGCTTTCAATAACATCATCTCTTTGTTTGTACATTTTTTTAAATGTATTTTAATGAAAATTTAAGAACCATAAATGAATGTTTTATAAAAATGTATCTTCAATTAAAAGTTGAACATCAGTTGCGGTTTAACATTTTTTTTTTTTCAAAACCAACGACAAAAAACGTCGCTTTTTATAAGAGTAATTTAAAACATAATTGGAGCTAACTTTTGGTGATTTGTTAAAACAAGGCGGTGTCGTCTGATTTTTCCTAGTCTCAAACTAGGTTTCAAATAAAACTTTTCTGTTTGATGTGCATCTTTGCTCACATCGATTGAAAATAAAACGATTGCTTCGTCCAACGTTCAATCTATTAGCAAAGAATGACTTGTAGATACATTCGCATTTTTAGCATGGCACACGAAAGAGAGTAACAAGAACTGAAGAAGAGTCTAATAGCAACTGGAAAGTTTACCGACCGTAGCACTCTATTCTATTTCAATGTTTCAAATAATTATACGTTAACTGCGAGCTGAGAGAGTAAATACATTTTTTTAATGGAAAGCTGAAAGAAGCGTATGAAATTATATCGTAAGTTTTTTTTCTTTTCTACTGCTCTTGTGTTCGTATGTCGTTTACTTGAGAAAATAATAGTTTATGAAGAGTGAGCGCGCAGAGTAGCAAACGAATGTGAAAATTGATGTGTTTGCGCGCTATTTGAATTCGCCGTTAATACAGAAGAAAAATCACATTTCAGAATCTTTGGCTATGTGGAAACAAGTCGGTCGTTGAAATGTGCGTTTCATTTTTGTATACAACCGAATACATGAAGCACGATAGCAGTTGCGTTCAACGGTCTTTGGCTTTCGGCAAGTTTTTTTTTCATTTATTCATGTTCGTTTTTGTATTCTTCTTTGATTATTTTCGCTTTTGGTTCGTTTTCCAGCAAAAAAAAAAAAAATAGTGTAAAAAAGCGGCCGACAGTTAGCATGGAAGAGGAAAGAGTAAGAAAGAGAAAAGAAGATAGAGAAACCAGAACGACGACCAAATATACCATATTCGTTGTAATTTTGTGTTTTTTTATTAATATTATACTTTACGTGGTCATTTCAATTTGATGCCATTTTCCACATAATTTCACTTCATAGATCGACACAAGCACACAATCATATCGATTGTTCTATCGATGCTTTCGGATTGGGTCACGAAAGAGACAGTTCAGTCAGCAAACACAAGAATAAATATGGAAACACAAAGGCACGAATAAAACGCATTAGCAAAGCGGTAAACTGAAGTAAAGTGAATAAAGAACGTTGTGTAGACTAATCACTTGTTTTCAATAAGAACGATTTTTGCTGATGCAAATGAAGCACGATACTAAATAATACAACAATGTTACATTAATGGCCAATGACGACATAACATTAAACATGTTTCATGTACGGAAATTTACTAAAGAAAAATCTTATTTCAGTTCATTTGCAATGGCAACAAATCGCCCAATTCAAGTACAACATTTTGAAATGATTCACTGTTTTGGAATTGTCAAAAAGCGGAGCAAATGAATCATGAACGTGTTAAACAGGCGCAAATGAGATTTGTTATCGTATCGTGTTGGATAAATTCAAGGCATGGAATGAAATTGAATTATGAATTAGCTGAAGTCAAATGCATAGCATTCCATGAGAATTTGAAATGTCATTGTTCCATGTCATACATTCTGATCACCATCAATACATCAATATTTGATTGCATTTATATTTGTATTGTAATGCTCTCTCCCCATACACGCTAGCATTTCAATTGAATTTTAATATTCATATCGGCATATGTCTACCTATCGTTGCCTCTGTGCCAATTTCGAATTTTTTTTTTTTTTTCTAATTTTTAATAAATGTTGCACTAGAATCTTACCTCTAAGTCTTCGTAGGTTTTGAATGCCAATATTGCAAATCCATCAATTATATCTTCTTCAAGCAGTGGTGACTGCTCTTTTTGTTTTTTGCGTCGCGGTGGTGGCTTTTCACGTATCGGTGGTGTATTAGCCATATCTTCGTCAGCGCTATCATGTACAGCCGACGTATTTGTTACTGTTGCTTGTGTACTTTGTGGTGTGCTTGTACCATTGCCAGTTTCACGGCTGGCTCCACTGCCACTATTGCTCACATTCGTTGTGCTGCCAGCGCTATCCACACTATCTCTATCTCGCTCAGCCTGCATGCGTTGAGCTCGCTCCCGTCGTTTATTACGTTGATTTCGTCGTTTTCTCACATCAATTTCCATGATTTTTTTCCGTTTAATATATTAACCACACTTTGATCCACCATTATATTGTATGGATATTTCTATTTTTATTTTTATTTACACTAATTAATTTTTTGAATATATTTTTTTTTCTTTTTTGGTATGATTAAATCGTTTTCAATTCATTTAAATAAAAGTAGACACATATGCGCCAGAGCTTTCCTTGGTATATGCAATTTTTAATTCAAAACAATTTTCATCACTATTTTTGGAATTCTAACGATGTTTTCGTTGCTAACTGATCAAAATTTCGTGCGATAAAACAATTTTTTTTCTAAAAGGAAATTTAACTAGAAATTCATTTAAGGAATGAACACACTGAACATTAAGCACATGATAATTCCATTTTTGGGTAACAACAAATATTTACTAAACAGATGAACGGGGAGAATCTATAAATTCTCCCAAGCCTCTTTCTCAATTTAATTCACTCACTTAGAAAATTGCTAGAAAATTGCTAGAAAAACCATGAAATTGCACAGATTCATTCCATTGCATTAAACTCTGTTCTCTGTCTGTACAATTTTACGAATATCTTTACACTTTGAAGCCTTGAATAATACTTCACTTAACAAAATTCATAGTTTATTGATTTGATTGACGTGCTATGTATACTTTATAAATGTTTTTTTGATTGCTGCACTAGAATCCACCAATAATCCGAACAACTGCACCGTTTTCCAAATTAAACAGTAAGCTCATAAAATTTCACGCTCACAGTAAATACTGACGACCAGTATTTTCTTTTTTTCCTTTTTTTTTGCAAAACTATTCATGCACCGAAATGAATTTGGCTGTGTTTGCGATGTAATTTGTTTATTCTTCAAAAATGATTTGGTTTTGATTTTCTTAAACACAGTACGAAAAATGGTGTCAACATTATCGCCATGTAAACAATTGTTATCATTTAGTCACTCATTTCACAAATACTTATGATGTGTTTGACACTATTTTTCCAGTTAATAATTTTTTTATTCTAAGTAATCGATTAAATGGAAGTGTACACAAATGTGTGCGAATTTAACTTGTTTTTCTCTACGCAAATTCTGTCGTTACACGTCACACAAATGCTCACAATATGTTTTTGGATACGTTTGCTGTTTTTTTTTCTTTGATTTCCGCTACGGTTTGAAGTGTATTACAATAACAAGACATCAAATTTTAACTGCACAAGATTATTAAGCGGGCAAAACTACTGTTTTTACTGTTCATTAGTTGTCTCACGTCATGTATTTCGTTCAGTGTTTATTGTTTATGTCAATGAACACTAAAAATGTATACAAATGAGGCAATATTTCATGAAATGTAAAGTGATCCAAGATATCCAAGAGAATAGAAAAAAAAAACAGTACAACGAAGAACGAGAAAAAAAAGATGATATTCAAGCCAACTTAATCGAAAATATTATGTGTATTTTGTGCCGATGTTATGAATTGTGCTAAGGACTAGCAGCGCCGCTTGTGTCAGCTATGCGCACACACATTCAATACACATTCGATGGATTACGGGCGACGAAAGAGAACACTTTTCGTGTATTATTGTTGATTTTTCTCTGTGTCTTTTTCTCACCAATCATTTAATTCGACTGTCGATTTTATTTCAATTAGCTTCCAATACGGTGAATCGTTTGAAATGCACAATATTATTAGCAAATGTTGACACGAATTTTAATGAAATAATAATACATTTAGCATTGGCTATTTGCACAGACGACGATACAAATGCAAGAACAAAATTGAAGTGCAATACAGATATTTCTGCCACAAAACTTTCTCAATGAATTATTAAACATGAAATTTAATCTGGTTTTTAGTTTTAATACTTGTGATTTAAAATTGAATTGGATTCATTTAAAAAAAACAAACACGCACACATATTCGTCCCGTTTATTGCAATGCTTGAAAATGCAATTCTGACCATGGATTCATTCCACTAAAATCTCAACATTTCACCAAATTTCTGAATTAAAATGAAACAACATGAAATTCTGAGTTGTTTTCTTATAGTTTTTTTTCTTTCTTTTCACAAACACATACTTGTATTTTCCATTTGGAATCAC
This sequence comes from Resseliella maxima, assembly GCA_029041755.1. Taxonomy (NCBI): domain Eukaryota; kingdom Metazoa; phylum Arthropoda; class Insecta; order Diptera; family Cecidomyiidae; genus Resseliella; species Resseliella maxima. Next base: position 390,246 of record JAQOWM010000596.1, on the reverse strand, counting down.
AGAAAGTTCGAAACAGCAGCAATAGTAGCACAAAAAATCACGAAACAGAATGAACAATACAGAAAAAAACTCTTTTTCTTTTACTTCTTCGAGCTGTGTGTATATATTTGATATATAAGTTTCACTGTTTCATAGAGCAAAAGTATGCTTTTTACTTTTCACTTCGTATTTTTACCACATAGATGCATCGAAACACAAATGAATTTATGCAATTCATAAAATATATTCATTCAGCATCCGTTTAAATGCACTTTTAGTAAATATTTCACCAAAAAACGATGTGAAAAATGCAAAAACATTGATCGAATTCGCAAAATGACGGCCAACACAAAATCTCCTCTTTGGCAGATTACATTTTATGATATATACACACTGCTGTTCTCTATAACATGAAACACTGTGAATGCTTTTTTTTTTCTTTCTACTCATTCTGGCTGAAGCGCTGTTCTGCTACGATTCGTTCTTCTTTTTCATTTTCCATGATAGTGTATGTAGTCATTGGTTGTGTGAGTATGTTGAATATCTATCCATCGTTGTTGTATATTTCAGTTAAAATTCAATGTTTAAGTCACAGCCGTCAGCGTATTTTACACAAATACATAGAATATTTAACGTTCAAAACACGCAGATATATATAATTTTATAGATTTTACGCAATGAGTACGTTATTCTTTGTCATATGTGTATTTGTGTGAAGCGTCAACGGATCTTTTAGTATGAACAGTATACATTTGTGTTTGTGTGTTTTTTTTCTCATCAGACTGATGTTTGTTACAAATGCCAATGAAATGAGAATGTTTGAATGTGTGCGTGTGTCGTTTTGGTATATTTTATATTTTTACAGTTGCTTAATATGGACGATATGCCGAATGCAGTGCTGCCATCGTTCAAAACCAAAAAAAAAAGAAAAAAAAAATACTCGCAATTATAGCATCAAATGAAAACGAAATAATAACAGTAATCATAAACAAACGTGAAGGCAAACGACACACTCGGGCGTCTCCAAGCGCAAAACAAAACAAATATCATATCGTGTAGGCACAACGGTTTTTTTTCTTCGTTCTCCACTTCAAATATTATCCATTTTTACTACTCCACATTCCATTTTTTCAGGTAATTTGGATATTCTGTCAACATTTTGACGTTATTTTTTGTCTACTTTCATTTAAAATACGTTATTGAGTGAGTTATTTTTTTATATGGAACTATAATTTAGATGTTTTTATATCAATTTCAATTGATAGTGAAAAAATAGTGAAATTTTATGCAATTGAATTTTAATCTTAATCTTAATCTTTTCCATGTGATTTTAATACATAGTTACATTTCTGTATTTCAATTTTTTTTTTTTTAATTTTTTATTTTGGTCAGTTAAAGCAGCAGTGTTTTGTGATTCATTGCGTGGAAAATAGAATTTTTTCTAATTTTATTAGTTCAAATTTAAATCAGTCCATTTGTTTTTGGAAATTAAAAATATCGTCAGTTGCTGCATATTGTAAACATCATAATCGTGTTAATATTTACACCAAAACAACAAAAATAATTTCAACACAAAAAAAGTCGTTAGACTGTTTAGTGCAAAAAATTAAGAGTTTTTATATTGGCAACACCTCTTCATTCAGCTTGCCTGACATGTGTTACATTCAACTGATTGAAAGCAGTTGTTGATATCCACTTATATTTTCCATTTAAAACCTAATTTTAGAATCCTACAAAAATGCATTCATACAAAGCGTAATAATATTATTACATATTAATCAATATTTATTAAATATTCAGCTAAAAAGAGAATATTACACTTGAATTTTCCGCATTAAATACCAATCTAAATATTTATTTCAGTTAACAGTTGCAACCCTGCATAATGTTTAACACACAATAATAGAACACAAAGCGATATAAACAAACGAAAACACACATACACACTAAAGTACTCACATATACAATGGTACAACTGAACACAATGTTGTCATTATTAGTATACTCGTCTTATTTGATTTCATTCTGACCAAGCAGATCTTCAGTAAGGCATTAGCCTTTGCAAGCAGTGCATGGATAAAGTGAATTCGCTTCAATTCGAAAATTAAATAAAAATTTACGTAAAACTCGTGTTGATCTGTAATAATTCGGTGTTTCATTTTAGCATTATGTTCGGATCAAATTTCGATTTTGGTTTGTTGTTACTTCAGTTATTTGAAATGACTTGAAAACGTGGTTTCCGCAATTATCATTCGAGATAATTTTGTTTATTTGTACATTTAAAGACAATTTATAAGAAATTTTCAACGAATTTTTGTTGATTCAAGCAATGTAGAAACTCTGAAAAATTTCTCGAATTCTCATTGTATTCTACATCAATTATGACATAAAATAATTCCAGATATTTTAAGTATCGCACATTTTTCTATACATGTTCGAATTGTTTTTCAGTTTAAGAGTTTATATTTGAATTGATGTCATGCTCTATTTCGTGACATTATCTGCGGTTGTTTCGTTAACTTTATCGAAATAAATGATGACTTTGAAAAGGATTATGCGTGTTTGTACTAAATTCGTAATATCTGTTGCAAACTATATAAATTGATCATAGTTTTTCGCTTCTATGAATGGAAACGTAGCTAATCAAAATCCAAGTGCACATGAACAAATGAAATTCGCTCTATTTCATCTTATTTTGAAAATTGACCGTCAGAAAATGATTACTTAAATACTCATTAATGAATATATTGATTTAATTTGAATTTTGGCTTTCAAAACTAAAAAAGGAGGATGAGTTTGAACAATTATTGCCATTTGATTTTCGGTTTAGTATTGCATTCATTTAAAATGAGTTTGAAATGTAAAGAATCTCAATACAATTGAGTCTGAGTAAACGAGATTTGAAATTAGTTTGAAACTAATTCAATTGCATTTTAAATCAACAATCAAAATAAATAAGTTGTAAAATGAACAGTTGCAAGTGAATGTTGAACATGTGGAATAGAAAATACTGCTAATATTCTACTTGAAATTCAATCAAAAATATTAATTTATATTACATCTGTGAATTTTCGTTACCCAATGTCAATTCTCTGCAATGCAAATGAAGTATTTCTCATTAACGAACATGATTCGATTTCCTTGTATCAATAAAATAATAATCGATTGCGATGCTACTGGCAATACAATTTCGGTTGAAATGGGCCAAAAGTCAATGTCACTAAGAAAAAAATTTATTCAAATAAAAATACTGTATTGATGTGAGAGACACGGGGTCTCGGCGGCTCCTAGCTCTCAAACTGATAAAATGGTACAGATGCCGTCATCACGGTATTCACATACAATAAATACTACATTCATAATTTAACCTTTCACATTCTCTGCATAATCTCAATTTCCATCACAAAATACTATTCAGCTGACGAGTTTCTTTCTGCAACGAAGTGCAAATTATACTTAAAACGCCTGAAGTCATGCAAAATATTTATTTTTATTGAAATATCAATTCCCTTTGCTCTCATTCATTTAGATGGTTGAGCGCGTGTGAGATCAAGTGTGGATGTGTATGATGTTTATGAATGCGAAACTGTGATTCATAAACATATAACGTATCGCAGTGCCGTTGGTGATTATAATTCCATATGACAGACCAAATCGTTCGCACAGCACTTGTAATATTTTATTAGATCTTCTTCTCATAAGCATATTTCATTGATATTATTTACCTGCAATCAACAGCATCGACACATACACACATCGACACTTTTTCTCATTCAACAATATGCATACTAAGAAAATTATAAAAAGATGAGTCAATAATAACATTATTTTTCATCGCGTTTAATATTAACCATGTGACATTCATTCGGGCGAACATACGATAGGTTAATTCAGTTCATAGTATTATGAATTCGACACTGATTTCTGCCTAATGGCAGTTTTCTCGTCATAATATTGTTCGTGCGCTTCAAAGTATTTTGCATCATTCATTTTGGTGCACGTTTTCAATCGTCTCACAACACCAAGGTGATCATTGCTTTTATTGTTTTCCTTGCAAAAAAAATCAATTGTTAAAATACTCTGTAGCATCTTTGAAGAGAAAGATTTTAACTTTGCGATAAGATTTGCTTTTTTTGCCTTCGGACTCTGAACCTTATTTATTTGTGCACTTTGAAATGTAAGACATAAACGTGTACATAATTTGACACCTGTGCTAGAATATCATGAGATTAAATCTCTGCATTAAAACAAATCGAAGCAACTTAATATCTATTGAAAATTTGAACTTTCGACACATGACATCGACATAAATGATAATCATCAACTATCCATTTATTTAAATTTACATTAACAAGTCTATAACGGTTTTTTTCATTCGGTTTTTTCTCAGGCTACAAAACAAAGAAAGGAGGAATTCGGGATGGCTAAATCAAATAGGCATTTGTCGGTGTTGATTGCATTAGCTTCAATTATCGGTTTAGCGCTATCAATTTATTCGTACTATTTGTTAGTCGTATTGGAAGAAGATGACGAGTATGAAGCAATTTGCGATATTAGTGAAAACATTAGCTGCACAAAAGTATTACAATCAGAGTAAGTATACTTTGTAAAACGAAAAGTACTAGATGTTAATAATTAGGGATTTTTCGATAAAAAATCCAAAAGGATTAAATGTCAATCCATTGGGATTTTATGTACTCTACTATACTCACAATAGTAGCTATAATAGGACCACAGCTCTCCCATGCACCGCTATCGATACCCTAAGTAGACTACCGATAACCATGATCATTAAGATTCATGGTTTGGATGCAACATCTTGTGTTGAACGCAAAGTTCGTTTTGATTATTGTTGAGCCCGAAATGTATTTACCATTGTAGATTCACGAACAATGGAATGAAGATGATCATCTGGTAATGTCCGTCCGTCCGTAATTCGGTTTCGGACATTTTCATGTGTGTCCGTCCGTCCGTATTTTTTTTCGGACATTATCAATTGTGTCCGTTGGTCTGAGCCTTCTGAATCGCATGGACGGAAGAGCAAAGTTTTGTCCGTTGACACCTTTACTCGGGACCTTTTCGTTTTCTTCCAAGCATTTTGAACGACTGATATGAATTCAAATGGTGCCACCACTATTTATACGAAAATATTGCTGACCTTTACTTTTCATTTTCCGATAAATAACTGAATACCCGAAAAAGAAATGAACAGGCAACCGAATATTTGTTAAGAATTGCAAAGTGTATATTACTGAATTGAATTCCATGGTGATGCAAAGATTAATAACGATTTCATTGTTAAACTCCATCTGCAATGTAGCAATACGGTCATTCTAATGACATTTACTGTGTTCTGAGCACTGAAAACGCATTGGATTGAAATTTGCTAAATCAAATTCAATCAAATCTATATAAATCTTCATTGCTTAGCAGAATATGAAAACAAATGAACAGAACACTCATTCCGATAAGGTGATTTTTCACTATAATTTTAAATATAGAGCCCATTATGAACCAAAAACATCTTTGGCAATTTATTTCTTAATAAATACTCAAATTAACAGTTTTCGAACACAGATTGTACACCGTTTTTGTTATCTACCAAAACACGATTCCATAATAATAAAGGTTTTATTATTCACAAATAACATTTGATGTCAAGTCATTTAAATACAAATCAATATGAACTGAACATGACACAATTGATCTAACTCAAGTTCACATTTGTTCGCCACAGGGCGTGAAAAATCGATCGAAAGATTTTTTCTCCTTTGAAATGCAGATTTAATTTGATAAGTCAAAAATATTTTTTTTTCATTGAATTGAAATGTGCAAATAGCGCCTATCGAATAGCGCCTATTAAATAGCAGACTGGAAATTATTTATTTTAATTTACTTATTTTGAAAAAAATTAATTTTTTAATTTTGAAAAAAATTAATCTGATTCTGATAACCATTGAAAAATATACAGTATTTGCAATTTATGAGGTACAAACAAATTTTGAGAAATGTCACAAATTTGTGCCAGTTTTCTGCACATTTTGTATTGTTTGGTGCAGAAAACGCTTCTCTGCAAAATTGTGCAGTAAAACTGCGCATCGCCCGTCTGTGTGTGTATAAAAAAATATTAAAACGGTGTCAATACTTTAGGATTAATTTTTAGCACAATCGGATTTTTCCTATCAAGAAATCTTTATACAATAAATTTAAGTCCGCGCGGGACAACAGTGTATTCTTCGTCATTGATGAAATATTGTTTTCTTATTTATTTTTTCTTCAAATTTCTACTACAGATACAGTCGCGGTTTTGGTCTGATTGCGTTTTATTTGGGAAGCAATTCATTTTTAAACATACCAAATGGACAATATGGACTATTCTTCTACACAATTCAATTTATCTTAGGTAATTATCATTCATTTTTATTGCTCTACTCTGAGTAAAACAACAAATTAAATGAAAATGAATATGCCATGTGTGTGGGTGATTAGTATTTTAAATTTTTTCAATATAAACCTAGCTCAAATTGTCAAGTGTATGCCAATTTAAGTGAATAAATTCACATATTAATTCTGTCTTTGCACAATACATGGACGAACAAGTTTCAACTGAAAAAAATAAAGAGAAAAAACATAAATAAGGCGACAAAAACATGGTAAAGCACCTGCATTGTGAAACCTGTGCTATGAATACTGTACATTTTTAATACGTGTAAAATCTCTTTAATTCAATACAAAAATTTCGGTCACAATTATATTTTATGATTTTACTTTATTTTGTTCATTTTAAAAAGTTCTCTTAATAACGAAATAACAGAAGTAAAGGACAATCGAGCACTGAGCCTTCACTGAACAACATACAAACAGCGCCACACTCAAGCGCATTATATTTGCATTGTGAATGGAAGTGGTGAGAGTTTGAACTAATCAAATACAACAACAAAATCTATGGAAAGGCTCAGTGCTCGAGGACAATCTGCATAATTCGTATTCAAAGTCGAGTTTAAGAACAAGATTTGCAAATAATATCCAAACAATTCGCGACATGCGCAACCGATAAAATAAAAAGACAACATTTGAAGCAGCAGAGAAATGAAAGAAAAACAGGAATAGCAACAATTTTTTTTTTTCTGGCTGGTACCATGATTCTATTGAATTTATAAACTGCAAGAGCAATACCAATTTGTACCAATTCGTTGGCATCGTATTCAAAATGAATTGTGCGTTCAGTTATACTGAATGGAACGTTATTATGTTTCGATGGCAATGCAAGTGTGAGAATATTTTAAGCTCTTGTTAGCATGCTCAAATGCTAAATTGAATATGGAGTTTTACGTGTTTTTCGAGCGGTACGGTGCGATATAAGACATATAAAGTAAGGATCGGCATATTATTTACAACAAGTGAATAGAAGTGGAAAATGAAATAAAAACGAAACAAAAGAAAAAGATTTGTACGATTTTGTTGCGTTTTTTTTTTTCTTGATCATTTAAATGCCACATAAGCCTTATTTGTTCATATTGCATTGTACTCAATTACATTTATATGTTTTTTTTTATTTCGGTTTTGTTGAAATATTTTTCACTCGCCACTGTTTACTTTTTGTTTGACAAAAAGCGATGATATTTTGATATTACCGGCATGTTGAAGTTGTTTACAAACATTTTCATAAAACTATATTTGCATAACTTTACGACTTATTTGCTTTCGCTTAATTTGTTTTTTTTTTTTTTTTTTGTTAATTTTTTTCTTCTTTCAGGTTTGTTCACAAATAGTTTGGTTGTCAAAACACAAGTGGTCTTATCGATGTTGTCGATTGGTTTCTCTTTATGGCTTGCGTATATTTTATTCTTCGTACTTCAGGATTTGTGTGTGATTTGTGCCGCACTCAATATCATCAATGTCATTATCACCACATTGGCTATCATTCGTTATAAGCAACTCAGCCAAACGAAATCGGTGTCTTCAAGTGGGACAAAGAAAAAAATGCCGGCCAAAAAAGGCAGATCAAAAAAAGATTAACAATTGAACCAAAGTAATCAGTTTTCATATCAGCTAATCAAATTTTAAATATTCCTATTTTCCAGTGTGACACTTTTTTTGCCAAAAATGAATAACCATTTGAATAAGAAATTCATAAATGTATTGTACATCTACCTCGCAATCATTAAATTAAATAAATTAAATTCATGCATTTAAAAGTCGATTTTTAGTCATTTATTTTATTTGAATGGCACTAATCTTATAATAGTTTGTGTTCGAAAATAGGTAATGAGGGCGAATTTATGGACACTATTTATCTAAAGAAAATGAAATCATATGGTTACATAATTATTCAAATGATCAAATAAAACCAGATATTAGATCATAAATCGTCGGTCAAAGACACAAAAACCCAACGAAACCCACTAACATATGTTATATATAAGAATTAAAACACGTGAGTAAAAAAAAGTCTGTTGTCATCGAAGCGGTGGGTCTTCATATGATCAAAGGAAGGACTTATAAATATGTCTTTGTTTTTCAGTTTGTTGACATCCAATAGATGAAAGTGGGTTTTCGATTCCATTTAAGTTGAAGTATTTGTGGGCACTATATTGCTCAAGGATGCATTTAGCCACATTTAGATATGTATTCTACTTTCAAATACAGTTCAAAAATTGCTGCTAAAAGTTCAAAAAAAATGATTCAAATAAATAATCATTTAACAAATAACACACATTGAAATTGATCATACAATGACACAAGGCATATTTCCTTTGTTTAATCATAATAAAGGGGCATTATGTGCATATCAATCATTCGGTCATCTCGTAACTTGATTTATTCTTGTTTTTTCAGTCACACAAGTAACATTTTGTGAAAATATACAAATTTGTGAAATTTCTTCCAACGGAAATATATTTTGTATGAAGGTTTCCATTTGACTGCTTCTTTACACTTTAGATTCGCACATAAATTTTGTCGAGCACCATATAAAAACAGAAATTTCTCGATTTTTGTAATTTTGTTTCGCGGGAATTCTAGGTAATCCAAATTCAATGGGTATCAGTAGCAATATCAAAAGACAAAAACGTGCATTAGATCGTTGTCTTCAAGTTATCACTTTAGCTGTATTGAAATATGGAAAAACGATGGAAAGAGGCAAAATAAATTCATTCAAATCTCTCAATCTAGTGAACTTTAAAAGGAAATAAAAAAGTCTTGAATTCACGAAAAATAATCGAATTCCCTCAATTCGGCATGGATTCCCAATGCGATATAATTTGTGTGCTTCAATTACATTTGGTTAATATGAATAAAAGTACCCACTTGTTTTGGACCAGATGTGGTTTGTATTATTTTGTCTGACATTATAGAAAAATATCGAAAGACAAGCTAATCTTAATAACTTATCCTTACCTACAAACATCCTATCCACTTTTTCCTTTCAAAAAATATCCTTTGATGAATTAGCTTATGCTTATAAGTTAATTAAAAGCAATGCTATTGGAGACGACGGCGTACAAATAATTATTAATATATAATAATTATTGTATTTCCCATCTCACTTCTGTTTCTGAATATAGACCAATCAGCATCATTTCTGTCATTCCAAAAATTTTCACTAGTTTCCGTAGTAATCATAGTTGTGTCACCTCACTTTTGAACATCTCAGAAACTCAGATCGTCACTTAATCGTCAAAAAATCTTTATTTTTGTTTCGCTTGAAATAAAAAGTGCATTCCCGTCCGTTCTGCATGACGCTCTATCAAAAGTTTGTGAAACATGAGGGTTTTCAAAACGCTAAGAATTTAATCAAAGCAATTTATAGTAATATTCAGTAAAAAGTTAAAGTCGGTGTTCATGAATCGGATTCCGTCGCGATTAATGATGGTATTCTTCAAGGTAGTAGTTTTGGCCAAACTTGGTCACTTGTTCGCAAATGATTGTCAAGCTCTTATCGAAGTAGAGTTTGATCAAATAAATACCGGTATTGAATTAGTAAATTGGGATCTCGCAAAATTAAATGATTTTATTCAACGTCGTGGTATGAAATTAAACGGTTCTAAATCAAAAGTAATGATCATCGATTCTAAATATAATACAAGTCGGTTAAATTTTGATACAATCAACGATTTGAAAATTGGTTATGGAAAACTTGAATTCTGTAAATCAATTAAAAACCTTCGTGTTATTTTTGACGAAAATCTCTCATTCCAACAGCATGACAAGTGTAAATTGCAAAAAGTGTATGGTGTGTTAAATCACATTCGTCACACAAACCATTTTATACCCAATTATATGAAACGTGATATGTTTGCGGCGCTCATTGACCCCATTATGGATTATGGGAATGCCATAACTTATGGTTGGGGTGCGCATAGCACTCAAAATCAGCTCAACCGTGATCTTGTTGCTGATAACGATAAGATTCGATACATTTTCTGAATGAAGCTGCAATCGGTCGTCTTAATAAAACGCGTTAAAAAATCTTATACGGTCCGGGTAATATAAAAAAAAAATATATAATCTAAATTTCGTTCACTCGGTGACATGTTATGCAATTTCATTTCCAATTAGTTTTAAGCTATTCTTCTCTCTTCTTTCCTTTCTCTTCTTTACACTTTATTTCTATTTTATTTATTTAACATTATTGACGTAATTTAATTTAATTTAATTTTAAGTGAAATTATTATTGTATTTCCCCTGACTCTCTAGAGACAGCCTGGTTTTACCATTGTTTTCCGGACCCAAACTTGGTATTGAAGCTCCAATTTAATATCACCCCACCCCTGGTTGCATTTTTTTTGCTGCAGTCGTACCATGAGCGGAATTTATGTTGCATTGGGTCTTTGACCAAACTCGGTGAATATCCGAATAGATTAAACAATTACCAGATTTCGCCCTACGATGATCGCCTTAAATCGTTGAATATGGTTAGACTTAGTCGTCGCAGAATCGATTTTGCGTTATTATTTTTATATGACTTATTGAGTGATAGAATTCATTGCCCATTTGTAAAAAGTTTGTTTTATATCAACCCTAATCCACGTAATTTTCGTAATGCTGAACTATTTTAAATTCCAAATAACTTAAGTAGAAACATGAATGCACCTATTACGCTTATTTGTAAATATGCTAATGTTATCAAAACGTTGTTTATTGAATCTACTAATAGAAGTGAATTTAAAAGAAAATTGTTTAATGTTCCTAATGATATTTTTGATAATTGTTAGTTTTTAATGATCTCAATGTAATGTTATATATTCAGCCAGTTTTTGGCGGTGAAATAAAATAAAAATAAAAAAAAATAAAAATAAAATAGCTTGCTAATGAACACATATTGCTTAAATTTAGTGTTCCGTAATAAATAAATAAATGAATATTCCGTGTAATTTTGTGTTTAAATTTAAGCATGCTATGCTTAAAGATCATTTTTGTGTATATCGTTTCAATCGATTACTGTAAAAATTCCTACTTGAAAATTGGAAATTATTGGCAACAATTTTGGTGACTTTTTATGATTCTGCATATCATTTACATAGTCGATTTAATGTAATGAGTAATGGATACTGCGAACAAAAATTAATAACATTGTCGTTAGCGATGCGTCATCAATTTAAACGATGGCCAAAGATGTACATTTCCCAATCGATTTAGCTATGGTGTTTCGTTTCATTTGTAAAAAATCCACTTTCAGATTGTTCATAGGATTGTTTGTTTCTTTACACAGAAAAAAAAAAACGTTCGAAGAAACATTAAATAAACGAGATAAATTTAATATTAAATGTATTTACTTTATTTTACATTTCTCCGAAAGTTGATTTTCTGTATATGATCCGGAACAAATATCATTTTAATTAATCAATTTTATCCCATTATCATATGACACTTTTTGTGGAATTGGATTTGAAATTTTGATTTTATTTAGGTTTCATTATTAAGCAGTGATTATTATCCACAACAAATTACAAAATTTTAATAAAATCAAATATAACTAAAGCATCACATCAAGTTTTCTATGATATGATTATTTTCAAAGGTTCAAGTTATGATACGCAGTATGTACTGTATTTCAGTAATTGGTTTTAACCAAAGCACACATGTAATTAAAATGTAAAATTTAAAAGAATAAACAGTGCGTTGCTATTTTATGAGATCCAAAAGCATATTCAGAATAAAATTGGTCGTTTATATGTGAATAAATATAGATAAAGTGACATGCGTGGGAATGCGTCTTTTTTTCTTTTTTTTTTTCAGTTGGTTTTATTCCAGTTTCGAACTGGTTATTTTTTTTTTTTTTTTTGCCAATCCGCAGTGGACAATCCTAATTTCATTTAAAGTACAAACGTAGAGAAAATGTGGGATGAATGGAAGCAATTCACAATTATTCTCTAAATGGTCTTCAACTGCGTTCTTGTGCACTGATTTTGGCGCGTTGGTTAATTTTTAATCGAAATAGAATATATATAATGAGTTCACTAGCCTACGCATCCGACTGTTTTAGCAGAACAAAAATTGACCATGGAATCAGGTGAACAATGTTCACTGAACACTAAATTAAAAAAGAAATACCCAAATCAATTTATTCAAGTATTATCATTCATTATTTGAATTAAAAGTTGAGTATGAGTTTCACAAAATAAATATGACAAGAGAAAAACTTATTAATTCTAATTGGCTCACGTGTTAAATCGACAATACTTACAATCTGGAGAAGGAAGTAAACAAACTGAAAATATATGCAAAAAGCCATTCAGTTTTGTTAAATCAACTTAAACAAAACAATTCATATGGTTATGGTTTTTAAAGTGTTTTTTTCAACGTTGAATAGATTTTATTACAAAAACGTGATTTGAAAATAATTTATCGTCCATTTAAAAGAATAATTGCCAAAAATAAAATGATGCGAGCTAAATAGATTCACATTCATTGAAAGTATTCGATATTTTCAAATGTGAATGATTGTAAGTAATTCCGATTTTGAGATGTATATACAAATGACTCAAAATAGATTCATCGACAATTTGTGGTTTTGTTTGTTCATTCATTATTCTGTATTTGACCAATTGAAATGTTTTTTTGTAAATAAAATAAACGTCAACATATAAATGAAGGTAGCAGAATAGAACAACCTAAAACCAATGCAAACAACAAATTCTATCTCTATTGAGATCATTACACACGTTGTACGGTCAACAGGTTATGTGTTGTACCTCTATTTATTCAATATTCATTTGAAGTGGCTGCTTTCATCAATCTCTCAATTGGCGTCATTGTCATCGTCGCCATACATCAACCGCAAAACACAAAAACCCATCAAACGATTCGATCGCATTAAAATTTATTTGTGTAAATATGTTTTCATTCTCTTGTCACTTGTTTCTCTCTATTTTTTCATTTTTTCTTCCTTTCTCTCTCTCTCTCTCTCTCTCTCTCTCTTCATTCGTCGTGGGTCTCTGTGTTTGCGCCATAATTTCCCAATGAATGTATTGCGAAAATCATTTAGTATTAGTGACTGAATAGTATTTTATATAAATAGGTAAACTGTAAACCATAAACCATAGAATACAAAATGTAAAATATACAATATACATTGCACGAGTTCTAATACTTGTTTCAGCCATTTATCAATGTGTCTGAATCGCGACATCGTCGCATTGCTAACGTATTTGCTGTAACTTGTTGTCAACGTAATTTTAATGGCATCGAAATGATATGTGAATGAAAGCTTGTCGTTTTCCATGTAAATGATCAGCTCAAACGTTATCCATTAAATTCAACAATCGTGAATGCAAATAATAACCACACTTATTGAATAATTTTGATTGATTTTATTGATAGTGCATGTGAAATGTTCATAAATATATGCGAGTGCTGTACCGATGCGATGTGGTTTCATTCATAGAAAATAGCGTAAAATGAATACATTAAAAATTGTGATCTGCGATCGATTTTGTACTTCGAAAACTTGATGATCAGCTACACACTATTGCTTTTGCCGCCATTTATATGGCTGTTTTTTTTGGAATGCGCTGTTTTGCTGGCAAACTGAAAACTTATTCATATTTTTGCAGGTATTTTTAACTACTTCGTTTGCTCGAGACCGCTTCTACTGCTGGGCAAGTGATTTGTTTTCATTCACCGATCGTATACTTGTTGTTGTTTTTTTTTTCACAAACACAACACAATACACAGCAAGTTAAATGTGGTTTTTTCGTCGTGTGTCTTTTTTGTATTGGTTTTGTTTTTGTTTCTCTCCGTTGTTGACGATTTGTATATCGAACGCTCGCTGTTATGATCTAATGGTCCCGAACGAGGAGTCAGTCGTAACGCGGTACTTGCATCGGTAACTTCGATTCCAAAAACCATCGACAATTTAACGATTAAAAAGTGAACATTTCTTCGTGAAGATCGATTATCACGATTGAATTGCGCCTTCAATTAGCGCCATTGAATTTGTTCGTTTTAATAATTAGCCAAGCAATCAACGAAACTTGTATCATGATAACAACCACATCATATGCTTCGAAAAATGATTATTGTATTTTAAATATGTGATATATAGTAAACCTAGTGAAATGAAAACAAATAATTACTTACACCTGACACAAACACAACGAAACGTGATCTAAATGTGAATTAAATAAATTACCTTTCAATTGTATCAATCGAATGTATTATATTAAATATTCATTTGTCCAAGTGAACACAATTTTTACGCTAAAAAATATACCATATTGTCAATCAATAAACTAGCGTGGATTAAAGCAATTAGACCGCAATTTAATGTAATTTGCGCGTGATGCAATTCAATTGAAGTCAAAAAACTTGTAAAAAATAATAAATTAATCCAAGGGCAGCAGAGACAACATGGAATTACTTTTTTTTTAAAAGTGAATTCGAATAAGTTCGGGATTCTACCCACATATTTATGAATAATGTGCAACGAAATAAAAATCCTACAATAAACCATCCTATGCAAAAGATTTATGCCAAAAATTATAATCGACCTGTGACTGAATTTATTTCAGAGTGAAGTGATTAATGTAATGGTTTTCATTGCAAGCTTTTTTCTTTAAAATATAAGAAAATAAGAAGAAAAACGAATTGGATATCATTGTATTTTTACGACTTCATTAACAATACATATTTGTTGGTATATGTGTGGATTATTGTCAACTTCTGACTGATACAAACAGGTGATTTAACTTTTAAAATTTGTTTTGTCCGTTCAACTTCATTGTCATGTCCTTTTACTTAAACACGTAATCAAATGGTTTCTTGTAAACTGTCGGTGATTGTGGGCTTTTGCACGGTTCCTATAATTCTATTACTGATGCGTCACTTAAGGTCAATGCCAAAGGATTAAGACAAACGTTTATTTTATCTTATTTTGGCATCGCCTGCTTTCTTGCCAAAATTTTTCCCTTGCCATTCGAATATGACCAAAATAAGATGCGATTCCAACCGAAATAGTATTGCAAAGAAATCTACTAAAAGAAAAAATCCCACCAGAATCAAAAAAAAGACACAAGCATTACATCGTCTTATTTAGCAAACAAAAACCGAAACAAAAAAGTAAAAGAAAATTCCAGAAACACTCAAAAAATAAATAACCTCCTACAACGAATTCACTTTCTGCGTTGCCATCCAGAATGATGTTACTTAAAATATGGCGAATTTGTACAAAATTCTATGGTGATTCTGAGAATTTGAAAACAACAAACAACAAACATAAAACACAATCATTTTTCAAGAAAAAAGTACGAAACTTAACATTAGAGCAAGATGTGTCGAGAGACACAAAACACTTTGCCAAGTCAAAAAGAAAAACATTGGCTATTATAATTTGTTATGGACTTGCTTTTCATGTTCATATTCATGCTGATGCTTACGTTCATGTTCTCACCTAGAAGCATTAACTGCTGTAGAGTAACACTTCATGAGACACATAAATTTTTGCCAAAATATTGAATTCAGCATCTCATTGTGGTAGCGAAAAATCTTTACAAATGAATTTATTTTGACGATTGTTTTCAGTTGTAGCATCACTGTATTATTTAACTGTGGCTTCATAAACATTGTCAGTAATAATTTTTAGTGATAAAGACAACTCCAATAACAACAATATGCTGACAAATAAATCTTCAAATATTTTCGTCGTGCCTGTTCTTATTCGATATTATCCAAAGAACGTTGCTGGATTTGAGCATAAGTTACGATGTCATTATTTATGTTCTATTGTCACAGCTTGGTTTTTTTTCGTTCGATATGCTTATGCGTGTCAGATAAAATCCATCGTAATATGTTAATGCTCGTGAATACTGTGTTTTTTTTTATCAAATTGACTGAATACATCGTCCGAATCGAATAAAAATCTATGAATTTATACTTTTTGCCACATATAAACATATTATAATAATTTACGATTCTCTTTGGCATATTCGAAATATATAATATTCGAAGTGATTATTAAATATAAAAATGTAGTGATATTGAATATTCGACTATGTCTTCAAATCACAATTTTAAAGTTAAGTTGTCGTCTTCTTCTAAATACAGTGATTTCAAAGTTATTTCAAAAGAAGGAAATGAAATTGGAAGAATATGTTTGGACTTCTTTCTGTTCCTTCTTTCTATCCACAGATTTTTTTTTATTTATCATTTGAAGACCAATCCATACCATCCATTTTTATTCTAATTTGTTTTGTGCAAACTTCAGTTCGAATGTCACCTACTTGCATTCATAGTAATCACATGTCTGCTTGAGTCGGCCTCTTTTTGCAAAATTTTTCTTCCTTTGCAGAAAATATATGAAGACAAATCTTATACTCATAAGTATTTTGAATTTATTTGGCGTTCTAGTTTCATTATTAAACAAAACACGAATAATTAGATTAGTATGCCCACATTTGTTGAAGTAGCTACCATAAAATATGGTTTTAATACAGAAATTCTCAAAGTGGGTTGAATATTATAACACCAAAGAATTTATGCTTCAATGTAAATGAAAGTTCATCTCAGGTTTTATTTTATCAGAGAAATTCATTGTTCGAATTAAATTAAATTTTTATCTGACGTTGTGCATCTGCTTTTTATCCTTAGTTTTCATCTCGTTGGTATGCAGCATGAATACAATTGATATTTGTACTACTTGCTTTTTGCTGACATCACCATCGCCGTTTTTATTTCTGACCATTAACCGCGCTGTTCGACTATTTACCAATTGAAGAAAAAATTATTTTTGCTTTTAAGTTCAACGTCATTGATCTTATTCATTCAAAATAAAAGAATTCAGATTGAACGGAATTAAAAAGGAAATAATATAGATTTGGCACATGTTTTTGTTTCTTTTTCGATAAAAGTCGTAAACAATAAAATGAATAAGGTAAATATATCGACGGGTGTCGAATATACTTTGTAGCATGGTTTTGATGTGGGTCGCAAAGTTATCGTCAAATTAAATACAGGCAATGAGCGAGTAATTCATTTGTGACAAAATTCGATGTTCATGGTCGATTCACAGTCAAATTCGCTCCAACGAATGTCAACGGAGCACAAATGGTGCGAACCATTTTTGGATAACGAATTGACATTCTCACGCAACTAAAGGCAGACAAAGTCTCAATACTATTCATTTAGCTTACGTAAATCTTGAAAGTGAATTTTAAGGAGGAGATTAATTTTAAAGATTGTCTTTCCAACTACACTTCAGTTTGATACAGTAACTTAAATAGAGCCACGAAAAATGATTTTCTGTAGCATTAGAAGAGACCTGTTCTATATATTTTTAGGTTTATTGATTCCAAAAACTGTTCTTTCGCACATCAACTACTTACTTATGCTGTTTGCATATTATCACACTGTTTACTTTCGAAACAATGTCTTATTCAATTCATTTTTGCATACATTTAGGTTTGAGAAATAGTCTTTGTATTACAAAATGTTTATATTTGATGTGAACAATCTTTGGCATACGTACCAAAACAAATAAGACCAAATTCTGTATTTGTGTGAAGCTGCAAATTTCGAAAGTATTATCCAAACTAACTAATATAGAAAACAAAAACTTATTTGCATTGAGAAGAGGTGTGATTTACGGTGAAACATATGAATAATAAGGTTTGCTTGGAATACACATACATTTACAATACAAATCACATTTTTCTTCAAATTCATCTTTTCTATTTGAAAAATAAATCTCTTATTTATTCACATTTTACATCATATATAACATCCGTACAAAATTAGTACAGAAAAACTATTGATTTAACATTTGTCAACGGCTTTGTTGCATATGTCATATGATTACATATTAGTTTATATCTTCGTAAAGTGCCACCTGTCGATTATTATATATTCATGCGAATCGATGTTTAATTTATAGTCATTTTTCATTTTTCACCACTGCTATATCGTGAATTCATTGAGCAGTGCTCAAGAAAAATCATCGCCCTATCAGACAGTTAGCAATTTCATCCATTTCAATGATCATCCAGATTTCATCCATATTTTTAAATTATTTTATCCATTTAATCTCTCTCTCTCCCCCTCTAAAATAATTGTTATTCATTATCAATGTTAATAAAACTCTGAATGGCGCCGAAACTATTCCTTGTTTTGAATGTTTTTCTCAAATTTGGAAAGTTAATTTGTACTAATTTTATTGGTTTGAATGTCAAATATTTCAATGTCATACAAAATAGTAAATCATACATTTTAATCTATTAATCATACTTATTATTCAGTTGCAAAAGTTCAACGGTAAAACGAACGTTGTTAAGAACTAAAGACCTTTGACACAATGGAAATGAATGAAATATCGCTTCTGTGTTTTAAATGATGAAATAAACGATTATTCATTTTCCAAAAGAAAAAAAAATTTATATAATAAAATTGAAAGTTAAAAAAATGAATAATAAGCAGATAAAATATTTTCTATGAGATAGAGTTTGACATGTGCTACGTTGATTCATCTCATTACATTGAACTTAACACACGCCGGGCAACATGTGTCATCTAAACGGTTTTGTGTACAATCATCATGAAGTAAACGAAATAAATTTAAGAATTCTTTGAAAAGCGCTTGTAAATGAATCATACACAATTCGGATGTTCCAAAGATCTACCAAAATGAAACACCATTCATTGAATATACACCGGCTCTGACAATGACGTGTCAAATTTAATTATAAATCGAAACCGTCTATTTGTCTCGACTATTGTTGTGACTACGATATGAATAGTTTGCCACTTAACCCATTCAAATAACGAACGTTCAATTTTATGTTTTTGTTTAAAATACAATGTAAAATCATATTGTTTGTCACGAATCAAACAGATCCAAGATTAAAAACGAGAAAGTGGAATTTTTATCGCACATGTTTGGTTACGTAAATACGCGAACCAAGCATATTAAAAGAGTTATATTAAATAAAGCGAAAGGGTATATCGATTTCATTTGTATTACATCTTTATTTAGCGGTAATAAAATAAATTTATGCTTGTTTTGACCGAAATACCCTATTACTTGAATTAGATTTGATCACATCGATGGAATTAAGTTAACTTAAGAAGCAGAGTTTAAATTTGATTGAATCGATTGCATAATAATTCTATTTTTTATCATCTAAAATTGTATTTTGTTGTTTATTTTTCATCTACCGTTTTTTGCAGTTCTAAAAATTGATGTTCATTATGACTGGAAGATGTTATTTCAACATGCAAAGTGATCATTTAAGTAATTTATGTTTTTAATCTCTTCGATTAGTTCATTAAAAAAGAAAAAAAACGAAACAAATAAAAAAGTTGTCAAGTAATATATTTAATTGTTCACATATTGCAGGAATTAGTTTAATGAAAAATTCAACAAAATCTAATCATATAATATGAAAGTACATTGAAACCAAAAGCTTATTTATACATAAATACCTTTTTGAATAGTTCAGCGAAAACAGCGATTCGCCTTTCAAAATATCGAAATAATCAATGATTTATAGAACAATTCATGTGTGTGGTTTGTTTCCAATACATTAGTCAACACTTAGTTGCGTTACATAGTCGCATAATTTTCTTTGAAATCATTTTGCAATGCCACATAAATTTTTCTATCACCTCTTGTGCCTTTGCAGCATCTTTGTTGCGTTTCTTTAGAATGGAATAAATGAATTATTAGCTAACCGTTTTGAAATTTAATTATAAATTGATGTACAATAAATGCATTCACTTAAAAACACAAACATGATACAATGTAAATTTACTAAATGAAATTAGCATATGAAAATGACATTTTGCTTGTTCATGAGCTTATTGTTGTTTTACTGGTGATTTTGTCTGTTCTTTTTCCTTCTCTTAGTCTTCAATGTGCAAAAAGTTTTTAAGAGGCTTTTCAACTTTCGATCTTTTCGTTCTACTTTTGTATGGTTCATTGACTTTTTCTTCCAATCTTATGTTTAATGAACTCTTTTAGACGAATGAATAATTCAGTGTAAAATATTTTATTCGAACGCTCAACAATCAGTTTAAAAGCAGGAATAATTACGCCTGTTTGATACAAATAATATCACTAAAAATATTATCAATTTTCGTTTTAGCTTCACATTTGTTGGATAATATTTTGTTAATATAACCAAAATTCTGGATTCAGGCATTCAAATGTTTCCTTTTCATTCTTCCATTTTTTATCATCTTATTGAATGTTTTGCTCTAGGTTTTCTTCCTTTTTTTTTGTGTAAAAGTAAAGTTTAAAAACTTTGGTGATGATGCTCTTTTTCTGCTATAGTATTTTTACACTATAAATTACTTACTATAAGTATCTCAAACAACGGCAGTTCAATATAATCATTTTTATTATATTTATTCAATGGTGAAGATATTTTTCAAATTTATTGTTATTGTTATTGTTATTGTTATTATTACATTGAAGTAGAAATACAGCACTAGGAATGCTGAGATATATAAAATGAGTGCAATCGTGCAAATCACACTAGAAAAAGGAGACGACAATATTGAAAGCATCACTTTAGAATTCTTAACGTGCTACGTGCAACGATTCTTCAGTGATATCGATTTATAAATTAGTTGAATGCGCAACGGGAGTTAATGTGGTGTCGGAAATGTCTCTAGTGCGAAGAAATACATTTGTAATTTATGTTGGGATTTTATAAATTTGCACATTTCAAGAATTGAACACTTTCTTGCACTTATTTTCGAACGAATGTATTTTGCATCCAAAACAGCTAAACGCCATCAATTAAATTGCTGTGTTACAGGCAATTATTGGGAGTATGAATTAATTCGTGCGGTTTTTTCTAGGGGAAAACACTCATTAGGGAATAATAGAAAAAAGTAGAACTTATTAGGAACTCTGAGTACACACGTTATATGAAAATATTAGAAATAATCGAAAAATAGTAGACGATAGTTGAAAACCGTGTCTTCCCCCTAGGGTTTTTTTCAAAAAACATTGAAGCTTCATTGTGAAAAAATGGTTCACATTCAATGCTCAAAATATTGTCCATCGCTTGATCTTACTTTTTCCCATCTTTCTGGCAATTTACTGATTCCATCCGGAAAAAACTGTGCCGGCTTGGCAGCCGAAAATGTGTCGAGCCCATTTTTGATTACAAATGAAGCGTATTCCGGCAAGGGCATTCTGCATGGATCGAAACAACTGGTAGTTGGAAGGAGGTCTGAGCTATACGAGGAGTAGGGTAAATCATATTATCCGATGTTCTCCACGCAATTTTTGACCCGTTGAGTGCGATGACGTCCGAGCATTTTCGCCATGGTATATTAAGGGCTTGTGTCTGGTCGCATATTCCGGCCGTTTTGCTTTGATTGCTGCGTTCAATTCGATCAATTGTCATCGATAGCGTTCACTAGTGATGGTTTTACCAGGTTCTAGCAACTCATAGTAGATCACTTCCCTCTGATCCAACCAAATACAGAGCATTACCTTTGCGCCATGGATATTCGGCTTGACCGTCGATGTTGATGCATGGCCGGGCTAACGCCTCACGATTTTATTCATTTTTGATTTCGTAGTGGATCTATTTTTCAACACCAATAACAATTTGATGCAGAAACGACCTTCTTTTGAAGAGTTCAAGCAGCATTTCTGACATGCAAAATCGACGTTCGACTTGTCTTGGCTTCAATTCGTATATCATCCAATATCCTTGCTTTTTTATTATTCCCAGATTATGTAAAAGTTTTACGACTGTGGAGCGATCAACTCCCAATGATTCTGCAAGTTCCTCTTGCTTTTGAGACGAATCGTGATTGAGTAATTCCTCCAACTCTTCATCTTCACCGTTCCTCGTCTTCAAAGCCAAAATCATCACTTTTAAATCGTGCAAACCACTTCTGACATCTTCGCTCACCTAGACCATGGTCACCATAAACTTCCAATAAAATACGATAACTTTTGACAGCATTTTTCATTATGACAAAATAATGAAAAGGAACTCCCCGTAAAAACACTTTTTCTGGCACGAAATCCGACATTTTCATTTGAATAACAAATTTTATTTTTTACGCTTCAACCATATGACATATACTGAAAAAGACGCGCAATGACAGTATCTTTCCAATGGATATTTGGGAAAATGGAACAATAGAATATTAAGTAACTACACCATATTTTGTAAAACCGCATGAATAAATTCACACTCCCAATAGTATTCCGGGCAAACATGTTGTTAGTTTTTGCATTACAAATTGTACGAAGAAATGACTGCTTCCCAAATAATGGGAAAATATTCCAGGAGCTCATCGGTGCAATGAATGTGAATGTGTTTGAAATGAAACAATTAGTTTCCAATGTTCACATTGATAGATGTTCAGAAGTGGCGCACACACTTGAGACGAATATGGTCAAAGCAAGGACGCAATTGAACCATTTTCGGCATTGTTTGTTTTTTCTTTTTTTTTGCTTTTTGAGTTGATCAATATTGTTTATTATGCATTGTGCGCGCCCAGTGTGCTAGTTGCCTGACGCCAGATTTTTTTTTCCCTTTTGCACTGCATTGCATAAATATCGCGAAACAAATTGAAGCGCTCGAACAAATGAAGAATGTTCGCTGATTTACGTGTTCGTTTCCATGTCGACATTAATCGAATTCGTGTATTCGATGCGCGTGTAGATTTTAGATCATGGACACTACACCATAAATGTTCAACAATGAGTCAGCTCGTGTCATTCAAGATGTGAATAAAAATAATCATTGTGTGGAAAATAAATTGCATGAATGAAAAGAAAAAAACATTCGGAATGCAGCGATATAAATTGTTCGCTTCAAGCAAATGATACTCATAGGTTAATTTAATGCTATAGTGTCAAATAGATTTGAGTGATTTTCACACGGGATTTATCGGTAGTGTTGGAAAATGACACATGGCTTTCAAGGCACCAAATCAAATTCAATTACATCATTAATTTCCTGCGCTTTGGGCTGGGTAAAAAAACTCTTTTTGTTGAAAATGTTAACCGTATGTGGTTGATGTAAAATATTAATGAGCATCCTGAATTTTGATTCACATATACAAATTGTGTATTATATACAACAAAACGAACGAACTCTAATGACGTTCATTTCATACGCAATCCACAATTTATGTAATAAAATCGTTCAATCGGTTTTTTTAAAAATGTATCCTGGTTTCACCCAAATATATCCAACGCATTGGCTTGGTTTGATGCTTAGGAAAATAGTCCATTGCATAATAATTGTGTAGTAGTGTTCAGTGTATGTGCATCATATATTTTCGTTGGCCAAAATCCAAAATTATTGCAGAATTGTTGTTCGTTCATATATTTCCACATCTCCACATATCGCTTACTTGCTGAGTATCGACATTTCCACATCTCCACATCTACAGATAACGCTAAACTTTTTAGACTCATTTCATTTGCAATAAAAACAATGTGGTCAAATTGTTATGATTCGCACAAACAAGACCACCCATTGACAAATCACACTATTCATTCCATCGTCCAGCTGTGATCTCTTTGAAAAATCCACTTATAAATAATCTCAATCATCGATGTTTAGTAGCTTGAAATGAACATGAAAAATTGATTTCTTTTCCACATGAAATGGTATGAATTTAGCAAAATAATTTACCAAATACTTTATTTCACATTATTTATACTTTTATAATGACCTAACTTCGTTAATCAAGTAACAGAAAAAACACATTGCATACATCACTAATTGAAACTTTGAATGCGTTTAAATGAACAGCTTTCAATTGAAAATGATAATAAAACTACTTTTACATGAATTAATAATAATGTAAGTAGCATGAAGTAACTTTAAATTTAATACATATTCATTTCCGATACTTGTTTTCACGGTAAAACCTAATTAAATTCCTCTGTTTTAGATTTTTAGAATTTAATCTTTATCGAATTTTTACAAAAAATTATTTGTTATTCTAATTGTTCACAACTCAATTTGGTTTAAGTGAACTATTATGTGAACATATTTTTTTATAAAAATAAAATGTATAAATTCGTGATAATTATATTTAAGAAATACATAGAAACAAATACTTCATTTTTAAATGCTATAAAATGGCAATTTCTGTACCCTTTATTTTATTACGAGTTTGAGAATTTGCAGAATTGTTGTTTGCGTCTCAAGTTCAATTCTAAAAAATGATTTACTACTATTATTATTATTACTATTACTATTTACGTGAATTAATTCTATTTTAAAAACACTCTATTCTTGAGTTGGAAAGAAATAGAGCCATTCACAAGAGATATTTTTGCAAAGTGAACAGAAAACTCCTTTATGTAGGCAATTTTTTTTACTTCAAAATCGACTACAGTTACGTTTCATTAAAGTTTCAGTTTATCGATTTAACTGTTGTTGAGAAAGAATGACACTTTTTTCCATTGTCTAATAGACATACTATGAAAAAAGTGTGTTAAAAACTTTTGCTTTCAACAATATAAGATTTATGATGATTTGTTTCCTATTTGTGTGAAATGAGATTGTAGTACGATATAAAAATCTATTGAATGGGAAAAATTTTGTTTATTCAAGTAAAAGTTTATATTGATTCGAAATGGTGCAAAAATGTATGAACGAGAGCGACTAAATGATTAGAAAACCGTTTTAGTTGGCATTTTATCGCAACCAATGATACAAGGAAAATTGCACACAATGCACATTGCACATACATTTTTCAATTTCTTTTAACATTGTTTGGTATTTATTTGCGGTGATTTGGTCTATTGAAGAGAATGAGGCGATAAAATGATACAATGGTGCAGAAAAAAAAGAACTTGCAAGCATTAAACAATTGTTGTTGAAAGATAAATTTATGTGTGTAACTTTTATGATGCTTAATTTTGTTTATTTACAATTAACAAAAAAAAAAAAACTAATTTTTTGATCAATACACACAGTATAGAGTGCATGGTGAAGTGCGCGAGCTTACAAATAAAAAGATGGAGTGAGATGTATTGTGTGGCATAGTTTATATGCTTTTAACAATTGTTAAATTGACTCCTTGATCTCAGAATTGTTTCAATGGTACACACAGATTATAATTTCGATTTAATTTATCTTTTGGTATTTTTATGGGTTCGTTAGTACAACTAGCTGTTGATTTGTCTTAGGCCATTAAATGTTAAATTGAATTGAAAACTGACGGGAAATGCCAGCTCAATTGTATAGCGTGAAAAGCGTAAATGTCGCTTAGATCAGTACTCGATTTGATTCGTTATCATCTGGCTATGTTATTACCATAATCAGATTACAGCATACTAGAAATGAATAAATATTGATTTATGCTTGCACTTACATTATACAATCAATGCATAGGTTTGACCTTAATCTCGAAATTTATTGTCCGGCCGCAAACAATGATGCAGAATTTAAAATGACAACGGATAATTACTGAAGCATGAAAAATTTAAGATTTACAACAATTCGCGATTCTTATCATTGAAAACAGCTGTTTCCTACATTGCATTTATTATTCATGCGCAATGTCATTAGAATAAATTGTGAACAGATAAAAATACAAAGTCAATTAACGTGGCAAAATAAAATTGCACTGTGCACAGGGTCGATAGATACTATCATGATAATAATTCAAGCTCGACGATCTATCCACATTGGAATCACACATCTGACTGAAAAAAATTATTTCATTGTTAATTTTGAATCATTACTCTCGTGATAAAAACTAAAACATCATGCAGTTTTTACAATGTAATTTTGTAATGATATTTGAATACTCACAATTGAAAAAATAAATATGATTTAAAGAAAAGACCGAATAAATCATTTATTTATATTTTTAGCTTTTTTCCCTTACATTTGCAGGTCATTTTCTGTTGATTGTACGTGAGGAAGGTCATGGTACTTTAGTTTAATAAAGTATCATTGTATAGACAAAATTACTGTCATTGGCGAATTTGCCGTTGTTCAATAACGGATCCGATTTTATCAACGAACAAAAAAAAAACAATGATCGAAGTGCCATCATCAGCTGATAATGAAACCAATCTGTTGGCCATTCAAAAACACTCCAAGTTACATTTGGAATCAAAACAGGATGTGGTAAGTTGTATGGATTTGAATAGTAGAAATAAAATAGAAAACAACAAATTTGTTTGAATAATGAACTGCAAAAATAGAATTATTTGAATTTTAGTAATGATTTTAGCTTGTGGGTACCAATAATTAAATGTATGCTCAAATTGTTAGTTGAACTTTGTGGCCAATAACAACAGTCAAGCAAATAATGAATCAGTTTTTTATACATCGATATAATTGATAAAGCAAAACCCACATTTACCGCGAAAATGTTCGCTATTTCATTTATTCAAACGAATAGCTGTTGTGTAAAATATAATTTTTTTCAGCAAATTTAACAGATATAAATTGTTCTGTGGTTGTTGTTGCTGCTGTTGCTGCCATTGTATTGCTCTTTTCCATGAGAGAAAAAGTATTCATCGATCATTACTGCATGGGAATGGTGGATTTTTCATAAATGGATTTGTATTTAGTATTTGCATGTTTTCCAAAATATTCAACACATAAATTTCAAGAAATTTGATCTTGTGGACAGGTTATCGCAAAGCCAAAATGCCAAAAATTACTATTTTGCATAGGTCTTTTAAATCCAATAAAATTCGAGAATTTTATCGACTTTTTATGGACGTGTTTTACATATGTTTCAAGCTTAAATACCAACACAAACTACAAAAAAAATTGAATTTATTGTAATTTATTGTAATTTAATCACGTACGTGAAGGTTTTTTTTCTATTCTACACTCAAATGCTGACGGCTGATCTCCTTTTGGGTGCTATGATGAAAAATGTGCATGCTATGAATATTGTGCATTTATCAATGATCTCTGTTTTCATTCAATGAGTATTTTACATTAAATTTGGAGAGCGAAACGGAACCGATGAAAATATACATTATACATCGTCTCGTCTAAATCATTTAACATTACATTTCGTTTCGGAACATATGTATGAATTGCGCGTAATGAGCACCGCTTCATACTAGTTTTACTTGGGCAGCTATGCTATGTATGATACGTTCACATCTACCTGATTTTTGATTTGTTTTCATTTTTTTCTGCAATGCTTGTTGAAAGTGTAGCAAACTCTGGAAAATTGCATTGCGCTCTCTAACTACTATTCTTTTTTATCTGATGAAAATGAAAAATCGCCAACTCACACAACACACACATTCACCTTTGGCCGCATTACTTTTATAAATGGTAATGTTATATGCGTGCTCGCGCCATATCATTTATTATATTACTGATTTTCTGCTAATATTTTCTGTGAGATGGTAGAAAAAGAAATTCCGAAAATGTGCACTGTGAAGGCCTCAACTGAACAGAACTGGTGCACTTATACGTTATACCTGCAGTGATTGTGGCAATCGACATGTTTCGTTTATTTTCTTTTTTTTGGTTTACATCAATAAGAAAATTTGAACTGTGCAACTTAGATGCAATTCCGAAGTGAACTCATAAATGGACTTTCTTCAAACTGTTACGATGGGAAAAAGTTAGCCGATGAACCTTATATGGAGTATTAGTATTACTAATATCCGTGCGTCGAATATTGTTGACAAATAATAAAAATATAGACCTCGATGAACATTCAATCTTTATTAAATACAAAAAATTTTCAATTCATTTAAAAACCAGAAATAATTACCAAGCTATATTTTGATACAACTAAGAAAAGAGTTTTTTTTTTTCATGATGAATCGGTACATTGACCGTGAACTATGTTAATACCAAAATAAAATTTAAAAATATGTTACTCTTGAGTACATTGACACTTTGTTGTTACACGCTATTGTGAGTCAATAGTTTATTATGACATTCAAAATAACACCGTCTCATTATCTCTTTTTGGTGTGTGTGTTTCATAATATATTGTTGATAATTGTTTACTCATTGCAGTGTTGAAACTTTAGAATTCCATTATTGTATGGAGATATAAAATGGCCTAAATTTACACAATTCAGACGTCAAACAAATAATAACGAAATGTTAGAAACATTCAATTTAGCTGCACAAAAAAAAGTGTATTTTCCGAAATGGCACTGCTTAAAAGTATAATATACTTTTCATAAAAAGATCTTGAGCAATACATAGATTTACTATGTAATAAAAAACAAATTATTTGGATTATTATTAATATTATGGAGTTTGAATATTTTTATGATTTTCTGAACGCCAAAGCCATCTATATGGTTCTCATTCAGGTTTTAAAATAATAAATTCTATTAATGCATGCATTTTCATAAAAGTACATTAATTTGCGCCATCCAGTCTCTGACTAATTACTAATATTTCTTCGTGTTTTTATTTAAAAAATAAATTATTTTTGCCGTCAATTGAATGATTAAAGCGCAACTAATTTTACCACAGTGCTATTGCGATGTTAAAGAACAAAAAGCGTTGATTTGAAATTGTCGAGATCATTTCAATTCACTGCTTTTCTGCTTCTGAAATAAAAGGCATATTTTTCGTTCAAGCGTCTGTAAAATTCCCAAACAAAAGCCAAAACATTTAACGACCGTAACGTATATTTCAATCATACAATAAATACAATTGTAAACAAATACTTGTTTCCGTCGCGATATAGCCTGAACGTGTGAATGGATAATTTGGTTAAAGCGCAAATTCAATTCATTCACGCAAACTGCATCGAATGTCAAAATGAAATGTTTGCAAATTGAATGAAAATGTCTATGAAAAGATTGATTATAGTATTTCTAATTCTAGAGAAGGCACCCGCATGTAAATTCCCCGTGACGCATAAAGGAGCCCAATTTTGTAAATGAAATGGCGTTAGCCGTTACTTGCAACACGCTCTTCTGTCTATATCTCTATTTCTATTTTTCTCTTGCACATCGTATTCAATAACATTAATTCTTATGTGAATCTGTGAATCTTGTGTTCGAAACAAAAGCGATTGTTACAACGACGAATGAGAAGCGTCAAGCAGATTTCACAAGACAAACTTCAATGGATGAGCCCAGAATTTTTATCTGATTTAAGTGATATTTTTATTTATTCACATTTAATTGAAATAACATATGTAATCGATCGATATCGTTTTGCCAAACGATGCATTCAATTGAGTCTCTCACTTTGAGACGACTCTTCAAAAACGCTTTGGCGTCAACGTAATTCAAGCAAAACGATGCGATCAGGGCCAGCCAACACTTTTATTAAAGAATCATTATAAAAGACATGCTGTTGTTGCATATTGTAATTGGGGAAAATTGTGATGGATGATGCGATAGACCATCGGTGTATGCAAATTCCGATGTTGCAATCAGTTTTTTTTTTTTTTGCAAATACATTTGGTTCGAATCTTTTGATTTGCTTGTAAATACAGTCAGCCGAAAAGAGGGGCACCAACAAAAAACAAGCAAAAACTGTTATCAAATATGCATGTCTTTGTCCTCGTTGTGAAGTTTTTGCATGAGTATTGCTCTTTAAAAGAGCAATATCCATGCGAGATGCCCATTTTGATTACGACATTTTGCATGCACGTTTTGTAAGCTATTCACAAATTCCATCGAAACCAAATTAACTCGATCATGCTGGAACATTAGTGTAGTTGGCGTGATGAATGTTACGAGTCATAAAGCACTCAAGACAACTGCCACACTAAGCTCCATACAATGGACCATCACAATGTGTGTGCCTTTACCATGAGCAGCAGTACATTTTTGTTTCTACTTGGTGAACGTTGGAATGATCAACGAACAACTCTCGCATAATAGTCATCGGTGCATGTGAACTGGCTGTGAAGAGGAAGCGTGAGCTAAAACAAACAAATGTTTTATTGAACACACACATTTACAGGTCGAATGAGCATGGTCAAAGAAAGCGAAAGTCATTTTAATGTTAAACCAAGATAGTAAACATTTTTCCATACGTAGTCAATTGAAGAAACAAAGATATTTAATCATCTATTCAACTTTTGTGTTGATTTCAATTGTTGCACTTCCCTTCAGAACAACTGACAAATGAGCTTATTACAAAAGAAACATTAATGCAAATGCACACACCTAATTCCAAAATAAAATTTACTTTTAATTGATTACATAAAATTACTTAAAGTAGTTTTGTCCACTTTAATTGGTTTCCGTATTCGAAAAATTTCGACTAATTTATTTGAATTATACGCTGATTAAAAAATCACATGCTCATGCTCTTCAATGGGCATATCGCATTGCGATGCATTTTGAGTCGATTTATGATTCTTCTGGCCTGGGAATAGACGATGGTTCGTAGCTCACATATTGATACCAAACTGGAACTGCCCTAAAATTATCTTTTTTTTTTTTTCTTTTTGATTTTATCCGGAACGTTGCTTGTTAATTCGCACATAATTTAACACGTAAGCACCTTGTTGTTACGCCTTGCGACGAAGACTATATTGCATTAATAACGATAATCGGTGCAGTAAAATATATGTAGCAACCGACTAAATGCCGCGCGGCAAATTACCAACTGAAAAGTGCGGCTCATTTCACAAGAAATGAATCAATCGATCGAAAGCGAAAAATTTTAAAGTGTTTCGAATTACAAAGCAGAACGAAAGTAACCGCATTCTAGCTCGAGAGGGCATTCCTCACTTCTTTATCATTGTCCATATTAGGCAAACTAGAAGTTGGAAATTGGAAAATAAATACGGTAAGAGTGACAGAGTGAGAGAATAGAAGCGAATGAGCAATCGAATACAAAAAACTACTCGACAAAGAATTGAACAGAAATCGATTTTCATCCGTAGCGAACCAAAAACGTACGCCAATAAATGCAATATTACAAAGCAATGCCAATGTGAATATGAATATGAGATACACTGATCCGAAGAAGTCTCACAAGCCACAGAATCTCATTGATTTATGTAAATTCTATAAAAAGAAGAAACACCAAGTCGATTGCATCACATCAATTCACATGCGCAAACATACAATAATAGTAATATTATATTACAAAAGCTTTTTCTATTGACTCTTCATTAAAAGCGTTCGGCTGCAATTTTGTTTATATTTTTTTTTTGTGAATATTCCCTTTTTCTCTCTCTGTTTCACAGATAAAATCATTATTATGAATGCACAATGATGATTGGCTTAGGTCTTTTATGCACAATAGAGAAGTGTTGCACCGTTCGGCTAAATATTTCGACTGATTTCTGTTTTTTCTTTTTTTTTTCTTTGTTTTCTCTTTTTATTTCGAATACAATATTTGTGTTTTGTTTTCTGTTGCAGCGCCAAAAGTCTTTGGGGCAACATAGCATATAGTCAGTATATTAATAGCGTAAAAATGGTGGGTTGGCTTGTGTGTATCTTGACTCTATTATTAGTGGATGCGCTGCCGTTGTTGATTCCACGATAATGAACGTTACTCCGGGCAATTATTCAACTGATCAAATCGGGCCGAAAAGAGCGAAAGTAAATTCAAAGATGCTATTAAATTCATAATTTAACTGATTCAAATAGATGGAAATTAAATACTGCAAATAGTACAATGAATGCCTAGACACAAAAGCAAAGCAATGGTAAAGCGCCTTGTCATGTGCACAATTCGTTCACAATCAAATGAAACACGAATGAATAAAAACAAAACAAAACAAAAAAAAGAAAAAACGATCGTGAAAATGGCCATGAGCGCTTGAACTTTTGTAATCGCTTACTATAGGCATTAAATCGATTCATTCACTGCAAATTCGTTGCTTTGTATTTTTTTCCTTCGCCATATAAAAATACAGATAAATATGTTAACACCAATGAATATGATGGAAGTATCGAAGAGTTATGACTTTGAATCAAAAGAACGAAACAAAGATTTTTTATTGTGATTTTTAGTCTGTTTTCATTGCACTCGGTTTTCGTTTCAAATGCCATACCCAGATTTACGATCATTATGATGAGAATTTTCTGTTAGAGTCGAATAAAAAAACTGAACCTCATGCAACCTGCAAATTGAATTCGCCAAGCGCACCAATAAGAAACGAGCATAATAGCACTTTTTCTCTCGCTCTCTCTCTCTCTTTCTCTCTCTCTCTCTCTCTCTCTCTCTCTCTCTTTCTAAAAATATTCCATTGGCAACTAGATGAAATTTTCCGAGGCAGAGAGCGCAATTTAAATGCAAACTAAAAAAATAAAAATGAACTGCTATCCCGTTGCTTTAGCTCGATGAGTATTTGCTTGGTTTGATGTTTTGGTTGTAAAGATTGTTTTTGTAAGTGTGAGATTTTCAGCTGAGGAATTGTGGAGCCGATGCTCTGATGCAATCGACTGAAGTGAATATGCAATTATTTTATTTTGTCGTACATGAATTTATTGTGGTTTTTATTGAATTTAAATGCACTTCTACTAAACAAAATACACCGTGTTATAATTTACAATCTACAGCATAGTTTTTTATATCATAGTTTTGGTGTGGCGTTTGTTGTCAGCATTATCGAAAATTAGAGAGAGAGAGAGAGAGAGAGAGAGAGAGAGAGAGAGCGAGAGAGAGAGAGAGTGAGAGAGAGAGAGAGAGCTAGAGATAGATAGAAAAAAGAACATTGCAGCGCCATGCTATCGTGATCATTTGTTATTCGATTGTTTAGTTGTTTTATATCTAAATACTTATGCCGAAACGAGACACATCGTTTAGGTTGGAAATTGTATGGTTTTGATTTTGACACTGTTTCTTTATTTATTATCGTTTTCGTTATTTCTATTTGCATAAGATACCGTTTTATAGACGCGCTCACACATTTCACTCTCTTGCAGCACAATTTCAAATACAATTCGAAATATGTAATGTGTCAGTGAATTAGGAGGTTTTGTGTTTTCTTTTTTTTTTGATATTAATTGCTGCACCAAAAATTGTGTACGTCTTCAAACGGTTGGGGAACATTGTGAATTTCGATTGAAAAAGAATTTCTATAGTAAATAGTTTAATGGTTGAGCGTAGGTGCTTTGCTATAAAATGACTACCACGACTTTTTTAATATATATTGTTTCCAAGT
Organism: Resseliella maxima; assembly: GCA_029041755.1. Lineage (NCBI taxonomy): Eukaryota > Metazoa > Arthropoda > Insecta > Diptera > Cecidomyiidae > Resseliella > Resseliella maxima. Next base: position 356,742 of record JAQOWM010000596.1, on the reverse strand, counting down.
CGAAAAAAATTTGATGAATGTTCACTAATTATGGTCAAAACTCTTTCTTATGGAAGCTCTTTCCAAATAAAAACCTTTACTTGATGAAATGAAAAAGAATTGGTAATATTGTTGTTATGAATGAAGTTGTAACTACGTGACTGAAAATGTGTATTGGACTTTGGAGCTAATGTTAACTATTGAAACCATTCATTTACAAAGGGTTAAATGACTGTATATAGAATTTTTCTTAATGAAAAAGCAACCTATTCGAGGTAATAAACGCGATTGATTATATTGATTACGTTGATATTACTTCATGAATAATAATTACAAATAACCAAATTATACGAAAATAAAAAAAGGTTTAAGCCACGATGACTTTAAAAATTAATGAACTTTCTTTCACCAAAAAAGTAGTTACAATGTATGCAGGAAGCAAATGTGAAAAACAATAAATCAATCGACAAAAACAGTTGGCAATCGAAAAAAAAAATTCTCGTTAAAAAAAATCTCTCACTGTTTTCATCTAATTTAGTTTGAGAAATATTTGCATTCAACAAGAGAAGTAATTTGGACATGGTATGAATTAATAACATCACATCAACAATGTTTAATCGAGTATGTCAAATTCGACATTAATTTATGCAATATAAGAATAATTATTGAATGCTTCTACCTTCTTTAGTAAAGAAGGAGCAGACAAAAAAATCAATATTGAAAACAGAATATCATCACACAATCATGCAATTAAACTGCTGCAAAAACAGAAAAATTGATTTGAAGCGAACATTGTTAAAAAAAAACAAAAAAAACATTCGATGCCCAATTTGTCGTGAATACGCTACCGAATAAGCAAGCATTGCTTAGAGAATCGCAACTTTTTGTAGAAACAATAAAAGGTTGCTGTTTTAATTAATTAGTATGCAACAGTCGACATATAATTTCGTTCAGTGCTGTATCTAAGTAATTTATTTTGCATTGTACGTAAGTACATCATTAATCGTTCGAATACTTGCTGAGTCTGTATGTGTGAGTTGTCGTGTACTGTATATGTGTGAGTATTTTCTCATTTGATTTGCGTATTTGATTTTCATTGCTTCTTGATTTGGTTTTCTTCGCATTCGATGTGGCATTGTGTGCTTTTTTCTCTATTTTCGAGGCCAAAGACAAAAGTGTATATTGCGGATTGCGTTTCGCATGCACGTTGTATTAAATGAGCCAAGTTGGATGTTAAAGATACGAGCGCACAAAGTACAAACAGCAATTGATCTGAACAAAGAATGAGTCATAAACAAAAGCTACATGTTTCTCTAATTTTTTTTATTTTTCAGCGATGTTGTTACAAGAGCTCACATAAATCCACTCAAAATTGTGCTGATGCTGCTTTGCGCAATGTACGTTCAGGGCATGATACATGCATTTGGCTTTGTCTATTGAATTTCAAATGGAATTTCACTATTTCGATATGGCTGAGAAAAAGAAATATCAAGTAAATATTGCATTAGTCCAAATCGGTTACAATGTTCCACTCAGCTCACACACTTGCACATAAGCGAAAATCTCGTCGCACTTTTTTCAAAGTGCAATCCAATGCAAAGCATTCATTTGTTATTTTTGAAGAGTAAACTTTAAAGAGAATAAAAAGAAACAAATACGATATGATGCTACATTCTTTACGTCGAGGTTTGTTTGTGTGCTATAATTCAGCATTAAATAGTATCAAATAATTGACTTTAGTGAACACTCAAAGCTATTCAAATGAATTTTCAAGCACTTATTTAATGTCATTTTTTCCATCTACTTTTCACAACTAATTCCATTTCATATTACAATGGTAATCAACCTATGACAATTATACACATAAACTTGTCCATGTCATCAAGATTATTGTTTTGTAGGAAAATCTACGTGAAAATATAGTGAGAGCAATAAACTTTGCCTTATTTCTATGATATTTAAAGTTTAATAAGATAAATTCTCACTTTCTTTATCTCCCTCTTTCATTTCCGATCAAAACTTTTATCATTATTCCAAGATACGTAAGAGTTTTCAACGTGCTATACAATGCAGTAGAAAAAAAATTGCCACTTGCTCGTATTTCAGCTAGAGTGATTCGTGTAATAAATCCTCACACGTATTATTACATCATTGGAAGTGCACATGAGCACGAAAGTTACGGTGAGAAGTAAAAAAAAAAAAATATAGATAAAGCAAAAAAGGCGTACGGTTTATGTATTAAACAGAGCTAGAGAAGTATATAGGGCCGTAGCTGAGAAGCAAATGTAGATATTTTTCTTTTTCGCGCTTGCTAACTTTGACAGAATCGACAAAATACCGAATAGTAAACAGCAATGGCAAAAAAAGTAAGTATACTTATATTGTTATATAGTGCTTGTATTCAACTTAAGTTCACTTGGTGTTGTGCGAATCGAACATGATTCATTTGTATGCGATTGCTTTTCGAAATTACTCTCAGCTCAAATGATTCCAAGTCATACATACAATAGATCTCATGCGCTCAAACAGACACGTTTTTTTTGTCTACGTTTATGTCCATAATACTACTCACTCATACCAATGCATCGTTTGTTTGTTATATCGTCGTTTTTTTTTTTCTTCTCTCTACCGAATGTGCGATATTCTGTTACATTTTCGTCTTCTGTTTTATTCGTTTGACTTCTTCTTTTCGCACATTTTCAAAACATATATTTTTCGGCTCTATTTGTATGTGTGTTGAATGTATTGCAGCAAGCTAGAAGGGGAGAGAACGTCGTCAGAGCTATATTTATTTTCTTCTGTTTTTTTGTAGCTTTGTTGTTTGTTATTTTTTATTTTGTCTTGCGGCGGAAATTTTCATTTCAAATTCGTTTTCAGTCTTAGTATCAGCACACAAATCGAAGTACGATATTGTGGAGACACACGGCTTATGTCGTCTTTAGGAGTTCAGATTAACGCTCTCGTCATTACTGTTGTTTCTGAATTCTGTTTGTGCAGTTGTTTCTTATGTTGTGCTCCGCCGTCATTTATATCGGAACTATCAATTGGAAGTAAATCTATATCAATGAACAAATGAAAAAAAAAGAAAAAAAAAAAAAAAAAAAAATAGAAAAATTCGTGACGGTGAATGAATGTGTGATTTTGTTTATTGAATTGAGCACTCGAGACGTTTTACAAATACTTTGCTCATTCATTTCTTCGTTGTGATTCTGAAATAAGTGCCGATAGCGGATTGTGTAGTAGCAGGTGGTTTTCCGGATCAGTTTTTTCCATTTTTCTGCGATAATGTGTTTATTTTTTTTGATTTTTTTTTTTATGTTTTTGTTGAGTGATTATTTTTAGATGACGTATTTCGAAATATGATTGGCACAAAATCTGTACTTCTTTGAATAAAATGGTTTATAACATACATTAAAATTTTATTATCACTTCCAATATATTGAACCTTCAAGGCAAAAGCTCAATTAACAAAATTGACTATAAAAAAAAACGAAAACTTAAGCATAAAACAGTGAATATAATTGCGTTAAATATGGCCAAATACTAAGATTTTTTTCTCTGTGAATAATTCGCATCTTGCCCTTCGTTTTATGTTAGTGCTGTGCATTATTTTTTTCTTTTGTCTTCAATTAATTTGTTAACTTTGAAAATGAAAAAAAAAAAAATATAATTTACATTTAATATGAAAAAAAAAACGCAAACTATACGATGAGTAAGGGAATGCTTATGGAAATTTAGTACGATGTACCAAGCATGAATGCGTTGTCCATGAGAAAGTCACTTCGCATACTAATCAGTGATTTATTGTTGTTTATATTTTGAGCTATAAAGCAAAATAATATCTATTCAACTTGCAAGTAATGTAGTAATTTTATACGAATGCATTCTTCAATTTACACGCACATATGTTCGGTTCATAGCGAAAAATGAAAGTCAAAAAAAGTGCATGTGTGTGTTTGAATAAAAAAAATGTCAATTCGAATTATGTGATTATTCTATTCATTCGCATTTGTCTATCTTCATAAGACTAGTTTTCCTTGATCATCAATTAGTTTGAAAACCTAATGAAAGCACTTTCGGACTGAGAGATCACGCAATTTTTTTCACTCGATAGAAACAATGCATAATTAATGAAACAGAATTAATTTCATTGAGATTTTTATACACTTGAACAATTGTACGGACAAATGAAAGAGAGCTAATTTGTTTATTATTATTTATTCAAAAGTTAAATTACGAGTGATAATGATCCAAAATTTGTTACGACAATAGAGAGAAAGATAGACACTCATTACGCATGTAATTTCAAGTGAACATGACTAATGAAACTATAGTTGAATAGGCCACGTAAAAAAAATAACCAATTTAATCATAATTAATAATATCCCTGTTATTCAAGCGATAGAGTATCAAACGACCGACTAATTGAACCATGAAAGCAGAACGCAAATATCAGCCAAACACAAATCCAATGAAATTGCATTTTTTTACTCAAATAATTTATCCATTTTCAATCTATTTATAAAATAGATTTTTTTTTAAAGAAACTAATATGTTTGCCAAATGCAAAATCTCTACACTCTTATACTTCAAATATTTGGGCAAAGATTAGCTGAAGAATGTGAAAATACCGAGGTCATATTTTTTGACAATATTGATGAGGAAGTCCATTTTTATTGTGTGGAAATGAAACTATTAAATAATATTTGTTCGTGTTTCGTCACCTTTTAACCGAGTTTCATAAGATCGATAATGTTCGTGTTATTATTTGCACTGACATCAAAGTCCGTAACATAATTGCTTATACAATTATCAAGATATAGCCATGAGAGGCGCTATGCAAAATCTATAGAATAGAAATTGTCATTGTCATATGTTTAAGTGAATGTAGGCGGTTGAACAATACAATTCCATTTATCGTATGAATGTATCTATGATGAGATATGAAAGAGCCGGCAGCAAGTGTATGAATTGTAATAAGTACAAAAAAAATTGAACTTTTTTTGGGAAAAAAAAAAAATGGAACGAAAATATGGGAGAAAAAGCAGTCGTCACTGTGTCATTCGCTTGAAAGTGACACATTGTTTATGTAAACACCACTTGTCGAAACTGTATTGTAATAAAACGGGAAGAAAATCCTCACACACTCGCATGAAATGAAATAATCATTCAAATTAAGCAGATCACATTTATAATAAGATGTGTGGCTTGTCGGCTCAATATACCGCTACTCAAGTAATAATTGAAAAATAGAAGTTTAAATCTTACTGATATTTAAATCAATTTTTGTTTTGAAGATCCCGAAATTTTTATTTAGAAGTGTCGCATTCATATCATGATATTCAAAACTAGTTTAAAAGTTGAAATGTATGATGAAAACTTTTATCAGTTCATGTGATCCCCAAGATATCAAAGATTGTACATCACAATTGGGTTTGATGAATTTTCAACTTTTGATAAGCGAATGTAGTAGTTAAATTAACTTCGTAGCATTTCAATTTGACTGTCAAAATTGCAGATGGTGTACACGTCGAATGTGCTAATTTGCTTATGTCAAAAGATGATAAATATGAACGTAATCAACAAGTAATTAAAAACCATCAATGCATGACACACTAGATAGATGATGAATAGTAAACTCTTTTTTTTTGTTTGTTTGTATTTTTGAAAATACCTTTTAACTCGATAGAAAGGTTAAATTTTTAAATTTTTTGTGACAAATAATGTACAAAACTTTCAAATGAATTCATTCTATACAGATGATAATTGTGATTCATTCTTTCGTAATTAACGTAGGTTTGCAGAGAATGTTGAAAAATACCTTTCCCAACTCTCTACCATTCTGTGTTTTGGTTTATGTAATCCAATATGACCGAGTCATTTGTAATGATTTTCCCCTTTTATCCAATCGAAATGTTTCCAACATAAATAAACTTATTCATCACTCCATAGCAAACATTATGTTTGTACATTGTAAATGGGAAATGAAAGAGATTTTATTGAGTTGGGTCAAGTATCCAATATAAAAGCAAGCTTTAATTGATTTTTCTATGGTATCGATGAAGAACGAACCGTTATTATTTGAAGCTTCGCCATTGCTCGCTTATTTCGACTATAGTATAATCTTAGTGGAAGAAAAACACTTTCGTCATAATCAATTTTTTTGCCACTTAAAATTAATGACATGTATTGCAAAAGCTATCTCAACAAAATATCGAATATTGACAATTTTGTTGAATTACTAAATTCCATTCCGTTGGAAAAAATTGAATCGATCATTTGCCAATACATTTTTAACAATTTTGTTTACCTCGAATAAATCACGAAAAATGGCTTGACACGAAAAGAAATTAGTTCAATTTACGTGACACATTATTCCAAATATTAGCAGCACGACTATTGTCAAGGAATTAATGCGACAATGGAATGCTGACTGTAGCCGTTTTTTCCATCCATTTGCCGATTAATTGTTTAGTTGTTTCCGAGCTATTCGTTTACCAAAAATAATAATAAAACCAAACTAAAACATAACAAACCAAACCAAACAAATCGATGGTGTGAAAGATTTCTATCGGCAAATTGCAATCAAGATAGTATTAGGCTTAGCCAAGCCAAGCAACTACGTCAATTGATTGCCACAATAATGTTTTACCACATTAATTTTATTATGTTCTACATGATACAAACGTCGCCATGCCACTCAAATTCAATTGGATTTTGGTTGAGTTTAAGTATAAAAAGCGGTCGGCTTTTAGCATTTAACCTCAATTTTGTATGCAAATGCGTCACAATACAATGCGCAATATTTTTGTGTTGTATATGCTATTTTTTTTTCTTCTTTTGAATTTCCAATCGAAATGGGCTCGAAATTCTTTATGTTTTGTCGTGTAATCGTTATTTGGTAATGATTTTATTCAATCGAATTCGAAAATAGTTCGAACATTTAGAAGAAACAATTCCTCTTGCTAAATTTGAATTGATTGCCAATTGAATGCTTTTTCAAAACAATATACTGTGTGGTCCATAAATGAATAAAATGCAATTGATTTTTATGAAAAGAAATAACAACAAATTCCAAAATCATTTATTTCCGAGTTCAATAATTGATTTGATTATTTTCTTTTTGATGTTTTTATAAAGAATTAAATTAAGTTTGATAGTTTTCGTCATTGATGTTGGTCAGTCTTGAAATTTATTTCATTTCCGACATCTTTGCCGTCTATTTCGTAAATGTGTTGACATTTATGTGCTACTATTTGCGATAGATCACTTCAATATTGAGGTGTGTGTGTGTGTGTGTCATGCCAGTCAATCGGCATCTATATTAATCTATAAGCGAAACATTTAACACATTCCGAGCAAATGTTAACATGACATTGAGTACTATGACAAGAAGAAAACATCGAGCCGTTTTTAATGGCTGAAACCGCAATCATATTTCTGAACAATTTATTTTTTTTCTGAAAGTCATAATTCAATTTTCTTATTATCATTGTATTATTAAGATATTATATTTTAACCACGTCTGTTTAGGTTGTCAAGTACGTGTCAAAATAGCCATGCAATGCTAAAAGATCACCATTAATATGTCTATGGTTAACGAACGAATGTCGAAAATATTTCAAAATATGCTAAGCCGCATGATTTGAACAAGTTTCTAGAAAATAAGTTTAAAATTACATTTGAGGAAGTATTATTAAGTAAGAAAAAAAAAATTGCTTCATTTTTAATTTGCGTTATGGGGAAAAAATGTCATTGTGCTTATTGATGAACGACTGTTTACAGATGAATGGCTTTACATTCAAATTCGATTTGATAATTGTTTGCTATTTTTGATTCTTTTCTCCATAAATCACATAGCAGAAAGAGGAAACGAAACGGGGATGCCATTTATTTGCACGCGATATCATATTTTGTTGCTTCAATTCTCATTGTATTTTTCGCATGATTTCACTTTTTAATAAAAAAAAAAAAAAAAAAACTATGACACACAAGATGAATACGGCGGAACAATGACATGATACAGAACAGAATGAGAATGAGAGAGCGAGAATATGTGTGTCTCATATTGTGTGTTATATTTCAACTTCGTTGAATGTTTGTGTCTTTATCGCAAACAGAAAACGAAAACAAATAATTGAAACATATGTTCGCTTACATTCAATTCGTACTTAAACAAAGCGATCGTATCGAAACTGCAAATATCAATTTCATAAAATTGGGAAATGTTCGCAGGAGACATAAAAACACATTGAAATCTATTAACAACTTAATCGTGATTCGCGTTTTAAAATGATCACTATCGCAATTTTAATTCTGACCGTTCACACATTCAGTCCACCTCTTGTTGCATTCCATTTGGAATCGCATTTACTAAGTTCAGGAGCCAGTCGTGGACGTGTTCCGAACCCAATAATACCACACATCAAACGATGTTGATGCAGAGAGAAAAACAAAACATTGCAACCGAGATGGAAAAAAATGGAAATTGTAAAAACTCTCCAAATTCAGCGTGATATGGTTATGAAATAATGCATGATTCACTTGGAGCTTGCCATATATTTGGCTCTCTTTCTATTTCTTTCTCGCCATTTAGTAAATACATATGTATATGAAATGGGTTTATTTTTTTTTCTATTTCTCATTCGCATTTACTATTTTTCATTTTACAAAATAACATTTTTTTTTTGCTTCGTTTTCTATCAATTTGGTTTGTTCTATTACTTTTTCAATCAATGACATGGTGTTATTCGATGTTATTGCGTTCGAAAATGGAGATCTCAATTATATTAAATCGAAATACATATCACAAAAACTACCGGCACAATACTCTGTATAAAATAGTTTTCATCGATCGTAATAAAATATTCACTCCGTGAATTTGTTGTTATTAATTATTATGTTTAAATTTTATTGGATTTTTTTCTTCTTAAGCGTCTTTGAGTGTGCAATAGTACAAGCTAGCGTATAAATTCCAAAGATTTACGAGGTATATGTGACTTTTAATCGACATGAAATGAATGTAATTAATACTTACAACTTACACACATAAACATTGTACCAAAGTTTTTTTTTTACCAACGCCGCAGCTGCTGCATATGCGGCTATTCAGGCTCAGCCTCTGCGGATCTAAGTCTCTATTTCATATGAAAAAATTCGAGACTGAATCTCTTCAAAACTCATTTGCTAGCTGCGGCTCTGAGTATACTTCGCATTTATGTACGCTCCAATTTTTCTGCACTTTAGTTTCCATTTTGAACTGCACTATTCTCTTTTAACATAAAATTCACTTACTTTGCAAACACATTCTTCCTAGTTGTTATGATGACTCCATGCCAGGCTTCGTTTAGCATTGCTCTGATTTTAATTGAGCGTCTATTATAGGTAGCGGAATGCTGACGATGACTTGTTGTTCATTCGTTCAAGCAAATCAACATTGCCATAATTATAAATTTAACTGACCGCTCTCATGAAACAAATTCATCTTAATTATATTTACGCTTGTTGGATTTCGGATCATGTCTTCGTGTTATAAAACAGCTGCTTTTGGCATTTTCATTAGTTTTTTTTTGAGTCACTGTTAGACATAGTATGCAATAATTGTTCTCTTTTAAACGAATTAATCATTGACATTTTGTACAAATTAAATGCTTAATGTGACATGCCATTTGGTTAAGATGACTGGCAATGATTTAGATTTGAAACAGTTCTTTTAGTTCCTCGTTTAGTGTAAATTTTACAAGTTGAACTTGTATGACTTAATGGGAGTAGTGCATACAAAATCATACAAGTGTCAATTTTCAATAACATTCGAATGATAAACACATGCCATAATTAATTGATGTGAACCAATTATAATGTTTCTGAATTAAATCATGACTATTTCAGTACTCTAATTTTCATAGAGCTTCTGGTAATATCTTCGAAACGAATTTCCAATGTTACAGATTTTGCGTCAATAATTTCAAATAAAAAAATACAAATTCATTCAATAGTGTGTAGCTAATAGATTTTTCTCTATTTATAATATATGTTTTGTGACAAATGTTGAATCCAAAAGTGAAGAGAAATAAAGAAGAACTCAAGATTAGTTCACTGAAAATTCCAAATTAATTGCAAAGCATGAAAAAGCGAAAACGGAAAATTACTTTTTAATTTAGAAAAATTGAAAATAAACGGAAAGAGGACGTGTGTGATATTGTGTGGGTTTTGTTTTTGTGTGAATGGAAAAAATATTAAAGTGACAAAAATTGAATAAAAGATGCATTCGTTTAGTGTTTTGAGAGTTATGAGGTATTTACTATACCTTCGGACTGTATAGAAACTGTATCGAAACATGTATTCAATGTTTTCGGTCACAGCTCATTCAAATCGAATCGTTTAACTCAAGTTTATCACGTGCATTGAAATGTATAATTGTATATTATACGCACCTAAATAGAAAATCGCTTTTTATTATTCAATACATTTATTGATAACAAGCAATAGAATACGAAAATTACCCATAGCAAATTTCTTGAATAATGTAATATGGAATGGTGGTGATTTTAATATTACCGTCGTCAAGTGAAGAAACACCTCCACCATTATCATCAATAAATGGCTGTGATCAATATCGTTTGAATGGGGCTCGCATCATTAACAATAATAATAATAATAATAATCATCATCATCATGAATATCGAAATCGCACTTCGACACCAAAACGCATTAAATTCCAAATCGATCCTATCAATCACCATCGTTCGGCACCTGAAACAAGTGTATATACAGCAACTGCATCAGCAACCACAACATCTACATCTAAAAACTATGTTCGTCATGTGACACGTGTTAATATCTCGGATGTTTATTCACAGATTGAAATCGATGGCGATGTTCAACCAGTTACCAAGGAAGGTATGTTTTTCGATAATATTCACATTCTCCAAAGAAAATTATATTAAAATGTATGGGTCAATTAATTGACGGTGATGTTAACACCATCTGTAAGCAGACCATGGTAGAATAACATGCTCATAGATAGTGCTGATATCAGGTCTTGGTAGAATATTATTACTGCAATTGTTAAAAATCCATGTTACACATAATTTGAGCATTTATTTTGCCATATAACATACAGATTTTCTCTATGCGAAAATTGTTCAAGATTAAATTACATGTACATGAGTCCCATAAAATGTTAAATTATCGATATGCCCGAAAGGAAATATAGTTTATAACGAAAGAAAAAGCCGATTATATAGAAAAGCATGAATATGTTGCCATTATGTTCAAATTGAAAAATTCTTTTTCCTACTTTATTATTTAAAAGGCAAAACAAACTGTATGCAATTTAAATGAATTAAATCGATTGCTGTGGCGAACCGATATGCTCAATGATCAAATAAAACTTAGACTACTTTTGATAATACCAAATGGGTATTTGAGGGTTCACCGCATGTTTGGGCGTTTCGAACCGATACCAATGATTGATGGATAGAAAAATGTGGATAATATCGCCATTATGTTTATGTGGACCATGCTATGAAAAATTGATCGAATCGATCGATCAATCAATCGATACGTGATTTGCACATTACTTTCGTCTACTATGATTAGTTATACACTATTGGAATATGTTGGTAAAAGGAAAAAGTGCACACTTTGTATGCACGGTGATTAATCGTGATTGGAATAATAAAATTGTAGACATTACACACACAAACCCTTGGCAGCATTTCCTTTGCGACAAATTAAACGCGTGTCGCAAATAAAATTCATATCATACACAACGTTATGAAAAATCTTAGCCATATCGCTTCCGCATTAATTCATACGTGATTACTAAATCCACGATTGGTGAGCTTCCTTTCATACTAATGTTGAATACACATTTATGTATATATCACATTATTATCTATCAAATCCACCATTTCATTGAGTGATTTATGGCTTTTCATTTAAGATGATCTTTTATCTAATTAGATGCAAAAAATTCGACACATATCGCTTATATCATATTATTTTCAAACGGCTTATTTATCATTGATTCATAATTGATAATGCAAAGAAAACATATAAAAAATAACTTTTTCATTGATATGATATCTTCATTGTGAATTTGATTTTTTTATCGGATAATAATAATTGATATGCTTTCTCACTTGAGTTAATTCAAATAATTCACTTTTAAAAAGTCGTAGATATGACATTATAAACAAACATTACAAGTGTGTTTTAGTACCCGAACCTGCAGCTTTTATATGTTTTTCGTTCAATTCAAAGTCTATAAATAATATCGATCCAGAGCATGCTGAAAATATAGACACTCAAATCACGCACTCCAAAATATGTGGTCATTTTCGAAATGAAGCTAAAAGCATTCTATTGAATAAAAACTAACGTTTTCGTGTTACAACGGTATTAAAAGTATAAGATTATTATCACATTGATATATGCCATGGTGGCTATGTCGCCAGCTCGAAATCTGAACGCGTGACGCGTGAGAGAAATACTGATAAATATTGAAAAGAAAAAGTGCCGCAAAATGTGATGTTGATTTCTCACAGCGAAAAATACAATCTTTTTCCTCATCTGTTTCCAATGGCTTCAAAATGGATCGCTCAGCATATGAAATACCATGGTTTTAGCAAAATAAATTTGTTTGTTCACACCAAACCGTAACATTTGTTTAACCTTTGCTTCATCCACTCGATTTTCAAAAGAGCTTTGTTAGAAAAATACTATTACTTAAGTATTGAAGAAAAATTGAAATATATACATAAATATGCAATATTAACTCAAAACAATTGCAAATTAATAACATTTATTAGACTCAAAATTGAAATCAAAATTTAGCTCAAAACAAAATTAGCAAGAAATCAATAAGTTTTCAAATCATGAATTTTCTGTCGCCAATAGCCAAACTAAATTATATCACAACTATGCGATTCATCACTGTTATGTAAAAAATAACCGTTTTTCAATTCTATTCTCGATTTATCGGTATCAGAACGATTTTGAAAAATATTTCCATATAAATATAAATGATCTATTCAATGATGGAGGCGGCATGTTGAGATTTTAACTAAATTTTTACTCAATTATAATATATTAAGAAGTCGAGATTTTATTAATAATGCATACAACTGTAATTAGCGAAATTATATTCAATTAATTTCTTTGATCCTTTTCGTTTAAAATCTTGGACACCCTACTGTACAGCTTACGTATGATCTTGATTTGGAATGAATATAAGAGAAAATTTTTAAAAATTGGAAGTTGCCTACTTTTAGGCGAATTTCAACAACTTCAGTTCGTTCAAATGAAATTGAGTTAATTGAAAGTTTTGTCACATTTATAATTTGTAGAAGAAATTGTTACGAAGAAGAAAACCGAATTAACAACAACGAGACAGATTGAGACGAGAGTGAAACGACAAATAGTGTTGGAAGATGGAAGAGTTATTGAAGATTCTGGACCAATTGTTGAGACAAACACAACTGAAGACACAAACAAACAAGAAAGTGAATCAGTTGAGGTAATTTCGTAAAAAATAACATAATTGAGAAAATTCATGATTAATAAATGAATGCAACTATCATATATGATTGTCACTTTTTGTAGCGTCTCAAACCAGGCGAAGATGATGTTGACGGCCCAAGAGCAATTGAGCATATTCCATCGGATAAAGATGAAACGGTAATTGAGTATGTTGGCAATGACAATAAGTATGGCAGTGAAGAGAATGTGAATACAATACTAGCACCTCGTGCTGACGGTCTTGTGCGCGAAATGAAAACCAAAAAAGTAATTTCACGTGAAGAAATACAAGAACGAACCGAAACTGAAGATGTCAAGCATCTGGGAGACTTTTCAGATGAGGTAAGGCCACAATCCCTTTATTAAATTGCTTATTTTATACATCTTAAAACATAATTTGTGCAAGTTATAATACAATCGGCAACTAGATTTTAAAGTTAAGAAAATACACACAATTACAGCTGTTCCAAGAATTTAACATTGATGCTCGCATCATCGCTGGTATTTTTAAATTGAATAAAAGTAAAAAGAAATATGTGGAAATTATGAACCGGTATAAATATTATCTAACGATCATCTAGACTAAAGATCCTCATCGTTTCTCTTCTTTGTCTTGTCATTTTCACTTTTTGCGGTGTCGCATACAATACACAGATATGTGTATTTTGTTATGTAGTTATTTTTTTTTTTTTTTTTGCAGTTTGAGTCTACTTATATCAAGAGTATTTAGCAGCAATGTCTGTGGTAAAAAGAAGCAATTGTAGAACTCAATATATCAGCAAGGAAGAGTGCATTCTATTATAGATATAAACTTGGTTTCAATGAAGTTGACATTAACGATACCATTCGAATAATAGTTATGCATTCATAAACTTTAACTGTTTTCATTGTTCGTTCCCTTCGACCAGATAAACTGTTAATTTAAAAAAAAAAAAAAAAAAAAGTTTTACATGTAAGCGTTTATTTACATTTTTTTGCTTCTTCTCGCCACGTTCCAGAGCATCCATGCATTTTGATAATTTTATCATCGTGAGAAATTTTCATTTTTTACTTTGTTTTGTGAAACGGATTCATTCGATATTTTTACTTGACATTCTCAATTTGACAAGATTTAAAGCAAAAATATGCAGAGATGATATGATTGCATTAGCTTTGATTTAAACGTGATCCACCAATTTGTTTACTGTAATTTTTTCTGCTTTAATTCATTTGATGAAGGTTTCAAATATTAATTCTGATTTTTATGGCCAGATGCAAATGGCAAAAGGTAAAACTGTCATGTTGCATTAATGAAGACATAACTCTCAATTAGATGAATTTGATAAAATACCCAATTTGTTAAAATCGCTCAACCGAAACAGATGGGATAATGGATTTTTAACGCAGTGGCATAGAATGCATTCATCATAATTGATTGGCAATACAAAGAAATTTTCTATCTTACGAGACCCCATATGAATATTTTTTTTTGTGCTTAACCGTCCGTCATTTTAAATCATCAATATATTTTAAAAAAATATCCTACTTTGCCATTGACTCCGGTTTTTTTTAAATAGCAAATTATTGAAACAATACCTCGACTTAATTACGCAATAGGCAAATTATGGACCACATGCTTTGCTCAACAAGCGCGTTTTCAAATTAATTTATTAGTAGTTAAATACCATATTATTTCTCTCAATTGTTTGCTCAACTTTGGAGCAACACGAAATTTATCGATGGACATTTGACAATATTCCTTCTTACCATTCAATGATATTATTTGAAAATGATCGAAATAATCTGTTCGAGTAATTACTATTCAAAAAAGCACACATTTTTTTTCTTTCTTTTGAATATTTTTTTATCATTTCATCTAAAAATTCCGGTTTTATACTATTGGTAAAAGATATAGCCAAATTGATTCAATCAATATCGAATAAACACTTTTTACATTTCATTTTTTAACCGGTTACTTGTCTAAATCACTTTGTTTATTTTTATTATCTGTGCATAATCACCTATCGCCAACAGTTCAAACACCGTTGTGCTAGTGAAATTGTCTTTAAATCATTATTTATATTTGAACCTGAATCAACTCGTTCACTCCTTGTTATTCAAAACAATTGGCATTCAATTTACCTAGGGGACTCTATTCATTCAAATTAAATAAAATATCTTCTAAAATCGGCATGTATTTTCTATAAACATTTTGAGTTCAAACGGCGAGTATACATATATGTATATATATGAAAAACTGATATTTCATTCCACAATTTTTGGCCGGGTTAAGTGATCATATCGATTTTTTCGTCACTATATCTGGAACAATTCCTACTGATTTGAATTCAATTCGAATATTAAAATTAATGAGACCCCTATCGTTTTACAACTTTGAATGGAGTAGAAGCTTTTCATCTTTTCGTTCGCGATCATTACAATTTTTGTGTAATACGAAGTACTTGTTTTGCGTTCATTTTATTTGCTTTGGATTGTGTTGTTTTGCCGTAAGTTGCATAAGAGAAAGTAAATTTAAATTGTAAAGAATTATTGCATTCGTGCGCGCAAATTGGATACACATGGAACGCATGTGGTGTTGGATACCATCGATCGACTGGGCGGTATTGCACGTAAACAACATACCGCGAGGAAATAACAAAAGCAATGAAGAGAAAAACCAAACCAAACTTATTCAAATGAAAAACAAACGGAACAAACATACTACCTCTTCGCTCAAATGGCACACAAACGGTCAAACTCTTTGGGAAAATCATTTCCTATTTTTTTCCATCAAGAAAGAATTCCCGTTTTATTATTTGCTTTAATCAAAGACTTGAATATCTTTCGATTCATGTAGCCTATGAAGTATATATAGTTCAATGGATGAACAATTTCAAATGTGGTTTTTTTTATTGAGGTTAAAATATCATGTTTATATATGATTTAATGATCTAATCGGATCTGTTCAGTAATATAATCAATTTTGTACATAGTTTGTGGTATTTTACATACATTATTCAATCTAATATTGATGGTGTACATTTCAATAAATTTCTCAAATAAGTGGCGCTAAAATCATAGAAAAAGAAAATAATACTGCAATAAACAGTGTATTCATAGCTGTTATGTAGATAAATTAAGACATTTTAACCTCATTTCAAGCAATCTTTGTAGGCTATTTTATATGTAAAATTAAAATGAAGCTCACGTTTTGTTGAAAAAGCCCGCAATAAGGTGTTTTAGTATGAATTTTTCCTTACTAAGAAAAAATTTGCAACGTGCAAAGTATAAAATTGCCGAAAATAAAAAAAATTCCACGAATTTTTATCTGATTACAATACAAACGCCCGTTTCGTTTAGACTTTGATAATTTCGAGCATTATAAAATAACTTTGTAAATTATATACAAAGAATAAAGACAGTAAAATGAGGAATGAGTAGATAAATCGGAATCATAAAACACATTATCCATTTAATAACTTAATTTATGAATTTTTAAGCGTCGATGCGTTATCAAAATTGAAAAATTTACATTAAAATGAGATCATAAATCAGCGTGTCGGAATGAAACATTGCATACTTGCATGTTACTTATTTTTTTTGGTATTTCAAGTTACTAAATTACATATTCTCGCATAATTTTATATTTTCCGCCCACCTCATCAAACTTCTTCAATTCCGATGACCATCACATTTTCAATGATGCATCCTAAAGGAAAGGTTCGATAAACAAAAAGTTAAGTCTAAGAATTTATGTGTTTTTTATGATTTTCGGCGCCGGACACAATTATTATAGTCTGTTTGATATGTTCGTTAAATTTATAAACCTCAACTAAATCATCTATTTTTCAAATCATCAATACAATAATTTTATTGTTTATAAATCGTTGAAATCAGCTACTGGCATATAGAACATATGTTACTACAGAACCAAGTTTTCTCTAAATTGGAATATTTTGAAGGACAGACCTAGATCTGCCAATCGGCAATCTAAGACTCAACATATTTTTTTTGACGAAAATATTATCGCCAATTAAATTTTATGAATCGACCCAAAAATTCTTCTTTATCCGTCTTCTGTGGTGAGACATTCTTTTGAAGAACAATAGAAATTGAAAGCCAATTCCAGTTCTAACATACAATAGAAATTTTTTAACGTTTGTAGCGAAGATTTTAAATGCAAACCCGAAAAAATGCAATATATTCCAAAGGCATGTCCTTATAAAATACGGACGGAAAATACAAGTGGTTTTTCCCTTGACTACATATAATGATTGCTAAAATTCAAGAAGAAAAAATCAACCTAATTAATGGTCACCACATGCAGGCTACATATGTATTTTCCAAAGAAAACCGCTTCATTCTTTATATTCAAACAAAGCATTTTAGGGAAGAGAGAACATTAATTATAATTTTGATCGAAAACGGCCACAAATTCAATAAACCGCAACGTGTTGTTTAAAAAAATGTTCGCCAATCATCAAAGTGTTGTTTTGATGGTTTTTGTTGAATAAATTATCGCACCATCCTTTATTATGAAGAGCTTCTTCAAACTCATGCAAAATAATGATCGTTATTTGCAAAATTTGCAACAAAAATTCTGGATTTCGAAAATCATTTTGTGTTAGCAAATATACAACAGATTATCGACTGGTTAAATAATGTCTGCTAAATAGATTTATACTCAAGAGCTCAAAGGGGAATTGTCGTGACATGTGAAATCCACTTATTTTACACAAATGTTATAAATGCATCTTATTCTTATTCTTATTTTTATTCCATTCGAAATTGATTGTTTCACTGAAAAATTACTAAAATGGGCCCCTTTTTATTGTTATACAACACAAAAAAATAAAAGATAAATCGATCTTTTATTCTCAGAATTGTGGTCATTTATTTAAATGAGCCCATTATCAGTGCACTTCATTTATCATTGAGTTTAAAGAATGAAGTGCATGAGAACATTCTAGTAAAATCTGTTTGGTTAACATTAATAATTTTAATTGATTTTATGTTTGCAGATTTGCACTGTAAATCAATCAATCTTATGATATAAATGGATGCACTTTTCCTGTCGACAAAAAGCAAATATACTTGAACTGATTGAATTGTCTTATTGGCTAGATAAATATGGATAAATTTAAATACAACTGGAATCAGCAAATAAAACCTGGCAAAAATAAATGATCGCAATCAAATTATAGTGTTAAAAGTTTTCCGATGTCTATAGGATTTTAAACTATCTACATGTTTTATACGAATATATGGTTCATATGCAGTTTATACGCATACTATATGCGAGTATTTGCAAATATTTTGCAATATATGCAATTTATATGCGTATACGCAGCATATTTGCAAGGTATTGACATAATTGCTGAATAAATGCACATTTCGATAGTTTCCCCTAGCATAAAAGTTCTGGATTGGTTTTGAATTACATTATTGTAATGATTTGTGAACTAATTTCATTTTATGTATACAAAAGACTACACATATGCAAACAATTGGCAACCAAATAAACATTGCTTACTTTTTCTTGTACTTGTTTCTGCACAAAGAATTTCGTCGAGAAATTGTAATAAAGTCGATATAGACATTCGGTTAAGAACGCTCTTCATAAACACGGTTTATATCACGTTTTAATACAAATGGATGAATTTATCTGCGAAAAGAGTATGTAGTGCGAGAAACAAGAAAAAAGCCGTCTAGTTGCTTCTTTGTTCGGAACCAATGAATGGCACATCGAACTGAAATTTACTTACACAGACCATATTAGCTTCCAATTCCCATACAGTAATAAAGATCTGGGCTCAGTTTTTCTTCTTCATTTCATTGTTCATTTCAGTTATATGTTTTTTACGTACATTTCATTCGTGTTATATGAAGAGTGTGTGAATGTGTGTGTGATCTCATAATCAATTCTATATTGAAGCGAAATCAAAACACAATAGGCTTATTTATTAAAAGAGCTTGGTGTCTGTTGTGCTATGCGAGCGCGAAAAGAAACAACTCAAAATGGTAGCGTAGTAATGCGCTTCATATAATTATTTTTATGTTTTTGTGCGTATAATATACACTGTATATTCGGGCACTCAAAGAGGTCGTAGTGCGCGTTCAATGAATGATTTCAAATAAAAGGGCAAATTAAAAATTAACGACATATTTGCAACAGAAATAAAGGCAAACAAACAAATAACAAAATGAAACACGAGAATATTGGGCGATGATGTTGTTTCGTGTCTTGTGCATTTTCATAAAGGACTGCCACATCAAAAGCAATTATTACGTGCATTAAAAATACATATAAAAAATTAATCCCATTAAATGACGCATACAATCAAGTGAAATGGCTTTAATAACGACAATGTCAGATCTGAATTTCAACCAGAATGATCTATCAAACGGTGATGTTTGTGTGCATCATCTACAATGAAGTAATCACATGTATTTTAGAAATGATGAAAATAAAATCAGTGTCTAAACGGAAAAAAATTATCAAAGAGATAGGAAAGCTTATGTTGGTAAATCCACGGAGTTCGATGCGTGTGTTGAGAGTAACCATTTCATTAAAATTTACTTTGATTGCGGTGCATTCTTCTCTTTTTGAAAAAGAGTCTTTCTACTTCATGCAACTTGAAAATTTATAACTAATATAGAATCATTATGTGAAGTGGCTCATACATGGCCTGTTGACGATTTAATATGCAATCACAAACATGCACATTGTTATTTTTTTTTTCAGATTTTTCTTGTTTCTTTATTATGAGTGAAAATTGTATTCTAAGTCAATAAATAACTAGAAAGCGACAAATCATGTTTAATTTAGACATTCTTCCCAATAATTTCCTATTTTGTATCATCTTTCAATTTTCATTCCATTTCAATGTCGCCTTGGTAGCTAAAGCTAAAATGAAAAAATGTTCACACTTTGAATGGTAAAATGACAGTGAATTGTTGTAACAAGCCACACTTGTGGGGCTTCAATTGGATCATGTGTTTTGCATTGAAACACAAATTTTGCCATTATAATGTCGATTAACCAATTGTTGTGATTTGCATTGTTTCGCAAATTGTTTTCAATCACAATAAATAACTATAATATGTGTATTTATTTTGAAATAGATTTCTAATTTCATACAATAGATGAAATTAATCTAACATTTTGTATGATCTTATTAGTGCTCAGCGCTCACTGAAAAAATGTGTTGTGTGTTGTGTATTGTGCTGGGATTGTGAATTGTTTTTATGATTCATTTGGTTCTTGCTTTTTTTCTAGTAAATTGTATTGACTATTAAATAGTTTCACTCAAATTAATGCACGCAAATATTTTCGTGAAACATTTAAAATGGTATTTTATAGCCGCTTCGGATGTATATGTCGTCCACCATAAAACCATCACAACCAGATCTGGTCAATTTAATGGAAAATATATAAAATATTCATTGTAATAAAATAAAAACTATTGAATAATTACTGAAAACCAATTAGGCAAAGTGCGCACTTCACTTTTGATATTATTTTAAATGAATCGATGGAAAATCAGTTTCGATTTTGTTGTAATGTGCTAATGCAAACACGTTAAATTGTTCATTTTTTTCGCATGTAGAAAGTTTCTGCAGAAGCAGATTCCGTTATAACATTGAAACAACAATATGAAAATTAAGACGTACAAACGCATTTACTCACGATGGTAAAGTTGCGTCTTTACCGACACATTAACTGCAATATCAATTATTTGGGACGCGAGAGAAAACTCAGAAATTCAATTTATTTATTTATACGGATTTCGGATAGTTTTTTTTCTTTTTCTTTTTTGTTTCGCCATAATGTTGTTCAAAATATAATGAATTGTAATGTTTGCGAATCTACCGCATGGAAATTTGTTTTACATCTGCATGCTTAGTGGCGAGTGTTTTTAGATTCGCTAATTGGCCAAATGAAAGTGTAATAATCGAGAAAATGTTCGTTTTTCATAGCGACAGTGAGAAAAAGAGTAGGTTATAGAGCAATTTTATTGAGATCAAACAAAACCCACTAAATTCCATGTTATTACGTGAAACTATAACCAGCGATAACAATGAACGTTTTGAAATGATATTATCAGCACGGGAAAAAATGTGATTGTTTCGCTTATGTTTATTTAAACTAAAGCATAAATTTGCACAGCCAGAGTCAAATCGATGTCTATACCAGTGAAATAGAAGCGACGCTGTGTGCGAGCAACTTTTCACAATTTCTTTTTTTTCAATGCTCATCTATCACATAAATTTCATAGTACATGCACATTTGTTGATAGGAAGCAAGCACATTAAATGATACGGATTTATATCCTTTGGCAAT
The DNA here is from genome assembly GCA_029041755.1 of Resseliella maxima. NCBI lineage: Eukaryota > Metazoa > Arthropoda > Insecta > Diptera > Cecidomyiidae > Resseliella > Resseliella maxima. The sequence continues at coordinate 334,916 of JAQOWM010000596.1, read as the reverse complement.
GTGCATCAACATTCGATCAATTGGTAATCCATTGAAATAGGCATACAATTTCAAATGCAGCGGTAAACAGAGTCTGAGTATATACGATTTGATCGCTTTTTACCTCTTTATCTATTCCGTAGCAATTACTGATTGGTTTTTATTGAGTTTAGTGTAGTTAATTTTAACTTCAATGGCAGTAAAATGACTATTTAGTTTACTTTCGGGAATTGTATGTGTGTGACCCGAAAGAGTTTCTTGTTCCGCTTGATCTTCTAATCAGAAAGAAAGAAAACAAAGAGAAACCTTCCGATAATTTAATGCAAAGAATTGGAATTCTGTGAACAAAAATGCTCACATTATATTATGGTTCTATTATCACTTGGTGTTTAGGTAGAAACCCGATGAGAATGACTCTTCAATGAAAAAGTGCCGAAGGAATTTCAACAACTTCGACAACCATAAAAACGAAATGTAATCTGAAATGGCACAAGAAATGCGCGCGCGCGTTCGCGCGCTCGCGCTCTATCCAAGTAAATAGTGATCTTATGTCAACATAAATATTTGCCTGTGTGATGCTCAGTATTCGCATTCTCTACTGCCTTTATTAAATACGATAAAAACCATTCTCATGGATTCATTTAAAGCTAAATTCAAAGAAATAGAAAATTTACACTGAATTATTTTATTGGGCCTGTTGTGCTTCTAAGCATACCGAAACCATGAATCTAAACATACTTCATTCATTTGATACTTTGCCTCTAGCCAACCCAATGGCTATAAAAAATTTTCACTCCATTCTGCTTGTGCTATGCGTTTGCAGATCAAAACGTTTACGTAAACAACAAAAGAAAATGAAATTAAATCACATCCGATCAAGTAATCAGTTCACTGTAACATCCATTTTGAGTTTCATTTTTCAAGGAAAGAAGAGTCAATCAATAAAAATTCACAATTCATCGTGGCAATGAAGAATGTATAACGTTGTTAATATTTTGGGAAGTGTCCAAATATAAAATAAACTAGAAATCTGAAAAAAACATTAAATTCATTCAAATTGAAGATTCATTCAATCTGAAATGGAAAGATGCTACATATTAGTTTTATGATGGTCAAATGTCAATGACAATAAATATCGGTGTTGTATTGACTCAAATTCCACAATTTGTGAGGCTCAGACAATAATCTTAATTGGATTTCAGTTAATTTTGTTATAATAACATAAGCAGAAAATCATTCAATTTTGATACATACTTTGTGCAGCATTGAACCAATATCTTTGCGAACTTATCTTAAATTTTACTTTCTAGCTTAAGTTTTATTTTATTTTTCGAGTGCCAATCTGAACATCACCATATCATTAAAATTATTGTATCATAGAATTTGGTTTGGATATGTGTTTGGTTAAAATTCGTCGTCACATATAATAAGTTTTAGCAAAATGCCCAAGAAAATGTATTCATAGTACAAAAAACAGCATACGATTGAATACGAACACGCTAGAGAGAGGTGCACTGTGAACAAATTCGATGAATAAAATGTCGAAAAAGCAACATCAAAAAGTAAATCGTTGAATATGAAAATAAAATTGTATCAGAGAGAAATAAAGCAGTAACTCAATGTATATTGCGAGCCACACACTGTTGGGCCGTATAGTGTGTTTAGCTGCGTTCAACCGTATTTGTTGGTTTGTGTACCGATGTGCGGTTTTCTTGAGGTCTTTTGAAGGTATCTTACCGCACGCTATTTAACCAAACAATCAGTTGCTTAACAGCGTGCTTTCGAGTAACACACGGAGTCCGTATGTTTGCTTTGTATTTGTAACAAGTGAACGAAAACTTAAATCGTACATCGCATGATAATATTTGTTGGAAATTTTTTTTTTCAATCATTTTTCTTTTTCTATATGGGTGCATTTTTGAATTGATTTTTAAAACTGTGTTTTCGGTACGATTTCTTTGAGAGCTTAACTGTTTTGACGGTTGAAAAACGATTTTAGTTCAATGTATTGGATGGTGCAGTGGACCAGATTCAAACATAATGTGGTTTTGAGATTGAAAAACAGAGAAATGTATTAACAATTTATATGTACAATTTACAGTCTTTCATATGTGATATTTTGTTTCGTTCGCATGCATAAAAAAAAAAACATAAACTGTCAACTCGAATCTGAAGTGACAGGTGAAATTTCCAAATCAAGTGTAACTCTAAAGAAAGTTTAAAAATACAAACATATCGGTTGACTATCGAATATATATATGCATATGACAAAGAAGTGTGCATTTTGAAGACGCGATACGCAAAACATTTGTGTGAATAAATCAGCATGTTACCTTTTCATTCAATAATTATCTTAATCAGGTAATATACACATAATGATGCATCCTACTTTCTAAACTGAATAACCTTTTCGATCTGATTTCGATTCTCGATTTTTTTTCCCTTCTTTGCACATTTTACCGGTTGAATGAACTATTGACTCGACAGTATTGAGTTTCTAATTTCTTTAATTTTATTCATTAGTGTATGAATTCAAATAATGTTGTCTTTTTTTTGTTGGTGCCATTGTTGATGACGTTAAAAAAAAGAAAAAGTTTTCGAATATGCAAAAAATAAATATGCAATGTGTAATTTTTGTGTATTCAGCATTTGAATAAAAGTTCTGTTTTTATTGATTAAATTAACGATATAAAATTGTTACCTTTATCATTTAAATGCCAATTGATCTCATTACTTATGAGTGATCTTGTTTAATAAAGGTAAAAAATTATGTCGACACATAAATTAGCATATTCAAACGAAAGCTACAACCTTATTTCCTTCAGACAATAATTTTTTTCTCATTCAATTTCAATGGATTGTGATTAAATGGATTTTGTTTTGTCTAATACTGATGAGCAGTATTAACATTTATTCAAACTACGTTGAATTTTAATGTCTTTGAAGCGCCAACAAAACTCATTCCATTATGATTTTGACCGAAAAAAACATACGATTATATAAAGAATTTAATAATATCTTTGCTTGAAATGCAGCAATAAACATAAATTAAAACAAATACTTTCTGACGCGGGAACTATGATTGCGGAAGCATAATTTTTTAAACATTGGTGTGGCCGAAGAAAATGAAACGAAAGAATAAACGCATGGTATAAATAAATCGTTGTCCCTTCCAATTTTATAAAAAGTTACTCTCCTTTACAATAATTCAACTCGATTGGATTACAAAAGACAAAATTCCAGTTAACCTTCAATTTCAGCTCAAAGAAATACAAGAAACGTCGAGCTAACAATTCAGAAATTTTTCAAGACAACAACACTGGTTTTTATTACGTCAATAAAAATAATTTACAAGGCGTCACATGCAAAAAGTGCAAGACAGTAAAAATATATTGCTAGCATCTGAAGGCAATGATCAAGCAAATTAAAATAAAAATGGCATCAAAACTGAAGATAGCGGACATTTGTTTAGTACTCGATGTTTTACTATTGCTCAAAACAAAGAATGTGAAAAATTGAATTTAGCAAAAAAGCAAAATTTTTATCATTCAGTATTGGCAAAAATCAACAGTTTCAATAACGAAAGGCAGATAGCTTCTTTTGTTTTTTAATAAAAAAATATGTTGATGAAAAATGTGTAAATTAATTCATGATACATTGACATCTGTTGTGACTTCACCGATTTTAACGAATTTGTTAATAAATGGAAACCGTTAAATTCTGAAAGAATTGATTTTCGAACGAAACTTCGCAAGAATAAAATGAATTCAACGAAGGTGTGTGTATTTAAAGAATTGTATACGTTGACACATCAAGTGTTGTTCAGAAATGCCGAAAAAAATAAAACAATAAAAAAAAAAACTTTTCCAAACAAACTGAAGAAGCGGTCGATGGCATTTGATTTCCAACAAAAATAAACATCTTTTACAAATAAGTTATTTAAGTGGGCAGGTTAAGTGTGCATTTATGTTAACCAGTTTGGAGACACATTTCGTTTATAGCGTTTGCTGTTTCCAAAGTATTTCGACGCCTATTTATTTTAGAACATTGAATAAAAAAAATTTTATTAATTTTTCCTTTGCTCAAATGACCTATGATATTTCTTTTTTCTGCCCTTAAAACGTGAATTTAATTATAGATTGATTATTAATCAGTTCAATAAATCGGCGCCAAAGTGTATACTTTGTCGTTCATGCAAGTTATTAAGTAATTAAAATTCACATACTTGTATTCACTTCTATTGAGGTGAGCTCTGACTGTGCCAAAAATGAAAGAAAAATCTTTTGAAAACAGCAGAACTCATTTATTAACTGATTAGAATATTTTTTTTTTGTCATTCATTTCGAAAATATTTATTTCGAATTCGTGAATTTTCTCAAGTCAATCTTAATAATTAATTATACATTTATAATTTTTGATTGTAATTTTTGTATTATTTAAACAGAGATCGACTTATAGGTGAATTTATATGAATTTATACGATTTTCATTTTATTCTATTTCATTCTCTGAATTGTATGCTTGAAGAATAGCAATAATACGGTCTATTTGATATTTACCAGTAAGTTAATGCAATAACAATAACTAGCCAAATGAGAATTCATTAAAAATACACTATTACATGAATATTCGTTCCATGGAAGTTATTTGATGAAAGCATTAAGCAGAGTCGACCGGAATCGGATTTTTTTTTTTTTTTTTTTTTTCAAGTTTTTTCTTTAAATTTCACAATTCGCACTGAACACGCACAAATAAACACGGTAGACGCACTAAATGCCTAAGTCAAGGACAAAATGTTCAACTATTAGTCAATATGCGAGACAAAAGAACAAAAAAAAAGAACATTAAAACGTTCTGTGAAGAAAACCAATACAAAAGCAAATAATGATAATAAATAATTTTCCATTGAGAATAAGAAAGAACGGCGTCCAGAAAAAGGCATTATGTTTTTTTGTGATATTCGTTAGATTTTCGACGAATATTTGATGGAAGCAAAGTTAAAAAGAGCGCGCGAATTTATTCACACACAGCACAGAAACAACACAATATTCGTAATCATTCGTTACGTTTCATTTCATTTTAAATTTGGTTGGCTCGTTCGCTTATTCATTTGTTCTGTCACGCGTTCTGTTTCTTTCATTCGGTTTCATCTTGATATTTGTTAGTTTTGTACATCTAATTCTCTGTCTACCTCTTTGATTTTGTGCTTCTGGATTCGTTTTTTTGGCGGCTCCCGAAATGGATATTTCACAATAACCAAAAAGAACGACAAGAAACAAAAGCAAAAATTAATCGCGGTAAAGGTGATGAAATATACGACCAATGCAACTCAATTTAGTCGATTTTAGACACGAACAAACATCAATTGCTTCTGCATTCTGTGCATTTGAAACTATGTCGTTACAGGTGTCTTTTTTACTTCTTTTGTGATGAGTAAATTAGTGCATCATGAATGGAAACCGCAGATAATGTTGTTTGAGCAATGTATTTCGAAAGCCTATACGTTAATTTACTAAGCACAATATTTCCAGTTAGAAAGTCAATTTACCACACCAAGTCATTAGCATTGATCATAATTGATATATGTTGGGCAATCAATACCTTATTTGACCATTATAGTAAAAACAAGGCGTCAATGTAAATCAATAATGTTTGAAATGGAAATTTATTTTCATTAACTCACCCGTTTTTCAGCTATATCCAAATGTTGAATAATATTTGAATTTATGAACCAAAGAGGATTGAAACCACAAAATTCTATAATTGAAACTTATTGTGGGTGAATGGAAGCATTAAGAATTTTTATACGAAATTCGTTATAATTTTCTGGGAATTGTGTGACATTATTTATGAAATCAATACATTTGAAAACAAGTGAAAGGATAAATTATACCGTTTGCTACTATTCAAAACCATTTAAATCGTTTTTTTTTCTGTTTCAAATTCTATTGATCTAATTTTTTGTTGAACATAAATTTTGAAATGGTTTTGTCGACATTCTTTAACCCGAACATGTTGTGAATTAAGTCATAAACACAAATGTGTATGCATTTTTGTGTGAAAAATACAAACAAGTTTTTGGTCGGTACACAGTTGAAAAAGAAATCTAGTGAATGAAGACACGAGAGAAAAATTCAACTTTTGAATAACGGAAAGCAGCGACTGAATATTTCAAAAATTCCGATCCACAGACAGCATTTTTTTTTGTCGAGTTTTGCGAATTTCACCATTTCTTGTGATGTATACAATTTGTTCGTTTCGCACGTTTTATTCTTTCTTTTATTTAGTTTCATTGTTTACGAAATGTTTTCGTTTGTGTGTTTCAGCGCTACATTCAAGCGCATGCATATAATATAATTAAAATATTTCTCAAACGTTATTGTTCTAATAATTATTTCCAAAGTTTTTCGCCCGTCTCTTTCTGTCAGCTCTCGTTATGTTCCCATTTATGAATTCATCTTCTTATGTAATTTCACTACGATATTTGAATTGCACTCAATTTTAACCGGCAATTCAAGACTGTCGGAATCATGAGCAAAAATATAAATAAATATTAATAGAAGATTGAGGTCTTGAGGTCTCAATTAGTCAAATAACATTGTGTGAATGTACAGAAGCCAGGAGTTCTCACAATGTTTACATGGTTTTGAAAAAGCCTAACTACATTCAACTTGTAACATTATAGAAGTGAAATCAATCCAAATTACTTACAATGATATCGAAATTAAATACGTAATCACCAGACATCTAACTGAATTCTAAGCATTCAATTTTATTTTAAAATTCAATTCATTTTTATCGATTTAGCCGTACAAAAGTTCATTTTTACATAAGAAATTGCTCATTTTGCTGTTATATTTATTATTTCAATTTCTTATTCTCGATAGTTTGCAGATTATATTACATAAGCTGACTCCTTTGTGGGCATACCAAAAATATGATTTTAAATTAATAATTTTTAAACGCCACAGCTACACCTCAGCAAATAATTAATTTGAAAATCTGTTAAAATGTCAATAGTTCATGTGACGTGGGTTACGAATGCGATAACCATACAAATTAAAATCAGAATACACTTCAATATCTTTGATAAAAGCCGTTGGCGATCTCTCTCTCTCTCTCTCTCTCTCTCTCTCTCTCTCTCTCTCTCTGTCTTTTTCTCTCTCATCGGCAAATTTGTATTTGTTTTACATGCTATCCATCAAATTGGCAATTAAAATTGCAAACTCGACGTGCCCATCTTTGTGCCGCATTTAATTTACAGTGGAGCATGTAAACGTAAGATAAAACATAAATTAAATGTGAAAGATATTAGTCAGACAGATATATATATACACAATTGTACATATATGGACCAAAATAAAGAATCCCTAAAAATGTAATGAACGAGAATGAGAAGAACTCGCGATTCTATCATGCCAATAAAATAGCAACATAAAATCTTTGGACCTGCAGTAAGAATCTTTTCCATAATAACAATGAGATAATAAAAAAATGAATGTTCAATTTACCGTTTGGAATTTTTTTGTTCGAGATTTCTCTCAAGCTGTGTAATGATGGGATTGTTTCTTATCAATTTCTTCTCAATACATTCACTCGCGCTAAACAATCTCGCGGCAATCTATCATTTACCGAAAATCTAACCTGCCCACATTAAACACCTTAGAGAGTATAGCCTCACATTTCAGACGTTACGAAGCCTTTTAGTAGTTGAAAAAAATATGCAGAAACAGATTTTAAGTAATTTGTTGTGTATGAGAAGCGCCAAGTGCCCATCTCAACTGTTCAAAATCATTAAACATTCACCTTTATCATTCTCCATGGACATCATCAAAACACTGTAAAAGGAAGAATGATGGAAAAAAAAGAAGTGCATTGGCAAAGTCAAGTCTCTCAGCTTAGCTCAAGATTAGAGAGTCAACATTAATCTAAATGAAAAACCATTATTTCAATCTTTTTTTGTGATTTAATGTTAGTGCAACAGCGAATGACTTCAGGAGTATCTTGAAAAAAATATCGCTAAATCGACGATTAGCGATAGATGAACTGTAAGAAAGTTCGAAAATGATTTGCTTATAAGCTCGTAATATAACAATCGCTTCTGCGTGTACATTGGGTTTGCCGTTTAAGCCATTTCGAATAATCAATGTAAAAAAGTACTTTTGCATTGCATAAGTCATATGACCAACTACATCTACATCTACAGCAAATCAATAACAAATGCACTGCGCTGATTTAATACTCAATGTAATTTAGAATGCAACCTAAGTAAATGGACGATTTTCCAATTTGGTTGCCGGGAGATGATTGTATTTTTTACTATGAATTTCATTAACTGAAAAATTGTTTGTAATAAAATGAACAGATGAACACTGTTCACGCGTCAACATAATTTACAATGTTATATATCAGTTGGATTATTGCCGCATAACGGTTTTTTTTTTCTTTTCGCTAAAAAACCAAATAATTTACAGAATCAGAACGTAAATCGAAGTTCTGACAAAACAACAACAATTGAGTTACAATGAAAATGTTAAAGTTCACTTCGAATGCAATATGTCGAATGAGAAATTTTGAGAGTGGATTCTATTACAACTTTGATGATTTGGTATTTTTTTCTTTCTATTTTATTATCTTTGCATTTTGATATCGTACAACAAATAATTATAGCAGATTCAATACAAATAATCTAAACAATGGATCAAACAGAATAGAAAACAAATATATATAATCTCACAATTCCAACTGATTTAAGATGAAAAAAAGAAAAAAAAAAATGAAGAACGAAAACGAAGGCAGCGAAGCTATAAAACATGTCGATTTTAATGTGAAAACGTCGTTTAGAAATTACAATAACAAAGCATAGGCAACTCAAAAGTATGGTTAGTTCTAATGTTAAAAATGAATGAACACAAATATGAGGGCAATAAAGAAGCGAAGAAGAATCTAATCGTTTCGTTGAGCATTTAATTTCAAGTGTGTGTGTGTGTTTTTTTTTCTTTTGCTTTTGCCACACACAAACATTCGCATTTGATATGCCTTTTTTCATTCCGAATAATGATAATGATGAACGTCAAAACGATGTTTGCGACGAAAACTAAGAAGTTCTGCATGCGATGCCTTGTGACTAGTATGTTTTTGTGATCCAAAGGCCTTTGCCACATTTGAATGTATGTAATATTCAACTTCAACTATTGATGAGTCAATGATGACGAATCGACGAGAAAGAAAAAAAAGAACATTTATTAGTTTCGAAGAAGAGCAATTTTCAAAACAAAAATGGTTGTAGAAAAACAGCAGCAAATTACAAAAATGATGAAAATTTATTGAACATAAATTCAACCAATTTGAAATTTAAACCGATCATTTTTCCGAAGAACAGATGATTCAACTGAACTTCCTTATCCTTTCGCATTTTATGTTGTATATAAATCTTCAAACAAAATTCAACGACCAATTATCTAGTTATAGCAGCAGCAACAACAACAAAATAATAATTTGTATGTAGACTTAACGTGTGTCGCTGAAATTCGTACCTCTTTTGATCTTTATCTTTCCACAGAGTCATTTTTTCGGTATTTTCATTAATGTGAATATACAATACTACTTATGGCTATTTAGGTAATCTGTTTGAAGAAATTTTTATGATTTCCGGTTAACCAGCAAATTCATTTCATTATGTGTTTTAGGGTGCATCGAATTTTGAAAAATGATCAAAAGAACTAACGGGTAGCGTTCGGGAACCACCTTAAACGATAGCTTATGTCAAATAAAGAAGCTTTTGTTCCTGGACCAACATTGATTTTTCGTGGTGGTCCCGGAACAAAGGTTGTTAAGTTTTATGCCAAAATTTATTTCCACACTACCTTTTGATAACGTTTGGCCTTTTGATAATTTTTCAAAATTCGTTGCACCCTAATGTGTATGTATCAACCTTGTATTTGCATCCATAATATAAGCATGCATTAAAACAGACGTATCAGAATAGAATTTCATGTTCTTTTTGCTTTTGTATGGTGTGCATTTAAATTACTTAATTAAAACAAATTGAAAATACTATCACAATAGATGTATGAGCTAGAGTAAAAATTTGGCCACTATATTATTACCAGAAGTTACCTAAATTTTCAAAATACAAACATTTCGAAGTATTTTCGAATAGAAAACTTAAATGGATTCTTTTCTTGGTTTTGTTTTTGTTTTTATTTTACGTCATTGTGAATTCAGAGAAGACGCAAAAACCAAGTAATTGTTTAGTTTGAATCATCGAAAAGTGTTTGTTACTCTTTTGAAGGTGTTTTATTTCAATGTAAACAGACACAATTGCTTACTGATCCAATTCAAAAGCCCAAGCAAATTTTTTCGTCCAGAACATCGTTTAGTTTTGTTCTGTTCAATTTCCTCATTTTGCATTTACATTTTGAATAGGGTTTTTTATTGTAAAATGCCGCACAATTTTTCATTTTAATACCAATCAAGTTTTACTTCCCTGCTGTGTTTCTTTTTGTAGCACGGTGTATCAATATAATGAAAATCCATTAACACCAGAAATTTCTCTATTCGAATGACAAATAGCTATAAAATCGATTGTGTGACATGTAACATTTACGATTTTAACATATCATTTGCGGATGTATCACATACATTACTAGACAAAACTAACATTGTGAATTGAAACATTAAACTAGAAATATTAGATAGCATTTGATTGTTTTAAATCGTTTCAATGACTGTTCGCATGTAATGTTTGTGTTGAGCAATATGACTCAACAACTGATGTTAAATCAACAATTTTGGTATGATGCGTAAGAGTATTTTTGCAATTAAATGTTAAAAAATCACATTGATGATTATTGATATAGTTTGGCTTATATGGGTTTGTTTACAACTGGGCCAATGAATGACACTGAATGCTTAAATGCCAAAAATCAACGTACTGAGTAAAAAGCGCACATTTTCACAGCCCTCAATACATTGACGTAATAAATTTAAGAGTAAAAACGATCTGAAATTCAATTAAGAATGAAAAATGCTTACACATGCCGAAAAAAACTTGATAAATGAGTAAAATTCTCTTTTAAAGTGTGAATGCTCTCATATGTTAGCATTTATAGCAATGAAGAGTTTTATATATATATTCAAAAGTTTCGATGCAGTTTCTTCACATAAGAATTCTAAAAAGTTACGAATGCTTGCATTTTAAAAGAGTGTGAATCAATATAAATAAAAATAGGTATGGAACTTATCTAACCTCTGGGTGCACAGCATACTGCCGTAATCAAATATCATGTAGATAATTTATTTCCCCTGCTTTCGAATTTAATTGGAATAAAAAACGATTGGTGTTCGCAGACACATCACTACATTGTATTGCACATCTCAAACGATCTTGTATAAACATTTCTTTTGCCCTTTTCTTTTCTTTTAATACAATCAATAATCTGTCGATGGTTGAGTTTCGATGAGAGACAATTTTTTTATTTCATTACAATGATGTATCTTTTCTCCAACTCGAATTTTTGAAATTAATTTTCAAATATTGAAGAGCTGAAAAAAAGGTCTTAGAGTTTAGAAAGCAAAACACCCTAGCAATTTCGAATAAATAGTTTTCTTAAAATAGGGTTTTGCTTTCAAAAGTTGCAAACTCGAAGACCTTTTCTTTAGCTCTTCAATATTTGAAAATTAATTTCAAAAATTTGAGGGGGAAAATTTCAGGGGGTAAAACCCGGATAAATCCCCCCTTGTCCATGTGTGCGGGGGAGGGGGCGGTTGCTTGTGTTGTCAAGATCTTCCCCATTACATTAAATATTGTGTGAATATTTTTATGCTGAAACCAGCATAACTCAGTTCACATCGTTTTTATGATTACGCAGAGAACAATTGCGATGGAAAAAAATGCGGTATGCACGTGTATAATTTTTTCGGTTGTTAGTTGAATGACGGACGAAATCTTAACCTGAGTATAACTTCCACAATTGGCTGTGGATTGATACCGCATTAACATGAATTACTTTATGTTTACTTCCTTGCATGAGTTAATTATTCTGCTGTTTTCAATAAAATTCTACAACACATATGCATGATATTGAACATGTTCCAGTAACAATAAGAAAAAGAAAATATCGACAGAAATGCTTTTTTCATGTTTCAAGAATTTACACTCAATTGTATCGTATATATGAGTTTGAGAGAGAAAGAGAGTAAATGAATGACACACCATACAATTACATATGGAGTACGATGATTCAAACGTGCTCAATCCCAACACTGTGTGCCATTGCACTCCGTGTGATATAGTTCATGTACATTTTTCTTTTCGCATTAAATATTGCAATGCGATTCATGAGTGCATCTTTTTTATTGTCTCATTATCTTTCAACACTCTCACATCATTCATCAATTTTTGCTTTCTCATTTCTTTTTCATCTTCTTTTTGTTTTTCTTTTCTGGATAATATGATTTCTTCGCACCGATTTAGGACAACTAATTGCGAAAGTGGAGAAGATCGAATACAAATTTTTATAAAAAGCCAAAAATTGATAAAATAATTGCCCATTCAATTTAATATAAAAGTGAACAAATCAATGAATTTGAACAATGTTCTCAAAAACCGGAACTAAATTAATAAAAAATGTTTGAAAACAATCTAATTTTATGAGATGCACTCAATATATGTTTGAACATTTGCATTTGAAACCACTGCTTTGGAACATGTGTACTATATACATAATCAGAAGATTACTGCATTTGTTGCACTTTAATCAAGTAGTATTCATGCCAAACGATTTAATGTAGAAAAGTACGAGCAAAATATTGTTGTATATTTAATTGAGAATACGATTGGCATTTATACCGAATCGAAATCCATTAGTGCGGTTCTGAAGAATAATATTCAATAATGTCCATTGAACAACATATACAACGGTTTGTAAAGTGCAACAGTAAACCACAAATAATTTGCAATAGTAGAAATTAAAGAGATTAAACTTTGCGGAATGTACATTTTCTTTATTTGTGAATTTATTTATAGGCGATTTAAAAAAGATGAAAGGTTATTAGCCAAAAAATAAGCATTATAAATTCACCATTAAATGTTAATAGAGCACTCGAACGTGCGCGCAAACACACACACACAAAGATCAGTGGTAAAGTGCAGATTTGATTTTATGTCGATGATATAAGTAAATGGCTGAGCAAAATCAGCAAATAAACAAGCGAACGAAGGCAGCCAATGAAAAGTCCAAAGCTGAAAATCGATTTGAGTTGGCCAAAAAAGCAATTTATTTATGTTTTCTATTGCGATCGCATATATTCATTTGATACATAGAACCATAATAATCCATTCGGTGTAAATTATGAGCATGATATTGAAAATGCAATTAATTTTGTGTTTGGTGCCAATTAGATTCGCTCGTCTGTTTATAATCTTCGGGAAGCATTTCAAAAATTGATTGGAAAAGTTCGTGCTATTTAACTTCATCGAGTAGCTGTAAGTTTTTCTGTAAAATCTCAGCAGTTTTTGTGCACTGTGCACAGTATTTTTCATGCTCGTTCCACGCTTTTTCTCTTTGCGCACCAATCTGTGTGTGTTCGATTGATATTTCTATTCTAATTTGCAATTAATATCTTTTACCCGGATGCAATGTCCAATTTGGAAACGTTTTTGTAATAAATATGTGCTGAAATGAACTAAAAACTTGTTTAGCATATCGCTTAGACGACACCATTCGATGATAAATTTAATGCTATGATGTGGAATTTGTTGTTTGTTAGAAGTTTGATGCATGCAAAATTGCGTGATTACCTAAAAAATTGATACAAATGCAACAATTGATTATTAACACTGATTTCTTGTGTCGTGACTTCGTGTTGGGCAGTGTTTTTTCCTTTTGGAATTCAACTTCTGAATAACCAGATTATCATTTATTAAAGTGTTTGAAAAGTCGGGGATTTGTTCATAAAATTTCCCGATAAAATTCCAATTTACACTGGCTTCAAGAATTTGAATGGTAGTAGAGCTTCTATCCGGTCGGATGCTGTCTGATGTCATTGCCATGGAATATTGTATGTTAGAGCGACCAAATTTTGTGCTAAATCGTTTTGTTATTATCATGATGCATCGTGAATCGTAGATGTGCTCGCATCATACAGTTATTATAAAAAAAATTATTTGCAGTTGCCATAAAGTCTTATACAATGACATTAACATTCTAATTATGTTGGCAAATAAAATAAAAACTTCCTAAGCTCTCATCTTTTCAATAGTTATTTGTAATGCATTCAAAACAACTGATTAAAAGTTTTAAATTATTTATACCAAAGTGCTTTGCCTAAGATAAGACACTTATTGATTGAACATGAATTAGTCAATAAAATAATATTCAATGGGATACTGTAAAAATTTTCTATCAATAAAATGAAAATTACATTAAAAGTTTTTATCTACCCATAACGGCTTATTTATGTGCATGATCATTGAATCCTTCTCATTTTCAAGTTTCATTACTGATATTAATTACAATCCTTCAGAATATGATGAAATCAAGATGAAATAAAATCATCCGAATTATTTTCTTTAGATTGGAATGTCGTAATAATGAAATTTGTTTGCCTTTTAAAGTTATTAAACTAGCTTCTTGTTTTCAATAAGCATGAATTGAGCATCACACAAGAGAAAAATATAATAATTTCGCCGCTGCTTATTCTTTGCCCATTTTTATAACGCTAGAAATAAAATCCATCGAATGAAGAGATAATATCAATGAACATTGCGGGGACCATAATCACGTATGCAGTCTGTGAAAGACTCACTCTTAATATAATAAGATCAGTCATAAAATAAGAAAAACTCTTATTTGAAACTTATAAAATTCAGGTGTACAAATATGAAACCGGAATTCACTCATTGATGGCCCTAAGTGTGTTATTCGCGCTAACTTGTTAATTCGACATCTGCCAACAATATCCAATTCATAAGAACATAAGTTTCACAAAACAATGTAATTTTTTTCCTTTTTAAATATGTCAAATCTTGTGCCTTCAAATAATTTGAATTCGATTTTTGGACATCACTGATTTTTTTTATTTCATCTGAAGAAAACTGCTGCAGAATTGGATCGAATGCTTGTAGAAGCCTATGGCAAACATGGTCTTGGTAAGTCACAGTGCTATGTTGTGGTTCTAAAAGTTTCAAAGTGGTTTTTTTTGATGTGAGAAACGAGGAACGCGAAAAACCACCGAAAAAGTTTAGAGACGTCGAATTACAAGCATTTTTGGATGAGGTCAAACGCAAAAACCGCTTGCAGAGCAATTAAATGTGACACAGAAATGTGTATCTGAACGATTAAAAGACGGAAGGTCCTGAAAGACGGAAGATGGGTGAACTCACTCATCGACAGCAAGAAATCCGGAAATCCATCTGCGAAATGCTGCTCGAAAGGTACAAGGAAAATCTGTTCTCCATCGAATCCTCATTGGCTATGAAAAATGGATATATTCTGATAATACTAAGTGCAAAAGATCATATGTTAACCCCAGTGAATGTTAACCAGCTAAATCGACGTCAAGACCATATCGCTTCAGAAAAAAACGATGTTGGAAAATGCCTCGTAGAAAGGTTTGCCTCCAAAGACCAACAATTTTTTGGCGAGGTATCCATAGAATACCAGAGAAATGGGGAAAATGTGTAGCTAGCAATGGCCATTATCTTCTACAATATTTTTAAAATAAATCATGTTTTTTTTTTCAAAAAAAATTCCGGTTTCACACTTGTACACCTGGTAAATACAAACTGAGAGAGTGTTTTATATTCAGTCGAAGGCATATCAGGCACAACGACATTATCTTTAATGCTGTATCTTATTTTTGTCGTCATCTCTTTCACATACTCCTTTTAAATTGTGCTTAAATCAGCATATTATTCGCACTAACAGATGAACAGTGTGTTTTTCATCAACTAGCTCTTAGTCGAAATCAATTTGTCAGTTTGTTCATATTTGTATATTATCCGAGATCTCGTTTTGGCTTTGAATTAAAATTAACCAATTAGATTTCTTTTCTGACTTTAACTCAATGTATAATAGTCCTGATTTTTGCATTGTAATAAATACAAAAGGAATGGATTGTTTGTCTCAATTTTTGCCGATAGAGCGATTATAATGAAAGCAAAATTTTTAAACAAAAGTATCATTGAATATGTTTGCAACACGCTTGATGACTGACGATTTTTTTTATCGTTGTAATTTGCCAGCGTAAGTGCATTTGAGTTCAGACTGCTCGTGTTCATGCACTTTGTTTTAGCATATGTGAAAAATAATAATTTATTTAAAGTGTTAAAAAAAAATATCTTTAAACTAATTTGATTGATTGTGTGATCACAGTGTAAAATGCTTCATTCCATAACTATTTATCTTTTCTTATCTAAAGTTTTCCCATGGTGATTTTCTACATAAATATAAGGTTGACATTTAATGATAATGAGTAAAAATGTTTGACCCATACAATCGATTTTGAATAATTGGACAAAATTATTTTTACGAAAAAAAAAGAAACAAATGACGACAGTTTGAATGAGGAAGTATTCTCTAATCTGTATTCATAATAATTTCCCTCACGAAATATTGAACTAGACATTTTCATATCATTTAGAAATGTTGAAAAAACTGACATGACCATTTTATTGAAAATCATGAGTCATGACAACCTATCAACAGCTCTCACTACAAAATTGTTGAAAAAATCAAAAATTCGTGCATGTCTCTTATAAACTAGGCAATTTAAATTTGTTGCTTTTTTCACTTATATATATACATACACACATAAAGAAATATGGATAAGAAATGCATCGGCAACAATACAAACGACGAAGATTTATTTTAAACTTCGCATCGAATGGAATGATGATGTCGATGGCATCGTTATGCTTGCATCAACTTGTTTAGTTTGAAAGTGTTATGATGGTTAGAATACGCGCGAACATTCAATCCAAAGTAGCAATAGAAGCAATATCATATTGAAAACTTTGCCAATTATAGAAAATTCTTTCACTTGAAAATTGTATCGTATTTCTTTCGGTTTCTCTCTCTTGAGACATTTTCCCAGATTTACAACAAAGCATTGTCGTTTCCATTCCATGAAAATAAGTGAAAAATAAAATGAGCTTTGGCATGGAAAACATAAGACTACGTCAACAACACTACAGACGATAGTTGTCTTTTGATTGTTTGTGCACTGGTAATTAACTTGACATGGTTTGATGTTTGCTACCAGTTGATAAGACATTTTTTCTTTTCACTTCCTTTGTTTATCTTCATGTGCGCTCATCGACTCTGACATGTATATACAGCACTTAATGATGAAGAAACATTCACCGTCCACTTCAAAAAATGCAATTCTCTTCTTTTCAAACGCAACTTAATTAAATTTGCATTGTTTATTTCTCGTGATTTCTATTGTTTCAACGCAGCTTACTCCATATTCATAAATAACCAAAATGGGAACGTGTAGCTATTTTGACTGTTATTAATATTGCATTCGTTCAGAGAAGATTGAGTTTACCGTAAAATAAACGGGAAATTTCGTTTGAAATGTATCTTTGTTGTGTCCATAATAGACATTTATATTTTCTTTTTTTTCTTCTGCCCAATTATATGTTTTGTTTTATAATTAAATATATGCTTCTTCAAAATATTGTAATATTGATATAACCAAAGTTCATAACGACTGCGATATAAAAAAAAAACAATGAAATGTTTTTCATTTTATATTATGGATTTGATCGGTCGGTATATGTAAGTTGACAGATGAGAGAAGAATTCGAGTACAATGACCTTGAAATATCTAGTTAATGACTAAAAGATTCTCGTTTGTCTAATACCTCGTAGTCGTTTGCCATTAATGGTATTAAAGACAATTCCACACAATTTTATCCAACCGCAGCAATGAGTTATGAATACTTGCACGAATAATTTAAAAGACGGAATATACTGAATTTTTCAACTTGAAACGATTTCTATAAATTGATTTCGATAATTCATATCAGAATTAAGAACAGTTTTTTTCTTTCATGTTGCTTTTCTCAGAATGTTAAACTTGTTCATTTCTTTTATATGATTTTGGAAATTATCAGAAAAAGATAATTGAAAAAATTAAGTGTTTTTCATTTAATTTCAACGGCTTGCGATAATTTCACTGGAAAGTGTTAATTATGAACTGGATTATTTTATTTACATTCAATTTAGTTGTCATTACTTTAATATAAAGTTTTCCATGCCTCAATTGATGTGAACAGTGAACAATTGTATGTACAAAGAAGAAAACTATTGGCGTTCACAAACCAATCTATTGTTTTTCATTATTATCTCCAAATAGACAAAATCCATTTGAAGCAAATGGTTTGTATATAAATAAGCGTTCCAAATCATAAACATGATAAAAAAAAAAGTCTACATATATATACAATAGATATTGAAGAATTGAAATAAACTTCAATAAATTGAAGTGTGTAAAATAAAAATCGAAATCAATATAGCAATAAAGATGAAAACACAAAACAAAACAAAATGAGAATCCGCTTACGTCATTATGATTGAGCATAATTGATGCAGGTTGCAAATTTTTATTTCACTAGCCACTGTATTCGTCAGCTCTAAATGAATCAATCTCAGTAAGGAATCAAAACTAATTGTACTTTTCTACGTTGATTTTCGTACATCAAGTGACATTCATTTCGCATTGATTTTATAGTGAGTAAAATCATTCAGTATGTTTTTTTCTCGATATTAATAATTTAAATTGCAACTGAAGGTACTACGATCAGAATGAATTGCGACCAATTATCTGAATGATCTTCATAAACATTCTCACATGTTGTACAATTACATTCAACATATCGACACGACTAGCAATAGAGCAGCATTTGGAATGAAAACAGGCAGAAACAACAACATAACTTTGCATCGTTCAAATTGTTTTCTAGCTTTTCTATGTGTAGGAAAGAAATACAAAACGTAAACGAACCACAAAAGTTCACTAATTTAATGGTTAACTAACCGATGGGGAAAAAATACAAAACACAATGGTCAAAACACATAATAAAACTTATGTTTCAACTAATTATAAATTATTTTCTAGAGAAATATGTAAGCAATAAGACAACGACCAAAACGATAACATTGCTCATTGCACAGACGCGCTCAATGCAGACAACACATTGTGAACAGAGCTGCCGATGTACCATTCGAGATAAACGTAATGGAAAATACCTAATGTTTGAATCGCAAAATGATTTTGAACATGCTAGCAAAACCAAAAAAAAAAAAAAAAAAATAAATAAATAAATAAATAAAAATCGGTAAAAACAATCACACTAAAAGCACTTGAGCGTAAGTATTTAAGTAGTGGATAGAAGTTGAGTAATGTTAGTATATTAGCATTCATTATGAGCAGGCAGGCATCCATTGATGCACTTTTAAATTAACCAAAAAAGGCCGAAGAATTTACTGTCGTACTAAAATGAAAAACAAAAAACAAAAAACAAAAAAAAAAAATTAAGAAATAACTCGTAACGTACAAAGGCGGCTGCGGTAGTTACTCATCATTATCAAGCTTGGCGAAAAACCCTGATTTCTGATTAAAAAGTTCACATTTTTTTTCACTTCATAATGACTTTAGTGAAGCGAGAAAAAAAGTATCGGATTTTAGATTGATTCGAATTATTTTCCATCAAATGAGCGTGAGATCGAAAAAGCCAAATGTCTTACGTTTGCCGTCAATTTTGACAATAGAATAGCCGTAAAAAAATTCTGTCGAATCATCTTGAATGCTGATTATGTGTGAAGGTTAAATTTGATGTCAAACTCAAGCTAACACAGAAGTGACGATGTAGAAAAATAAGAGAAACAAAAAGTGAAACTACTTAGCGCAAATTTTGGTGTTGATGGGATGATTTCAGCATACGTGTGATGTTTAAAAAATATAATCAAATTTAATGAGCGTAATAAAGTCAAATAGACGCTGTAAAGAGAAAAAAACAAAACGTAAATAAATTGGATTGCCATTGGTGTGCGCGCTTGATGGAATTTTGTATAAAAAAAAATGAAATACCAAATAGAAAAAAAATCCTCTCACATCTTTGATACCACTGAAAAGATGTTTTAACATATATACATCGGCTCTTATTTCTTTATTATAAATGCATGCAAAACTAATTTTTCCCTCAATTAAAAAAAAAAATACATTTCTGCTTGTCTATAATGCAAAGCCTTCAATTATTCACTCAGAATGGATAGCATCGTAATCATATTTGCTATAGGTTTTTCTCCTTCTTTGCTGTCGTTATTTCTTATTCTCATTCAAATTACTCATGTTCCATGTGCCGGACTTTTAATGATATGTGACTATAATTTGAAGCTCTACATTCAAATCTGACTTGATTTTTTCATTAACTTGTTTTACTTAAAAAAAAAAAGCCCAACGGCCTATTATCTTGTGATAACAACGGATAAACCACTACAAAAATTCCTGCACGTATCACATCTAAATTTGAAAAAAAAAAAGTAAAATAAAACGAAACAGAAAACGTTTTTGATTATTGTAAAAGGTAACGAACGATGAAAAATGTGTACATATAGCTAGGGGCAAATAAATGTAAAATTGTATCCTTTGTCTAGTATCTACAAAGTGAAAAAAGCGGCACGATTCTTATTGCCAATTCAATTATAAAATATTTTGCGATTAAATCTTAGCTACTCATATGAGTGTTTTGATTCTTTACCGTAATTTTTCACTGAAATTTGTCAAAAATATTATTCATTTTCACGAAGTAAATATTTAAAATTTATTTGCGCCTATCTTAAGGTGAAGAAAAATGTTGAAATCTTCCTACTGAAGGATTATTTTTAATGAATTAAAAAGAGGATTTATCAATTGAAATACTCTAATTGGATTCAATATTTGCCATTCTAAATATTAAATAGTCTGGAATGATGAAAAAAGAACTTTATCCATTGCGCGTAAATGAATTTATAGCAGTCAATAAAATATTCAACTCGTTCATAAATACTTTAAATTCCCCACGGAATAAGAACAGGCACCCAAATCATAATTTATGTTTCACGGGTGTAATTCAATGTCATCATAGATCATACTATACAAGTAGAATTTGGTTGTTTTGCATCATAATGCTTTCTTTATATCTGGTAGAATTGCCAACATTATACATTTTAAATGAACAATTGTTTGGTTTTGCGAAAGCTATAGTTTTTTCGTTTTAAGTAGAAGACGAATATAGAGATTTCGAAAGAGAAAATGCAAAATAGTTTTCAAATATCAAGAATCAAATCAATTGTTCGCCCACACAATTTTGACTGGGGCAAAAGATGTACTCAATCACCGTAAATGGAATGGAGCGGACAATGCATACACAATAAGAATTCATAAATCACTTGCACAATTTTCATGAAAGAATTGCAATTTCTGATGATGTATCAACACATTTTTTGCCAATGAATTTCTACGCTTGCATTTAGAAAATCTCTATTCATTTAAACCCACCAAAACATCAACAATTCGCATCTCAGTTTTATTGTTTCCTCTTCAGTTGCGGGTTCTTTTTTTTTTAATTCAAGTTTTCTTATTCGAAATTCTTAGACTTGGCGCAAATCAAAATCGAACAGTGTCTGGCCTAAACGGCGTTCTTTACATGATTTTATAAAACAATGAAATTTCACACACTTTAATCAATTTACTAAATTCAGTATTTTTTCAAAAGGAACAAACAAATCATTTCCATTTTAAAGAATGGAAATCCAAACGTTATTCTATAACGTGATTTGTGAATAAAAACAACAAATTGTATTGCATAAAAGTTGATTGGCTGCAAAAATAGAATTGAAAGATAAATCGTGAGCGTGCGCGTCTGTATATGAAGAAAAGGGAAATGCACAAAACTAGAATTGAAATAAGCTAAATAAACATCAAATACATGTCTGACAGGTACTTGTGCGCACGGACATAGTATTTGTTACTCCTATAAACCCACTTACTCTGTTTATTAAGATAGATTTCGTTGGTTTTTATGGATTTTATTACTTGGGCCGGGATGGCTTTGTTTTTATTTTTCTTTCCTTTTTGTATTTGGCATATGTTCGTACCAGTAATTTAAGTGCAAATGGACGTATTACGGAGGAAATTGATAAATATCATTTACTTTGAGAGTTTTGGTATTTCATTTCGTTTCAATGTTTTTTTTCTTTTTCGTATTCGTTTGGTTTTGCATTTTGAAGAACAGAATCTGTGCAGACACTGCCTGAAATAGTTGAAAGATGTGGTTTTGTGCGTCTGTTATTATGACTATTCCTGCAAATGCAGAAAGACACCATAATAGAGAAAAAATGGAATTACTTGGACAATTTGCGTGTATGTACCGGTTCTTCGATGTGATCCACGATATTCGATATAACGCAACTGCCGATTAAGAAGCACTTTCGAATTTATCAGACTTCTTCAACCTACATTCAACACGCGAACAGCTAATTCATTGAAGTGCTTGTGTATTCGACTATTAATTCATCACATTTCAGCATGTTCGACGTCGTCAACAGAAAAAAAAATAAAACCTGAATTCTGTCACTCAATCAGACCGGAATATTTGGACGTTAGGGGAATTGCTAACAAAACCTACATTTCAATTTGCTTAGTTTTATGAAAATATAGTACAAAACCATTTTCAATTTAATGAATCATCACATTCCACGACATTGATCTGAATTATACGCTTTGTTTTTGATCACCTGTAAATATGAATTGAATGTTTATTTTACTTTGTCACGCAAAACATTCAAATTTAAATTCCCACAGATTCATAGATGGTAGATGATATTTGGTGTGTCTTTGAAAAAATTGAGGTCAAAACATTAATTTAAATTTATTTCAAAAAAATTAAATATCATTTCAAACAAAATCATGAATCCTAGATAACCCAATAATACCAAAGAACATATCAAACTACAAATTAGGATTAACTCAAAATTAAACTATATTAATTCAACCAGTTTTTATTTCTTTAAAAAGATGGTGGATGAGAAACAATTTGAAAAATAGCAAAGGTTTTTAATTATAAATTTGATGCATTTCTTCGCAATATTTTCATAACAAAAATTGTAGTATATGAAAAATAAAATGTAATTGTTATTTCATAAAAGGAAATCGGAAATTCATTCATACAAACTTCTCCAGAGTTATAACTGGTGAGTTTCTGATTTTCTTCATTCGGTTTTCCACCTAAGATATAGAAATGTGAAAATATTTGTAACTTCAGTTTTGTAAACAAACCAAAAATATTATTTGCTCGCACGATAGCTTGCAGATTGCAATTGTTTCTTTTTTTTTGCCGTTACGTAAATTATATTGAATGTTTGCCAAAAAGCAAAGCTTGCGTCTATACTTTAGTAAACTATTGATTATGAATAGCGACAAGCCAAGATACATAACATTTTTCACTTGCCAGTCGAAAGTTATGCATTATTATCTTTCTTTAAATAAAGTTGACACCCAAAAACATTCAGGCAGTTTACTTATTACTAGTTTCTCTTTGACGCAAAAAGCCATTAAAAATCGTACAATTTCTTTTTTTTTTTTTTTTTGAATAAATGAAACAATCATACCACGCAAAGCGTGCATATTACTTTCTGTGCTGTACTCACATGGTTGTTTTTTCCTTTGAACGTTCGTCAAACAATCCAAACTTCAAATTGTATTAGACATAACGCTAATGAGAAAGTATTTAAAAAAAAAAACTCAACCATGCGGTAAATTCGAACATTTTGGTTTTTTGTAGCACAGTACAATGCATTGCAATGTAATTTGATATCGCGAGATGTACAATTTTCGTGTTTTTGATTTTTAATATTAAACATGTTTTCGATGACAATTCCAGTTTTCATATGCATTTAACACACTGCTTAGTGTTTGTATCATTGCTTTGAATAATAAACTGAGTTGATTGTAATTATAGTTTGCATTAAGTTTTGCATTATGATCCGCATCACGGAACGACACTCACCTTCGACTTAGAGATATTGTTTCACGAGTATACGTTGAATTTGTATTTATAATTACTTTGTATCAGTGGATTTTATTTTATTTTAGTTTCAAATGCCAACGGAATTTGATACAAGATTTTTTTTTCTACTTGCGAAATCAAATACGTTTTAGTTTTGTTCGAAAAATAACACATTTAACTTGTTTGTAATGAATAGTGAATTTTCAAATGTGTTCAATCTCGAGGATAAATCAGGTAATTTATGTATTTAGAGGTAACCACTGTGGTTCACAGAGGTAAAGACCATCAACACTCCAAATGTACATAAATAGCGGATAGGATAAGAAGAAAAAACGTCCACATACAAATTAGTACATCTCATTCAGTATGCAATTGCTATTGCTATTTGAAGCAGACTGCAAGTGCTTTTTATCGCACAATTGATTTGTGGTTCGTTGTGTCTGTGTGACTTTGTGAACGACCTTTGGTTTCCTGTGCAGTTTTTTTCTTTTTTTTTTCAGCAAGAAAACCAAATCAGAGGCTTAGACTTTTGCAAATTGATCACTCTGCTTTACATATCTGTATCCGTATTCGTTCCTTAGTAAGTTGAAACGAGTAATCAGCATCGAAAATGGATAAAATGAACCGTGAATTGCTTCATGCATATATGCACTTAGCTCGTGGTATGTTATATTATTAAATCACAAATGTTTCGGCAAGTATCACACGACCGCGAGCACAACGCTCAATTTACATGAATCATATTCGAACTGGAACACTATACAAACAACAATTACTTTATGACCATTTGGTGCTTATGCTGAAATTGATTTTGCCTGCAAGTGTATCTCAGTTTTTTGTATGCATTTTTGTCGCCATAGTAAAAAGAAATCTTTCTCTCATTGACCCATTCAATTTTTTCCTTTAAATCAAAAACACACATTCCATTATTGAATTAAACGATCCAATATTTTGCACTTGCAAACACGTGAAAAAAGTGAAAAATGATCTTATTTATGTGAAGCAAAATGTAATTTTATTATCGTGTTCACTGGATCACGAGTAGTACTAACTGCCAGTGCCATTTAAAATTGGTTTTCGTTATTTTCAAACATTTCCACTCTTTTAACTCATTCAAATTTACATTCACATACGACAAATGTCTATTGAGTTTATTAATTTTCATTATTGACTTTATGTACGAAAATATTCATAGTAAAATGATTAAACATATTTCACTGTTTTGTGTTTTGTGTTTTTTTTTTTTTTTTTTTTTTTTTTTCAAATATCACATTTCAAATCGCTTTACATTTCTCAAAAGAATGGATTATAAGATAAAACCGTATGTATCTCATCTTTCTTGCTCTAAGAGCTAATACTTCTTAGTTGGCATCAGCTTATTTCTTGTACTATTGTTATCTAAGCAGCCGACTTGGTTTAAGGTCAGGTGGTTCGGCTAGATAATATTCAGTGTTCCTTAAATGCGACATTTTATATAAAACCAGTAGAATTAGATTGTTCTCCTAGTTGTTTGTTTAAGGTGGTTTTTCCCGGTAAAAGAATATGCCATTTCTCAGTTTTAGTTATTTGGACAGCAAACAGAACGTTTTGCCATTTTGTTAGGTGCAGATTTGTTTCATGATATTCAAATAACTGTTATTTCATTTCAGTGTGTGTCACACGTTTTGAAGGAGGAAAAATCGCGATGTTATTTATTACGGTTGGCATTATTTTAGCTATGTTGGGATCTTTCTCGCTCTATCTCTGTGTATATTTGTCTCTTTTCTTCGCATTTTTCTTATTATTGTCGACTGCAGTGTATTTTTGTTCTTTTTACGTTTTGTTTGTTCGATTTAAAGGGAAACTGCGCGCGTTTGTTTGAAAAATATAACTTTGTACAATGTTAGCGCACACTGAACACGGGTTGCAGCATGTTTTGTATCTTATTCGCAGTAAAATTGTTACACATTCTTTTGCATGTTTTAGTATACAAACAAATGAAGCGGACTGCATTATTTATGGTTTTATTATCGTCGAATACTCGAGCACACTGGTTTCATTTTGTGCAATGTTAAGGAAGCGCCTCGTCTCGTGCAAACACCAGTTTCGGAATGCATTCTCGATTTACTAAGAAAAATAAAGCACACACACACACACACAGTCACAAATCTAACAACCTAACGACTGCATCCGTTGTTCACATTGGTAACGAAAAACAAAATCGATGTTTTTTTGTGATTATATTACATGTTTCTTGGAATGTGTGCATTTTGTTTCGTGCAGACAACCGCATATGTATACATGGTTTCACATTGATTTATAATATTTTATTTCTATTCCGTTTAGATTTGCAATGCACTCATAATGTCGTAAATAATTCGTTTTAGGTTTTTTTTTATTGAAGCACCGTTAGATTCGTGAAATTGATCTTAACCTTGTGCCATTTGGAATTGAACTTAATAACATTATTTATTTTTCGAATGAATTTATTACATTTAAATTCATAAATGTTGCTGATGTTTGACAAAAACCAATTTGGAGAAGGTGCACTCATGAAGAAAAACGAATTAAATTCACATACGACAAATAACTGACAAAATACGGTATTGAATTATATCAAAATGTTGAATTATGCTCCAACTTTTCTATTGAAATTGTTGTTTACAATATTACATTAAATGCAGACATATGTACAATATTTGAACGAAAATTCAAAAACATATACACCAACAAAAAAAAAAGTCTAATTAAATGTTAAAACGTTTCGTGAATTGATGTTGATAATAATAATTTGCATTAATGAACTTATTAAGTCTGCCGGGTCAAAAAAATTATTTTGACAATTCACCTCGATGAATGGATTGTTTCTCTCATAAATAATAGTACTGACAAATATTTCATTTGATTTTTTTTACATTTCAATTTTATGTTAATGTTTTTAATTTTTTTTTTATACATATATCTGTAATATTTGATTATTTCAATTTAAAATTCAATTGCATTTGAATGAAGGCGAAAATTAATATTATCAATAGACAATTCAAAACTTTTCTAGGAGTAGTCAGTAGACTTTAAATGTAATAGATTTGGTGCAAATAAAGCTATGTTTAATCCTATAAATGCATGGAAAATATTTGAAATAAAAAAAAATAATCCAAATTAAGCGAAAAAATCGCGGAAAAATAACGCACTGATTACATCGAATTTTTACACACTAATTTGAACATTTCCTCGCAATAAATTCGAATATAAATCCATCACGCATGAAATTCTTGAAAAAGAAACTTTCAAACAAACTGTGCACGCACTGCATTCGTTTGTAAACAATTTAAATTATTCATGTAAACATTGATGCAATATGGAATAAATGACGAATGAACAGAAATAATAGGTAGGTTTAATAAATTGAAAAAAAAAAGTTTTATATGTACCGCGAACTTAAAAAAATCTCATGGAATAAATTGAATGGTTAAAATATATGATTTTTTTTACCAGTGAACTCGATAATTTCCACAACTGCATATATCCAACTGGAGATCCAATGAATTATTTGTGGTTAAAAACTTGATGAGTGCAATGCGGAACTTATTGATAGCAAGTACCACTGTGAATCTATAAATGAATACACAACGAATATGCCAATTATTGTTATTTTTCCGTTGACTGAGATTTCTTTTGACGGTAGATTTTTTTATGCTTAAAAAAAACTGTTTTAATTTGTCACTGTATTTTTGTATTGTTTTCTTTGTTTGTTTGTAAATTCTCTTATACTCGTAACTAGTATATTCGGGCTGAAAGCAATATGCACTATATTTCCAATTATTATGCGTGTGAATGCACAAATCTATGAATAAAAGTATTATAATAAATGCAAGCTTGTTTTATCCGAATACAGAAATTTCCGTGTTCGATTTCTTACCTTTTGCTGTATACAACTTTGCCGTTTAAATGACCAGGTTACTTGAAGTTGCAATGTTTAAATAAAAATTTCTTTCTTTCATTCATTTTTCATTTTCTTCAATCAACCAAGCACAATGATCACTTTCGATATCTGTATGTTCCAGTGTATGATTCAGTATTTTAATCTTTTATGTTAACAAGCATGATTTCACGTCAAATCATTAGCTTGCTCTGATTCTGATATCTGAAATCATTCCAGACGATCGATCGAAAGGGAAAATCGTTTCGTTTATTTTTTATTTATTTATTTATTTTTTTTTTTTTAGCTTCAATTTCAATTTTACCGTAGACAAAAAAGGAAACTATGTTGTCTGTTGATCGGAATCAGCATAGCCGTTTGCATTCTTTTTGATTGGTTATTTGTTTGTTTGTTTGTTTGGTTGGACGGTTGTTTATGGCCGTGAGTGCCTGGCGATCATGTAGGTACAATTGTTTTAATTTGTTGCATAAATAGCACCATCGGCAAAAGATTTTAAATGTTGATTCAAATTCATTTAAACGACGACAGTCCCTGAAATGGAATAAAATGAAATGAAAGCGTGAATAAGGTGGTTCTTTGTGTATTTTATTTAAATAGTTTTCATTACGAATGTACCATAAAACCTTTTCAAACAATAAATATGAAAGATAATTCGAAAAGGCTGCATAACACAATTTTTGACAAAAAATAATATTTACCTTTCTAATGCTCGCTATTTCCTTCGATAATTTTTGGGTCTCAAGATGTTATGATCAATATATTGAGTGTACAAAGAAATACTCAAAATTATTTATAAAATAGTCGTGCTTCATTTAAACGGGAACACTTTCTGAGGTTCATTTTAAAAATATAGTGAATGCCAACTTTTTGTATACGGGAAGTGAAGCAATATGCATAATTCACACGTGTTGAATTCCAAACATTCGATCGCATGAACTATTACATAATAATTGTCTATTTACCTCATATAAATGCATCAATAAATGCACACAATCTGTGTCAAATTGCGATAACGCTATCAACAAGTATTCTGACATGACGTACACTTTTTACTTCGAATGTCACTTGATCTTTCATGTTGCCAAACACATCATTATACATTTAAATATGTTTATTTGTTGAGGTTAAATGTAGATTTTATACTAAGTTGCCATATCTATTGCATACCAATGAGGTTGATGTTATTATAATGATGGCCATTTTTTCTGGCTTACGAGCAAAATGCATGTATTCTTGGTTACGATACACGGCACATTATTACATAATTCGGTCAGGAAAATGTTATAGAAAAGCGAAATTTCCCACTAAACCAAACCATTCATGCGTACAATTCTTTTTTGTTTTGCTTGTAATCAATGGCATCGTTGTTCAAATCTCAATGCAATTGGAGTCGAGACGATATTTTATTTATGCGAAATTATTCTATCGATGGTTTTGGTGTTTTATTTCTTTTGTTGTGCACACACTATTGTACAGACACTAACAATAAACAGTATTACCGGCATTCATATTAAAATGGAAAAACAATCAACACAACGGCAAACAACATTGCACCAAACATCCATGATGGTCCAACTATAGCATTATGAATATAAGAGTGTGCGTTTTTTTTTTGTTGTTTTCGTCGGTTTTATAACAGAAGGAATATTTAAAGAAACAAATAGGTGAACATGTTCAAGTTGCTTGTAAACAGCATTGTGCATCGTATGGCATAATCCATAAATGGAATTCATCTCTCATGTGAGATATGAAAAAAACGACACATGCATGAAAATTTAATGGAATACCAAATGACTATGGTAAAATTAAATTGAAACCAAAGAATCATTCCAACACTCGCACATCAAATACAAAATTCATAACCATAAACAAAGAGACATTTGACTTTTATATTCGTTTTCTATAGTTTTGTTCAATACGCGCATTTTTCCCCCACCGACTACTATAGAAAGTGAATGTTTTTCGTTCATACAATGAATATAAATTGTATATAAAATAAGATCGAAGCTTGTGAATAGATTTGGCGCAAGGGATTCAATTGAATCGAAGTTGAAAAAAACGTGAAGAAGCCGCCGTTCAGCCAATGATTTCGGAATAATTTCGAAAATATGCGATTTAGTTTTTTTTACATCTACATTTAAAAGAATTTTCGTTTTCATTTTTAATGTACACAATTCATTCGGTCAATTCAACGTTGGTTTTTTGTTTTGTGGACGTGTTGCGGCCGACTGAATTGACATTTAAATATTATTACAAATTATTCACTTTTTAATCGTGAATTAACTTCAATGCACTAGCTGCAGAAACTACATATTTATCTCAGTAAAGCAAAACAGGTCAGTTTGGCGCAGCTTCAATTTTGTGATTTGCGCTTTGCGCAAGCGCATCTAGAAAATAAAAATTATTGTATTACGTATAGTTTTCACTTGGCTTATATGCAAGGAAGATCATGATTGCACGCTACCTCTCATATTTTGTTTTGTTTCATTTTGTTTTTTTTTTTTTTGTTTATCAATAATTATTCCTGCATTTCTGATAATTCATCAATTATACCATGAAAACTAGTTTTTACGAAAGCAAACTAAAAGCCGGAAATTTGCAAATGGTACGCGAGGTGCGATACGTGTATATTAACAATTTATCAAATTCAATACAAATTTATTGTTTGCTGTGAAACAAGTTTTTATTCGCGTTACCATTTGACAAACATAAATGAAAAATTCCAATAATCAAATTGTTGTACAGAAATGCTTCAAGTGTATAATCAATTTTATTCTATCGAATTGAATTCGTTTTAATTCAGAGTAAGGGGAACTCATGATGATAGTAAGTCGGAAAAGTGATTCGCATGAGACTCGCTCATCAGGCATTTGAAATTTCAAATGACAATTTCTTCATTCACATTTAAAAAAATAGTAATTGATGTGGCGTTTCACATAGTGACACATAGCATATGACATGAAAACATTTACTTCTTTTTTTGCACGACGTGCGGTGAAAGTGCGTCTTATGCTGTATTTTAACATTCCAAGCAACAGTCAAACGCGAATCATATTCGAGCCGTTCCTAATTTTTATGCAAATGGCTCGACTTATGATTAGTGAAAGACTTTATCTCAACATGAATTCACGTTTGAAATCCATTTATTTCATATTAATTACATATGATTTTTTACCACAGACAACTCAAATTGATTGAAAGTGGAAATTTAGCTGCGGTTGTTGTTTTTTTTTTATAATCATTAAATGTTTGAAATTATTTGCAATTATATACAAACTAATGTAATTATCAATTTTCAATTTTACTTGCAGGCATACGTCAACGCAATAAACAGTGGTGTTAAGAATATTCAGGAAGTTTTGCTGTCGCCGGAAGCACAAAATCAGTTAATACAAACTGGGCCCAAACTTATTCACCATTCAACTAAAGCACGAAAAACTATCGATACTGAAGACACCGATTTAAAATATTCAGCACAGCCAGATGGTACTTTGGTAACTGAAAAAAAACAAACAACTGAACACGAAGAATTTCACGACGACGAATTGCCTGAAGAAGACGATCATTCTACCGGCAATCGAGAGCACATTGAACAAAAGGTAAATAAATATGCAATATAAATGTGTTGTAATTTGAGAAATAAATTCGAAACATAAATAATTAATTTTGAACAGGAATCATCGCAACGGTTCTCAAAGCGTCGTGATGAACAAGAAGTAGAGTATGTAGCAGATGGGAAAACAATAGGAAAAGAAATGAGGTATTTGGCTGAAACTGAAGATATTGAGCGGAATGGTCCGCAAGAGGATGCATCTGATTGGGACAGTTTATCTGATCGTGTACGCAAGGCCCGTCGACAACAAAAAACATTATTACAACAACATCGAGGTAAATTTGAGTTGAAACAATTTGAATTTATTTGAAAAGAAAAAATGTATTCGGATTGTTTTTTTTTTGTTTTTTTTTTTTTGTATTTTATTATGTGCTAAAAATATTTTGCAGAAGCATTTTTAGAGCGGGAAAGGAAAGACCGTGCAATTGATTTTGAGAAAGAGGAAGAGACTAGAAAAGATGAGACCATCAAATGGCTAGAAAATCATTTTGGTAGTGAAGGTAGATCACCTGAAACGACAGAGGGTGAAAATGAGAAAAAGGAATCATTCTTCAATGTGACGATTAAGTCAAATCTTGCACCACCAGCATTGGCCGATGAACCATTACCCACTTTGAAAAATGGTGTATATCATTCAAATATAAAACCGAAAGAGGTTCCAAAGCCTCAAAAATACTTTCAAGGCATCACAGGTTGGTCTGATCGCAAGGAAACAGCACCTCGTAAATTCTCCACAAAAACATTCCAAGACGAATTAAAAGGCACACTTGAGCGCAACCGACTACGTCATGTGTCATCACGAGATGATTTAATTTCAAGCCGCTATAAAGAGGATATTGTGAAATCAGATGATGATACGCGCAAGAAGAATATTAAAACCGATATTCGATATGGATCTCGTGGTGATTTGAAAACGCAAAAGGAAGATCTGGGATATATGAGTGGTTCACGCACTGATGTTCGACCACGAAATGATTCGAAAGAAGATCTCTATGCTAAATCAAAAAAGCAACAATCAAGCTATTTGCATCGCGAAGATTCTGGTAAGCAATACAATTTCTACTATGATGCTATGTTACGATTTAATAATTGTTGGAAAACTCTTTGTCTAGGTTATGTTAAAGGTTCGACTGAGGACATACGTTATATAAGAAATACACCAACACGCGAAGACTCATTCATCAGAGACAGTGGCGAAGAGGAAAAACTATACAAAGATCCAATTAAATACAATACATCGGCAATACAACGCGATGATTCAGCATATGTATCATCATCGACATATTTTACAGAGCCTCGATCAGCAAAAACACTGCCATTATGTACTCCCGACAGTGGAATTCGAAGTCCATCGCCTGAAGCGTACGATCCCGATCTGATGCGACCGACAGTGCCTCAGCGAAAACGCGAAAAGAAAATGCGAATTATTGAATCGTCACGAGAATTTGATCCAATACATCGTGAGCCAGCACCAGACTATTCACCTCCGAATCGTAGTCGATCCATTTCACCCGTTCCATCACCAACAACACATTATCGTAGCAATCCGAAAAAAATGTATCAAAAAACCAGATTTGCTTCATCATCTGAACTTTCGCGACCCATATCAACGCAAACAATCGAAACTCAAACAACACCAATAAAGAAGAATACGGTAGGTTCGACGATAAGTAATTCAATACGTAAATTAGTCGGTAAAATTCGTTCGGCGAGTGTAGATCGAAAATCGAAGTTGAAAGCGAAACGCTCATTGTCACCGCAAAATAGCAAACAATCGCAACCGCAACAACAGCCGTTCAGTCGTGTAAATAATGGCTCAACGTATCAACAATACAATGTGATCGACAATCATATTGGACAAGCATCATTGTCAACAGCGCCACCGTCCAGTAATCGTGAATCAAGCATTTTAAGTAATAGACGTGATCGCAGAAATTTATCAGAAAACAGCGCAATGGCAACTTCAGTGGACAAACCAAAATATTATTTGGGTGAAGATCCGTATCTGAGCATTTATGGCAAAGAAAATAAATATGATGGTACGCAACGTGCACAACGATATCAATCAAGACGCCAACGTTCAGAGGATGTCGATGTCTACAATCAAAACAGGTATGTGCATGTGCAGTTGTGCATTTATCTCTCATTACATTTCATATGCCATTTTTGACAATGAAATGCGAGCTCCAACATCATTTTACTCATATGAAATATATTTACTTTTCATGCTTGAGGCAAGTGAATTTAAACTGTGACACGTAAAAAAAACTTGTACATATTGCAAAAACAAAATGTGAAATCCCCAAACGAAAGGGAAACCTGTTTCATAATCTGCTTAATGATATTCAATTTTTAGTAAAACATTCAAAATCACTTGTCAGATGCTGCATGCTGATGTAAACATTTATCCATTATAAGCCTGATTGGTTTTTAAATAGCTTCAAATAAAGTTGAATATTCAAAGAAATGAATATTGATTTGAATTTTACGATATGTTCAAATAAAGGATTTCCTTAAATTGCTTCCAATAGAATGAATTATGGATAACATTTTCGCACTTTGTTTCACTGTCACACAATGTCGTTGTGTTCAGAAAATGAAAATTGTTTATTTTGATTAATTATCGAAATGTGCATGTCAAAAAACGTTCGCTTTGAAAACACAAAATTGAAATTTATCCGTTGATATCCGATAAAAAAGAATGATTTTTTTTTCAATTTAAAAACAATGTTTCCGATTCAAATATTCATGCATATTTTATTTATTGAATGACAAAATATGTCGATTTAATGAGAGATACATTTGTATTTTTGCACATATATACAAATTGGAACAACAATTGTGAGCTTTAGTAATGGGAAGAAATGACAAAAAAAAAAAAAAAACGAATGGCGAATAAAATGAAAAAAGAAAAATGCAAATTGTTTCTTCTGTTGATTTGTTTTTCTCTTTTATTGCTATATAAAACAAAGGTATATTATTGAAAAAATGAAACTATAAACGCTCGAGAAAAAAATGAAACTGGTTTTGCATGTATGCCAACACAGACAATTGGCCAAACAATGGGAAGATGCATGGTCGTCGAGGGTATATTCTGTGTCGAAAATATGTGTACAATAGATGTATATCGATACCATTTATTAAAGATATAGACATTGAGTATATTGGCTACGCGTGGCGTAAATAAACTCAATCGTTTTGTCTAAAAAGATTTATTAGCTTTGATAAAAATTGAAAATAATATTGATACGTAAACACGAAATTGAGTAAAAATGTCTGTGCATTGGTGTATTGTTGTTAGTGCTGTTATTGAATGGGCTGTAGAGATGATTCTCTCGATATTTGGTTCATCTAGCCTGTTTAATCTAAATCGCTGTCTAATCGCCTGCGGATCAATATTTTTTCATTGAATGTGGTTCTTTGTAGCGCATATACAAAGTGGCTCTCGCACATGTTCAATTATGGAAAATATGGACTAAAGAATTTTCTGATGAGTGTATTCAGTCTTGCGTGCTCGCGCTCATAAAACGAAGACAATTCGGAAAAGATGTTGCCGCACTGGAAAAAAATTCGCGAAAAATTCGATTGAGTATTGCCGCGGCTTCGTTAGTTTACAAACAAGCAAAGAATTTTCTAAGAAAATTGTGAATCAATTTATGTCAACTTATTTTCAATTCCACGAAATCAACAACTGATCAACTGACTTTTCCACTTTCAACCAAAGTTTTGCTGGCAATAGAGTCATTGTTATTTCATTAATACGCAACATTCCACTTTTAAATTCTTGTTGAAATGATACTCAAATAATTGTTCAACTTCACACAATCTGTAATTTTCCATTCACAGAGCAGTATTTACGTATCTGTTCTAAAAAAAACAATAAATACAATTATTTGCAAATATTCTAGTTCATTTTCGTTTTCTTCTACTCATTTTCAATGGAGTTCATTTCGATTGCACACTAATACACATATACAATTACAAATAAAATCATTGTTACGCGAATCATTCGTGCACAAAACATCCATTTCTGATACAAATTTCGTCATAGCAATCTATCATCGTTATTCTCATTATTTACAGAAAAAAGTTGATGAAATTCTTTAGAAACCAATTACAATGAGCTCTGAAAAATTCTCACAATTGATTTTGTTGCGCACGATTTGTGACGCTAATTTTGCTTTTTACTTTAGTTTGTGTCATTTTTTTTTTCTAAATTTTTCTAAAATTTTTGTTTCCTTTTATGCAATCTATTTGAATATCAACCTCAATTTAATTGAATTAAATTATTTTGTATTCAAATATAACATAATTTATTTTGGTATTGTATATTGTTGATTTTGTTCCAATTAACTCCAATGTACAAATTATGTGAAATTCAAACGGAAAACACATAATGAAATCAAGGAGTGGTAACATAAGTGACAATGAAAATATTATGTTTCTTTACATAATTGTTATTAGCTATGAACAGATCAACTATACTTATGTATAGTTATACTTAATTTGGAGAATAATTTCCAGTTGAAGAACATTATTTGAAAACAAGCTGCGGTAAAATGATTTTCAAATATTTTTTTGAAAAATTGATTTTATAAATTGTTAATCCTAGTCTCAAACAAATTCAATTTAGAAATTAATTAAAAAAATTGGTTGTTTCTTGATTTTGTATGATTGTGTGGGTAAATGTTCAATGACAACGTTGAATAGCTATAATAATTCATTAATTTATGCGGCTGTGTAATAATGTGACTACCATCACGCCATGAAGATATTTCTTTTATGGCAACACAGTTTATGAATTCTTCCTGAGAATGAGTAGCAATACCATTTGAGATTTGACACAGGTGAACGAAAGCAAAAAAAAAAACACTTAATTACCAGACGAAATTGCCATTGGCGCATAAATTAACTTCATTTTGCATGGTATACTTGTAAGAATCTTGAAAATACAACTCAATTTCAATATATTAACAGTATAAACAAGAAATGTATTTCTTTTGACGGTACACTTTTTTAATTCTACAAATATCGAAAACTCAACGATACGAAAACTAAATCAAAAGATGCCTTTTGATCAATTTGCTGTCTAAAGTCATGTTTTTTTTTGCCAATATAAAAAAAAACCTACGAAAAAAACAATGTTTTTTCCTTATTTATTTTTTTTTTTTTTTGTATCTTCAAAACGAGCTATAACCTAGACATGTTCTTAACTTGAGAACATCACGGTAGATACAATGAACGCCTACTTATCTTTTCGCAAATTACACGCTTGTTTTTGACTCGTTTATAGTTTATTTTGTTTTTTGTTTTTGTTATTGTCACGCTTTTTTCATTACCTTGATATTGCCGGTTTTGGTGTCGTGTTCAAAATTTAGTCAGTAATACACTATTTGTGTGATATTTGTGCTTGCACGACACATGCCGAGCAGACAAAATAGCAAAAACTACATGTAAATAAATAAGTTGGCAGCCGTCGCAACTAATGAAAATAATTTATAAAATTGTATGGTCCATCAGAAGTAGTGTTTTATTCGTCGTTTAATCTATTTCATTCATTCATGTTAGTCACTTGTTTGTCTCTTTCCTTCACAAACCAATTTACCATGGAATTCTTAATTGATTTGTTACTTGTGGTTGCTACTTTATCTTCGCCAGGAAAAAAAAAATTCAAAAGTGCTCTCCAAAGAACAGTGTCATCGGCAAAAGCGAAAGCAAAATCGAAAAGATGAAAGAGAAAAAAAAAAAACGTAAATCTTTCCAACCAAATTGAGATTTTATCGTTGTATTGATTGTTTTGAATTGAATAGCAAAACTACATTGATCGTATGATTGAGACGGACGCTAAGATTGAAACTGACTATTCTCAGCCAATTATCGCATTTAAACAGTCATTCAGTTGTCGTCCGTCCTCAAGTGATGAATGTTTATTACTTGAATGTGAATCGATTCGATATTCGAAGGCATCGAGCACAAAATATAAAGCAAAACAAAACAAATTCACAATGTGGTTAAAATCGTTTTTTGAGCAGCGCGAGTTGATGTAATTTGTTTTCAATTTTATCGTATCGATTGGTCTGCCCTGCAGACACATTCTGTATGAAATAGTTTTACATTTTGTCAGTAATGTTGTTGTAATTTGTGAAAATAATGTAATTTTATTTCATTTACCGATCTCTTTTTTTTTATTTTTTGTTCTTTTTTGTTTTAATCTTATAATATAGACACCAGTCATCCAATTCATCGAATACATTGAATACATTGGGCCGATTTAGTAAGAGCACAAATCGATTGCAGACATCTCCATCACATTTAGACTATGATTATCGTAGTGCACAAACATTGCCGCGTAAATTGGAACACAAGCCTATGCACTCATCAGCAATTAATATTGCCATTGTGAACAATGTACGATCACCATCAACATCAACATCACAAGGACCAGCTAAACCAGCTCGCACATACAAATCAATCAATCGTAGCAAGAGTTTTAATGTGCATGGTTTGAATGGTACGAACCTAGGGGCTGAGGACCCTTTATATGAATATATATATTTAGTAGATATTCAGAATATTCAAAATATTCACAATATTCAAAATATTCACAATATTCAAAATATTCACAATATTTACAATATTTATTTTTATTTACTTTCGTTCTTTCCCCCTAGGTACGAACAATCCTAGTCCAATTTACATGGAAAAATTGAATCGTAATATAAGTCATCACTACCGTTCAAATCCACATTTAAGTGAGGATAAATCCCAATTGCGCAGTCCATCAATTGTTAATTTGATCAGTCGAAGCCAACGTGATTTAAGTAAAATCGATGAAAATGGATTTGAAAATGGCAATCCGATTAGTGCTAGCACATATGATGTTCGACGCTACCATCGCAACAATTCGCCAATCCATTACACAAAAAATATTCCAGTCGATCGTCGAGCCCATTCCCTATTGCGAACCACATCCGATAATTATCGTACTGAAATGGACTCACCACTTCGCAGTAACCATTATAAATATGGTTTAGAGCGAAATTTGCAACGTGAACGCGAATCTTCATTAGGTTCACGTTCACCACTTACTATAAATAAAGACACAGCTGCCATAATTCGACGGAATAGCTCAAGTACAGAAGACTATTCGGAAACATATAAAACCACAACACGTTCAGGTCCAAGCATCACAAACACTGTACATAATTTTACAAAAAAAACAAATCCAGCAAAAAATGGTCGCGGACCAGAAACAATTGAAACATCTGAACGGAAATCAGTATCAACTAGTCGATATCGTAATGGAGATGCATATTCAAACAATTTACGGTATGTGCCCGATCGTGAAATACGAAGAAATTCGGCTAGTCCAGTGGTCATTGAAGTGCGCAGAAAGTGATGCATACATTGAATACAGTTTTTGGAACAGATGAGAGAAATTCATGTTACAAAAAAAAAAAAAAAAAAGAAATTTAATTTTGTTTTTCTAACAAAAACTTTAATTTAAAACTACAACCATTTTCAAAAGCATCTAACATGAGAATCGGCTTTGAATTCATTTGGTGCAATTCCAAATAAATTATCAAAAGCCGTTTTTCACTCTCCTCGCCCCTTATTATTTCCTTCTTAAGCACATTTCATTTGTGTCTTCTCTTATTTTAATATTTCATGAATTTCTATACATTAATAATTACATTAATTTTTGATCTTGTTGAATGTGGCCGAATGCAGCCCAAGTGCCTAAACTAATTGAAAAAAAAAAAACGTTGAAAAATTAGAATATAACTTAAACTTTTCATGTTAAATTTTCTTTGCTTTGGTGTTATTTGCACTGTGAAAATTGAAGGGGAAATTTAGAGTGTGCAAAGTGAAATGAAATGAAACAATTGCTAAATATTTGAAATCATTACAAAGGATGGTCGTACGCAATAAGCATATAATATGAAATAGCCACAGTAATGAATAAACAAAGACTTTAATACGCTTGTTATTACAATATTTCCCATTTAAAACTTTTTTTTATAAAAGATAAATAATTATGTTCTTTGATTAAACAACCACAAAAGCACATAGCACATGTCACTGAGCAAAAACCAATCAAACGTAAAGTGTAACATTATTAATATTTTTTTTTTTTTTTTTTAATTTAATAGAAGAATAATTCCAAACATTTGTATTAATTATACAGAACATAAACAAATAAAATTAATGATGAAATCGTTCGTCCATGTATAAATCAACTTAATTATATTGGACTAATTACAACAGAATTGTTATTTTTTCTCTTCTAAATTTCAATAACAAAATATTTGTATTGCAACTAAGTGTATCGATTAAACCAGATATAAGTGAAAGAAAAAACCACAGCATTTTTTTATGTCGTTTTCATTTTTATTTATATAGATTGTATCAAAACCAATTCAAAAATTATAGAGTTCAATAAATTCAACTAACATCAATAATCAAAAAAAAAGAAAAAAAAAATCAAACTACTTCAAACTTAAACTCGCAACGTTTTCTTTCATGATTTCAAATATGTTTTCGAAAGTATGTAGATTTAATGATAATAAGAAAAATGAGGTGGTAAGTATTAACTCTTCACACTTAGAGTAATGATTAATTTGGCTTGAAACTACAACTTAGTTCATATGACCATCGTTAAATTTACGGATTTTAAACTGATTTCGGTGTGTTTTCAATGGATGAGACTGCATCATCAGTAATGGCACCTTCATCACATGTATCATCTCCAGTTTCGTCACTTGTTTCACAATTATTTTCAAAGCCACTTGTTGAACCAATTACTGGATGTGATAAATTGGCAGTTATTCCAAGATTATTTGGTAATCCACTGTCATTTGCATCTCCTTCTTGTTCTTGAATTATTTCTGTCAACAACTCGACAAGATTTCGTGATTCTTCCAACATGGAACGTGATATGGACAGTTCTTCTTCTAAGCTGGCCACCTTCTCATGAAGTTGTTCATTTTCTGATAAAGAAATGTCAAGGGCAATTCGCCGTTTTTCAGCCAAAGCCTTCCAATATCCTTCACTCGGTTCACCTTCTGTTGTTAAATCCTCTTCGGTGATTTGATCTTTTAATTTTTCAGACGGATCTTGGCTTGATTTACGACGCCTTGGTTCTGCGTTTGGTGGCGTAATAATAACGGCTGTTTCACTGTTAAAATAAAAAAAATATGAATATGTATGGTGTCAGATAATAATTTAACAAAATTTAATATAATTCAAAGTTATAAACTGAAAAATTTAATAAATTCACGTTTTGTGGACTTACGATTTTGATTTTGTGAATAAGGGTTTTTTTGAAATTGGACGCCCGACCAAGTTTTCTTTGTCAGTCGAATCTTTTTGAAGAACTTTCAATGTTTTTCGAGCATTCCTTACATTTTCCTGTGTAAAAAAAAAAAAAAATGAATTTCCCAAATAGACTACCGCTATTTGAATAGTCGCACACAACAGCTATAACCTATAAAAAAAGTATAACAATATTTCAATACCTGTTCTTCAGTTGAATCGACTTGAATGAAGACTTTTCGTGGAATAGTTGACATTTTTCTGTTTTTAAAAATATACCGATTATGAACAAAATCAAACAATTTTATCGGTTCATCAATTTATCAGATGATTTGAATGTAAACTCCTTTGAAAATTTACAATTATTGATTCGATTCAGAAATGTTTGTTTTTAATGCGTCTATTTTCAACAGTAACATGAAATAGAATATGAAGCGCAGATGATGATACAAATGAACTGTCATCCTTAAGATGAATTCGCCGGTCGCGCCAAAAATTTATATATCTCGCCATATTTTTGTTATATGACAATCTGAACGAGACATTATATGAATAGAATGCACTTCAGGCAATACAATTATTCATGAATGACCTAAAAAAATTGTTTACATCATTGTCCCAGACATTTCAAATATTTCAAACATTTCAAACATGTTTTTTTTTGCCAAGCAATATGATTTGCCAGCAAAAGCGGAAAAACAACTAATACGACATTGTTTATTGTTTATACGATTTTATTAAAAGTAAATTACAAATCTGTTCAAATATTCAATTTCAGTCTTTTTTGTAATATTGCTTTGTGAATGAATCCAATGCTACAAAGGCATGTGACTTGTTAAATACAATTGATTATTATTCAACATTGTTATTTCTCTATTTTTCGCTTCCATCGCCAACAGTTATGAAAATATTGTAATTGATTGTCTCCATCGCGATATTGATATACTTTGCCTTGGCAATACAAGCAATCGGAATGATATGTGGAATGCTCTTTCTCTCCAAAATGTTGAAACACTTCCAATGTAGAAGTGGCTGCAAAATCTTCATAGCATGCAAAGCAGAAAAAATTCTTTTGTGGTCCCTTTTCACGAAATCGTGTATGTACTGCATCAACAGTACTCTTCTCTTCATCTCTATCTCCAGTAGTCATTATGTTGATTTTTTCCTTTTCAATTTATTAAATTTGTCAACTTATTTTTACTCAAAATATCGTATTATTAATAATACGTATATTTACACTCAGATGTTACTTGAACAAACGTAATTCATCGTAAGTTCAAACACTCAATGTATTTAACATTGCCCACCATTGTCAGATGATTTGTATGTGTTTATGTATCCATTAACAACTACTTAACATGTTTAAAGGCGAATTGCATACTTTGTCTAAATACCAATTAATCGTATGAAATAGTTTATTTAGAATTTCTTAATTTTATTTTTAAAATATATTTTTTGATTATTATTTCGTTTTCTATTCAACAATTCAAACACAAGAGAAAAGAGAAATACATTAGCACATTTTAATAATGTCTGCTGATAAACCGAATAAAAGCAATAATTGATTCCTACTAATTATTAGAAATGAAAGATTAAAATTTTTATTTAAAATATAAATTTAGCATTTCAATATGAATATCATTTAATAAATAAAATGTAGTATTATATTTGAAATTCTATTTAATTTTTGTTTTTCATGTTTTGCGCTAGCCTGGCGATTTCAGCGAAATTTCGAAACGGGGAAATGTCAAAATGTCTCAATTACATGCAAAAAAAATTTCATTTTTCGAAGTTCGAAAAGCATTCCGAAAGTGCATGCTGATTTGACATTTTTATATTTACAAGACTCGTAGTGGCAAATAATCATCTTAAAACTTTAGTAAAGTTAAATAAAAAAAGATTATGATATGTTGGAGGAGATAAAGCAAATGCAAGATGATGAACGCGAAGCCCTTATTTCCATTTACGAGGGGGACGATTCATTTAAAGAAATTAATCCCACAACATTTCAGTACAAAGTGAGTTGAATACAATTAACCTAATTATGATTGTGTTAATTTTTTCTTATATTTTACTTATTTCAGTATGGCACAGAAGGTGACGAAACTACATTTCTCGTTGAGCTATCTTGGGGTGATGAATATCCGAATAAATTACCTTCAATCAATATGAATGTATTTTATAATCAACATCTGTAAGTTTATTTTAGCCATGTCTGTATTATATGGTATTTGTAACTAAAGTTATTCTTTTTCAGAGTGAATTCAGTTAAACAAAAAATAGTTGAAACATTACAAGCAGAAGCGGAACAATGGATTGGCTGTGGAATGACATATACATTATTCGAGTGCCTTAAGGATCGCATCGAAGAAATGATGGAAGGTCAACCACAGCCAGTTAGCGACGATGACCAATCCGAATGTGAAGATTCGGATGAATCCGATAGTTCAGATGCAGACATTGGAAATTTATCGATAAGTGGATCAAAAGTCGCTAAAAAAGAGAAATTAACTAAAGCTCAAAAACGTCGTCAATGGGATCAAGCAATGATAGGTGGTGAACGGCCGAGAGGATGGAATTGGGTTGACATAGTCAAACATTTATCACAATGCGGTAATAAAGATGAGGCGGGCGCTGTTCCACAAAATTATGATGGTTAACAATTTTATACGAAATATGAAATATTGTGAATTTGTTGAATCAAATGATTATATTAGCGGTTGTTTATATCGAGCAAATAGATATGTCCATTTCCGTGACGTAGATTTAATGTTTTATGAAGAATTAATTTTATTTTCTTTCCCCTGCGTCTATTCAATCAATTTTAATTAGAAATCCAACGGTTAACATGAAATGATATAGCTCTGAATACAAACGAAAATATACTTTTTTTTCGAAAAGAGCATGATAAATATTACATGAGATTTAAATTAAAATAAATCACAAGACGTACAATTCAAAGTTTATTTCGTTAATATTATTTTCAATATGAATATTTTCATATTCCATACTTGTTTTTGCATGCTATTCAAATTAAGCTGTATTGTCGATGACACGATTTCGAACATTCGAATTAGAATGAAAATGTTGCATCTGGCAGTACCAAACTTTTGGTAGTCGCGCCGTTTCGCCATCTTTGGTTTTTCTGACGTATAACATTGTGGCTCATAAGTGCACAAGTAGCATCTAAAGACGGATATTCCGAAAATTGACAAAATCAAGTACAGATTTTCAGCTTCGAATTTGAACGGTTCAATTAATATAAAAGTAATATTTATTCAAAGAATTTGTTAAATTTGTTTGCATAGTAGATTATTTGCTTTTTTTGTGAATTTTTTTTTTTTTTTTTTCATAAATACACACATAAAAAGGAAAATGTCGGGAATCGCTGTTGCTCGACTTGGCGAAGAACGAAAGGCATGGAGAAAAGATCATCCATTCGTAAGTGATTCTCCGTTTATTGTTTGTATTAAAAATATGCAAATTAAACAAAATAAAATTATTGTTTTGCAGGGTTTTGTGGCTCGCCCAACAAAAAATCCGGACGGCACATTGAATTTAATGATTTGGGATTGCGCTATACCCGGCAAAAAGGGGGTAATTATAAATTATATTTATTTTTTCACCGCGAAGAAATAGTAAAAATATAATGGTCATCGACACTCCAACACTCCAATGGTCATCGACAAACAATAGACTTTTTTCATCATGGTGGTTTCATCATGATTCCGTAATATGATGAAATACAATCTAGCCGTTTGCGGTGTATAGTGTAAATACATGGAATACATTGAAAGCCTCCTTTGTGTGTATGTGTATAGTAGCTTTTGTTCTCGCTCACTCTCATATGTTTCATTGGTGTAGAATTGATTTCCTTAGTTTTTGAACGACACACAAATGAGATTTTCAATATTTCTTTGTTTGGTTACTATTGAATACAGTTTTCAATGCCTACTTGTTGAAAGAAAAGTGGAATGTGAAAATATTTAATTAAATTGAGCTAAATTCTCCATTTAATTTAATAAAAATATTTCATGTTTTTTTTTTATTCATAATTTTTACGAATATATGAT
Organism: Resseliella maxima; assembly: GCA_029041755.1. NCBI lineage: Eukaryota > Metazoa > Arthropoda > Insecta > Diptera > Cecidomyiidae > Resseliella > Resseliella maxima. The sequence continues at coordinate 289,957 of JAQOWM010000596.1, read as the reverse complement.
TTTTACTAGACTCCATGGGAAAATGGCCTATACAAACTTCGCATGATTTTCAAAGATGATTATCCGACCAGTCCACCAAAGTGTAAATTTGAACCAGCACTGTTTCATCCGAATGTGTATCCATCAGGCACCGTTTGTTTGTCATTGCTCGATGAAGAGAAAGACTGGCGCCCTGCGATCACAATCAAACAGATTTTACTTGGCATCCAGGACTTGTTGAATGAACCAAACATCAAGGATCCAGCTCAAGCAGAAGCTTACACCATTTACTGTCAAAATCGACTAGAATACGAGAAGAGAGTTCGTGCACAAGCTCGCGCTATGGCAGCTACTGAATGAATAATTCCCACAACAAAAACAAATATAAAAATTCAATTCAAGCGTGACTACTAACAGCTGCCATGCAAAAACATGATTTTCTGAATTTTTCAAAATTTGCAACATTTATCTCCTCTCTCAATCTAACAATGTTTGGCATATAACTGGAAATTCCATATATGACACACGAATAAAAAAAATAAACAAAACATGAAGAAAAAAACATAATTTAATTAAATAATGTCAAATAATAATGAAAAACAAAAACAAAAACAAAACTGATTTAGTTACAATGTGGAAGATAAGGATAAGAAATAAAATAATCGATAATTATAAGAACAAAAGGATTAAATAGAAATTCACTGTGGGCTTTATTTTTATCAGCAAATTTTCCAGCTCCTTTTCAGATTTTTTTTTTTCATTTTTCATTTTGATGACGAATAAAGGACGACAATTGCTTGACTTACAAGTAGATTGCCGAAAAAATAGAATTGCATCGGTTTTATTTATTTATTCTTAATACAAAATTACTTTACTCAATCCACTTTCTCGTTAATACATACAACAAGCGCTTGTTATCTCTTCACTTGTTTCACAATGGCCGCCGTTTACTGTTGGTTTTTTTTATAATATTCGAGTGAATGTAACCACCATTTCACAGTTCGATTTGAATGTCAAAGTAGTGAAGTTGTAAAGATTGATTCCATGTGTTTCGTTTTGGTGTTGATGAATTTTGAAAATGTTGCCAATAAGCGTGCAGGCCATTCCAGTGAAATATCGTTCAATTTTTTTCCCAATTACTGATTTCAATGAAGTGCAAAGTCAAGTATTCAACGATGTTTTCCACACACGTAAGGTTAAAAAATTGTTTTCCTAATTTCCGAAACATTCATCTTTTATTACTATTTATTAAAATTTAGAAAAGAATATTGTCGTCAGTGCTCCAACTGGCAGCGGAAAAACAACAATTTTTGAACTGGCCATTGTCGAAATGTTAATGAGCTCTGATGCAAGCGATAAGTTGAAAACAAGACCCGACAAAATTGTTTACAGTAAGCATGATTTTCCACTGCTTATTAAAAGAGCGCAATGACAGAAATTATCTTTTGTTTATAAACATAAAGTCGCACCAACAAAAGCATTATGTTTTGAAATATATAAAAAATGGGAAGCAAAATTCAAGGAATTCGATATGAGAGTAGTACTTGTCACCGGAGACTCTGATCCAAACGAAATGTCAACCTTGAGTGATTTATCACAATATAAAATTGCTGTAACTACGCCTGAAAAATGGGATGCAATGACAAGAATGTGGAAGTATCATTGCGATATTGCCGCCGCTTTTCGTTTGGTTTTAATCGACGAAGTACATTTAGTTGGAGATATTGTACGTGGGCCTACACTTGAAGCGATTGTATCACGAATCAAAACGTTTTGTCAGAAACCACGTTTCATAGCTGTATCAGCATCATTACCTAATATTGAAGAAATTGGCAAATGGATTGGTGGCGAGCAACCAACAAGCATATTTCAGTAAGATGAAAAGAAATTTATATTGTTTAATTCACTTGTTCACATTTGATTATTTTAGCATTGATGAAAACAATCGTCCGATAAAACTGTTACGCTATGTGCATGGCTATAATTGGTACAATCCACATACATTTAATTCTTTTCTTGCCGACAAGTTAACTGAACTTGTAAACAAAATTCTTAGTTCCGTGCATTTCAACACACAGATTTTGGTTCGTACCTTAGTGCAAGGCATTAATACTCACCATGATTGATTGAATTTTGTTATTTTTATATAGGTTTTTTGTCCCACTCGAAATGATTGTGAATATTCATTGGGGAAGCTAATACAAAATTCAAGCCATTTATTTAGGCTGAACAATTCGCAAGTAGAGATTTTGAAAAATATTTGCCAAAAGTGAATATGAAATAATTTCATACGGTTTCAATTTTCATTTCTAACACTTTATTTTAATTAATAGAATTAAGGACGAAAAGTTAAGATCATTTGTTCAGTGCGGTATCGCATATCATCATGCTGGCATATCTTCTGAAAATAGAGAATACATTGAACAGGCGTATCGAGAAAAAGCGATTAAAATTTTACTGTGCACAAATACATTGGCTATTGGAATCAATTTACCAGTGCATACAGTCATTATTAAGTCAACCGAAGTAATTTCATGAAGCTGAAAAATGAGAAAAAAAAAAAAAAAAAAAAAATCAGAAACAAAATATTAATGTTTTTGCACTAATAATTTTAGATGTATTCAAATGGAAAAATTCAAGAAATTCCTACGTCAATGATTCTACAAATGATGGGTCGTGCTGGTCGACAACAGTATCATTCAACAGGATGTGTACACATCATGACCCAATCCGAAAAAGTTGTAAGTCAATTAGGAAAAAATTAAAACATTTTATTTTTGTTTGACTGTGGAACAGTCAATCTTTATTGAGCACAACATTATCATTGAAATTGTGATAATTTGTAAATGATTATTTCTATCCTTGAAGTGGATTAGCATTATCTTGGAATGACACTTTCGGCACAAATCCGGTATCTTTAGTCACTTCATATTCAACTGACATGAGCCGTCCGTCAGGGAGTAGAACAGAATATTTACCGGTTACCTTAGAATTGAGAAAAAAAATTGAAATAATATTGCAGAATTATCTATATGTTTCAACAACATTCACGATCCTTTTTTTTCCTCAAAATTCTTGAAAAATTCAATTCTAAAATTTACCTTTCCCTGTGCATCGCCAATTTCATTTTTATCAAAAAATAACATTTTTTCGGGATCTTTCACTTCATATTGATATTCATACTAAAAGTAAAAATTCCATATCACAAATCGTATTTGCACGAAATTAGTCAAAATATTATATGAAATATTTGGTCCACAGAGCGAAAATTACCGGTTCGTATTTTTCTTCGTTTGGTCCTTGAGGTGCTGCATAGACAGCAATGACCAGCATACTCAAAAACCATATAATTTTCCACATTTTTGTTTTTTTTTACTGTGGTCCGATCTCGATCACTATATTGAACACACGGTTAATCGTTGTAATTTAAGAGAAAGTATAGTTGAACTAAAATCCGTTCTTTTTCTATGTTGCTATGTGACTGATGCTATCGATGATATAACACTTTTAGCAATTGATATTTTATTATAATGGATTTTGCATCACTTGAAATAATTGGGATGCAATTTATTATGTGTGATAATCCAAACAAAGCAACACGTAATGTTTATTCTATCACCTTTGTTCATTGACTAAAGTGATGCTGAGCAAATTGTGTGGCTTTTATATTGACGAGCTCATCAAGCAAATGCTGAAATCATCTCAGGTCAAAGGTAATTCGTAGACTGATGGTGTCATTGTATGCGCTATAGTTGAAATATGTAAATTATGTTTGTATGCACCTCGGACATTTAAATACTTGCAATGGGGATAAATGGCTGCTTTGTTGAAGCGGTAAACAGAACCGGCAATAAAAATGCTAGTTATGTTTCAATGGAAGGGAATATAATCAATATATCGGCATTTGCTAACTATTTACATAGTCAATACGATTGGTATTTATGATGTCGATGCAAAAATTTCGACGGCATTAAGTTTTAGTAAAAAAAAAACAATGGTTAAAACAGTGAAACAATAAGTATATTTATGAGCAGCGACATTTTTCATCAGCCAAAGCATATGTATTTATTTATAGTACATCTAAGACTATATGTTATTATATTTGATGCTTTGAAGAACAACAGTTTCGTCCTAAAAATACCAAAAAAGAAAATGCTGCAATGTATAACCTTCACAATTGTGTTGAGGCGGGGCTGTTTGAACTTCATTTGTACACGAAAGTTTTGTCCCATCTCACAATTTGATTTGAATACAAAACAAAAATGTTACAATTCAAGAGCCATATTTTAAAATCACAATCATTTGAGAGAATAGTTTTTTCTACATTTCAAGAAAATATAACGTAACTTTTATTCACTCGAAATTTGAAAAGAAGTAAATAGTTACAATTTCGACGATAAATAATCTTACTTCAAATCAAACGTAATATAATACTATTTTCTTTACTTAATACATTGAAATGTCTTCATTCAAATACCCGACATAAATCATTTTCCCCATGTTTGTTTATGCATGACATTAAAAATTCTGCACTTCAAGGGAATTCTAAATTTAATGTTGAGCATCCATTCCAGATATTGATATTGAAGTAACAGGTAAAAAAAAAACAATTGAGACTGAAAAAATAGACGAAAAATAAAACATACCGTCGTAGATCGTGTGGAAAATCGTGATTGATGAAAATGTCAAGTGAATACCTTGCTCTATAATATACTATGCGAACAAATGCATAAATATAATAACAAGTTTTAATGCTCTAGAATGCACTTTGCATGCACTTTTGATTGTCCAATTCGATTCGATTTTATGCAAGTTTTGCTTTGTGAAAAATTGCATCGTTCCGTGTAACCCGTGCGCACTGAGTACAATCGATACAATTTTTTTTAAATGATTTAAATGCTTATGGCGCATAATGTCTTATTAGTTTTGAGGAGGTGATTTTAATCGATCTTCATTAAATATTTCGTCTGAAATGATGATTCAAAATAAATAAATAATCATCGTAAGGCAAATATGCATTGAAGAATTCCACAGTGAATCAAACAGCATCAGATGAATAATTACAAATGGCTTTTATAATTCCAATTTAGGAAATCAATTACCATTTGAAATTAATCAATATGTTTTTGTGAGCTAAATTTCCTGTAAATTTTCGATACAAGAAATTAAACTAGTGCTACTTAATAAAAGAGAATCCGTGACTAAAAAAAAATTAAGCGCACTTTGGAATCTAATTTGCAAACAATGAAAATCGTTTTTTCCTGTAATGATGGCAGCACAAAAACACTATCAAATGTGAAGTCACCTTCTATCTGTTCGATTGATCAATAAATTTTAATAAATATTTTTGCATAAACGCTTTTGCCAAAGGAATGCTTGATGCGCACTTGATTATTTATTACAAACAGTTAGTTGATTAATGTATCGTGAATTTACTAGAATCAACAGTGAATAAATTCTTTGTTGAAAAAAAAAAAAAAAAAAAAAACCACACACGCAACTAATGTGCCACTTTTTTAAATGAAACAATTTATTGTCATGTTAAAGTGCCAAACCACAGATGAATTACAAGCTAAGTAGCTTAGTGTATATGTATGCAATATTAAATTAAAAATTGAATTGCTTAAACCTTGGTAGCGAAAAGCCCGAATTAACATAAAATGTTATGAGTCGCTTCAAGTAAATATATTCAATTGCTCATAGAACATCTTTTTATTTGACTCGATGACGTTTGGTTTCCCATTCAAATGACATTTTAAATTGTTTGTTTTTTTTACATTGAAATTTATTTCATTTTTTTTGTTGTTTTCGCCATCCTTTTTGCATAATTTTTTACATTCTTTCGAATTTTTTTATTTCACATTTGTTTAATGCCTTACCATTTATGTTGCAAGATTGTCAATTCACTTGGTTTTTATTTTTTCCATTTTATATAGAAAAAATATGAAAATTTAACCATCGATACGGTTGAAATCAAATCCCAATTGGATGTGTGTTCAAAGTTGGCCGAATTTTTGAATGCTGAAATCGCATTGAATACAATAACTGATAAAGATAAAAGTATGATGGAATGGCTTCGAACGACATTTCTCTATGTATGTATCGCAAAATCAAATTCAATAAATAAGGCAGAAGCAATATTAAAAGGTAAGTATGACATGTTGATAGATTTTGTAAAATTTTTAAATTAAATTTAATCGATGAAAGCAGATTTTATAATTTCAATCAACAGCTCTTCATGAATTTTAATAGATTTGATGTAAAAAAACATTACAATTACAGAATATAATTCAATGTACTAATATGAAAATAAATAGTTTTTTCCTTGCTTGTAGGTCAATAGTGAATTTAGGAAAATTATTTTTTCATGTTTTAGAAACATAACCATAATAGTTAATAAGTTTGAATCAATTCTATTATAAATTTGCTGTGAATCGACCTTGAACGTTTTGTTCAAATAATTTAAATGCTGGTAAAGCATGCATTTTATGCACCTCATGCATTTGAATATCATGTTCAATACATTTATTTAGAGACAGGCGGGATGACATAGACTTCAGAAATTGCTGCACATTTTGTTACTCCTTATATTGCATGTAAAATCTTCTCTGTCAACATCTACACAACCCATTTAAATAATTTGTGCCATTTTAATATAAAAATTTAATTAACAATTTGACATTCGATATACTCTTTAAAATTTACCAAAGAAAAAAAGAATAAAATCAAAAGTCACTTAAAATTCTTCAATATTTGGTTATTTGAAACAGACCTTGAGGCCGAATCATATATCAAATTCCCATTTATAGCTGACATTATAGCATAATAAGTCTTGTTTGCATAATTTTTCAACACCTTCGGTTCAAGATAAAGCAAATTTATATCCTGCAAAAATTATCATAATTATTCAGCATTTGCAATTCAGTTGCATAAAATAACTTAAAAAAAAATTCATAAACTATGAATCATAATACCTTTGTAATCAATAAAAGTGAGCAAAAAAAAAAATAAGCTATTTTCGAACGTGACTACTTTACGAATTTCATTAAATTGTGATTTTCTAAAGCACAAGCTATCTTATGGCAAAAACTGAGTTTTTAACATGTGTCGTCGTCTCAATAATTCAAAAAGTTCAAAAGGCACTGAAGTCTAGTCAAGAGTGTATCGAAAAAGTCGCCATTTACAATTTCAGTGTATTTCATATTCATATAGCAGAGGTTGATGACAGAGCTGTTCAAGAAGAGTTCATAGCAGAAAAATGCATTTTGAAAGTATTCTTTTCGCATAATGGGTAAGATTGTTTCATATATGCGGAGAATACACAATTCACGTGGCGCGCAGTACAAGTGCTGCTATAACGACATCCAAAAAAAAAAAAAAAAAAAACAAAAAAAAAAGCAAGCAACTTAAACCCAGAATAAACTTATTGGAAAATATATGTTGTAATGTCTTAAATATCATCATTGCATCGAGAAATATATGAAGCTCATGTGTTTTTTGTCTTTACATCAATGAATTACATCTAATGAATACAGCAACAGTTTAAACGGTTTCACTAAAACCGAAATGCACAATAATGTTAAATTTTTCAGTTACTAATGAGAAAAAGGTTAATACTAATTCGTTCGAGTAACTGTTGCATACAGATTGTGCATCCATATTGCCACACTTGATGTTTAACATTTTTTTTTTTTTTTTTTTTTTTTTTTTGTAAGATATTCACATTTTTTTTTATCGTTTCAGAATTATGCGACAAAGCTATTGGTCACTTGGAAGAGAATAAGCTAATTGAAATTAATGCAGATCGTAGTTTTTTTACTTTGCCATTAAGTGCAATCATGGCCAAATACTTTCTCAGCATCTCAACAATACGTGAATTCAAAACAGTTAGTGCATGATTATTATTTTTCATTTCAATTCACTACATATATTTGAAATATTTAATTAATTTTCCCGTTTTAGTTTCGTGAAAGTGAGAGTATCTATGATATTTTTACAAAAATGACTCATTATACCGAATTTTCAGAAATTTATTTACGTAAAAACGAAAAAAATCTTCTGAACGGAATCAGAAATAATTTGAGATTTCCAATTCCATCAAAGATTACGACGACTCCCCAGAAAATAAATTGGTAAATAGAATTATTATTGAAAATTAAAATTGTACATAAAAATATCGAAGTTGCATTAGTAAAGAAATTCATTGCCTCTTACGCCATCTATACGATTACGATGTGAAATTGATTGAGTATCAAACAATATTGTGAAAGCACGTATATGCAAAATTTATATACAGAAAATTGTCAATTGTCTCACACGGCATTTGAGCCGTGTAATGAATGCCGCAGGCAAGTTCATCAACGATCGATTGATGAATTACGGCATAAGTCGAGCAGCGCTACGTTGCAAGCGATCTCTATCACATATACATTGAATTGCACATACACTGTTACGAAATGCAAACGACAAATCGTGTTCTTTTGTCGTTTCCTCTGGTATAGTCAGTATACATTGATAAATCGTATAGATGCCCTCAATGTCTTGAAATCAAAGCTCTTTAAAATGTACACATATACAAAGAATGCCGCATTGAAAACATTTTTTCTTTCTTTGAATTTCAGTCTATTGCAAGCAGTTATGGAACATCACCCAATTATTACTGAACATTTTCTATCAGATTCACAAAAAATCATTCAAATAGCTGACCGAATTGTGAACAGTATAATCGAATTTTTGCGATCGCAACAATTTTCGATGAAATGCTTTCCGGCAATCCTTTCCGCAACAATTTTAGCAAAATCAATTCGAACTTGTAGTTGGTGTGATCGTACGCACGCATTCAAAGAACTCAATATTCCGCGCATAGAAGTAGATCAGTTAGTCAAATCTGGAATTAAATCAATGTATGACTTACAGACAATTAATCCACGTGAAATCGAAGATGTAAGAATAGTTTTTCCTTAAATTAGCATCACCGAACAGGAAAGAAATATAAAAATGTCAATATTTCAAATAATTCGAATGCCAGCCGAACATTTTATGGATATTTTGTTGAAAAGTAATTATTTTATTTGCAGATTTTAAGCAAAAGTATTCCGTATGGCAATGAGCTTATTGAAAAATCCAAGAAATTCCCTGTTTATAAGCTAAATGTTAATGTCTCAGTCGATGATATCTGTATACAGTTGAAGCAGGCTAACAATTCGTATGAATCAATTGAGAAATTCACATTGATTGTTTGCGACTCATTGAATTATTTACTTTGTTATGAAGACATGTGAGTATCGAGAAATGATTATAAATTCATTAAAATGTGTAATTTTGATTAATAATATAAATTACAGCCAAATTAATTGGAGTAAAACCCATTCATATGGAAAGCTAGTAAAAGTTGATTCGAAAATATCTGCTCTTTCTGGATCTGTTTATTTAATCCACCATAATTTAAGTAAGAAAGACAAATATTGATGTAAAACACAAATTTATTTCAATATTTCTTCTCACAAATTTTTTTCAATCATTTTTTACAGTTGGCTTTGACATAAATGCTGAATTTTCTTTCAACACAACACAAAACGAGAAAAGTGCCAAAAATATAACAATTATGAATCCAATGCTGACGAATTCAAGAAAACAATCTTCAATTTTTAATTATTTTACGGCAAAAAAGAATTTCGATACAAAAAAACGAGTAAAAGTCATTAAATCATTTACGCCTGATATATTTACGCCTGATTTATTTACGACTCCAATGGAAAAAACACAAAGGCCAGAACACTTGTATAATTTTTCCCATAATTCCAGTGTTTGCTTGCATTCAAATAATGCAAATAATGTGGACAAGAATAAATCTGAAATTGTGGTTGGAACATCATATAACCTTGAAAAAAGTAGTGAACAATTTCAGGGTAATAATTTCTTGCCAGGTCAAGATTCAGCAATACCAGATAAATCATCACTACTGCCTGTGACTTATAAGTATGTGAATGGTGTTGATTTGATTATCGACGATGAATCAAGTGATGAATTAAATATTAGTGAAAGAATGGTTATCAAATCTTGGGAAAATGTAGATGCGGAAAATCAACCACATGGCCTATCAGGTATCCAAAAGCATCCGGAAGAGAGCTCAAGTAACTTCATTGATGCAAGCAAAGAAATTATTACAAAAGTTATTGGCAATTGTAATTTAAATAACTTCCTTGAAGAAGAATTCACCTATAGACCTGATGACGATAATATTGATAGCGATGAAGTAACCGAAATAACGGGAAAAAATATCAGTTTTATGTCAACACAAGAAGAAATTATGTCATCCACACAAATGGAATCAGGCCAAACGGCACAATTAGCGAGATCTGCATTGTTTTCAGGTCAAGGCTCATCTAGATTTATTTCCCCACAACGAACAATTACGGAAAATAATAATCAAATATTGTTAGAGAAAAAATTAGAGAATGGAAACAGTCTGACAGCCAAAATTCCGCCAAACTCGTTGCGACCAGACAATATGCAAAACATGGAACACATGGCATCTAATAATAAAAAACTCAAACAATCATTTATCGACGATTTATTAAAGAATAGCGAACAAAAGTCAGATATCAAGAGAAATATCAAGAGATTTAAGTAAAATATTTTCAAATAATAATTTATCAATATATCAATTAGAATAATTATTTTCATATTGTTTGTAATTAGATTTACACCGCCACCCAAAATGAAGTCATGTGCCGATAAATCGAAAAATGTTGGAAAAATGTCGTTGAAGAATACATTTGCTCGTATACCGCGACCTCTCAATAATAAACCGGATCACGAGAATAAATGTCTAAACGATGAAAGTTACGAAAAATTCGATTATATTGATTATATTCGATCAAATGTATTAAAAATTGCACCACCAAACAAAAACTTGGAAGATCCATCGATAATTGTTGATGATGAAAAGGATTCTATGAGTCACTTCAGTTTGAGAACAACAAACGATGATCAATTTAATTTTGCAACTCAAGAAAGCCGAACTTCATTTTTTAATTAATAATTAGAACACTGACCGAATATCATTTCATTTTTTTCAATATATTTAAAATCAAAATTTTCTCATTTATTTATATAAATATGAGATTGGAAAAAAGAGTATAGATTAAATTTTACTTTTCAATTTCCAACTTACAATAACAAATTTTGTTCCAAGTTATTTTTTGAGTATAAAAATTTTTTGTACAAAAAAAATGGAAATAAAAGACTAAATGATATGGATTTCATTTACTATATTTCATATATTATTGTGTTTGCGTATTTACCGATTTGTTTTTATAAAAAAAATACTTCTCTTTACGAAAATTTGAAATATGATTATTTTATTTCTATTCAAGATCAAAATCCCTATTATACGACATTTATTGTTTTCCTTCATCTCTGACGATATTTCCATTTGTGTCAAATAAATATTTAATTACGGTTTTAAGCTAATTGGTAATATTTAGCTTTAATGATCTACTCCTGTTCAATCATAAAATTTGCTATGACATCCATTTTTCTGAAATTGAAAAAAAGAAAATGGTGAAATGGAAAAAAAATGATCAATATGATATTTTTTTTATTTATTCTTCAATGTTTTTTAGAAAACATAACGTAAGAAATTTTTACCTCTGAATTTTGTGCTGGTTTTCTAGCATTAATCGCAGCCAAGCCAATAATTTTTTTTCTGGCAACATCATCAAACGTTAAAGATGTTCGTGATTTTTTCAACATACTACTGAAGAGATGTCGATCTCTCTTGTTAAAATATCCAGAGAAACCTTCATGTTTTTGGCCAATTGGATTGACTGGTTCACGTAATATTTTAGACGTACCGGAAACGTCATGTTCATGAAGATTTTTTACATCGACAGTATTTCCATTTGAATGAACATGCACTTTATCACTCTCTTCACAGCTATTAGTTCGATTATACAGTTTTTTAACTCTATTTTTGATTGATTTACGATGTTGACCAAAACGTTTACGCAAATCACCAAATGTAGTTGATGTTTCATCTTTTCCATTTTGTTGCTGCTGTTCTTTTCTCCATCGAGTTATCTCAACTAATGTATCCATGTTGATTTTGGAAAAATATCGCCACAGTGGACCTTTTGTTGACAGTTCAGGAATATTGATCTGAATTTTTTTTTAATAAAATACCATCGATAAAATTGAATTTATGACAAATTGAATGAATGAATGAATGAGTTACTAACAGGTTCATAGATATTTTCGTCATCTTCATAACCATCCACACAATCAGCCGACAATTGCAAAACCTTTGAAAATTACATTTTTAATGAAATATTGAAATAATGTTGCCATTGATATGTTGGTGTACCTCTTCATAGTCGCCGGAAATCACATGGAAACTATTTGGACGCTCTCTTCGTTGAATATATTCAGTGGCAGGTTGTTCATCTAATGATTTCTTTTTTGCGCGATGCTCATATTTATCTTTTAAATTAACAACGGCATAAATTGGCTCTCCGCCTTCACTTTGAACTAGCTGCTTGGGATTGGAATTTATTGTTATTAAATTTGCGCTTTCGTCAACACTTTGGAGTAATTGAAATTTTGATGCTGACGCTGTCGACGCATTTGATACACCTGATGAACCTGAAGACATTGAAGATGAACAAGATAACGATGGTGAAGCAACTGAAGAATTTGCAGACATTTTACGCACGCAAGCTGCATGTAAATTTGAGTTTTTATCATTCTCCAGTGAAATACGTTGAATTTGATCCGCTAAATTACTGAAACAAAAAGCAATTGATATTACGGCAATTAAACACATGCAAACATAATTCAAAAACAGTTTTTTTTTTGAACATGGCATAATAGCGATGCCGCGTCGCCAAACGCAGCATAACCAACGATCTACTTATTCACTGAACATTAATCTAATAATTACGTCAACGACAAAAATCTGACTCTTTTGTTTTATTCCTCGAAACTCGTACAATCACCAAATAAAATGTGTGAAACACATTGTTCGTATTGAATGTGGCAAAAATGAAATCATTTTGACAAAAATAAAAACATGCTATCTTGATACATTACACAGAACGTTTTCCAAGAATGAATGAATCAAATAATGAATACTGAAAGTCTTACCAATTTCCGTTCTCTACTAAACGATGCGTTGGTTCCACATCCATGATCGTGATGGAATGACGATAACTATTTTTATCAGAACATTTACTATTGTCTATCTTTGAATTTGCTGCACAGATATGATCGACTTTAGACACTTCAGGCATCTCTTTTATTCGATGATGATGATGGTGGTGGTGGTGGTGATGATGTCTTCGTCGCGATTGTTCATTCCGTGTAGACTTATTCAATGAATCAACTAAATTACAATTTGCAACTGTTACCGATTTAACAATGTTTTTGTTATTTACATTGAAATCGCTCGTGTTAAACATGCGATTTATTTGGTGTACTTCAAACGACTGATTTCCATGTGACTGATTTACATTTGGATGCAACCTAAAATTCTGAGCCCTAAAAATAACACAACAACATCATCACCATAAATATTAAAATCAATATCAACATCAACACAAACGTACACTAACTTATCAATACATATGTAGAGAACAAACACACAGTGAAACACTCTTGAAATCTTTACATCGACTTTTCATTTACTCAGCGGTTCAAATACACATAAAATATTCATGTAACCAGTGAGCACGAGTGTATGCGATGGAATGAGAAATTCTAATTTGTGTATATGTGAGAGGATTTATTAACAATGTTCTTCGTCTCTTTTTTTTTCACTTCATTTGTGTGGCATATCAACTTGCAATGGTCTTTGATGCTACACTTGAATGCCGTTTCATCGTTTAGTTGGAGGCGAGAGCGAAAAAAGTGAATTTTGTTTAGAAGTGAGTTTGTACATATATGGATGAACCATAACTGGGTTGTGAGAGATTTCGTTTTTATTTTATTTATAACTTATAGACATGAACAGTCCATACGATCGAGACAATGTACCTACAAAAATTGTTTTTTTTTAATTCCATATAGAGCCACTCTTAGCAGTCGGTGCTAATGCTTTAAATTCACGCAATCATGTTTTTCCACTCTCTTTGAATATTTTGTTGATTCAACGTCTATACCAATACTGCGCAGCTCCAGATCCGTGTATCCATAATACATTCTTTTTTTTTCTATTTTTGTTCTAACGACACACTCAAAAATGCACGTGATACAAACACATAAAGACTTGTATGTGTTTTTTCGATCCTGTTCATACATCTCGTATTTCGTATTATTTTCACTAAAACAAAACTTTTACTAAATTTTTACATAAATCAGGAAATGAGATCGAACAAAAAAATAATTGACGGAGGAGAAATAGGTAAAATCTTTTTAAATAGTCTGCATTTGGTTGGGATGATAGAGATCAAATGGCTATTGTATTGCATTTCACTTCGATATAGCTAAGAGATTTCCTCTCGTTTAAATAAACATTTTTAAACATCAGAAGTTTTTTACGCTGCTGCGATTTCAGTGTGAATGATGACTCTCATCTATTCGAAACAATGAAGCTTGTACATGAAGTATAAAAACCGTAAATACACCATATTCTCTTTGTTATTTTTTTTCTCTCTCTCCTAACTTTCCGACAGCAACGTGAAAATACAATGTTTTTATAACTCTTCTTTTTTTTTGCTTGCATAGACTAATGCCAATGTTGAAAATCAATTCAACTGTATAAATCTAGTATTTAACTTTACTTTTTAGTCCGTGTATGGTAGTTGTGGGATTGGTTTTATATGGTTGTCATCGTCTTTGTTATTGCAGTCATCTCCGTAGGATGGCGTTTAAAGTTACATTTGTTCAGTAATCAGTAATTTATATGCTAGTAGGTGTTCCATACAAAATACATGCAATTTTTAAATCATTCAATTGTATTATGAGCACGAGTGAAACACACACATTTTCTATTTTTATCGATAAAAGATGATAATGCACGAACATTAAGATTGAAAAACTCTCTAATATTCATTGCAATGGATAGAGAAAAAAAAAACCACATGACGGTTGCCCATTAGGAACATTTTGTCGGCAAACTCTTTGATGTGATTGTGGATATTCTAACGGACTCATACAAATATTAAGAAGTTCTTAATAAGAACGCATCTTTTGAATTTGAAAAAAAAAAAAAAATTAAAAACTCTCTGTTTTAGATGACGTTATTTTCAATTATATTTAAATGCTATCCAGTGAATTGCTATTCATAAGCAAAGAAGGCAATGCTAGGAATTTAAATTACAAATAACAATATGTAATGAAATTGCACTGTGAGCATTGATCAAAAGTCAATGATGAAATGGCATTTTTGCGTATTGTGTGAAAAGAATTTTCATGTCATTTCCGATGATGGTTCATATTGACGACAATTATTACATGTAATTGACTAAAATTGAAACCTAACATCCGTTGTGATACAAATTGAACAGAAACCTTCAATCGATTAGAGAATGACTAAGAAAAACGTGAAAAATCAAGCATTTTATCTGTACAAAGCAGACAATGTCCGACAAATCGAAATTTAATTAAAATAGTGCAATGTTCATTGCTTGTGGCTGGTGTGTGAACGTTCTCCGTCTGTATTGTTTAAATTTGTGAAGGAAATATAGTGAAAATAATTGATTTTGTTAATTGTTGCCAAGTTATTGGCAGTATAAATGAGTTTTAAGGGATTTACAAGATAGGAAGTTACCAGTACTATATCGCATCAGGCAATCTTGTAACTATCTTCATGTCAAAGCGTCATCATTACCCATCACTTCTCAGTATGTGTCATATCTCTCAAGTGTAAACAACATTTTTTTTTGCTTTGAAAATGTCAACATTCGTACCAACAAAACGCAATTTGCGGGAAGGATTACTTCTTTGCTTTCATTTGAAGAAATCTGCAGCTGAAAGGTGTGCTGCAGGAAGCTTATGAGGATCAATTTCCACTTGTGAGTACTGGTTTAGACGATTTAGAAGTGGCGTTTTTGATACGCACGACAAAGAGCGTCAGGGAGGCCCACAAAAGTTTGAAGGTGAAGAATTGGAGATCCGTGTCAAACTCAAGAAGAACTCGCGAAATCATTGAAAGTCACTCAACCAGCAATTTTACAACGTTTAAAAGCAGCAGGGTTCATTCCATGGTAATTGGATGCCACATGAATTGAAACCAAGAGACGTTGAAAGGCGATTTTTTTGAATAGTCACTGGTGATAAAAAGTGGATCCATTACGATAACCTCAAGCAAAAAACAGCATATGTGAAGCGCTGCCAATGAGCAACATCAACATCAAAACAAGATATTCATGGATTTAAGGTAATGCTCTGTATTTGGTGAGATCAGAAGGGTGTGGTATATTACGAATTGCTGAATCCGAATGAAACAGTTACTGGGGATCTCTATCGACAATTGATGCGTTTGAGCCGAGCATTGCGCGAAAAACGGCCTGAATACGAGCAAAGACACGACAAAGTAATTTTGCATCATGACCATGCTCGGCCACTTGATGCAAAGGTCGTCAAAACATACTTGGAAACACTCAAGTGGGATGTGCTACCCCACCATATAGTCCAGACATTGCCCATTCTGACTACCATATGTTTCGGTCGATGCAAGATCACCTGGCTGGGCACCGCTTCACTTCTTCTGAGGAAGTCAAAAATTGGTTCAATTCATTTGGCTTTGAGTAAAATATATTGTACCACTTTTTCAAAATAAACTCTCTAAATAAGAAAAAAATCCTTTAAAACTCATTTATACTGCCAATATTTAAAATCAATTTGGTGCATCATAATTGGAATTGTTTTTATTTTTATTCTTTCGAAGCCTCTATTTCAACAAATTATTTTAAATTTCTACTTACTGTTGACTCAATGCTTCCTTTTTAACATTATTGCCATTATTATTGCATCGCGAATTATTAGCACGGTTCAATATTCGAGCTGTATTCTGTGCTACTGGTAATTTGGGATATATTTTTGCTTTTTGCGATCGATAAATTGAATCACAGCTGCGCGATGACATAAAAGATGATACCGGTGATGCAGACGATGATGATGCTCGCGTTTTTGATAAATTCTCCATTGAATAGTGTAATTTGTTTGATGCTCTGAATACATGAAATGATTTATAATGATAAAAAAAAAATCATATTTTTTATTATGGTCATGGCCATGCATTTTATAAAAACATACTGTTTATAGTCATTTGACTGAAGTCCAAGACTTTCGACTAGTGCTGTTATCCATTCAGAACATTCTTTATTGTTATCACATCGCTAAAAATGGATTTTAAAATCAATAAAAATTGATTTGCTTCTGACCGATATATTTGATACTCACGTAGGTGTAAATGAGATTAGTTGATGTTTCTATGGTAAAACGTGGTCCTTTCGTTGGTCTTACAACAGTTCCAGGCATCAAATTTAAAACATCTTTAAATGGTTTCAACTTTTTCTCATAATCTTCTTTGGACGAATATGAAAGCAGAAGCTGATTTTGTAAAACAAACCAAAGTTTTCGCCAGCCGCCCAACTTGAAAATAAAATCAAATTTAGACGTTTTTATGATAATTATATGCAAATAAATCAACCATTCTTCATTTCTTTGATATCACATTTTAGAACCAAATTTGGCATGTTAAGCTGAATATGCACAAAGAGAAATCTCACATTAATCGACTCGTCATCAATTTCATTGGATTAAAATTGCGAAAATGTTGGTTAAATGTTCGAAAAATAAATAATGAATAGATTTATCTAATATTTAAAGCGATTTTTGAAAGGAGAAAATAGTAAGAAAAAAATCTTCTATATTTGGTTGATTAGAAGTAGAAGTTTGAAAAATAACATGACTATTGATCTGATTTTGTTGATTTTATTTATTGATTGGAAGTAAATGTCGAAAAAATATGTTAAAAATGAACGGAGAGGAAAATGATCTGAGAAAAAATATTACATCACGAAACGAATGTGGCCCATTAAGTTGCGGGCCGATTATTCAACATCAATTACACTCAAAGTGGCTATAGACCTTCAAGATTACGTATGTAAATGACTCCAATTTAAATGGAAAATGAATTTATGAACAATTAAACGCAAAGAAACGTCGATTATTAATAAAAAAAAAAAAAAAAACATTGGTAAAAACACAATAACTTTTACATTTACATTCACAATAAAAACATAGTTGTTCTACTAGAGTGAATTTGGGGATTGTATGTAAGATGTGAGTAAATTTTTTCTCATTTCTGTATTTGACTAACGTTTTTAATTACGTTTTTCTCTTACGTTTCGTTTCTTTTTTAAATAGCCGCTCATCTTCACATGTGATGCTATTGAAGTGGGCGCCAATGTAGCTACTTCAACGATTTGATGTTGTGTTGTCAAATTCGGATTACTAAGTGCATTTGTAATTGTATTCGATACATTCGAATCTAATTTTGCAGTTTCTGCACTGGACTTTTCCGGCCTTATTTCAGTTGGCTGGGTTGGTGTTGATGTTGGTGCCAGTGGAGCACTTTTACTTTTTTTCACTACGAATTTTTGCATGTCTCTTTCACACTTTTTACACTATATGACCTTTAATTCATCGGGTTAATTTCACTCGTTTTATTTTTCACTTTTTTTAGTTCACAATTTTTACTTTGTTTATTCGGTTTTTGTTTTTACCTTTGAATTATTTTTGAAAACTTTGTTTTGAACATATTGCGAATTTCTCTTATATATTGTATGCACTTGTTCATTTCATTTTGAACTTTGAACTCTTATTAGAATTTAACTGACGCAGGAATATATTTTTATTTAACAGACACACACCTTTTCTCTCTCTCGAGCGCTTTACTATCGAAATTTTTTCTGAAAAAGATACATAAAAGTTCTTCAATATTTTGTCATAAAACTAAATGATTACAAAAACCTAGACAAAAGACAGTTCGTTGACTTATCATACTTATATTTGAGCAAATACGTAAAGTGCACTTCAAAATGCTATTATTTGGTACATTTTAAATTTAAAGTAATATTTAACATTTGACCCAAAGAAAATTATATTCAAACCGGTTAAGTTGAAACATGACAAAATTTGTTTAAAAAAACGATTGAAAAGTGAAATGAACAATGTCAATCGTGTTCATTGGTTGTCACGACACTTTCTTTAGCTGCCTGAATACAGCATATTTTAAAAATAATGAATTTACGGCTTGTTGAAAGCATTTATGAATCGTAAAACAATCGACTGATACAATGTTTAGTTATAGGCAGTACATTGGAAACATGTAAAATGAGAATCGAAATGGAGAAATAAACAGAGAAAACCCGATAGAAGCACGTAACAATGGGCGACCGGTTATTTGAAACATAGCTGACAAAATAAAAACTGCCATGTGATTAATAAAAAAGTAAACAATGCTTTAAGTAACATGCAACCGTGCACACTTTGCGTGTGCCGTTTAGTAAATTATAAAATAGTATGCATATATAAAATAACGGTCGATGCTCTGCTCATTCTCCCATTTTACCTTGATACCAATGTGGTTGTGACTATACTATGTGGTAATGCAACCGAAACCGATTGTCATGCAAATGAAGAAGAAGCCAAACATGTTATGTCGACTTTTGCTACCGCTCTTCCTCATACAAGATAAATGAAAAAAAAAAAACATTCATTGATATCTTGAAATGAAATTATTCAATTTTGATAGTTTTTCGACCACTCATTCGCATTAAAAGTGAAAAGAGACTTCCATTCGCTATAACAGCATAATAATTGTTGCAATTTTATCTCTTCCTATATGGTGACAACGTAATTTTATTTCGTTTTTTAAAATCTGATTCCGCAAATTGATTTATATTATCGCTTATTTGGAAAGTTTCACGTTTTTTTAGCTCCGTTTGAGGAAAAAACTGTTGTATGGCTTTCACCATATTCGAGGGAATGGCGGGAGTATAGATTTTGTGACATCACTATCAATTCACTTGTGCATTTTGTACAAGTGCATTTATGCCACTACAATAAATTAAGTGATTTTGCTGATTAAAAATTTCTTCTCTGTGCAGTTTTGAGGGCACGGAACTTTCCGTACCGAAAACAAATTAACTGCAATGCACTGTACTAAAATGGAAAATACCACAAGAATGATTTCACGTTAAGCTATAATTCCCATAGAGTGCTACAATGGCATTAAATTGCACTTGCAGTTGACGAGTAATGGAGCATGAATATTTTAGTCAAAGTATGAATATTGTCGCTTCCAGATCCGTTTAAATTCGTATATTGAGTCAATCGTTATGATTTGTTTGTCTCAGTGTATGCTTTGCAAACACAATTTCTTTGTCAATCAACGTCTATTTTACATTAAGTGGCAAATTGTCTGCCTTATACTCTCTGTTTTGCTTCGTTTAATACGAGAATTGTGCATCCGAGACGAAAAAATACAAATTCAAACACAAATTATTTCGGTTTGTGGAATTATTTAGCTCATCTTTATATAATATGAATGCCATATTGTATATAAATCTGAGTGTATAAATTTAAGCGAAAAAAATTCACTTCTTTGGCGTAAAACAGAGGCTCTTGGTCTCGATCATGTCATTTAAGTGGAATGATTTGTAGAAATTGCAATTGTTTTTATTTTTCTTCTCAACAGTTTGTTTTTTTTTCTGCTTACTGTTCACACATATCCAAAGTAGACGATTTTTTATGACGAATTTTATGAACTAAGAATTAAATTTTACTGAAAACATGAAATCTCATTCACTGGGCATTATAATTATGATTACATTATGATCCAAAATCAAACATTCATTACACATCATCACGTAAAATATTTTGCTACTAATGATCCGATTTAAGTCATCATTTTTCTCGAATTGCTTTAACGCCATTCTGATCATTATGAATCATTTT
Source organism: Resseliella maxima (assembly GCA_029041755.1). Lineage (NCBI taxonomy): Eukaryota > Metazoa > Arthropoda > Insecta > Diptera > Cecidomyiidae > Resseliella > Resseliella maxima. Next base: position 269,011 of record JAQOWM010000596.1, on the reverse strand, counting down.
TCAAATTTCTTTTTCCACATATGTACATTGAACGATATATTTAGAAATTCACATTAAACTGTAAACACTTTTTTTTTTCAATTTTGATTGCTATCTCATGAGTTCAACTCCTATTAATGAATTCAATTTTGTTTTTAGAAAAATAGTATGGTCGAAATTAATGTCGATATGATTCCATATTCGATATGTAACGGTCCATATTTGAATGCACGTGAACGCGTCGGCGTATTGAACTCATCACGAACAATATAATAAGGTGCTCTCCGGTAAGAGAATGAGAGAAAAAACAATTGGAAAAATGTCTTACTTTCTGTTGTTGACTGAATATTTCATGATTTGTAGTTATGTAAGTAGAACGACGTTCATGTGCGCGTTCGTCATCATCATCTAAAATTTATTTCGATGGAACCGTGTCGAAAGCTTCTTCCTATATTTTCAAATAATGTTCAGCTGAACCTTACATATTTTCAACTCATATTACAGCATACATACATTTCCATAAGTTACGCGCTCCCGCAACAAATATTGCAATAAAAAATTACAACATATTTAAACAAATATTTGGATAGAAAAGCGGCTCAAAAAATACAAAATAATGTACTTAACATATAATGCTGCCATACAATAGGAAAATAGAGCAAATATAAAACAACTCGCTTTGTTTCACGATATCTTTCGATCTTTGACGATTTTCATTTTTCAAACTATTTTCGTTCCACAATGAATCTCAAACATATGACAATAAATAATCCGTATTGTAGAAAGGCTCTCCATATTTCGATATCTCTTCAAAAATACCATTGTTGGCACCGACACTGACACCAACATAATCACATAGATTTGTCGATATATTATGGACAAACAAGGTAGTGTTTAACTCAAAAAAGATGTTAAATGTGACTGGATATTTTAACACCTACAAACCATGAGAATCCAAAATAAAGAACGAAAATGTACAAATTAATGTCACATACTCCGTATTCTAACGGTTTCACTAAACACATGAATATTGTTTCAATGTTTTTACTTTTTATTTGTTTCTTTTGTGTCTCTGTCGTTTTTCCGGTTCCATGCGACTTCGTTTAAATGTTTGCTTGCTAATTATCGTTTATTGGACATTCTTTCCATTTTCGCATTCGCAATGATAGTTCTATGTGTTTTTTCTTCATTGTTTTGTTTTATTTAACTTTTATCTTGCCACTTAAACAGGTGTTTAAGTCTTCATTCTAGTTTCCGCTGATGGATTACTGAAAATCTATTATAAATATATAGAAAATGATTTCCATTGATGATGGAAAGAACGATAGCTTCGACGATAGCGTTTTTTTACTTATAGGCATTTTCAATTATTCAATTAAACAGAATACACTGAATATTCTAACAATGTTTCACACATATTTCTTTCCGAACTATTGTTTCATTTTCCCGCGAATCGGATTTTTGAAAACGGCTTGACTATATTTTTGTTTTTTGTTCAAATGATACACTTCCAATGGAAATTCTGTGAAAAGACCAATTCAAAATTGCGTTCATTCAAAATTGTTTTAATGTGCAAAGTGAATGCAATAACAATTTTCATTTCAATATACAGCGGATATGACATCATCCATTTTTTGGAGAAAAAGGCGTTGAGTATAGCAAAAACGTAATTACTGCTTATAAAAGTCATCATTTACAAGCAAGAATTAATTAAATGAGTCTATTGTTAATAAGAATTTGCGTCAAATGAAATATCTATTCAAATAAAATGGATGAAAAAAAAAACAATTCTGTGTTGAAACAGAATCAAATCAACACAAGTTTCTAGCAATAGTTTTGATTTAGAACTGTTTCAACATATTGTTTGCTTTTCATACGTATTCATTTCAAGCAAATCAGACTATTTTCCGGTTTGAAAAACTATCTTTTCGTATACTCAATAGTCATTCAAATGTCGTACATTACTTAGATAACGATTACGTGACAGTGAAACATGTCAATCACCAGTAAATGGAAATCTTAATGGAAAAATAATCCTTTGTTTGTCAACATTTTAGATAGTAACGAAAGTGCCAGAACATGACAATGATGAAAAAAAAAAACTGTACAAGTCATCGCTATAGCATTTTGTATACAGAAAAAAACATCGCCGACCGGATAATAATTGTTTTGGCATGATATAGAAATAAAATCATGCTTAAACACTTGCAAAGTTAGCAACGGTTCAAAGTATACTTGTTACTGAGAAAACACTGGATTTCATGTTAATATTAAACCATTGTCTTCTTTTGATCACTTGAACAGTTGATCCGGTGTTCGCCGGTTAACAAATAAAAAGGTTCCACACTTCTTGAAACAAATGACAATTTAAACCGTAATTTTTTTTTTTTTTTATTGAAATTGAAATAACAATTATTTACCAAAAAGTCACTATTTAATCGATCGTTTTAAAAATTTTTTTTAAAAATTCCAAATTTAACTCAGTTTTATAAAGTATTTCACGGAACAATCTCACACCGGATGCTCGCTTTTCGACGGTTTTGTTATAACTGATGGCTTGCTTGAAAACATAACATCAGATGCGGATGAAATTTTCGTTATTGCCTCTGCATATGAATACATTGCGCGCGATTGTATATTTGTGTGTGTATGAATGTGACGGTGCAAAATCTATTGTGTCAGCTGTATACATACGCCAGCTCATCCAAGTGTGGCACACACAATACGACGGGTATATTCCATATGCTTGTCTCCATTAGTTTCATTGATGCTGTGTATTTTGCACCACTATTCTTCACTGATTTTGCGCTTCGCAATAATTCATAAGTTTGTTTTGAGCGAATATTCGTAAAATAAATCTTTTTATGGATTTGTTTTGATGAGCACTCATGATGCAGAGAGAAATGAAAAACGGAACGCATGGAATCCCATTAGAAGCAATACAGTTTAAACGTAAGTGTGCGATATTGTGTGGAATTACGGTCTAATGGATTTGAAAAAAATACTCAAACTGCATTAGTGAATCATTCAAATGTGTATTGTGCTGTGTGTTTGATTGTGACGTAATCATTGTTTGAAACCAACAGGTTGAAGTAAATTTGGTTTTGAATTTCAAGAAGAAATTTGGTCGCATTTTTGCCATTACCTCGTACTGAATGCAATAACATCATGCAGTCAATGTAAGATCAATTTCAATGTTAAACTCATTCGATTTTCAAAAAAATAAAAAAAGAACAACCAATTCTATTGAATTACAGAAATTATCCCATAGAACAATACAAACTGTGTGTGTGTGCTGCAGATGATGTATAAGATTCGAGAGAAAAAAAAAATTGTATTCAATTTAACTCAATGCAACAGCACGAACATACCTCACGACCATAAATACTGAACAAACGCGCGGTGAATTATATGAAATTGTCTTATGTAGAATATGCTTTACAAATGAATGAAGAACAAGAGCTCTTTCTTTGTCTTTCTCTTAATATAATTATTTTCGTTTTAAATTCCTCAATAAATACGAACAAACCACACACACACACACACACACACACACACACACACACACACACACACATAATATATTTTATTTGCACTAGCACACAAACGTATTTTTATTCACAGTACTGCACAGTATTGCACAGTGGTCCACTCATTGTTATGTGTGAGATAATAAAGAAGTACAAACAATATTCCCCTGGCAAATCTTCACATCATTGCTATTACAATATTGCAATATTTCTCTGGTGTTTTTCATTAAAAAAAAAGTTCCCAGTTCCTTTAAAAAAAAGTTTATGGAATTTCAATTAGAACTGAACTGAACTGAACTGAACTGTTCTTTCACATTCAACCAGACACGATGTAAATCGCTTTTCACAAATCTAGAAAAAAAAAATACCTGTGAATAAACTGAAGAAAAGTAATTCCAATAAAGAATCGTCAAAACATTTCTTTCGTTTCAAAACTCACAAAAATATGTTTTGTAAGTTAATTTGAGAAAAAATAATCGAAAGATCATGCTTGAAATGCAGCTTTAGCAGCAACTGTAAATAAACTAAATCGAATCCGCTTTATTAAATACAACCAAATCTGAAAATTAATGATTTCCTTTATCGTAGTGGCGATTGCAGGTCAACAATCCATAGTTCTTTTGATGTTAATGTCAAAATACCATATTGAAACTAATCAATTACACACAATTTCATAGACTGATGTGATGTTAACTAGTACAAAAAAACGTTTGCAGTAGCATATGGTTTCAGTTTGTGCTTTTTGATCATTTTTCAGGCACATAAATAAATATGCAACTCTTAACAGACGAAATGTAAGGAATTTTCAGCAGCAAATACTTCTTCATTAATTAATTGTTTCACAACTTGCATAATCCACTTATGCACCTTAAATATATTCATGTATCAGTTATGGCAATTCCGTAGATGAAAAACCAGACGATAAATTTCATCATACGTGTTTTCAATCTTTCAACTCAATTTCAGTTATTAAAAATAAACGACGGAATAAAAGCAAAAATGAAAATGTTACCATGATTATGCTGGATGAATAAAAATATAAATAGTAAATTTAAAAAAAACTATACAGAGTTTGTTCAGGTTTTTGTGTAAAAGACGGAAAAAGGCAATACAAACATGGTCGATTTAAGGTATCAGTATGTATTATATTTTTCCTACAATATTTGTGTTTTGAATGTGCGGAGATTGCCATCTAGTTATTCAAAGTTTAACTTTTGGAATTTGATTTTGAGGCTTTACTAAAACTTATTAATGAAATTGAAAGTTGGCTTAAAGTTTCTGTTAAATGTTGAAAAACATTCGTGATTCACATTGGTTTTATCATTTTGTTTTGATTGTCCAAAAATAGAATATGTGTATTATAAACATGTATATATTGTTTATCTGTTGACAGTTTTATGCATATAGTCGTTATTTAATAGCCAATGGCTTCAAGTTGACACTAAAAGACTGCATTCAGTGATTCGATGCAAAATTGAATAATTTTATTATCAAAATTCCACTACCTTGATATATAAATAAAATGATTAAAATCAATTTTTCCGATCTGTATGTTTAATAGGTTTAGAAATAATCTTTTCGTACTCAATGATTTTCAATTCAGTCAACAATGACAGAAGACAAATAATGAATGATTAAACCAAATTAATAACAACTACAAACATCAACAAACAAATAAGAAAGAAGGAAAGAGTGAAAAATATAAACATTCGTTACAACTGCTATAAATAACTAAATGAATCGGACGTTTAAACTGTGAGCCGGTTGATATAATAAGAAATACTCTGTATTGCGGTGAACGATAACAACTTACGCTCTTAATTAGTTGATCACAGTTTCACCTTGTAGTTCTCAAAGTGGCTTTTTTATTATACAGCATTCATTGTGTATGCTTTTTTTCGCTGCCAATGTCTACTTTGAATACGTAATCAGGTAATGAAAAGAAAAAAATTGTTAGTTCACTAGTTTCGTTCGTTGAAGAAACACACGCCAAGTAGAATAGACTGAAAAATGTATCTAAAATCTGCTCTTATATTGATTTTAATTGTGTTAAATGTGTCAGCAGAATATCAGAAATCAATAGGTAAATTCAAATTTGATTGTTCGGTGTTGGTGATTTAAATAACTTTTTTTTTCATGTGGGTTTCAAATTCTACGATAATTTTCGGTTTGGCTTTTTTAAATAGTAGTTTCTGCACTAATTTAAACATAATGAAGGTGGTAAATGTATGCTTTTTTTATTCAAAGTAATTTTGTTCAAATTAAATTTGTATATAAAACTTTTGAATTTATATTGTTTGACAGATATCTCAAGTGTTACTTATGAAAACATCAAAAGTGCGCAAATGAATGGATGGGCAATACACGAATATGGTGGAACTGATGCGCTACGGTTTAATGGTAATTTGAAAATACCAGTTATAAGGTCACCACATGATGTGCTTGTTGAAGTGCTTACAACTTCAGTCAATCCTCTCGATCAGCTTATGACAGGTAAAATATTTATAATATTAAAAAATATTCATTTTTTAACAATATTATTTCACGAGATTCAGAAGGCTATGGGTCAAGAGTGCTGAATACTCTTCGTTGGTTAAGTAAAATAAATGAGTTTCCTTTGATTTTGGGAAGAGAATTTTGCGGTGTCGTAAAAGAAAAAGGAAAGTCAGTGCGCTTAGATATTGGGATAGGTGATAAAGTTTGGGGAGTCATTCCGCCACATCTTCCCGGTTGTCATGCCGAATATGTCGTTGCTAATCAAAATACAGTAAGACATGTTAATTGATTATTGTTTTAACACAAGTTTTCGAAAGTAAAACACTTCTTTTCAGATAACGCGTAAACCAAAAGGCATTGATGATTTACAGGCTGCTGGAATATTATATGCTGGATTAACTGCTTGGTCCAGTTTTTACCTTTCTGGTCTTGCAGGTGGTTTGCTTGGTGCAAAAACATCAATAGGTTGATTAAAAATTGTCAAAATTTACCACAGCTAACATAACAAAATATGGAATAAAACGTAATTTCTATATTTCTAGGCGGAGGAAAAGGATTGCGAGTGTGCATATTAGGTTAAAATTAAAAAAAAAAAACATAAAATCTAGATGAACATATATTCAATTAAGTATGTGTTTTATGTTTAATCATTACATTTTGAATCTATACAGGTGCATCAGGCGGCGTAGGTACGATTGCAACTCAATTAGCGAAAGCAGAAGAAATGCATGTTACGGCCACTTGTGGCACAAGCTCTGTTGAACTTGTAAAAAAACTTGGAGCTGATCGCGTAATTGATTACAGAAAGGAGGATCTCAACGAAGCATTCCGTGGTTCAACATTTGATATAATATTAGATGCAGCCGGCTTAGGAACTGATTATGCGACAAAACTTCCGTGGCAATTCAAACAATACATTACTTTAGCACCAACTCTTCTCAACGAAACTGATTCAAATGGCATTTTTATTGGTTCGATAACAAGTACATTAAGCTTGATACAGAGCAACGTACACACTATTTCAAATCAGAATGGATTAATAAAGTGGGGATTCTTTGTCCCAGCTCCACAGGGGATCGAATATTTGAGACGACTCGTTGAAAGTGGTCGGATGAAGCCCATTATCGATTCGATTTACGATTTTAATTCGACAAAGGAAGCATTTGCAAAGGTTGCCAAGGGCCACTTAAGAGGAAAAGTAATGATTAAAATTAAGTAATTGAAGACTGAATCTGGGAATATTAGTCGCACTGTGATACTGTCCAAAAAATGTAAAAACAATGTTTTGCGATGAACACGTTCAATGTCAAGGAATAGAATGAACGTATTTGACGCAAACATACATTTTTCATATGTTATCGTTGTTTTTTGACGCATTAGTGATAGCGCTACCATACAGCTGTCAAACTCGCAATTATCACAGTGCGATATTAGTACTAGTTGCTATGACTTTAAATTAGACTTTCAAATACACTTTATTTTGAATCATATCAAAAAAAATGTGGTTAAATGTTAAGTAATTGAAAAGAAAACCAATAAAACACTTTATTTTTGCTATTATTTTCATTATTTTTTTTTAATAAGGAAAAAGTCTTCAACAAAATATAGTGGATTTTCAGTTATTGATTAGCTCTACTAAACGATAAGATGCGAAGTTTTGGTGCCTTTTGTTCCTAAGCCTGTAATTTGAGCTAATTAAACATCAACACGTGATTTCACTGTTACAACTTTTTGCGATTATACTAGGCTCTTCAATAATGACGTGAAAAATACGAGAGGCGCCACCTATTTTTCAAAACTGCTATTATTTTTGGCAAGAACAATCTTTCAAACCTCAATCTGTCAAAATTTGAGCGCAATCCAATCAGTAGTTTACAAGTTATAGCGCTTAAAAGCAACTAACCTCCGAAAATTTTTGTTAAAATGGAATTTTATGAGAATGTGGTGAATGCGTTTGTGGCTAGGTTAGAGGAAAAATTTGTGCAAGTCGAAATGAATGAGGCGTCTGATATCAATAGTGAATGGAATAGTTTTAAGAGTGCAATGTTGATTGCAGCAAAAGAATGTTGTGGAATGCATGTGAGTAAGAATGATAAAAAGAAGACTGATTGGTGGAATGATGAAGTGCAGGAAGCAGTGAAAGAGAAGAGAGTACGATGGATACGCTGGATGCAAAGTCGGACGGTGAAGAACTTAGATTTATATAGAGAACAAAAGAGAATAGTGAAGGAGTTGGTGAAAGAAGCGAAAGAGGGAGAGTGGATAAAATTTGGAAGAAGCAGTTCATTTTCAGTGGAAGGCACAGAGTGAATAAATTTAAGTCAAACACAGCACAGAGTGAATAAAAGAGTCACTCTCTTCCTACTTTTTTTCACACATGAAAAAATGAAAGAGTCAAATGAGAGTGCTCGCTCTTTTGAAAGAGTTGGAAGCCGACTTGAATACTGCGCGTTCGGTCATGTTTGCAATGATTACATGTCTGAAAATCTTTTCTTCGGTGCGCAAATCGTGCCAATAACAAGCAAATCCATCTGGGCCATCCAAATTGAACTTCTTTTCGTCTGAAAAAATGATTTTGTGCCATTGATTTGTCCAATGAATGTGATCCAGAGCGAACTTCTTACGCCCCTCAATATTGGCTGGTGACAACATTGGCTTACGCTTCATTTTTTTATGTTTTGAGTGTGGCGAACCACTCAGAATTTGCTGAACACGTCGAATACCAACAGATGAATTATTTTCAGCCTTTAATTGCTTAGTAGACTTGAAACGATTCGCCGCACTTCGGATTAAAAGTCGTTTTTACGCCGTTGATACGCTTGATGGCCGGCCGGTGTGCTTGTTTTTACCATAACTTCCGCGATTTTTGAGGAAATTTCGCACAACTTCTTCACTTCGGTTCAATTCTTTGGCAATCTGAACGTTTGACATCGATGTTTAATCTTTTAATGTGGAAATTTTGGCCTTTTCCGCTTATTTAAACGTTTTCCTTGTCCCATTGTGTTTCGATTGAATTTTGGTTGACAACTGCGTTACAACTATAGTAAAATTGCACCAATAGACATAAAATGGATGCATAACGACGTAAATAACGTCAAAACAGATCAAAATGTAAACAACATTGACAACTGTGCATGAAACAGTGAGCTCGGCTAAAATTATTTCGCACTTTTTGGGTGCAAAAAATCGAAAAAATAAAAAAAAAAATAAAAAAAAAATCGAAAAAACCGAATAATTTCGATTTAATATTTTTGTGATGTATTTGTTAAGAGTTGATAATAAATGTGACCAAAAATCAGAAATAAATCTTTCAATTTACTAGATTTTTTTTCAAAAAATGTGAACTCGACTATAATTATATCGCGCACTGTATATTATCTTATCGGTGAATTATTGTGTTTACACACTGTTTTTCATATTCTAATCCGTTCATTACTTTTTGAAATATCTATATGGTATAATCATACGGCCATAATTAAAATAGATTTGTAGTATTTTTACACATAAACCTTACGATGAGATAAATTGTACACTCTTAAGTATTTTAGTATTTTTCTAGCCGAATTCGGTATTGTAAACTGATTTAGCTGAAATACAGATTATACAGTACTACTGTAATCTGTACGACAGCTAACTTCATATTAAGGCAAATTTTTGATTTAATATGAAGTTAGCTGTCGCACGGATTACAGTAGTAATGTATATCTATATTTCAGCTAAATCAGTTTACAATACCGAATTCGGCTAAAAAAATACTAAAATACTTAAGAGTGTATCAAACAATAACGAAACTTTGGACCATATAATTTACGATAATTTTATGAAGATTTTATCACACGATAATTTAATAATTAGAAAATCTCTACTGTATACAGAACGGAAGGAATTATATCATGTCACCCAATGATATTCAAAAAATGAGCCACTTAACAGCGCCATTCCCAAATATTTTTTCTTTATTTTCTAGTTGGTACATAGTGTTAAAATCATTTGTTTTGACACTTTGTCACCATACAATTTTTTTTGGTTTCAATTAACAAACGTCAAATAATATCAATGCTGCCTCAACTTAGGAATAAAAACATATGATAGAGTGAAGGAGAAATTATAATTTAATTTCTCCAAACTAAACAGATATGGGAATGGCGCTGTTGACTGGTTTATTCACTGCTTACAATGTTGATGCCTATACCACTATCGCTGGATGTATCGAGTAATGAATAAAAAGCGCATGCATTATTTTCAATGAAATATTGGAAGTGTGAATTAATAACCGGCCATTTACGCCAGGTTGCACCACTTGATAATGCTTTGTAATGAATTGTTGACTTAAAAGGTACATTCATAATTGACAGCTTAACCCAGTCAAATTTGTTTGATTTTGTTCTTTGCTGACAATATTTTGTAATGCCAATGATTTACATTTATGTGTATGTAAAATATACATATTTGAAATATGTTGTAAGAATTTGTTTACTGTCACATCAAACGAACGTTTCTAGACACAATGGTTTTGTTTTTTGTTCATTATTTTTCTAATTTTTCAGTTCTCTTATTCAATAAATTTCATTTCGAAACACTTTTGCTAGATTTTCTTTGTGTGTCTCCCCATGTCCCCCAAAATTATTCGTCGATAGAAACTTTTGGAAGTCGTCAAAACATTTGGAAGTAGTATTGTAGCATTGCTATAACGGATCAATCTCAAACGTGTATTTCTGTTTGTAACACAATATTAGGATATTATAAAAAATCCTTCTTTTGCTCTTCAATTTGGGACCATCCCTGTCCCCGCCATCACTATTATACCTCTCCTTCCCGCTGGAATTCTCAAGCATGCGCACCTCTGGATCGATCAAATGAACGTCTTTGTAATCAGAACAGGCTCGTATCTAGGGGGCTAAGCATCCCTCGAAAAATTTTGTGCATCCCCTGAAATCGATGAGGACACCTTTTTTGCTATTCAATTTTCAGCATCCCCTAGGAAATCAATCAAAGTTACGGCGCTGAATCAGAGGTCGAAGACTCTCAAATGTCACAAAATTAACAAGCAAAACAACAACAACGATTTGACGCCTGATAGAGTGCGCTTTAGAGAAAGAGAAAGAGAAAGAGAAAGAGAGAGAAAGAGAGAGATAGAGAAAGAGAAAGAGAAAGAGAAAGAGAAAGAGAGTGGAACTCATGAAACTTACCAACACATCGTTACATACATGGAAACCACGGCAACGTGACAAGAAAGCAAAAGATAGACCTCCAGATCGAGAATATTTATAAATATTAATAGTTTCAATTCTCTTTTATTTTTTTTTAATAGAGCTTAAAATAGTGCAAAATAAAAGTTGAACGATTGATTATTTCCACTAAATAAGCAGATGGTTCAATTTAATTTAAAATAATTTGTGGTGTTTCATTTTTTATAAAAGAAATTGTTTTTATTCTTCTCAGTCAAATCGTTATTTCTTTATCAGAAAGCCCAAAAGATCACTAATTGCCGGTAGCGTTGGTTCACTGATTGTTTGCAATTGAACATGAGAACTGTTCCCAGCAAATGGTTGATTTTTCATATTCCGATGATGCGGAAACGTTGGCATCAAATTTGGATCACATGCTAATGAGCACCCTATCAGAGTGCTTTGACTTTAATGGTGTTTACATAATTTTGAGAAAATAATAAAACAATGCGAAACAATATGGGAAACAAATCTTAACTATATTACAAAATTACATGTAATATCAATCGATATCAATTTTTGTTTTGATGCATTTTAATGTTGATTTGCACGACACTTTCTTATTTACATTGAACACGGTCGTTATAGAACGACGAGACTTTGTCGTTGTAGAACGACCGATAACGACGAACATCTATCTGCTACCAGATTTTTTCAGTTTTTTTTTTATTTTAGTTTTAATTTTTATTTCAAATGAAATGTGCGGATATGTGAAATGTAAACAATTCGAAACAAATTAAAAACCGAAATGTCGTTGTAGAACGATTATTATTCTCTTATTAGTTTTTTCCGGTTTTTTCAATTTTGTTTTTTATTTACTAAGAAGAAATAAATGATTTCAAAGCTATATCGCTTTCAATTATATTTATTTTTCCTCAAAAAAATAAACAAATTCAAGAATCTAAAAAAACAATTTTACAATATTTTATCTGAATCTGGCGCTTTGATAGGTGTCGCTATTTTCCAAATGGCGGATACAGTATACGTGCTTGTATATTTTAATGAAATTTACGTCTTGGTATTTATTGGAATGCTTTTTTCCAATCGCGTGAATATTTTATTTCTAACATAACTTTTAATACTTGATCTAATGTTAATCTATTATTTGAACGGCATGATCGATATTTTTCCAATGGTAAACGAGCTGTTCGAATGTTCAATTGTTTCGCTTTGGCCAGTGAAAGTGGCATATCATTACCACGTTGTAAAATGCTAGAGACCACATAGTGATCAATTGAATTGTATTCAAGCAATATATTTGGTGAGTCTGGCGTTAATATAACAAGTTTCTCTTTCGGAAATACATCGCACATATCATCTGTGTGTATTTGAATTGGTAGTGGTTTTTCGCCAAGAACTGGTATTAAACGTTTCAATGACCGCCAAAGCTCTGTTTCTTTATTAATGCCACAATAATGAAGTATAAATGGCTCACGATGTAAACGATTCAAACCAAAAACAAATTGTAATTGTCGTGCGATTTCTTGATTTTCACGAACATTCATATGTTCTGTATAACTACAATCGTATATAATTTTTGGACCACCTAATGCAATTTGCCACAATCCACTGAAATGAATATCGTTTGATCAATTCAATTGTTTCGTTAGATTTATTCACATTAATTCGAATTACCGAATATTTCTCCATTTATCAATGGTGTTTGGGTAAATTCTTGCTATTAGAGAATTTTTTCCAAGGCCATACTGAAGGTACAATGGCTTATCATTTGCTTGATCGTTATTTTTATTCATCATTTTCGTCATTTGATTGTCTTTGTAAAGGCGCTTTTTCAGATCTTTTTTTGCCTGCAAAAAAAATGTAAGAGAAGAAATAATAAAGGATAAATATGATTTCAATTTTAATTTAAATTGATAGAAAAATGCTTTTCCAAATGTGTAGACCTTGACCTATGAACATCGTACAAATAATTGTAATATTTTTGACGCTGATTATTCGATAAAGGTATTATATGCTCAAAATCAGCTACGGTCATTTTTTCCAATGTCGGTGCGCGTTTGTTTAGTGCAGCTTGTAATGCCAACTGAAATAAACAATGCGGTTTTCTTACAATTTTTTTTTAATTCAGTTTTCTTTCAATGGAGGAATTCAAGGAAAAGAAAAAAAAAACTTCTTTGACATTCAATTCACTTCATTTCGAAAAAATCGAACTCGTTTTTTCTTTGCTTCGTCCAGTGATTCAATCCATGTTTCTACATCTTTTTCCGGCGTGCAATAGCATCGAATTTGATCAAATTTATATGGAATTTTTGTTATAACACATAACGAAGCAGTAGATCGTCGTGTTAGCGGTGATATCGCTGATATTATTCGCTGCATTTTTTTTTTCTCCCGATTACAAAATTTATGAATGGAAACAAAAGTGTTTTCTTGTGTTATTTTCTCTTAACACCGCATGTTTCCGACTTACTATGATCTGTCATCGTTTGACATTACACCACATGACATTTTAGTTGTTTTTAAATGCTGTCATTGTGTTGTTCATGTGAAAAATTCGAATTGAAATCATTGTATTTTGGAACATTTCCTTTTTTTTATTCGCAACAAAATCGAATTTTCTCAAAAAATTCGTTACAATCATAGCGGATATGTGAACTATGTTTAACAGCAACTATGTGTAAACAAATCGTTTATTTTTATCCATTTGCCTCAAACATGAAAGCACCAGTGGTTGACCATTAGTTAATGGTATATGATGTAATTTGCATAATTTCATTAGTTTTTCCTATTTATTGCGTTGATTGATTTATTTATCTATTTCTATTTTTCAACATCATTTTCTCGGCTGTTTAGAAGAAAATTTGTTCCACGTAGAATAAATATACAAAGTTTTATGAAAAAATTAACTTTATTATACTTGCTGAATGAATCGTATCTTTGGCAGATAGCAACAGCTTTTCTATTTATTTGGAAAGAATCGCATTTTTTGCAATTCTTATTTATAATTATTATTTCGTATAAAGAGATTATAATAAACTGTACAAAGCTACACAAAAATAACATTGAAACTCACTGTCACAACTGGCATACTGTTTGCTTAATAGGAATAATCCTAATATATAGACATTTTTCTATAGAAAATTAAAAAAAAAAAAAAATACAATTTCAACATATAAAGTGTATTTTTTTCCATTTTAATTTAGTTTCGGGTTTAGCCAAAATTGAACGCGAGGTTATTGAATATGAAGATGAATTGGATGATTCACAGAGCACAACAAAATATCAATTAACTGGAATTGTGGTGCATAGTGGACAAGCGTCTGGCGGTCATTACTTCAGTTATATTCTTCAGGTGCAACAATTTCACCATTCTGGCTGTCACGTGCACGATCTGAAAGATATATGAAAATTTATTGATTCAATTGAAAAATAGTTTTCTCGTGAGGCATAAGAAATTAAAAGGAACGCACGACGGTGCATAAATTGTTTTGGTCACTTTGGTGAGTATTTATCAAAAAAGGTAAAAATTAACTAATTCACTTACAGACAACACCATAAGTTCGTTCGCCAATTCGGTTAAGTTTTACAAATTCCGTAACTACTCGACACCGGTCGAGCTACGAGACAAAAATTCAATAAGAAACGAAATCAATTACAAAGAAAAAAAGCATGCATTTTTACATGCATTTAGCGATAAAACAAACCATGTCTTCTTCTCGAATTTCAATGGGTCTTTCAGTTCGAAATGATCAAAGTATACCTTTTCTTGTGACTGGTACCTGTGGATCATATCACCGAATTGCCCGCTTCTGATCCTCATCGACAATGTTTATATTTACTACATGAGGGAAAAAAAATCAAATACGTCTATGAATAAATTCATTATGTTTTAATAAAAAAAACGTGTTTTACCCAGCACCATGCTATTCGAGCAGTTGTTTATTTAGAACAGAGAGAAAAAACAGAATTTCAATTTTCAAAAGGAATTTTAATAATTTGTTTGTATTGACAGCACATTAAGACAGAGTATTGTTTGTGATTGTATTTGCATTTACCTAAACCATCCTGAATATAGTCACAAACGAACTGTCAAACTGAATTTACGCGCATATTTGGTATCGTCAAAAGTTGTTTTTTCCCTCTTGTGTGTTATCTTAAATAAATCTTCAGTGAAACAACGAAACGAATAAATTATGGATGTGAAACAAATTGAGCCGACAGATGCAGAGTGTCCAATTTGTGAAAAATATTTTCCAAAAGATGCAATTGAAGTACACGTTAATCGTTGTATATTTTTGAATAGTACGTGTAGCGACAGTGATCCAACGAAGGACAATAACAAACGAACATTCAGCATTTTTAATACAAACAAATCCAGTCCAATAACATCACCGCCGGGCAATGCAAAGAAAAAATTAAAAAATACAAATGACAAAAGCAGCTCTGAATCACTGGGCTCACCGTCCACCAGCACAAATAATGGATTTCAAATGTCGTCCACAACACCAAAATCATCATTTTCATCAGCCAAACAATTAATGAACGATTCCACAAAACAATCGATTGATCTTACTAAACAATCAAATAATTCCTCAAAACAAACAAATGTCGTTGAAAAATCCATACCGTTGGCAGAAAAGATGCGTCCAGAAAGTATTGACGATTATATTGGTCAAATTCATGTGATGGGGAAAAATGCATTTTTGCGAAAAATTTTGGATAAAAATGAAACACCAAGCATGATTTTATGGGGTCCACCTGGTGTTGGAAAGACAACACTCGCTCATGTTATCGCTAATCGGTGCAAACAAACACAGAATACTCGATTTGTTAAATTGTCAGCAACTATGGCTGGTGTCAATGATATCAAACAGGCTGTTGCTGCTGCAAAAAATGAACAAAAATTTGGCCGAAAAACCATTCTATTCATGGACGAAATCCATCGATTCAACAAATTGCAACAGGTAACTTTGTTTTTGTGGAGCAAATTCACTTCAAAGAAAGTTTTTTAGTTCTTTTAGTTCTTTTGAATGGAATAGATTCAACATTATCAGTATTTCTGCTCCAATGTATATTGATCATTTAGGACATTTTTTTGCCGCATGTTGAAAGTGGAGCCATCACATTGATTGGAGCAACTACTGAGAATCCATCGTTCAGTTTAAACTCGGCATTACTGAGTCGATGCCGTGTTGTTGTACTTGAAAAACTCACCACTGACAATATAATTGATATTCTCAAGCGATCGCTTAAAGTATACGATGCAATCATTTTAAGTTCAACCGATGAATATCCATCATTTAAAGAGCTTGGATTCACTCCGAAGTAAATCATTGAATTTCTCCGAAATCTACTCTTTTTGATTTTTTTTTATTCATATTTTATCTTAACGATTCGATTTATGCATATTTGCAGAGTTGGTGTTGAAGAATCTTCACTAAAATGGTTGGCTGAAATATGTGATGGTGATGCACGAATTGCATTGAACAGTTTACAGTTGGCGATGGAATCATTACAGGAAAACAATAATGGCGACACAAAATTTAATGTAAAATTCATGCCATTGAGTTCGATTAAGGATGGAATTAAGGTGCATAATAATTTCATCAGTTAACTGTTAACAATAATCAATTGAAATTGAATTATCATTTGATTGTGAAATTAAATGAATATATTCTAAATTCAAAATGCTAATAATTTTCTCAATTTAAATTACAGCGTTCTCATATGCTCTATGATAGACAAGGTGATCAACATTACGATATGATATCAGCATTACACAAATCGATTCGTGCATCAGATGACAATGCGGCTTTGTATTGGTGTACAAGAATGATGGTTGGCGGCGAAGATCCGCGATACATATGTCGTCGACTTGTCCGAGCGGCCAGCGAAGATATCGGTGAATCATTTTGATATTTTTTCTCAATTTTTTTTTTTTTTTTTTTTTTTTTTTTTTAAATAGAAGAATTTTCCTTTGAACATTCCAAATAAAATTTCAGGATTAGCTGATCCACATGCAGTTAGCATAGCTCTGTCAGCATTGGATGCAGTTCAATTGATTGGAATGCCAGAAGCTGATTGTCTCATTGCTCAAGCTGCCGTTTATTTGGCTCGAGCACCAAAAAGTCGAGAAGTGAATACAAATTTACCCATTTTCTACTTTACATCTATTTGTGATTTAAATTTGTTTCATTTTTTTTTTTTTTTTTTTTTTTTGAAGAATTATTATTACTGTATCAATTATATTGTTTCCTCAGATTTATAATGCACTGGGCGTTTGCAAGCGTGATATAAATGATTGGAAAGGTCCACAGCCAGCTGTGCCACTACATTTACGCAACGCACCGACAAAATTGATGAAAGATCTGAACTATGGCAGTGGTTATAATATTGAGCATAAAGATGTTTCTGGATTGGAATATATGCCTGAAGGAATGGAAGATCGAGATTATTTTTCATAAATTCAGTATTGTTATATGTTCATTAGGATGTTCAACATTTTCAAAATAAATGAGAATATACTATATGTTTTTTAGATAGGTCTTGCAATGAAATTTTTTAAAATCCATATTACATAATTAATGTGTCTTCATTATTTCATAACTACTGAAAGAAGACTGATTTTTGAACGATAAAAAAACTTTTGCAATAAATTTCATACAAACAAATTAAACATGGACAAGTTTTGTGTCCGATGATAGCATTCAAATAATTCTGCGATTTATATTCACCCTACTCGATGCAAAATGTTGACAGATCTGAAGCACATTTCAAAACGTCAAATCTAAATACAAACTGATTCTTGTCTTCACAGTAGATTTTCTCTTGTAATTGGTATTGAATCACATTGGAATCTTATTTGATTTGATTTTATTTCATTTTATCGAAGCATGTGTATCATATTTGATTTTGTGCATAAAGAAAGTGTTTCATTGTAAATAACTTTCCACCTGGTGTTGCTCTACAAAATGTGATTCCAAAGATTTTGGATTCAATTATTGCGACACACTTGAATTTTCATATTAAGAATATGGTTGATGTGAGTCAACATGGTTTTGTAAAGGGAAGATCAACTATTACGAATTTGGTTGAATTTACTTCTCAGACGTTGAATGAACTAAAGCCACATAATCAAACAGATGCAATTTACATTGATGTGGCTAAAGCATTTGATTCTGTAAATGTTGAACTTTTGATACATAAATTAAATATCATGGGATTGAATTCACAACTTTTAAATTGGATAAATTCTTATATGAATGGTAGGAAACAAATTATCAAAGTAAATGATTGTGAATCAGATCCTATTGAGGTTTTTTCGGGTACGGGTCAAGGTTATCCCATTGCTGCAACCTTGTTTATTTTGTTTATCATTGATTTACCAAAATACAGTGGTGACTCATCAATTCTTTCATTTGCAGATGATGTTAGACTTTCCCACAATATTGCTTCAATTGATGATTGTTTAACTCTCCAAAAGAGTTTGAACAATATAGTTAGTTATTTTAATTTGAATCAGTTGAAATTGAATGTTAAAAAGACGAAATTAATGATTTTTCAACGCTTTGGTAATGCGATTGAATTCAATTATTCGATTGGTGATTCAAAAATTGAAAGAGTTGATCAAATTAAGGATCTTGGTGTGATATTGGACGGAAAACTTAATTTCAAGGCCCATGTTGAATCAGTGATAGCGAAGGCAAGATCAAGACTGGCCTGGATCAAACGTTTTGCTAAAGATTTTAATGATCCATATACAATTAAAATTTTATTTTTCAGTTTCGTTATTCCTATTTTAGAATATGGTTCTCAGGTTTGGAACACTCACAGCTTGGGACAGGCAAGACGAATTGAGTCTGTTCAGAAGCAATTTTTGCTGTATGCTTTAAGAAGATTCAAATGGAATAATGGATTTCACCTCCCAAAGTATGAAAATAGACTGCTGCTGTTACGAATGATTTCTTTAGAAAATCGCAGGAGTATTGCTCAAATAATGTTCATCCTAAAGCTGATCAAGGGTGAAATTTGTTCGGATGTTCTTTTGGAAAAAATTCAATTCAGAATTCCTTATCATTCTGTCAGAAATATTGAATTTTTAAGAATTCAATCTGTTAATCATGGCTATCAAAAACATATGCCCTTGAATATTTTAATTGAAACTTTTAACAAGTACTATAATGATAAATTGTTGAATGAATTTGTAATAGACTTTAATGTCAGTTCGGAAGTAGTTAAGAAAAGATTGAATGAATTATTTATGAAACCGATAGATTAACCAATAATTGTTTGTCTCATTTCGATTCATTTTTGTAGTTCAGCAATCACAGAGACTTGCTCCGAAATCATTAGGATTGGCAATGGATTGTTGATTCGATACAATTATTGAATCAACTATTTCATGTAAATCAATTGTAAATATTTTTAAAAATCATTTAAATAAACCACCTTTGGCGAAGAAACGCTGTTTGGTGCAGTAATAATAATAATAATAATAATAATAATAACTTGATAAAAAAACATCCAAAGTGAACAAAAATGGAAATTCCCGCTGTATAGAGCGAAATTTAAACAATGAAGTGGTTTCAATATCAATAAACAATAGATCGACAAAATGAAATGATTCTTAGTTGTGACAAAACGGTATTTTACAATGTGATCATGGCCAATCTGTGTATTTCAAATTTCAATGGATTCTTTGTGATCGTTTGCAAATTTTTGGTTGCCGTGCAATTTTTATATTCGGCGACCATTTGTTTATGAACTCTCACGTTGATACATACAATGAATTCATTTCAAAGAGATAAAAATTATCCAGTGGTATTTCAAAATGTGTCATGTGTTTGATTCGATGTTATGTTGATTTGTTACTGTTAGTTTTCGATAAAATTCGCCTCAAATCATCAGAATTTCACAAATCATTGTCATTCGGAGACGAGATTTTGACCAAGTCAGTCGCTTAGATTAAATTAAATCAAATTTTCTTGTGATTTACAGTAAATTAATTACTTTTTATTGGATTTTCAATTGGAATTGAATTATTTGCGAGAGTAACAAATCGAATGGAGTGATTTAGTGAACGCAATTCTTGTGTGATTTACTTTAGTTGATTGTTTTGGTAATTTCTTAACTATTGCAAAAAATACCCAGTGAATTTGTGTTTAATTTCTATTGCTGATCGATGTTATGTGGATTTAATGCTGTACCTATTTGTCTAATCGTGCTAATTTGATATCATTTGATTTTAATCTTTGTTTTATTTTACTTATTTAAATGCGGCTTTTGATTCAAAGTTGTTTAGTTTAATCGTGATTTTTTTTTTTGGTCATTCCATTTTTCTGCTTTAATTCGATGAATTTAACACATATCAATTTTTTCAAGTTTTTACGTTTTTTTTTTGTTCATTGAATAGTGTTTCGAGCATTTGTCAACAAAATGGTTCGATCGAAGAATAAAGAAAAGCCACCCGACACGGAATACCGGTCTGTGAAATGTGCTCTCGGAACGATTATACGCGAAGAATATCGATTGCCATTGGTTACCATCATAAGCCAATTCAGTGTGATTGCAACTCAGATTTCTGTTCTAGCTTCGTTGCTATTTTTGTACATGGTGATTTATTTATTAATTTTTTTTTTTATCGATAAAATGCTCAAATACCATACATATGTACATATATGGAAAAGAAACAATGATTTTTTTCTTTTGCTCGATTTTATTAGGCAAACAATGCCATTGACAATGACGATGACCGATTTTTCGATTATATTGGCGAGGAAGTCATCACCCATTGTTTCAATGGTGTACTACGGCAGAACAAAGACAATTATTTATTCATGCCAACCGAATTTCGACGATGGGTGGAAGGATCAGTCAGTGAATGGTTTATGTGGCCGAGCAACAGACAATTTGGCAACGCATTCAAGAATCTTTACGAGCAATATATCGAGAATGTGCAGACAAATTTAAGAACACACTGCGAAAATCGATTGAAGTTGTTTTTCCGTCTGATGATTTACGAGATCAACGACAATATCAGACGACAAAACCAACCGGATGCTGTGCTATTCGATGGCAATGATCTCAAAAACGCTATCAAGTACTCGTATGAGCGAAAAGACACGACGCGTGGGAACATTGCTGCACAGCAACGGTTGGGTGTTTTGTTAGACGAATTGCGAAGAATGGGTGCGCCAGATGACTGCGATATTCGAGCATTTGTCAAAAATCATTGGTTTCGATCGCTTCGAATGTGGCTCCGAATACAACGGTACATAAAGCTGTTCCAGCTCACATATGAAAATGTAAACTACAGTTGGATGTTGTTCCGTAAACATCCACTGTACGTACAACGACCAGCCGTACCTGAGCCACCAAAAGCACATACATTCGCTGCCATCCCAATGTGCTCATTTCAACGCCGACATATCACCGTTGACTCAGATGTTTTACGTCGTCTTCTGTGTGAAACGAACTTGATACCAAAGAAGTTCGGGAAAAGAAAGAAGTTCATCAATATCAATCAAAATGAATTCTTTGCGAACACAAAAGGCTGTTGGAATCTTTATTTTGACATCGACAAGATTCACAGCTTTGTCAAAGGAAAGAAACCATTCGATTATCAATTTTTATCTGATGGTGTATCAGCAACGGTGCTGTATTTAAGACCAAATCGACCAGAGCCAGTATTATCCGAAGAAGCATTGCTCCATCTCTATCATTCTGGTAATTTTTGGTACGAGCTCGGCATGGATCCCGGCATGCGCACATGGAATGCCACTGTGCGTCGAAACATCATCACCGGTGAAGAGGTAAGTAATTTTTTTTCATTCAAATTGATTCATTTGAAATGGAATTCATTTGTTTTCACTATTAAATCAAAATTGTTTCCTTTTTTGCATTTTTCATAGGTCAACATCAGAATATCCAGTAAGAGATATCATTATGATACCAAGCAAGGCGTACGAAATAAGAAAGCTGAGATATTGTCACGCGTTTTCAAGTATGATGAAGAATGTGATCGAAATCGTGTTGCAGCCACAGTCGGTGAAATGCCATCGCCACAAGGCACAACATGGAGCTGGTACATAACGCATCGCTTGCGAATGATGGAAAATGGAATCGAAACGTACACGACTCGCAATTACGCTCGATTACGATTGGACAAGCACATTAGATGGCATCGTGCAATTGATAAAATGGCCGGTAAATTGGTGAACAATAAGCCATCGTTTATTTACATTGGAGCTGGTAATTGGGCGCCGAATTCACCAATATCGATAAAAAAACACGTACGATGCCCAGGGACACGCAAATTGATTGGAGCCATAAAGAAGCGTGGAAATTGCATAATTCGAATGGTCGATGAGTGGTGCACATCTCAATTGTGTGGTAGATGTCTTCGACCATTTCCACGTTGGACAAAGAGCAAACGGTACAAGACATGCGAGGACTGCAGACCAAATCCAATCTTGCAATTACCTACGCTCATTGTAACGAATGCCAGCAAGCGTGTTTTACAAATGAAGCGGTCGATCATGAAAGTTTGGCGTGAGATGGCAGATGCGGGCAACGAAGTTGCAGCTATTCTAACTCAATCGAATACCGGACGTTTGGTGTCCAAAAAGCAGCGCTTTGAAAAGACATGGCAACCAAATGCAAACGTAGACGATGAAATGGAAGATGCTGCTCAACAACGGCCACTGCTCAAAACTGTGTGGCATCGCGATATTTCAGCAGCGAAATTGATCCTGTACAAAGGTATGTAATTTCGATGGAAAAATGAAATGTATTGATATTTTGATGGATTTGTTTTATGAAATTTCCATGCACATTTGAATTTGTGATTTTTTTTTTCTCGATTCATCCATACAGGTCATTGCCAGCTGTTTTTCATGCCGGTGTATCACGGATTGTTGAGAGCACGTGATGAAGAGCCAGATATCGGCCCAGCATAATGGAATCGTCTACAGTTTCCATTCAATCAATACCAATTTTAATTTTAAAAATTAGTTTTTAACGATAGTTTTTAAGTTTTTTATTAACGATCGTTAGTCCGCTAGCCTTGTAATTTGTGGGCTAGTTTGTCAGTACATAGTGGTGGGCATCATTATCATGTCTGTCTCTCAATTGGTTCGAACCTATATCACCTTTTGATGATGATGCTATTCATCTCGTGCATCCATGGTAAGGTAATATCCTTAATATTCTTCAAAACAATTTAAATTCATATTTATAAACGGTCTTTTTTCGGTAGATATGTATGAATTTGAATCGCAATGTAATATGAGCATTAAATTTGGCACTCGTTTAATTAATGCTATATTCTCTTTTCATTACAGATATGATGAACACCCTAATGTAAATAATCAAGATATCAACGTAATCTATATACAAATACCAATAATTCAAAGCAAATGGACGTATAGGTTACAAAGAAATTAAATCACAATAATAATAACATGTTTTACAATTGAACAAAGACATCAAGTGTAAGGTCACCTTTGAACAATCTATGAATTATAATTATCTCTGAAAATCTATTGTTCAGATTGTGTAAGAAAAAAATGCCACGTCATGCTTACATATCAAAGTATAAAGAGTACAAGAACTATATCGTTGAAAGCAATAGCTCAGTATCGAGTGATAGCTTGAATGAATAAATAGCAAAGTGTGAATATCTCGAAAGTGATCTGGAGTGAAAAAAAAATATTCGTTGTTTATATAAAGTTATAAAAATGGAACCAATCAGTGCAACAATTTGTGTTTTAATTTCAATTTTAACAGTTCTTTATGCATATTTCCAATATTCCTTTCAGTATTGGAAATACCGAGGCGTTCCATGCGATGAGCCATCAATTCCCTATGGAAATATAAAAGGCCTTGGAAAAACAATTCATATGTCATATTTTATGAAGCAATTTTACGACAAATATAAGCCAACTGGGGCCAAATTATTTGGCGTTTACTTCTTTGCTCGTCCTGTTGCTGTTTTAATGGATTTGGATCTTATAAAGCGTGTAATGGTGAAAGATTTTGCCTTTTTCAATGACAGAGGTCTGTATTATAATGAAAAAGATGATCCATTGAGCGCTCATCTATTTAGTTTGGATGGTGACAAATGGAAAAAACTACGCTATAAATTAACGCCAACTTTTACTTCACAAAAAATGAAATTTATGTTTAAAACTGTGGTTGAGGTTGGTGAACGCTTTCGTGATTGTTTGACCGATATCGTTGAGGATGAAAATGTATTGGAAATCAATGAGTTGTTAGCGAGATTTACTACTGATGTGATAGGAACATGCGCATTCGGCATTGAATGTAATAGCTTAAAAGATCCAAATGCAGAATTCAGATTGCATGGTCGCAAAATTTTTGGAAAACCGAGACACAGCACATTATTTGCCATCTTTATTGGTGGTTTTAAGAACCTAGCTAGAAAATTCCATGTTAAAAATGTACGGGATGATGTTTCTGAATTTTTTATGAATGTGGTTCGTGAAACAGTTGATTATCGTGAAAAGAATAATATTAATCGTAATGATTTCATGGATATTTTGATTAAATTGAAAAATCAAGAATCAACAGATAAAGACAAAGCGTTAACATTGAATGAAATTGCTGCTCAAGCTTTCGTATTTTTTTTGGCTGGATTCGAAACTTCATCGACAACTCTCACATTTTGTCTTTATGAATTGGCAATGAATCCAACAATTCAAGACAAAACTCGACAAAAAATTAAAGAAGCCTTTGACAGACACAACGGAAATTTTACATACGAAATGATGATGGATATGCCTTATCTTGATCATGTGCTCCAAGGTAAATTGGTATTCATTTGAAATAAATAAATCTCGATTGAATGATTGTTTTACAATTAAGCTTTTTATGCGTTTTACAGAAACACTACGAAAATACCCACCAGTGGCCAACTTGAATAGGTTTGTAATTAGAGAATATTCCGCAGAGAGAATAACCTATACTTTTTTCCAAATTTTCATTTTTTTTTATTTATTATCATGAACTTAGATATGCACATGTGGATTACAAAATTCAGGAAACTGATATTGTATTAGAAAAAGGAACAACAATCATAATTCCCGCCTTTTCTTTGCAAAGAGATCCCGAGTATTATCCTGAACCTGATCGATTTAATCCTGATCGCTTTGAT
The DNA here is from genome assembly GCA_029041755.1 of Resseliella maxima. NCBI lineage: Eukaryota > Metazoa > Arthropoda > Insecta > Diptera > Cecidomyiidae > Resseliella > Resseliella maxima. The sequence goes on along the minus strand of JAQOWM010000596.1, from coordinate 243,644 downwards.
AGTGAAGAAGCAAAGAAACGTGACCCAATGACATGGCTGCCATTCGGTGAAGGGCCACGTAATGTTTTTTCATTGAAAACTAACATTCAAAATTTCGAATTAATTTACACAATTTATATTTTCAGGTAACTGTATTGGTCTACGTTTTGGAATGATGCAAGCTCGTATTGGTTTAGTCATATTGTTAACCCATTTTGAATTTTCAATCGACTCAAAAACAGATAGTCCTCTGAAGTTTGCACATGGACAATTCATATTATCCGCTATTGGCGGTGTATTTTTGAAATTGAAATCCTTAAAATGATGTAATTTCTTGATAGAAGTAGTTGACATTTATTATAGTTATTCTTTTAGACATCTTAACACAAATTTATAATATCATTTCGATTGACCTAGAAAACTCGATTCAATTCAGTTACGATTATTTTTATTGCTATTATTTTTGCTAATAAATACGAGTATTATTTTATTATTATTATTATTTTTCATTCATTTCTGATTTAAGTACAATTTTTGGTTTTATAATTTTATTACTAAAAACAGTCCCTATAAAATTTCAATTTCGGAACCAGGATTAGATTTTTTTTTTGTGCTCAATAATAATAATATCAATAATCATTGTGATGAAATTACAAAGGTTTTTAATCTTTTTTTAAATATGTTCATTGATGTAGAATTTTGTAAATTGGTAATAAACATTAGTTGCAAATTGCACACATTCTGAAAAAAAAACAAGAAAATTTTTGTAAATTGGCAGTGAAAGAGAAAAATTACCTAATATTCAACTAATAAAATAATAAATAAGATTTCAACTCAAATAATAGAAGACCGGTTAAGGTCGAATCTGATTTGAGTTTTGGATAAATTGGAATGGCTCCATCTAGGTTTTCAATCATGTATTACATTATCAATTGCATTGAAACATAAATGACCAATAAGCAATTTTTGTCTGAAAATTTACTTCAGATGTAGATATATTTCTATTTTGTATATGTTAAATGATAATAAAAAATATATGTAAATAAGATACTAGGTTGAATTAGTTTCTTCATAACATAACGGCAAGACTCATTTATCAGCTATTGTTTAAATTATCAAGAAATTCAAAATATTTGTCAAATCATAAAATAAATATCGATCAATTGTAATGCTTGTTCGATTGGAATCTGATGTGGTATCCAATAAAAAAAACTCATATGATTCTTTAAAACATATTTTATTTTTTATTGCATAGGGAAATGCCGCAAAATAAATTTTAGGATAAAAGAATCGAATGGAAATGTGTTCTGAAACACTTTAGCCAAATTGGTTTATATCTAAGTCAATTTATTTGAATCATGTTTCGGCAATATTGTAAATATCAACAAAGATATAACATAAATATAATGATGGTACTGAAATACCATGAACAATGGCACAATGATGCGAATATGACTACGGACAAAATCTAACTAACAATGTAAAATCGCATATGTATGAAACTTTCAACACCCTCCATATCATTACAACCACCGTTTTATTTCAACATGAACAAATGCATGGTATGAATGACAATGTGTGCGCATAGAGTGCATTGTGTGCGTATAATGATGATGATGATGATGACAATGACGACGAAAACGACGAGTACAATGAAGCAAGGAAAAACAAATTCGAAATATATATGCATTTAGGACAATTGAGTGAAATTATCCAAAGTGTTGACGACGGGCATTCATTTCCACAAAACGATTCATTACACGACACCATAGCTATTGCGGAAAATACACAAAACCTTCAAAACCAGATGCATGCTGCACCGTCAACCGGGGCACTTCAATTCAACAAATATAGGTATGCATGCATTGCAATCGCAACGCAATATGTGGTAAATTCTATATTTGTTTTCTCGCTTTATCCCAAAAACTCATTTGAAGCAGACACACAAGACTCTTCTGTAAGAACGTTCCAACATTTCGATTGTCGATTCTATGTTTCGAATGATGCTTTTCTATTCATAGTTGGCCATGAATGAATAAAGAATGTAGCCAAATTTAGCTTGTTCTCGTTTGTTAACACAAGAATGTGCAGAACACCAATAGAGTTTGGAATGAAATGGTATACATTGAACCAAAACAAGAAACAAAGAAAGAAAAAAAAAAACGAGAAAAAGATGATGAAGAAAAATCAAAAACAAAATAGGTTAGATTGTAATAAGAGCTGTGACAATGACAGCAGCTTATTTAACTGAAACAGTTGCAAAAGCACGAATACCGGTGATGAGATATTTATGCGATGGGCAAATATATACCATCAATTGAGATGCATGAAGCACAAGTAAAAACGAACCATCATATAAGTGTACAACAAATACGGTAATGTAAAGAATAGCGAGATGTTGACATCAACGGCTATTTTTTCGATTGTGATAAAAACTGGAAAATGATGATAACCACCCAATATCGTAAAAATGAGACTTTAATTTAAGAAAATTGGACAAATTTTTATGATATCGCCATCATTTTTCTCTCTATCTTCCCTTCTTTTCTTTTTCTTTTTACCCGTAGATTAACCACTTGCATAGCAGTTTTTGTATCGGTCCTTTGTGCTTACTACAGCCAAATACTATATACTCATACCAATTCGAACAAAAAAAAAAAAAAAAAAAAAAAGAGCGAAAATTGTGTGTATCGTATCGTACAATACAAAATGTAATGCATCCTAATACCTAATGCTTTTTATGGATAAAAGAAAATTGTGTTTTCATGAAATGGCCAAATAATGCCATACTACGTTTGGCTGTAAGTGTGAATCGAAAATAATGTTCATCAAAAGGCGTGCATTTTATAAGATTTAAACTCACACCACTTGTTCATTCTATTCACGTACTTTTATCTCTTCAATGGATCAATGTAGCATACACACATACATGCATATACCATATTTAGCTGCCTGAAGTTGAACCCAAATTCAAATTACAACGCAGCATATTCAATATACCAACGATGTATTATTGTACATGCATAGTTTGGAAAGACACTTTACTTTAACCATTTGATTCTACATGTTTCTAAGATCTGCTTAATCGTTTTAATATCTTAATAATTACAGAGTTTTTTTTTTTTTTTTTTTTTCATCGTAAAAATTCATTTTGAATAACCTTTTGCCACTAAAAACTATTCATCGATAATTCATTGCGCTGGACCCAAATGAAATCCGTTAACTGACTAGTGTTATCCATAAAATCTATTATATTACACATTACGCGTTTGCGTCTCCGTATTTTGCTTTCATGTATTACTTGACATGTATTCATAACATGCTATTATGCTACGGTTCGAGGAATGGAAGTACAAAATACATTCGAAAATGAATTGCGCTCAAGTTCAAAGATCATACATATCACATAGGGAAATTGCTTTCGATAACGTTTTCAGCAGAAAGACTATTCAGAACATCTTTTAAATGAATTGCGTTGGTGTTTTGCAATTGAATAGAAATATAGAACAAAAAAAAAAAAAAGGTGGAAGAGGTTGGTGTGAGAAAAACGTTGAATCTTTAGCTAATAATTCATCTCTTTTTGAAGCTATCTTCTCTATTTTCGAACAAAACAAAATAAATATGTTGATCTCAATCACACAGACATACAATACGTAATCAACGTATTTTAACCTAATACAATTTTGGTGTTTACTGTTTATTCATAGCACTGCCATTTTTTGGCATCGCTTCAGTTTTTAGCTATATCAACAATTCTATTTCCGAGATTTACCTATATGCACCGATATATATCAAACTCGAAAATGCTTTTGCAAAACTAAATTATTGATTCAAAAAAGTTGTTACGATAATTTATAACCTTTTCAATTTGCAAAGAGTACATGACAAAGCTTTATGTGTTGTTAACAAAAACTTGGATATGTTTTTTTTACTTTCTCTCTCTCTCTCTCTCTCGGTATATTTACGGACAATCATTCATTTAGTATACAAAAAATGGGCGGAAAATCAATCAGAGAAAATTGATTCAAACTTCATCTTATTATGTAGTTCTGTCCATCGAACTACTGATGACATCTTTCAATTTGTATGAAATTGAATTAGTTGTCATCAAAACGACGATTTTAATACAACGTATTCATGCCAAAAACATTTCGTGTCATCGATTTGTCCCGCATTTATTCAGAATGAACGCAGGTTGAAGCATGAACTAAATGACAAAATCAGTCCAAATGCTGAACACTAAGTGAGATTTGTGCAAGTAATCGTCGTCTTCAAAAATAGAATGGAATAATGGGCGGATGACAGCCATGATAATATAATTGGATTTCTGGTTAGACCATAGTTTATCACTCAATTTCAAGAAATATAATTTATTACAATGTATTCTATAGAATTCATATGTGTAAGACTTGTGAAAAAAAACTTGTCCATTTCAGTCGATCGAAACAGATATGGACAATTATTAAAGGAAATGTTAAAATATGAAGGAATCCATAGTAAAACTTGTGAAAAAATCGTGATATTAAATATACGTCACTTTGTATGGTAATTTAACCAAATCTCTGAACCATTTTTAATATTTGACTTTAAAATTGTTTAGTGAAATTGCCAAGACAGACGGACAACTCGATAAGGTTGTCTAGACATTTTATTAGTTAACGTCGATTTAATTCAACGATTAAGGAATAAACAAATCATTGAATATAACGGTTGATTATTTGATAATAACATCATTCACCTCTTCGTCACCATTTAACTATTATTGATATCTATTAAACGTACTTTCTTCGAGACTCGGAATCTTTGAAATAAACATCTCAACATTGAATCAATGAAAAAAGAGACAATTAGTAAATGATAGTAATATGCTCGATAAAACGTGAAAATACGCACTAGAAATAAATCATTGTGCAAATGACTTTGTTATTTCAAATCGACAGTGAAAAGGGAATGATTTTTAAAATCCGCATTTTTGTGCATTTTCAATTTGTTTCCACAAATGTCACAATATTTTCCCTTTGAATCTATTTTTGAATTAATTTAAATGATCTTTAGCATACCAAAAAGAAGCCGCTTACGCATTCCTAACTAAAACATATGTTTATTGAAAACAAATATCTAAAGCGTTCAATTAAAGAGTTAAACATAAATCAGCTATAGAGTCAACTATTGGGTAATCACTTTTTTTTTAGATAAATGTTTCTGTAAAAATGATCACTGATTTTAATCATGGCATTCAAGAGGCGAGTAGCAGGACGGCAAAATGATGACAAATAATTTATTCTGTATCAGTCTGTTTTCTCTTTGGTGAATCAAGATATTTATCAACTGCTTGTTGAGAAATGAATGTGATGTGATATGTTGGCACCACTTTCCGAAAACGTATCAAACATGAAATGTAAAAAAAATGCACAAAATAATCTTCAATATTAAAAAGAGTAAACTCAAAGTTTTGCTGGCGAGCCTCATGAAAACGACGACTTACAAATGGCACGGAATAAGAACGTTAAGAGAACGTACTAATGTTAACACCTCTCATGTCGACACCTTATTTATAACTTTGCTCGTAAGTGTTTCGATGTATTGCTTTGTTATCTTGTTGTGGCATCTTTATTTCGTAACTTTTTCCACGCATTTTCATTGCTTGCAAACGTTGAATATTGTGTAGTAACGATAAAGTTGTGTGAATAACATAATAAAATGCTCCTTTGGGAGCGATTGAAATCTATTTCAATAATTGGATTAAATTATCGAAAAAGAGAAACTTCTAAAAAAGAGATAATGAAAATTCGAAGAAAATGCGTTAAACACAACTAATTACAATTGTACAGTTGCTATTCACTCATTCGCGTATATAAAAGTCAATAAATTCAGCGTGACAAGATTTGTAGCTTTGAAATGATTTTTAAGCGAGTATTTTGAACGAAAATAAAACGATTTTATTGATTGTAAAAGATTTTGTTACAAATATTATACCGATTGAAATCAATTGAAACAAATTTTCAAAGTCATAAATTTAGATGAGGCTGTCAATGTGAAAGTGAATTACAATGGCTTACCACAATAGAACAACCTGGTTATCCCTAAGATCCGACTTTTTTTTTTAAATATTTAGTGCACTTGTGGTGGGTCGTATTAAGCAATTAACATGTCGGGGGGTTTGTTTTATGATTTATTGGTCGCACGTTTTACCAAAACCTATTGATAATACAAGTAAAATAATACAAATTCAAAAATCCATGCTCATTTTTAACGAAGATGTAGCATGCATAGATTTTCAATATTGACATTGTCATAATTTATATCTAAATTTCTTTTTCATGCAGAGCATCACCAATGTTGTATGCGAGAAAGACTTATATTTTAAATATAGATTTATTTGGAGTGATCGACCCGAACTATTCGAGTCACAAATCGTTGTGGAATTAAACTGCTGCTACTATTATATACAAATCAAAAGATGCATCATGCATGTCCAAAGAATGTATTTGAAGTTTTCTGGTGATTCATTCCACTTGGATTTTGATCGTTGTTTCCCGAATCATTTTGTTGTTATGGTTTTTTAATTCTTTAGCCTTTGGGATTTCTCTAATAAAAAGCCGTAAAAAAACCATTACAGAATCATTAAATGCCGCTTTATTCCACCATGGTGGGATTGAATAGAGCAATTTATTTGTATTTCTTTTTTGAGAAAAATATACAATAACACAAAGACATCGCGACGTAATTGCTGCTAATCGTATCATCACTATCACTTGTCTCGTGTAGAATAAACTCATGATATCAAAACACTTTTGTTTGTAAAATTAAATTGAAAAGGAATGCTGAATGTTTTTTTTTTCTTTCTTTTAAGAATTTCTCTTCAGAATTCTGTTTTGAATGCATTTTTAAATCTGCATTTCTTTTTTTGAAAACGACTTTTTGATGAAGCAATCATCATCATGTTCCAAGAATCAAAAAGCATTCAAAAAGTTTTCGTTCAAACAAATAAGACTCTAAACAACAATTTGATCTAATATTTTCAAATAGTCAAAAAAGTTTTCTTTGAGTTTAGTAGCAATATAAATTTGAGAAAAATGTGATACATACACGAGAATAACACAAGATAAACAATAAAACTTTCCTAACATTGAAAACTATGGGCTTCCGCATGATTCGGAGATCAAAAGTTTTCTATTTTTAGATTGTTTTACAACCAAATTGTATTTAATGACATTCGTTCGTCTAACGTTTCAGACAATCGACTGATGTCGTATCAATAATGGTGTATTACAACATGATATGAATGTTCCTGAATACTAAACTACTAAATTCCATATTATCGAAGAGAAGTTTTTATTAAAGATTAACTGAAAAATCAATATCAAATAACAAAATCGAAGTTAAATAAAGTCATATCGCAAACGATTAGGTAATAATTCGTTGCTGTGACAAAATCCACATTTTAATATTTGAAATTATAATTCAACTAAATGAAATTGCATTTCTACTGTGAATTGACAAAATTGTGGCAGTTTAATTACAAAAACGATTTATGCAAAAAAAAAAAAAAACGAGAAGGATTTTCATCAGTATTGGAAATAATGAAAATGCGGTCAATGAAACCATTTGATCAAACATTATTGGATGACCACAAACCAAAATCCTTCACAAGCCATTTATTGAACCGGTTGTTGATAGCAATATTTGATATAAATTCCATTGATGTGCAATGTTCATAGTATTTATAAATAATGTCCCAATTCAATTCATTCAACTTGATTTTATGCGCATGATGTGAAACCGCGTCGAAATAATTTAATAAAAAATGTAACGAAAATGAAATGCGTAATCAAAAGCCAACACATCTCATAATCATCCCCCATGCGCGTATAAACACACAAAGCACTTTCAAATATCAACTCAATGATGCATTGGTGCATATGTGTTTACTATTTAGTTTATTTTTAACTTCGTAGAAAGATTAATTATATTTGCGTTTGTATTTGCACGTAGTGAGCACTGAATATGCACTCTCATTTCATTTCATTCACGTACAGCATGGACATATAAATGGGCTAACGCTTTCTATGAATTCCATCACAAATCGATACAGTGTGATTAATTACTGTACACTGTACACTGTACAGTGCATATTATGTTTGTTTCACAATTTAAACATTGAACTCATTTGGTATTCAAATGGTGATGTGTTTATTATTGGCTGTCAAATCATTGGATTGAGCTGAATATATTTGCGTCAAATACAAACACCCGACGGCATATAGGTATTAATAAAATTATTTATTTTTGTGGTGATTTTTATCTCAAATATTTTAAAAATATTTTTGGTTCACATACTGTTTGTTCGCATAATAGTTATAGTCAAAAATCAAAGTAGTCGCAATGAACTCATACACTTAAGCGACAACAACTGATTGGGTTAGATTAACCATTGTTTGTGCATTATTAAGAGAGTTGTTTGTCTGAGAGTTCATGATATTAAGTGGTCAATGAATTCTATACAATTGGTAAAGCCTTGACACATGCCTCAAGTCAAAATGGTAAGGATGATAATTTTAATAGACTAAATCAAATAAAATTTGATTTGATTTGAATTGAAGCTGCTGAACTCTCAGTGATTGTGCACAAAGTCCGAAAACAAAATATTTATCTCTCATTTCTTTTCTATCTTGAACAATTTTTTTGTCATTCTCTTTTGTTTTGTGTTAATTCACGATGAATGAGAGAGCCAAAAATAAACAAAGAACAAAACAAACAAAACACTCTGCATCTAAAAGATTAAATGTTACTGCAATCGGTGAAGTCAAATATCAAATAGAGACAAGCAACAACATAAAATTTGCTATTTTCTCGTTGTTTTCGGACGAGTTGCAATAAAACTGGATGCACTTATGTCGTTATGCACGCATCAGGTCCATAAAACGGATTTAGTTTTGTTGTTCGGTTTTGTGTGCATAACACTATCCAGTATCCACATAATTTGTCGTGGTGCCAGAATGAATGTGCCATTTATTCATAAATGTTCGACGACACAAAAAAACGGAACATTTCGAAAGAATAAAAAAAACAACACAAGAAAAATGGAATGCATTTGGAGACTGGTGGATGCGATATCACGACTCGATTCATTTTAAAGCCAAAGGAAGATTTCAGCAAAGAAAAGAAGAAAAAAAATACGAACTGGCAGAACATCAACATTATCATAAACAGAAATCGTTGTGCCAGCGCAGAATATAGACAAATAGTCAACCATGGATACTGAATCGGCATTCACACTGCCAGATAGATATAGAGAAAATTCGCCAATAAAACTGAAGCAGATGTAGACACCGTGTCGCCACTTGCGGATGAAATACCACATTCGCATTAAGAAACAAACAAACACGACTCGTATTCGTAGTCGCATTGAAAATTGTCTCGTTTGCTATTTTCGTCTCATTCTGGCTGTAAAGCAGATATAGCATAACAATGGAGACTCACTCTATATTATATACGTACAAAATCAAATGATGAGTATTCGCATGCATATTTACTGTCCTAGTTCTACAGCAATCATATTCACTATTGCTAATAATGTGTAGACTAAATGGGCTAACATTTTTGTGTAAGATTCGACCAAACGGCATTTGCCGCTCGTTGAATTAGCATTGGTGGTACCGAAACTTATATGTTTATCTCTGAGAAAGATAATATAATGTTTTAAATTTGTTTTTGGTTGTCAACAGTGGAATTACTTCGGTCTTATTAAATTGTTTGTGCCAAGTAAAATAATCGCTTTATAAATACTTACGCTTGAGAAATTAAGGCTTTGCGATTCAGTACAGTGCTGTGATTATGCCTTAGACCGTCTGTACATGAGCTTCGTTTCCATTGAGGCATTTTCATTTTTGTTTTTTTTTTTTTTAAATGAATGTGTCACGCATCAATACATCAATTTCTAACTATATATGACGTAGGAAACTATATTCTGTTTAAGAACGTGAAGATGTAAAGAATGAAGAGAAATTTCCAAACGAAATAATTGGTGAAGGAGCAATTAAAAAAATAAACAAGATAAAGTGTTACCAAAAATGTCAAACACATGCTTTTAGATGACTCAATTTGCATATGAAAAATGTATTCATATTATCATCCATAGATACATAGATGGATGAGAAAAAAATCGATTTTCAACATTGGACATTTGATTTCAGACATTAACGAGTCTTTCAATATTTAATCACACATTCTTTTAACGTTTCATTTCTGATCTCCACACTTTTTGCTACCACACTTTTGTATAATATATATTATTGGATCCTCAAAGCTATGTGACGCAACAACGCATTTATTATCCAATCATTTTCACATCCAATCAACCGATACTTTGACAGAGCAAACACAATGCGACACCAACTCGAACATGCTCTAGCAACATTCAGCCACACAAATAAACTGGGAATCCAGAGTGTGAATAAAACCAGAAGTATGCTTTTGCAGATGACATAGAGCGCGCTTACTATGCAATCCATAAATAAAGTTACCAAGTTCAATAAACACGGCCGAACACACTCACTCACTCTCTCTCTCTCTCTCTCTCTCTTTCTCTCTTTCTCTCCCGCTATCTGTCACTGTGTGTTCAGATAATTACATGGAAAATGAAGCAGCATTTAATGTTAATGCGGTAGCAAACAAACTCAAACGTTCGACTATGAAACCAACTGGTACCAACGAGTCAACTATCAAATGCAAATGGTTTCACATCGAATCGCTTTTTCACCGCTTTTCAATGTGTTCGGCAATCCATAGTTGTAATAACAACGTACAGTTTACATGGTCAGACTTGATTCTCTCTGCGTACGTATATTCGCATAAAGACCTACAAATATGCAACCATTTATCACAATCGATGTTGTTGTTTTTTTTTTTGTTCACCATTGCCGCTACATAGTGGTATTAACTACAGATCATTATGGTCAAATATATGCCTATAATTGTCATCTAAAATAATTGTCGCATCATTCAAAAAAAAAAGAACCTGAAACCAATATGATATCTACCGTAATAAGAGTCAATAATTCTCAGCAGTCAATCGAATCTAGACTGATATATTAGAGATGTGATAGCTTTGTTCATTCAATCCCAATACCGCCCAATATAAATGTTATGAATAAATGGTCATTTTTATTCTTGTCGTCTACGACTATGAAATATGAACTATAAGAAGTAATTTATTGATAAACTGCATCCTTTGTTTAATCGATCTTGTTTTTGATTTACCATCGATTGGTTGCTCGTAATATGGTATGTTTTATCTGATTGTTCATCGCTAATAAATAATTCATCGATCTATTTCCAATAACTTTGCCCTTGGGTCGGCGAATCTCAACAGTGTGATCGATCTCATTATATTTCAGTTCAATAAATTGATTTGATAATGATGATAAATGATAAATCTTAAATCGATTACTGAGCAATCTTTCCTCTTTTGCATAACATAACCTGATAAAGGAGAAAATCATTAATAAATTTGATGAAAAAGAAAAACTCAATTAACTTAGTATATAACTATAGTTATTGAAAACAGGCAATTGTCTGCATACATTATAATGTTATATTGTAGTTGGAGCGATTGGAACAAACTCCAGACTCTGTTGTTTGTAGAAAATGTGACTGTAACAGTAAGTAATGAGCACTTTAAATAGATGTATTCAATGAAAAACGCAGTGAATTAAAACATTTTCTGGTCAATAGCGCAAACATGGGAAGTTAAGAATGGAATATACGATACACAACACAACGCACGGTTAGCTCAATCTTGGATTGATGGATGCTCACACAGACGAAATTGATAAGTACATAAAATTTGCATCCACATTTTTTTCATCACATCTTCTATCGTATAATTTTCTCCAATTTACATTCACTGCGCTGATCTGTTTGCTAATTCTCGTCTGAATTGGGAGACAATTTGCTACGGTCGATATTTATTTGCGTCGAACCAATTGACGTGATATAACATTTCGTTTACATTTTCCGACGTGTGCCAAACGAAAGACATTTGGTAAGAGGTTAAGGCAATAATCACATTTTCAAATAAACATGCTCTAATACCCAATGTAACCCTTTATCTGTTGTTTTTAAGCTGCCGCATTCAGAGCCATGCATATGTTTTATTCAGCCACAATCACTGATTCCTCCTTATTCCGACTACTTCAAGTGGTAGAAATTGCCCCTCCAATAGCTATCCCAAGCTTTTGAGCAACACATCCACAACCATAATCTGCGATTCACTTATACACGTGGCATTACAGATGGATAATATTCCATGCTGCGGACAAAACGCTTTCAACATTTTCAGTCGACCAATGAAAACATCGTAAAGCGGCACACACGAAATAAACAACGGCATGAATCGTCATCGAACAAAACGGTACGGTGCTGTTACAAACATCGACAATATCGTATTCAGTGAACTGTGTATCAGTAGGATTGAGGCGCATATATAGAAGTATGTTGGCTGCTTTCGTTTCTTCAATTCATTCTCCTTCGGGATGCTGTAGCAATCGCATCGTTCGTCCGTTTATGGTTCGAAAGCATCAAAAAGAAATTAAATTGTTATAAAAATTTAATGATTCAGACGGATTGAGAGCAAAACTTTGTTTTTCTTTTGTGTTTTACCTTAAATGAATTTTCGTGTATTGTACAGATACCATCTGTAGAAAAAAGTAGTTTTACCAAAATTAGTGAAATATAGTTATATCTCACGTCAATATTAGTGAGAAAAAAACTCTATAGAATTTATCGCATCTAAAACATTTGCAAGAAAGTGGACATTTTCAGTACCTATAAAAACTAACAAAGTGTAAATCGATCATAGAACATTTTTTTTCAGTCAATTTTGAAAAGATAATGAAATATTAGTTCTATTTGTGTAAAGAAGTGTCTGTGTATGTGCGATTTTTTTGTTTGTGAAATTTGAATTAAAAATTAAAAAAGAATTCCGTTATGCCGACGCATTTATTTTTAAAATAAAATCCAAGGATTAAAATCTAGTGCATCGATATGCTTTTTCGTTCAACAAAGACGAAAAAAAGTACAGCAGAAACAACTTTGAGATAACAATAATAAATGTTGACGTGGAAAATAACGTGCATAAACAAATAGGAATTTATAGTGAAATAAGGCAAAAACAACAACAAAAAAAAGAAACAAATAACGTGTTAAAAGGAGGGATTGGACTGAGCAAAAAAAAAATTGTTTGTAGCAACAAATTGGAAAAATTCCAAAGCGATTTATAGTTAGCGTGAAGGAAAAACGGAAAATTTCGAAATATTTGAATTTGCTTGTTCGAAAAATTCAGAGGAACGGAATCAGTTTTGGTTCAACAGAGAAAAAAAAAATCAATCGACTGAAACATTGAATGCGAGGCGAAAAAAAACAACACGCGTGATATTGATAACATTATTTTCAATTTTCAATCGCGGTTTGTTTTTGTAAATCGATGTATTTCTGCAATTGAATGCGGATAAAAACAAAAGAGAAAATCGACAAACGGAAAAAGTGAAAAACTTCCAATATTCATTGCATTCGGACGGATAATATTTTTTTGGGGATTAATTGCTTGCACCAATCAAATCGATCGAATCGTTTTTAAATTATGTAAGCCACATTTTTGATATACAAACATTTTATTTAAGCAAAATGGAAATTGCTACCAAAGTGGTAAAGAAGAGGGTTTATTTATTTATTTTTTTTGAAGTAGAAAAAGACCAAATAAAAACGAGGTATGGAATCTCAACGGTTTATTGGTTGAAGAACTATATCTCCAAGTGAAAAACTAAAAATCTTGTCAGAACGAGCATCAATCACTTGTTGAAATCTGTTTAGATGTTGTGCCATTCAAAAATAATTGAATAATGTGCCCTTTCAATGTACCGTCATGTGACGGTCCGTCACATTTAAGAAACGATGTTACGGTAATGTCACTTGTAAAATGTACATGAAACCAATCTGTTGGAAATTATCTGACGATTCTTTTCTCTGTATATGCCATTGCTGCTTCTGCTGTTGTAAACTGTGTTAAATTTCCCGTTAAACGAAAAAACACTCTTTACTAATGTAATCTAATTTTATTGTGGCCACTTTTTCATTTACGTTGGCTGAAGAAGGCGTTGCATCAAATAAAAATTGATGTTATGCGAGCAAATGAATCATAAGAAGAGCCACTCAATTTTCGTTGAGCTGATGACTTATTCATTGTATGAAAAGCGGTCGCGTAATTTGCGTTTGCATAACAGCCCATTTCCCAATTAAAACGTAAATTTTTTTTGGTTGTGCAACGAATGGCACGATGTATGTTCTGCTTTTCTATGTTGAAAAGACGAATTCTTTTATCTACATCAGTTGAGCAAAAATTGGGATAACGAACCAGAATATAAGAACCTTCATCAATAAATTCTATTCGCCAACACAAAAAGAAACCGCGTTGCAGATTCTGTTCGGGGTCTGTAATTTTTTGGTATAAGTGGCGCCCCGTTAAATGCGCTTTTTTCATCCAGATCCAAATGAAAGGCTAATTTATCATTATCACAATTTACAAATTCACATACTACTTGTCCCATTTTCATTTCTTTCTTTAACCGAAACCGAAATGACAAAAAAATGGCCATTCAAAGCAACGAATATGGTATTGTTGTATGGCATTGCCTGTGTGTTGGGCGCAATAAATCTCCAGTCGACATTTAAAAATCTTTATTGCTGTCGTTGCACAAAGTATGTGTAAACGATTGAACATTTGCACCGTCGCTAGATGTCGAACATCTCATAATTTTTGTTCGATTTCACTTCGACTACAATGACTATGCGTTAGCGTCGTGTCGATTTTCTTAGTTTTCGATAAATAATTGCTTTTTCAAAATTCAGAGAAAAAATATATCATACAATCATTTGAACGTCAAATTCTTTTTAGTTTTGTGCTGTTTCTCTCCTCCTTCTCACCCGTTGAGAGTGACTCTCTATAAATTTTAGACAAAATTGTACACAGGTTCGGAATAACCTTATATTTATTTATTTTTTTCCAAAACTTTGGCTTCATAAAACAAATAGTCACAAGTGGAAAAAAGGCGAAATATTTTTACAACATATTTCAAAATCTCATAACACAAACGAAATAAATTTAATTTCTTGTCAAAATGGATTTGGGATAATTTTCAAAGGTATACGTATCCAATCGCCACTGTGTGCAATAGTTCCCAGCAAAAAAAGTGTACAAACTTCAATTGATTGATTGAATTTTTCAAATTCACTAGAGACTTTTGTCGTTGTAAATCGTTATCTATGGCGTAAATAAATGTATATATCGTGCATCAGCAGCATTCAAAGGCCCACTTGACGAATTAAATCGCAATTGATTTCACAAATAACAAATATAAATTGCTTGAAAATAAAAAATTCCGCCGCGTACTACTTGAGCAAAACGCGCTTAAAAAAAATCAATTTATTTAAGTTACATGTATTAGTGAGGTGATGGACATATTGTAACTTGAGTTTTGAAAGACAAATTATCAACAATATTTGTAATGAGGCGCTCAATATTTGTAGAAATCAAAATAACAAACAAAACTAAGAATTTGATTTTATGGATGCACGACTAACGAGAGAAGAAGCACTTATCACTTTTGTTTTCATAATAATAAATCTGGTTGCTAACTTTTCGTTTCTTAGTTGAATATTTTTGATGGTTATCGTGTCGAGTGCATTCACTTGTTCGTTCGACTGCGGCAAATCATAAAATATCAGAACTCTCTCGTTCATTTTATGGTTTCGATGATTTTCAAAATGAATAATGTGTGTAATGGCAATGCATTCAAGTAATTGTGAAATCAATTAATCATTGTTTAACCAGGATTTCTTCGAAACGCGATGATCATGATTGTGATGGTGGGCGTTTGTCGGAATATTTAATACAATGAAAATTATGAGAGCAAGTTAATTTTTGAAATTCCAGTTTTACTTTACCTGGGCCTGGTTTGGTATGGTCTATATTCAACACTCAATACTGCTATACTGATAAACTTTTGCAAGCAAAACATCCTCGAACACAGAAAAATTAAAACTATTTTCGGAATTTCGTGCAGAAAAAAATATGCATTCAGAGTACATTCGAGACCATCATAAAGTTTTAATTAAATTTTAGTCGAAAGACATCACTTTTGCCATGAAAGTGGTCGAAATAATACGAATAAATTCAAAACAATAAGGAAACTCAACTTGGACCAAAAGCGAGAACTCTACCAGGAAACAAAAAAAAAACGTCCTATTAAATTTCAATTATTATGTAATGCGAATAATGAAATACTCATTTTAATTGTGTTTGTATGGTGTTTAACCGAAACGAAGAAATGTAAAGCAAGTGTGGCCATTAGAAAAGAAACACAGACATCGTGCGGTGTAATTTGTGTTTAACCCGTTGAAAAGGAATCAGATAGCGATTTTGATTACATTTTCTGGGTCGAATTCACTGAAGAGACCTGACCACAGACAATGTGCACAAAATTGCCGAGATGCGAAATTCAATTATAATGCTTGAGAAAATTCTTTGGTTACTGCTCGCACGCTCTCTTCTTCTTCCTCTTCCTATTCCTATCTCTCTGTCTCTCTCCTATTTCCATACACGAATGTATAACTTTGTGAGTGCACCTTTTGCCATTTCAATAAATGACCGACTGACTTGCTGTACAATGGAAGAAGAATACAAAATGCTACGAACATCACTCGAGAAGTGATGCTAGTGAATAACTGTGTTGGAGGGAAAACAATTAGCTGAGAAAATAATGATGTTTATTTTAATAAATTCACATTCACTGGCAAAGGCACAGTCACAGTATTATTACACAGTATAAGCAACCGACACCAAATCAGCATGTGCACGTACAGAGTGATACAAATTGTGAATGCGTTGGTTATTTTTCTCCAGCTGCATGTATTTTATGATAATAAATTTTAATAAATTGCATCGTTTTGCCTTATTCTAAACGTTTATATTGGAGTGGTTCTCATCATTTCTGTTTTGAATGAAGGAAAAAAAATGTATTTCTTTTGTTTCCTACTTTTGACTTTTCAACTTGGAGATTATGGAGCGCCTGTGTAATTTCCCGATGGCATTGTATGTGTGTGGATGAGTGAAATAAAACGGAATCATATAAGTTGTAATCAACACGCCGATGCCCATTAAATGTGCATTCAAGTACGGTAACAAAAATATTATTTCGACCCTATTACCCACGTTGAATGAACACTTTTTAGGATTTAAAACAAGAATCATTTCTGTGGGTTTATCACTTTTTCTCTCGCTCTCGCTCTCCCTTCCTCACCTCCTTCTCTCTCTCTCTCTCTCTCACCCTTCCTTTCTATATCTTCCATTTTAAATTTCATTTTGTTTACAAACAAATTACATGCAATCCATAACGTTCATTTTGATTGCAAGTCAACGGTGGTTGCTTTTGTTCAATTCGCTTGTGTTGTGTTCCTGGTTCGTATTCATAGTATTCATTGTCGATTTCAATTGGAATGTCTATGCACGATATATGCGATTTATATGGGTGTAGAATCGTCTGCGTTGAGTCTTTTCGGTTGGCTCATAATTTATAGTTGTACAACCAATATTTCTCTTCACATTCATTTCGTGTGGCTTTTGATTATTCGCTTTTTGTTCGCGATTGAATGTTGCAGTGGCTGCTGTTGCCCAGCTCTTTTATGAAATATGAATTGCATGTACAATTTAAGAGTAACTGAAGAGCGCATTTAACAAAAATAAAGAAAAGGTAGACCAACAATTCCAAAGTTCGTTCTTCTGAACAAATGAGGTGAATTGATTCAACAAATGGTGCGCACTTATTCACAGAGAGTTCGATTATTGTAATTTGATATTCGGTTTTGGCAATGAATGCGATGTTCAGATATCTCATTTTGTAGAAATTTTTGTGGGTGGCGAACACACACTCTTGAAAGTCGATTATTATTATGAAAATTTAATAAAACGAGTTTTTATTGTCATAAATCAATTTTCAATCAATCGAATTTGATGAAAAAATTTACAGATTTTATGAAAAAAAAAAAACAAAAAAATAAAAATCTGTTCAATAATTCCAAGGTGGTCTTAGTCCACCGCCCTATCTTAAATAGTCATGCACTATTAAGCAGATGAAAATATACATGAAAAACTTTCAAAATAAACTAAAAATTCCAGAAGGTATTTTCAATCGTTCTATTGACTGATTACCGAAACAAATTTAGTGTGTAAAGAGCCTTAAGAGCCTCAACACATTGCTACCTTTGGTCACACACGAATTCCTTTGAACAATGATTTAATTAAGTACGGTTTCCTTTTTTTGCTCGTTTTAGTTATAAGTAAAGGTCGAGTGGGCAACCACGCACCAAGATGGTCCTTTTCGTTGTAGGCATTCAACAGATTGTACACATAAAAATATCGAACGAGTGCTGCTTACCGTGAATGGCATTTAACGACGGCTCTCTAATATTTGCTCCTCTACTGTTTGTTTTCTTCACATTTTGTCTATTTTTCTGTATATGTAACGTCATACACATCGTCGAATACCATGTTTTACGCATTCGCATACACCTTTATTTCTGTGAAATATTTGCTTTGATTGTAAATTATGTCGACCAATCTCTTACGTTAGTGGAAAAAAAGAAGAATATTTACGAAAGCCTGTTCTTGAAATATTTCAACTACTGTGCTGTAAACATCTTTAATTCATTTTTTTTCTTTCTTTCTCTCTCTCTCTCTCTCTCTCAAAATATGTTTTCTGCAAATCATCAGAATTGTAGCCTGAGTTCTCATTTAGTACGGAAATCTATACAAACCTTGATATTGAATTGAAATATTGCTGGAAGAAAATCACTTGGAAATGAATTCAATTGAATTTTCACTTTTTGCCATATCAAAAAGATTCAGTATATACATTCAGCAGACAGACATCATTTAACATGAACAAATATCGCACAGATTGATGCTCTTTTCATGTATTTTTAATCATCATTCACGTTTAATAAATCGTTGTTTTGTTTAAGAGAATGGGTAAAAGCGAAACCAAAAGAAAAAGAAAATATTACCGCTCCCATTACATGATTTGTTGTTATTAATGTTCAAAGCATCAATACATTGAGTGGATTATTTGCATATTTCTTTACTACCGACATCACTTTATTTAGACACATTTTCAAAAACAGTCTGTATTTACCAGAGCAATACACCATTTTTTCCATCTTTTTTTGCATGATAAACACAAAGAAAATGAATGAGCTGAAAAGAAAAATACATCATGTACCATACTGTACTATATTATACTAGAAATGAAATTAAATAGGTAAAAGAATTGAATTGGAAGATTATTCGATGGCTTCAACCATACGGCGTACGCGAAATATTTCGACCGCACGCATTTACACAAAAAAATGCTATCAAAAGAATTTAGTCTGGTAGATAGAGTCTACACACAAAAAAAATTTATTGGTATTTCAGTTAAATTTAGTGGTGGATATATGATTTACCACATAACTTTGAGATTTTACCACATACAATTCCATATAATTCGACATCCATAGCTTGTGGTAAAATATTAAAGTTATGTGGTAAAATAAACAGAAATGTATATTTTGTACTATAAATTACTGTTTTACCACATTCTTTTTTTGTGTGTAGGGGCCAAAAAAAGAACATTTCTCTAGTTTAAAATATAGCAAGTACGGTGTCCATTCTGAAAACAGACTGTCACACATAAAAAGAATGTTTTCATTGTGAAATTGCTGTTAAATTGTAGATGCAATCTAATAGTCAAATAGTGTAAACATTACGGAATATCACAACTAATATCAGAAACGATCAATCCAGTCAATTGATACGCAGAGTCTTCATTGCTTATATCGTTGATCGGATAAAAGATCATTTTTGAAATCAAGAAAAAATATAATCAAAGACGTATAATTTACGAATAATAGTCAGCTCTTCCCCTCGTTATCTTACAATTGAAAATGAACATTTCGTCAACGATTGAAATAACATAGCCGTTGTTCTCTTAGCTGGCCTTTGTTTTTCGTTCGTGTCTTGTTCGTTATTTTCCTTTTTCTTTTTTAATGCTTGGATACCATTTACATTGCCTTAAATTGTGAATTCTTCACCAATTTAGCCAACGGATTCTTTTTATAAATGCTTTGCTATTGAGCATTTACAAGTAATGGGACTGATACCAAAAAAAACAGCGTAGCCAAGATAAAAAACAATTCATTCTCGTAAATTTTTTTTCTTTTTGTTTTTGTTTTTTTGTTGATCATTTTCTCTAGATTGTTAACATATGTACGTCGTAGTTAACAAGTATATTGCGACCTATTGAGAATACAGTTACTCGTCTTCTTCTTCTGCTGCTGCCACCACATTCATCTCCATATAGACGTTGTTACCTTTGAAGCAACTGAACTAGCAAACACTTATTTATACACGCACACATTCTTCTCATTTGTTCATCGTTTGGCATTTACATCTTCGAGTTTCCACACACTGAGATCCTTTTGTAGTTGGCTTTGAATTACGTTCTTTTTCTTTCTTTCTTTCTTCTTTTCTTCTCATTCTGCTCATTCGCTGCTTTGTTGTTACTACTTGAATTGCTGTTGTAATATACTTAACAATGACAAGCAAACTTCAATAGACTCTTGAGGGTTTGCGGATTCTATAGTCACTTTAAAGTGTGTTCTTGTAACATGACGATACCCAGTGTGTGTATATATCGTGTGATGCTGTGAAGGTAATAGAACATTTCGATGAAAATAATAATAATAATTGAAAACAGATAAATGTATTGAATGTGGTAGATGAAGCCCAGAAGCGTGTATGAAATACGGAATTTCGAATAAAAAGTTGAAAGAAAGTGCAAAAAATAAA
Source organism: Resseliella maxima (assembly GCA_029041755.1). Lineage (NCBI taxonomy): Eukaryota > Metazoa > Arthropoda > Insecta > Diptera > Cecidomyiidae > Resseliella > Resseliella maxima. The sequence continues at coordinate 222,724 of JAQOWM010000596.1, read as the reverse complement.
AGAAATAGAAAAAGAAAAGAAAGATCGGCCAATGCAAAGCAGGCGAACGATAAACGTAGCAGTTGATGATAATAATTTCAATGCATTTCATTCATTCAATGTAATGGCAATTGGATTGCATCCTTTCGACATTTCTGAAAGGATTTGTAGTACTTTGTCTGTGCATAACAATGATCATTGAATTTCATACTCCAAATAAGAAGGAAGTGGAAATATGTAAACGATTTTCCGTTTCTGTCAATTGAACAATGTCACTTAGCGTCATACTTTTGTCACTATATCTCAATGGTTGCTAATAGAAAGGAGAGCAAATATAACATAATACACGCATTCTCCCATTCAAAAAGCGAACAGGAAATCATTGAGTCGACAATGTGAAAGGAAAACATTAAACGACACTGATTCATCTGTTCGTCAAATAGCATTGTACAGCTTCTTGTTATATATGTATAAATATTTTTTTTTTTTTTTTTTTTTTTGTAATTGTTGTTGTTGCTCAGCATGACACCATGCATATTCAAGAAAAATGCGTTGAATTTCAAAGAGCAACTAACATCTTGACATTATGAACACTAATTTATTGCTAATCATCGTATGTCAGAGAGATGTGTTGACAGAAATGGCATCAGCAATTAAACGATGCTCAACCTTTATGGAAATTACGAACACATTTTAAAATAGTTTTCTGTGTTTACAGTTTAGACTTTAAATTGCGTCTTGCGGTCGACTTTTACATTTGAACTTCGACGCTCAATCTATTTTCGTGTCAATTATTTCTGTTTTTCTAGTCGTTTTTTTTTGTACAATTTTAGATGCATGAGAAAATCTTTTTCGTTAAAAAATAAATTTTTATTTGTGTGGCTTTTATGTGATAAACTACTACTCATAAATATTAAAATTCACACTTATAAAACAAGCTCGTTTAAATTTTTAGCACCTTTGAATGCTGAACGCATGCATCTTTTTTTCTATGTTGAAAAATTAAGTTGTTTATGCATTACATTAACAGACACTTGCTGAGATATTGTTTACCTACGTAATAAAACATTACCGATGCGTGCCAAAAAAAATAAGACTCCATAGCTTAAATATAAGACAACTCTGCTAGAAAAAAAAAGAAAATACGTAAACCATTAAATGTGACAGTAGAATAGATACGAGGATAATAAGTACGTTCAAGACGTATATCGAAATGCATTAAAAAAGTTACAGTAGAAGAATAAAAACGAATGCAAAATATGCCATCGTTATATTTTTTCGATTTAAAGTTTTCGGAACAAAAAAAAAAACAGGATCAAATAAAAAAAGACAACGAATATATCCGTGTCGTTTTCATCCACCTACGAAATAAGTATTGAGCAGTAAATGGTTGCATACTGGAAACTTAGACACGCAAAATAAATCTTGAACGGTAAAAAGTGTAAAGATTCTCGTTTTTTTTCCTCCTTCCAAATTCTATTCCAACGAGGAAGAGAGAAATCGCATTCCAAAACGACCGCCAAAGGACAATACATTGTGTGTGTGTGTAACTGTATTATACTATTCTGCTAGGTGCCGTGTGAATACCGAAAGAAAATACTACGAAACAGAAATGAATTAGCGCACACCATTTATCTGTATAGTTTATTTTATGTTATTTCTAACATTGTATTATTGTGCCGCTTGCACTCTCTTGGGCTCCGGTCTGCTCCAGGTATTGTTATCGCTCTGAACTTAGTGATGTGTAACGTACTGCATTGTAAAATGCCGTCGTTTTATACCTCTGATACAGTGTGTCTTCTTATTCATCTTTTTCTTTTTCGTTTTCTTACTTTTCAACGAAGCAGTGACATAAATAAAAAGGCGCAAAAATACAGACCAGCAAGAATAGTACTTTTTATTTTATACTTTTGTGCAGATTTGTTGTACCATATTTATCTATCGGTCTACTGTCTTGTTACTGCTGTCGTTAATTTTTTTTTTTTTTTTTTTTTTGTTCTCGGTAAAACGGTGTCTCTTGGTAGCAAAAAGGCAAGACAAAACAATCTCGTAACAATAATAAAGTGTACGGATGCATTGATGAAATGTAAGTGGAATCAGAAAAATGGAAAGAAAAAATAACCAGAAATAAGGAATGCTCAATTTCGATTGCGTCAACCATACCCAGCAATGAAAACATATATTTTTCGCTATTGTATCTATATATAGCAAAAACCAAATACGGGAAAATGAAAACCATGACCATGCCAAAAACCAACTTGAGACAGAAAGAAAAAAAAAAAAGAAAACAGCATTGAAAAATTTAAGGGACAAAAGAATCGGGAATAAAATTCACTGAGAAAACAACACAAAAAATCAAACTTATAATGCAATTAACATTTGTCAACTCTGAATATTTTATTTGCACAAGTATTCTGGTGGATAATCGAAACAGTATAAAATGAAACAAAGTCGGTTTCACGGAAACTATGCTGAACAACAATAGCAAATACAATGGGATGCGAACTATAATCTAACTCTGGCATGGAATTCATTCTTAGCCGCAAAGACCGAGAGACATTCACTTTTAATTCCCGTTCGAAAATAAAACACAAACCAACGCATGGATGGTTCAATAAAAGAAAATCTGTTTGTTTCCGACCAGAAAATGGCAAATGTCTGTTTGTTTAGCTTTTGCTTTCCACTTTTTCGCAGTCAGTGACAAATGTTTCATGCTTTTAGCGACACCATTGTTTGCATACGGTCAAATCACAGCATACTTTGAAACTTCAATGCCAAAGCGCTTAGTCAATGTTCCATTTGTTTTTCTCTCTCTTTTTTTTTTCTTTTCGAAATCGAAATTTTAATGTCATCCAATTTCACATTTATAAATAAAAAATGTTCTTATATGCACTGTGTTGCCTTTTGAATGTTCTGCTTGAACAGTTGTAGTATTGAATATGAAGTGGTTTTGGTTTGTAAATGATAGACGAAGATTTGTTATTGCGCTGAATGTCATATGCAATCAGCCATTTAACCATTGAGCAATAAATGCAAACCAATTCCATGCGATTGGATTTCCATGTTTTGCTGAGCACCTGCCAATGTGTCAGCTACAAACGCATGCAACAAAGATGCAAAAATTATTATCAACACATGCATATAAATTTTTATGAGCTTTTATCACTCAAAATCGTATGCATCCACACACACACACACACACATACACTTCACCGTTTCGGAATACAATTTACATAAAAATGTGCCTTCATCCAGTGCTTCGTTCCGTTATTGATTCAAACAACGGGATATATTCGTTGCATACCAAAATATGCATATATTTATAGGTATTTGCATTACAATGTAGGAAACAAGAGCTAACGACTTTTTCCGATTTCGGCAACATACATGAGAATGTCCGATAGTGCATACAGTGGAAAAATGTATGTGCGAAAGAGAAGAGCAAAATTAGAGAAAAAGAGTCATTTCAACCAATGTTTTCCTTTCGGTTTTTATTTTCCTGTGTCATTTCAATGTTACAGTCGAAAATCAAGAGAATTGTAACGCAGAAATAATGACGCAAATCAATTGGAAAGAGAAAGCAAAATTCTCAATCCAGTTCGATTGGACCGGTTCCATGATGAATACAATGCACACGATTCACAGCTACATTTCTCTCAAAATACAATTTTTCACACCAATTCGGTCGTTACTTCTTACTCCCAATATTGACTTCAAATTACAATCGGGTATTAATGCACACACACACACACACGCGCGCGCGCGCGCGCAAAATGATAAAAATCTACGTCTGGTAATGTGCGAAAACAATGGTACTTCTTTCCATTGATTCATGAAATGAATGGTTTTATCCCATTTGGTTAGTGCTGATAGCAAAAACGATGATTTCGGCTGCTATAGAAAATAAATTGTTCAGTTGCAACAATGCCAAATTAATGTTATTCTTTCCATCAGCAACCAGCATCAACGATACATTGTTCAACATAAAATGTTCAATTTTTGGTCAGGCCACTGAACAATTCACTATTAGCTCATTCAACTCATTCGCACAACGTAATGCATTAACAAATTTTTGATCATTAGCCATTCCTTTGCTTGACAATTTACTTGAATTATTTGTATTTCTGAATGAACCATTCCAAACAAATTAACAAAATTTGCTTTAATTAGCAAGGGTTTTGTCAAACATTTCCAGCAAATTAATTTTGTAATCAACAATGACAAAACCGTCAATTACTTTCGCTTGGAATCTAGAAATGCTTTCTTTTTTAATAATCTAAATTGCTATTAATATGCTATTAGACTTTGCCACTTCAAGAATATTTAAAAACATTAATTCATTCAAAATTATGTTTTGTATTAAAAACCATCGTTATTTGAATCATGATACTTATGTGTAAATGTAACAACACCCGCCCAAATATACTCACCTCATAAGAAAGGTAGATAAAAAAAAACAATTTTTTTTGTGCACTTTTCATTTAAAAAAACCTAAATCCAACCAAAGGGATGTTCCTCTGTCGAACAGCAGCCACGTTGTTAAATTATACAACAGTATTAAGAAACGCTCACTTACTCTCTGTTGAATAATCGCTTCTCTTTGTTCGATGACTCACGGCATTTTTTTCGTGAATACTTTTTTCATCTGTCATTTATTTGTAATCCCTTTTTTTTGGTATTTGCTTATCGTATCCAGGTAACTTAGTTTATGATGACACCTCCCAAGTGAAGCGTTTAATAAAGACAAATTACTTAACAAAAGGTCACACCGACCGAGAAAATAAAGATTCGGAATAATAGCGAAATTCACGAAAATGGACAAGTGATTAAGCGGTATTTCAGCAAAGGAAGAGAAAAAAAAACCGACCGTTTGCTTTCTTATCTCAATTTAAACCTGAAAAAGAAAAATAATTTCAATGCTCTTCCTCCTTTGAGTCACTCATTGAAATCGACACCGCAAAAACTTCTGTTTGTTGAAATCTGTTGTGATCAGTTCATTGGAATTCAGGCTTAGAGTTTCCGTCGATAAAAAAAAGGAAAAAAAAAAATCTGTGAAAAAAGGACAAAATCATGAACATAAACTTCGGATGTATGGTGTCATCAAACATTCTCATATGTAATTCACAATAAAACCTCAATAAACTCGGTGTCGGTCACAATGTTGATTATTTCTACAGCCCAACAAAATAAATGTGTTTCGGTTGCATCATCACTTTCTTACGGTGCCGTCCTAAATATAGTCGCTAAAAAGATATTTTGACAGTTTACGCTATCCAAGTTAATCAATGGACCAAACTAAAACATGAAAAAACAACTACAAATACACCAACACTGTACAAATAAAATGCGGAAGAAGTGTGTCGTGCACGGAACAGTTCACATTTTATATGGTTATATGCCGAGTTGTAAGTTCAAGTCAAACAAAAACAGCATCCGATGTGAAGAAAAAATTCCCATCAAACACAATAAAATAAAATAAAATAAAAACCGTACACAAACCGAACTTTACGCATACAGCACGGACATAGCTATCGAAAAAGTACCGCAACTGCTATGCAACCATATTATGTAGAATAACAGCGCCTGTTTTAATGTTTCAAGCAATGAACTAAAACCTTTTTTCCCACTTGGCCAAAATATTGGCTTGCAACCAGACACTGAGGCGAATACAAATCAATATGAACCCATCTCATGGCATTTCTTTCGTTTATAGTTTTCTTACTTACGGCATATGATTATTTGACCATCACACACGAACAATCATTCCATTGTGTATGAATATATAAAAGATTCGTCTAATCTTCGATCTGTTTGGACATTGTGCTATTTCGTTTTTTTTGGCCAAATTCAACAATTTCAAGACGATCGGATACTTTTTCTGCTCCTTTGGCTCTTGTGCTTGCTGTCCATATAGTATTTGCTTCCTGCTCTCAATGGCAGTGGTCATCTCAGATCATATCATCCCTTTTGATGTACATGCTGATATATCATCGATGGGAATTGGTGCATTACGAATGACATAGATTCCATTTATTTTGCGATAGCCATAGAGTTAAAATACAAGAGTGGGCAATGGATATTCAGTAATGTCAGTGTCGCTTGTATGACTTGAAGGCGTATGATAAAAATCGCATTGTTACAAAACTGAAGAGAGAGAGGGGGGGGGGGGGGAGAGAGAGAAAGCAGCAGAAACAGCGACAGCACCAGATAATATACTTTTGTTTTTAGACCATATCGAGATGTAAAAAACACCAGAAATCAAAACCAAATCAAACAAATAACTGAACGAAAGAGGGTATTGATATGGAGCGCCATACACCATAGATGTGTCTTCATGTTTTATCAGGTTTGTGACAAAGGTCAACCGAGAACGACCACTTAAGTTTGACTGTGCTGTACACTATTTGTGTATACGAAGCATCCTTGAAAAACAATACCGTTTTCTGAAGACAAAATATCAGCTAAATCGAAAGACGATACTGAAAACAATTTGCCCCATAGACATGAAGAGAAATAAGAAACCTGAATCACCCTTGGGTATTTTGACTATCTTAACACAATGCAATGGAATTGAAAATAAATCCAATGCCCTGTTTAGTATAAAAGCAAATTATAAATATAATGTTCATGGACTGCAGAAAAATGGTTGGTTGTTGATCCTTTTTTTAAAATGCAGACTCGATGAAAAAAAATTTGTTTTCTTTAAATAAACATACAGACAATTTAGTCCAAGACAATGATTTGTTCGAACTTTATTCTGCCAAGGATGAGATTTCTACTGTGATTTGTCGATAACATTATTTACGGCGCTTATATACAATTATACATGAAACAAAAGATTTCGATCAAATTTACAACATAACCGAGAAAACGCCAGGCCCAGAAATGTTTTGTGTTTGGTGTGAAAACATCTTGTGACTATTTATATTTTTGGAATACTCAACACAACATTGAAACCATTATACCTACACTTCGAAGTCACGTCTCGTCGCTTATAGTAGCATAAGGTATCGTTGCGTGTTTTTTCTCTTCAATTTTTTTCCTTGCTGCGCTTCGATTTCATCGAATTTACGTGTACTGATATAGTGACAAACAACACGGCGGTATTTTTCGAGATAGTTTGAACATAAACGACACTGGAGCCACATTGATTTAGTGGAATTTAACGGACTTTAGTTTATTTTCATGTGGCCTTTAATGGTTTTTTGTTGTCGCTTTCATCATGTGTGACCTCATCTGCCTCATGAAATATGAAAACCGAACAAATCGTGATAAAATCGTTGTATTCCTTGCAGCTTCTGTCGTGCCGCTTTAATTTTTGCAGTGGCAGCAACGGTAAAATATCAACAGCTACAAAACAATATCAGCAATGCAAAGATATAACATGGTGACGAAAATACAGCGAGCTTTATGTATTGCCGGTGGCATTGCAAACTTCAAGATTGTGCTCATTCTGTAGCGTGCTGTTGCAATATCACACATCCACAGATTGGCAAGATAAATTTCGGCTTAACAACTAAAGCAATATAAATTGCTTCGTTTGAAAGCACCACGTTATCCAAACGAAAATACACATAAACATAAAGTAAATCGTCCCTCCACATAAAGTCGTAGGCCGCGAACATCAATTTTATCTTATTAATTTTTTTCCCCTTAATTTCACACAATTAACAGCGTTATTGCTCGATACAGAGTGTCGAAATGAAACACATGAATGTAAAACGTACAAAAAAAAAAGAAAACATCTTCGACACAAATTTATTAATAACACATTCGTTCATTTCGGTTCATGCTGATCAACTACTGATGTATTTATTGAAATTCGTCTGAATGCGCGGCAAACAGTTTGAACCATGTGAGATTTCACTTTAAAAATAAACAGCAGGTTGCCAAAATTGCAATAAATTTTAGTGAATTTGTAAGCGACGGCGCTCCGGGAGAAGGTTGATGTGATTGTGATTTCTGCGTAAACGTGTTCTTTTTTTCTTCTTCATTTTTTCTTTTGAAGAGAAATACGAATAGGGTTTACAACGCTCTTGAGCTAAAATACATTTTAAGAATTTGCTGATAAATAAATTGAGATTCACCCCAAAACACATATGTATATGCATGCGTTCATGTCACGAAGCTTCTTAACCAATCCAAATCTCAAGATACATGATAGATAAAGTGCTCACTACGTATAAAATTTGATTTATGAATGTTAAACATCACGATATCATAAAAAGAACAAATAGTTTATTTCGCTTATGCTCAAACTAGACAACTATTGCTACTTGGTCCCTTAACTGTGATTTCTATTCATGTTTCTATCAAAACTGAAATGATTTCATTTTGTTGTTATTAAGCCATTACATGCAGCACAAACTACCAAGCACTCAATTTGTCCATGGAATGCCTTCATCACGGCAATTCACAACGTAAAATCCATTTAAAAATAAGTATCAAATCAAAGTGCCTGAAATAAGCAATAAAAGTACTTTCAGGAATTTTCAGACATTATTCCTTTGTACAATAACAAAGTTGGAGTCTTTGACTATGAAGCACGCAAGAAGTTAAAGCAAAAGTGCATTTGCTTGCAAGCATATTTTAAAGGAATTCAATGGGAATAAAAATGTGTATACAAAATGGTCGTTTGCATGAAAAACCATTGCAATGAGAAATCTTTTCTTTTTTTCTCTTCGTTCGCATCTTTTCACTTTGCGGAAAAAAAAAAGAAAAAAAAAGAATCCCTGATCATTATGAAGTTTCCTTTGCTAGTCAAAATTCACCGAAATCTTTAAGTAAATTGTTAATATGAAGAAAGTGCATATCATTGGAGGCGCTAGCTTGTATGTAATAAAAGTTATTATAATTCATTCGAAATTGTACCCAGAGGATCATTTTTCATTATTCGTTGCGCAAAAAGTTCGAGAAATTTGCGAAAAAATTTCGTACAAAAAACCAATTCTTGTGAACAAATGTGGTTTCAAATGCAATTGTTTGCGAACAAAATGGTTTTCTATTAAAGTGTCTTGAAATAGTGCTCTCTGGTGCAACTTTGCTTGATTGGATGTTCATGTTTTGATGCCACCATTTTTCTTTTCTCTTCTTTGGCACACATTTTTGTCATTCGTACAATAACCATGCGTTGTGAATCAAATCTGTCGGACGAAACGGCTGGTAAGGATAATTTTATTGTAGATTTTATGTCGACAGCATAGCAGATAAAAAAATAATAGCAATAGCACCAAACTGGCGCTTTAATTCAACGAGATCGCCTCAGCCCAAAACATAAATACATAAAAATAAAAATTGCATTGTATGTCTTTTATGATTTTGCCGTTCACTTACTTTAATAACTCGCGTTATATTTACCACCATTGAGACCATAAGCCACGCAAAGAAGAATCATTGCTATTATCTTTGCTCTTATATTCAAACTTCGTGTTTAGAATATTTTGAGGGATTGGAGGCTGTTCAAAGTAGGAATAATGTTCATTTCTGAAAGATTTATTTTTCTTACGAGCCTCTCTTGTGTTCGACAACATTTCGTGGATTACTTGGAAATTGCTTTTTCGTTATTATAAAATTTATAAATTTTTGTCGTACAAGATCGTTTGTAATTTCAACAGTTGGAAGCGATTTAATTTCATTTATTCATAATTCAATATATCTCCCAATGATTGTCACGGAAATCAACGGTTTTTTTTTTTTTTTCGAAAAAAATATACTTGTTTTTCTTTCTGTTAACATATAAAAAGGCATTAAAATTTCATTAAGATTTTAGTTCAAATAGAATGTTTTTGTTTTAATTTGGTTAAAAATGTAATTACAACTATGAAAATAAGTTTGTTGCTCTGAGTTAACTGGTAAGAATATGCATAAAACTTCAATATCTTAATCACGATGCGTCTTTGTTAAAAGAAACCATCATATAACACTACTACAAAAGAATTCATGGCAGTCATTAACTTTTCAAGGTATACACAACAGCAACCGCGACAAGACTACTTTGTAGAAAAAAAAAAGACATCGAATTTAATTCAAACTTTTTAAATTGTTTTGATAGTGAAATGTAGTTATTTTATTTTAAATTGTTTTACGATTAAAAAATGTACATGTTCAGGGTGGTGGAATGCATCATTTAATGCTTTGATCTCTGCGTCAATGTATACTTAAGCGATAAATAATGTTCAAGTGGTATTCAATCCGGTCATCATGAATTTAAATTTATTTTATTTCACTTTTAATGAGAACCTTACAACAATCACAAGCAGCATGAATCATGTTTGGCCACAGAATTAGTTCTGTACCATGAAACTGTAGATGTATTTTCGAAGAGTAAATGCTCAGATCCAAAGTTAATACTATAATTAATATTTTGTCTTTGTGTTAATGCACTTTTAAAATGTAACATTGGAAAAGTATGAATAAGAGACTCTCAAATGTGTTTTTATGCAAATGTTTGAATTTTCCATAAAATATAAATAAACCGTCTCTGTTTCGTTCGTTCAGCTGTTATCGAAACTATATACAATATTTTCATGAATGGCTACAAGAATCAATTCTACGTTGGTATTTTATCATGTTTCCTCGATTCCACATTGGAAAGTACAGAAATACATATAAACATAAAAACTTAAACAAATTGCCATTATTTTAACAAGCAGTTTAATCGCTTTGTATGTGCGCGCGCGCGCGAGTGCGCGAACTATGCATTTACAAATTAAGTGAAAAGTTTTTGGTTGGAAAATTTAATTTCCTTATCGTTGGCAATTCAAGGAATTTGGTGCATTGAATTTTGTCACTATCAAACACGTTTACCGTGAAAACTAGTAAAGCGTGAACACTTTGGTAAGAAAATCACATGTATATCATCTCATCGTGACTTTTAGCACGGAGCACCAGGAATTAGCTAAATGAATTGAAAATGAAATTGCGGCAAATTGCATGCATTGAATGTGTGCTACTGAAACGCAATTTCATTTTGTAATACATAGTTTCATCGAAATACGGCTAGAATATTGGTGTATAGTGTGCAAAGTAATTTTGCGATATGGAATGCAAACACTTGCTTTTGAGTTCTTCGAAAAACAAACGAAGAAAATAATTAAAAAGAGATCTAATTTTCAGTCGATGAAATAAATGCATGCGATATTCTATGAAATATACGGTGAATGACATTCCTATTACGTTCACATACTTTCAAATTTGAAAAGAAAACCGTAAATTTGCCAATTTCACCAGTTTCACGGTAATATATTACGTCAAATTATCGCACCCAAAACTTTTGTTTCGCACATAACTTCGACAAAATATGGGAATACATTTTGTTTGCATATTTACTGTTACCACATATCGAGTTCATTCAATCTAATGCTTTACAAACTGAAAATGACAAAAGACCCAAACCCAATAAGATAGTAGAAGAAAATGTTTTCTAATGAAAAAATATGGATTCTCATTGACGTGTTATATTGACTAGATATACATTAAATACACAAAATTTGCACTTTACTATTACAAAATTAACCCACCATGCAATGTTTGATCATTGATATTGGTTCATTTTTTACACCAAATTTTCACTATATAAACATTTATAACTCGATTATAACAAAAGGATGCGACTACATGACCTACATTACTATAAATATAATGTAATTGACTATTCAAAGCACTGAACACTGAATTGTATGTAATCAAGAGTGTTTTTAAAAGATTTTTTGGCTTTTATTAAATTCAATAGAAAGATTTTTGTATTATACTAAATGCAATAAAGTGGTTTTATAAAAAAAATTAATAAAAAAAGTTGTGAATCAAGTTGAATACAATTCATACTACTACATAGTTCTACTACGTATCAATTATATTTGGAATCACCACAAACGTAAACAATAATCTACGATGGAGTAAAAGCATAGAATCAATGTCAGAATTACCAGAATTTTATTATTGATTTGTTCTCTTTGCGCTATGCCTAGGTAGTGAATTTTTAACAAATGACAACTGTGCTACGGCTAAAACACGCGACTTCGCAAACCAAACATTTGAGAGAACATTAAAAGTTATTAAATATTAATCAATTTAGTGGATTCAGTCATTCCCATCTCAGTGAAGACTGTTTGGCAAGCACACATATTAGACAACATTCATGATGTATATTCATCCATAAGATAGACGATAAAAGTGAATGCTCTACGAGAAACTTAAACATAAAGTTGATTTGGTAAATTGGCCCTCGATACAATTACATACACAACAAAATGACTAGAAAACTTTGTGAAAATGCACGCATCGCACAAACAAAAACAAAAATCAAAAACAAATATATTCATGTTGAACATTACACACGCATACACACACAGAATTAGTTTCGTTCTTTTTGTTACTTTGACGGCATATGAATTTTTAATGTGGCGACCATTCCACATAATGGTTTCGAATGCTTTCTCAAAATAACATTTCGCTATTCATTATTTAATAGTCAGTAATAATATGACACAAACAGGGTCCAAGTGAAAATTAGCTTACTTCCAATTCGATCTGGCAATGGTTTTCACACTAAATATCGATTTTGCGTCACTTTTTCACTTGATTTACGAAAACTCACTTTTAAAATATTTAAATCCATACGAGAATAAATTCATTTCATTTTTTTTTCTTCTCTCATTTCTCTAGCTTTTAAATTCACTACAATTAAGATTTTCATCACTTATTCCATTGTTTTGTTTGAAAAGCAAATTCCACTCGAATACAAATGCACTTGATTGTGCCGATTCTTCAGAAATTCACTTGAGAAATCCTCGTTGTCACGAACAAAATGCAAATAATCAAATTAAGACAGTTGATTCCACAGTTTTGTTTCTTTTGAAATTTGTCTTTAATTTTCATTTTAACACTTGTCTTTTTGCCTTTTCAGCGCATTTGTTTAATTTCTACCACATTCAATTTCCATTTACATAATTGTCATTATCGTCATTTGCGTAATCTAAATTATTCATGTCCTTATCGACTACGAATTTATTTTTTTTTTTCTGTTTTTATCATTTTTCTTCCTGTGGCATTACGTAATGCAGCAAGAAATTGTTGAGTTCTCCTCTTCAACACCTTTTCCGGCAAAGATTTCTGTAGGTGTATGCATTCACTAAGAAATTTTCAACACTTGCCGCGTGAGATACGCGAATAACAAGCGAAAAGCATTGCTGAAGTAGAAATAAAAACTTGAACATAAAGATAGCCATTAAAAGCCAACAACAACAGCGTAACAACGATGGAAGATATGATTAAAAAAGACGAGATGGTTTTTTGTCGCCCGCTCGGTTTTTGTCGCTTGTCACATTCACGACTCAAAGAATCTGCTTTTTTCTTCTGCATTGTTTCTTATTAACTACTTTCTGACACTATAGTTATGAAAAAGGTCTAGAAAAAGAGGAAAGGACGTCGAACGACAATGACACAGATATATACTATATAAAAGAACACAAGATATTCGCGTGCTGAGTAGCATGCTGAAATCTGGTTAAATGTAAAAACTAGACTGAAATGTGACAAAGTACAGAGGAAGCGCAGCATATTAAATAAGAGTCTACAAATTATTGCTAAAGGAAATAAAATTAAAAGTCGCTAGAGAAAATATGTCAAAGAGTGGACTGTCTTGGAAATTCAGTTCTTAATGTGAAAAAAAAAAAAAAAATTGGTGCATGTTGTATACTTAGAAAAGTATTCGTTGTTTTGCTGTTGGCTTGTTTCATTTTACTTTGACTGGCGATTGCAAGGTTTTTGAATTGTACTTCATAAAATCATCAAAATCATTCAACAAAAAATATAAGCTTCACAAAACGATATGAGCATAGAGCTAGAAGGTCAAATCCATAAATACTCTAACATTTCAGATGAAGCTTAGCTCTGAAAATTATATTTCAATCAATTATTTTTAATCTGCGGAAAATTCAGCATCCACTTGAGTTATGGGATGTTTTTCTTTGAACATCGTTTTACACATCTTGTTCGCCATCAAAATTCAGTTATTGAATAAAAAAAAAATGAATTAAAATAATGACGAAGCATATTGCAAAACTCGTTTCGTACGAAAGTGCTTGAGTGCGAGGATGCGAATACGAAATATAGATACACATTAAATTATATCTCCGGTAGAAGCAACGTATCGCATCGCATCGCATCGGAATCTTTTTAAATTATATAATCTTGATTGGATTTGCTACCTAAGGCTAGAAAATCGAACGAGTTTAATGAGAGACGATTTTTTTTTCTGCACACGACAGCTATACCACCATTTATGAGTCTGTTTACGTCCGCTGCACACGACACGGAGAATATAAGGTCAATCGAATATAATCCAGTGTATGAACGCTTTCAATAAAAACAAAATTGAAAGAAAAACTATTGAAATACTCAGCAAAATGTGAACTGAAAAAAGAAGCAAAAAGCGTATGTTGTCTGAGCAATGCGGTGGCTCATCTACCGCAATATTTCTTAAATTGACAAAAACATATAATGCTTTTTGGCGATTTAAGGATTTATCATCATCTTGCTCGCTTACTACATACAATTCTGCATCATAGCTGAATTTACCTTGTACAGCATCAGCGTGTGTGCTCAATTGAAACGTTCCATTTAAATTCTATAAATAATCGAACGATTTAAATGTGAATCTCGTTAAATTTCAACAAATGCGACAGTGTCATCCTCATTACAGAGCATTTTCCTTTCAATGGAGTGGAAGACTTAATTTAAATAATTTATTCGTCTTTTCTGCAAATGTTTCCTTTGTTTGTGGAACATTTTATCAAACTCTTTGAAAACAAAACCCCATTTGCCGAATTCGAGTTTTTCATGTTAGTGTGTGTTTGTGCGTATGTGTGTGAAAACAAAACAGTATGATCAACTGAACTTCCAGTAAATTAACTTTGTTTTCGCATTGTCATTCTGAATGCAAAAAACATTGTTATACTTATGTAAAAGCTGATATTCTTTGGCATACTAAATGCGAATTGATGCTAAAGCACACCGCCATATGCAGTCATTCAGAAAATGTAACCTGTATTACATATGTATACACAATACACAATACATATACATGCAAAACTACAGTAAACTTACATGTATGGCTTGTACTTTATAGTATACTATCATTTTGACGAGGAAATTTTAAGCCGGATGAATTGAAGTTTCACCCTCCAATGTAGTAATTGTACAATACGACTACGCGAATTATCCAAACTAAAGCCATGGTATATTGGGCATATAAATTGCTTGTAAAGCAAATCACAGCATAGAAAATCTGCTAGACACTGTGTGGCTGGTTCATATTTCGAACACCTTAAATTTCAATACAACATCGTGTTAAATGAGATGAGTTTTATTAGAAAGAGCAATAATTTAATGTTAATCGATGCATTTTAAGCTTTTATCTTGCTTTTATGTTAACAAATTCAAAATCATTGAAAATGATGGCGTTGTCAACATATAAATGCGGTTGAATAGAAATTGCGCAAGTGTGCACTTTTGGCTTTTGGATTATTGTATCACAAGATTAATAATGACGTTGGCTTTGTTCACTATAACACTACGAAAGAATAGAACATTCCATTCGTACGCATATATAGACATATATGTATATTGATGTAAACAAAGCGCTGCGTCACAAAGTATACAAAGGAACCTAATGAATTAAGTTACAAATTAATTACATGACATTTATCATCTCTACTCTCGAATCGTGTTTGTGTCAAATCAATAGACCATTCCATAGCCGATTGTTTCGCAAGAATTTAAACACATTGTTCAATAAGTGTCAATAATGTTGTTCATGTTGCTCATGTTACTGCCACCTTTGTATTCGTGTCCGAACTGGAGATCACGAAGTCATGATGATGGCGCAGTTGCCAAATTGCCCGACTTCGAGGTATGTGTTTCAAGAGGCAATAAATTTTAATTGCATTTTATTGCAATAAACAGATTAATTCGGTCATGTAGTGGAGCTTCACTCAGAACTCACACTCACGCTCACACTCACCCATATACATACCTAACATTTAACTAACGGCTAACATAAGTGAAGGATGAGAAATATGCTCCAACATTTGGAGTGAGAATAGTCTGTAGTGCTGCCTAATTGATAAAGTTAAATCTCTTGGCAATGCAATTTCATGTATTGAGTCCATTAACACATTTTACTAGCATAGCAAGTTTGGGTGCGAAGTTTTTATGACAAAAAGTAAGTGGTTGATTCGATGCAATATAGTTTAGTGAATGTGCAGCATATTTTTGATGCACTGAGATGCCAGTAAAATGCCAAAAATTATTTTTTTCCCACCTTTTTGTAACGCAATTCCTTTTTACTGACAAAAATTGTTTTCTCGATATTTAACGCAATTTCGTTCACTTTTTTCCATTCTGGTACAATTGTAGGAAATAACCGAAAACGAACACACAATGCATGCTGTGTGGCATGCCATATCATTTTCTCTATTTCGTTGAATCTGTTTTTAAACACGATGATAGTGTACGTTTCTCTTAGTCGATTCACTTCGTATTATATATCTATAAACGTCTGCTCTTGTATTCCACTATCTCACTGTAAACGTATTGAGAGAGTTAAAAAAAAAACTATAAGCACAAAAGTCACAACAAATACTAAGAATTTTTGGAAAGATGTGAAAACAAAGTCAAGAGGAAAACATATTGAATTCAATAAGAATCGATCACCAGAGGCGAATTACGTTGGCCGAGAATTAGATAAACTCTTCGTGGCTACACAAAGTTCAAACTTTGGTTTTGCGAGTTTCTTTTTTTTATAAAGATAAAATTCAAAGAAATGCAACAGAATATAATTGGCTCAACCACTCCTTTTCGAATGATAGGTCTGGCAAGAGCTTAAAATAGATGGTTGATTTTGATGTTTACTTGAAAAATCACTATTTGAAATTGCAGCAAAACCATACCGTACGTCATGTACATACAATTCATTGAAACAAAAAAACTAAAAGATCTGGAAAGAAAATCAATAAACTCAAAAATAGAATTCTACTTTTGAACTTATTGTTTGCATTGAAATGCCATTACCTGATGCCTTCAATGATGATGCTGATGAACTTTGATAAACCCAACTATTTTTAATATTCTTTTGTAAGAAAAAAATTTTCATGGTGAATGTGTTACCAATTTTGATGTAACTAATTTTATTTCTGTATATATACTGTGAACCTGATTAATCCTTATCTAGCCTTATGTAGAATTTAAAGTGTATCAAAGCTTTTGTTTCTATTTTGAAGTATATACAATGGAAAAAAAAAACTGTTTTTGCACACTCAAAATTCAATTCAGCGAGCACTTGATCCAGCAACAGCAGAAGCAGCATCAACATTAACAACAAAAAACTCAACAAGAAATCATTTTGAATCTGGGAATTTAAAAGGAGTTTACCATTCTTGTTGTTGGATATTTTGAATTTGGGTCGCTGTTACTTTGTCGGCGAATTTTTTTTTTTCTGCATATTTTACACAACAAATGGGAGTACTATGCTGAGAAAAACAACGGAATTGTAAACAAACTGATCATAAAAATTCATGTTTATTAAGTAGTCCCAGTGACGTTCGCGTTTCGGTACGAACTTTTCATACGGTGCACTTCACGAATATAAATGCATTCGTAACTTGATATAGACAACAATCGTAAAAAGAGAAAGCACTAAGAAAGATCAGTGAAAAAAGAACTATACAAGAACAGGGCTGTTACGATTCAACAACTCCTTGTCTACTGAACGAAAGTATATAACAACATGCAATTCCGATACACAAAAAATTGCGCTCTGTCAGAAACAGAAAAAAAAAAAAAAAGGTTTTCGACAAATATGATGCAATTAAAAGAGAAATAAACTTAGAAGTTTTATCGTTTCGTCGAATGTTTAAATGTTTAAATATAATTTAATTTCTACGATAACGACGAAACGTAGCTGCTTGCAATTTGGAAACTTTTCTCTATTTTCTCAATTCACTGAACCATATTTTCAGTTCATTTGCAGAAAAAAAGTGAATTAAAATGCAATTCCTTTTCTTTTAATGTTCGTGAAATGGAATAAATGCTGAATTTAAAATTGAGTTTAATATAACGAATATCGATCATTATCAACAAAGTTGAAAAGCATTTCAATTGCTTTTTGAGGTAAACATTTGGCATTAATTTGCAAAAGCTATTTAAAGTATTATCAACGTAAAAATGAAATGTTTGTATGCGAGCATCGATTGAACATAGCGACTATTCAATTTCGTTTTTGCATTGATCCGTATACATCTAGTGTTTCATCAGTTGAGCCTAGAACTCCACTTGTACATTCGACTTGTTGTTGTTGATTTTTTTGTTTATTTTTTTTCAAATGCACATTCTAGTTTCGCTTCTAAAGTTTTTTTTCATGCGCATCATTCTGTTTTTACTGCATTTTATTTTCATGTGAAAAACCATTCACTATGAAATTGAATAAATGGTCGCATTTTAAAATCATGTCTCTCATTGTCAGAATGGCATTAATACTTTCGAAATCACGTATAGCTGAAATCAACATGATACACTTCGCTTGATTTATATAACCAGCATGCCACTAGCTTTTGCCATGCATATTGTCACGAGGGCATCGTAATTCATTTGCATGGCAATTTCTGATTCAGTTGGTTTTACGGTTTAAGTTTTCTATTTTTGGAACAACAAAATCAATTCTTGCGACTAGATATTTGCGCATCAAGCGCACTCAGTAGCAGTAGCAATAGCACAAGCACAATCAGGAGCAGAGCGACCAAAAATAATAATTCATCGTTCACGTTGAATTTATGTATTTCACTATTGAACAGATCATTATTTATCATGAACTTTCATTCAAAGTTCCAATTTGGTTATTTCTAGCTCAATAAATTCAATATATTTGATATAGAATCGATTTGATACAATGTTTTTTTGCACAAACATAATGAAAATGTCATTGTTCTGTAAATTAAAAAAAAGAAACTAATGAAAATATCACAATATGAGCTTTCACGTGACCATTTTTCACTTTAAATATTGTTAGAATATTCATAGCATTTTAAATTAAATGAAAAAAAGCATATTTTTCCAACACTTTTTTGCCATATTTTCCATGCTCTAAGGTCTAACATATAAAGTTAAATTGTTCAGCTATTACATAGGTGTTAATTGTACATAATTATACAATTACCCATCAAAAATTCGGTATTCTGCTGTAAATTTATGTTGGAAAGCAAACATCTATATTTATTGCGATAACATACAATTTACTAACCAATCATCGGGAGCACATAAAAAGAATTCGACATCCAAAATGCATTCAAAAACACATACTACGCTAATACATATTTTGGTCTACCTAAACCAATAATTACAATGTATGTAGCATATCCACACTATCTACATAGCTTCTCCAACATAATAACGCACATTATGCATTGAAACATGGAACAAGTGAAAATCGTGCTGCCGATAATATCAATTTATTTACTTTTATATATTTCATAGGATACGATATTTCAAGAATGGCTGAACATTTTTGTTCTTGATTCTTGGAATTCAAAAATTCTGAATAATTCCCAGAGTTAACAGAATGATTTGCAAACTGCGTTTACTTGATTCAATATAATAAAAAAATAACATTATATGAAAAAAACAAGTTGACTGTATAATACTTTTACGCAAATTAAATATCCCATTGACAAAAATTGATGTCGGCGTGCTTGCGGTGTCCATTCAATTTATTTCACTTTGAGCAAATACAGACGAATTTTTAAATAATAAATCGTTTTAATCAAACCATAAATAAACACAGAATGTCGGTTTAATTGATGAAAAACATGCTTGAATTCAATCAAAAAATTCAAAGAGAGAGAGGGGAGTGAAAAAATAACATAATTAAGCACATTATTGACATGTTCAATTTCGAAACACACTAAGCTCTGCAATTTGGAATTGCATGCATATGCATATTCATTTTCACATATGTACTGTTTATTCACTTTAAAGTTGCCTCGAAACTGAATTTTCGATTTTCTATCTCTATATATGTACATTTTTGAAAGTGGATTTTTTAATAATTATTTTTGGTCTTTATTTTTAGGATGTTTTATATGGAAATTAGATGAAAATGATTCTAAAAAAGAATTCAACATTTGTGTTGGTAAGTAAATGCATTTTTTTTTTCTTCCCTTCATTTTTTTCTTTGAGGTGTTAAAACCACATTCAAATATATATATCATTATCATTCATAATATTATAATTCAATCAAAATGTTTGAAAGAAAATCGCATAAAATAAAATGAAACAAATATAACAAAAATATGAATATCCTGGTTAAAAACTTTTCCCACTTTGACAATACAGTTCTTGGTGTATTATATATACACTAATATGGCCTCTTTGCACGTCAAACTTTTGTATATTGTTCGTCTATGTTTATGTGTATGAATTGTATTCGAAAGCCATTAACAACAGCCAGCATCTGTATCTAGGGGCGAGACACCCACTATTCTATTACTAGTTCAGCAAGAAAAAGCTATTCATTCTATTCCACTAATCCGTCAATAGTTTAATTTGAATTTATTGAGTCGATATTACAAATTGACAGAATCGCATTGACAAGAATTTATTTTCTCTAAAATTAGGAAAATATTATCTTAAATTCGGTATAAAACCATATCGATCTTATTTTTAGTAATTTATGTATGAAAATCTTAAATGAAATCGTCATGCTGTAGACATTGATCTGTACTTTCGACTCAATAGTTTAGTCATTACATGCATTTTTCACTATTCCATGCACTTAAATCTCTAATTTGTACGGTTTTTCAAAATTTTCCTATTTCATATGAGAATCTTATTTCTAGTCCACGTGTCTCGCCCCTAGATCTGTATTTATTTGGTTTGAAACTTGATGCACAAACCAAATATAAATTCTCACATTATGAAATTTGTCTCTCTGTCTTTCGGTCCATGAATTGTTCATTGCAATTGCTAAATGGGCAACTTTATTAGTGAGAAAGGAAGACAGCGAGAGATATTGAGAAAGAATAAATGGGAATGAGAGAAGAGAAGAGCAATACCTGAAATGTAAAATTGTACGAATTTTTCGATACAGAATGGAAATACATTGTATGACCGAGTGGAATTTCCCAATACAGAAAAACTTGCACTCATATTATCCGCACTTATGTTATAAATAAATAAATCGTCTATCTGCTGCCAAACGCGATACATGATGCATATATACACACACACACAGAGAGAGAGAGAGAGAGGAGAGAGAGAGAGAGAGAGAGAGTGCAATGTGCATCGACTAGATCTGTATCGTCATGCCATAATAGTGATTTCGTATTTGCATTGAAATGGCAGAAAACGTCGAATTTCACAGAATGACTTTCGTGCATTGTATCATCATCCTTCTTTGTGTATACTAACACATTTACATATGAAAAGCACATGTTCAATCGTTGCTCTCCACACAGGCCATGATCAACGCGGGTGGATAATTATAACTAGTGCTGATGTATTCAAATCTGGTGAATACACATGAACTAACTAACACATACACACACACATACACTATCCTTCGCATACGCTCGAATATATTCGACTTTGAACATTTTAGTCATCATTTTCCTCTTCAATGTTCTGTATAATCATTTGCATTAGCATTGTCTGTGCGCAACACACTGGAGTGCACATCGAACTCGGCAAGGCTCCACCATACATCAATGTTGTTTTTGCAATTGTATTGTCATCGTTATTGTTGTTGTTGTTTTTGCTGTCTGAATATAATACACAATTGATGTTATGCATATGTAACTTTCACATCTAGCTCTAATATAATGCTACCAATGTTCATTGCAATAGCATTTGCACATCGTTTTTAAAAAATTCATTGAAATGAAAAAATGATACCTTTGCATATAAAAAAGCGGCTGTGGCTGTACGCTCAATTTGGTGAAGCGAGATGGCATATTTACCATTCGATTTCTGCACCACGTTATCCTCTGTATCTATCAAAGCAGATTGCCATACCTTTCAGCGTTATGTATCTCTGTATATTTCATGCGATTAACCTCGTTCAAAACTTTTATTTTTCATTTACTCTCTGGATTTGACTCTCTCTCTCTCTCTCTCTCTCTCTCTCTCTCTCTCTCTCTCTCTCTCTCTCTCTCTCTCTCTCTCTCTCTCTCTCTCTCTCTCTCTCTCTCTCTCTCTCTGTGTGTGTGTGTGTGTGTGTGAGTATGAGTATGTTTGTAGAAATGAAATGATACAAATACATGTAACCCTCACTATTTTCGAATATTTTTCTACCTTCTATCACTGCCGAAACAACTATTTCAACTCCAAATGAAGTAAGAGGTAATTGACATTTCCATTATAAAGCTTTTATGTGTCCTCCATGCAATATTTGCAACATCATTCTTAGTGTTTTTGTGTATGTGTCTGTGTATGAATGTGCATGTCTCTGTAACGATATGTGAGTATAGCCGCACAAATCTCATCGGATAGTGAATGAATGAATGTTTATTTATTCGACGGATGTACACTGGTTCAGCTAGAAGACCCTGTTTCATGTGACCAATTCAAATGCAAACAAGAATTGTACAATTTGAAAAATTCATAAAGTTTATTCGAATTTAAAGTGGAAGGTTTAATCAATCAAAATGGAAATAAGAGGGGGAAAAGGAGCTACAAATGCTTAACGCCATTTCATTTGCACATTGTGTGCTTCGTCGTTCTGTCAACGATTCGTAAATGTTTTAAAGAATCAAAAGATTTGAACAATATCCAGGCAAGACAACTACAACAATATTTGCTCAACAGATTCGACTATCAAAATATTGCAACGGCAGCAGCGACAGCGATAACAATTCCTTTTACATGGCAACTCTATTTTAAAATTTTTCTTTTTTATTCGCCATTCAATCGATTCAATGGGCAAGATAATAATAAACAGAAAAGAGCCATTCTTCTGCTAATCTATTGAAAGTGTCAGAAATGTCTAAAGTTTTTTTTTTTGTGTTGTTGCTTAAATCGAGCTGAATAGAGGAAACAAAATGCGATTCTTTTTTTTGTTTGCTTTTTCACACAAACTATTTGGAACAGTTTTTAATTTGATATTTGATGCTTGGTTCTATTTTCAGGGCATTTTGTTGAGTGTTTTTTCTTCAATTGCATCACAGGAACGGCACATAAGAGAACACCAGCATCAACATCATCGACATCACAATATACAAAGGCAACAACAACTAAACCTAATTAACCTACAAAATGTGCATAATAATAAAACATTTGGAGGCCATGCTTGGCTCTCACATCCAGACACCACTGAAAATGAGCTAGAAAAACGTGGTAAAAATGGATGGAGTGTATGGAGTGGTTGGTCAACGTGTTCCCGAAGCTGTGATGGTGGTATTGCGCAGCAGTTGCGCCGCTGTTTTTCAGCTCATTGTCGTGGAGAACCCATCCGATATCGAATCTGTAACATGCAGGTAAAACTAATTTTGTAATATATTTCTTCATGAAAATAGATTTTTTCAATGTTAAGTTGCTTTGTATTTTAAATTTCCGCTAATTTGATTTGAAAGACAACCTTTACATACAATATATTTATAATTATTTCTACTTACAATGTATAAGCGTCAAATTATTTACCACAATCATTTATGTTGAATTTTTGATGTGAATCCAGAAATTTCCCTGAAAAAATATGTATACTATGCATTATGCATTGTAAATTAACCACACAAATTATTACTATGCATACCAATAGTAATGGTGGTGATTTGCAAAATCACTACTAGTTTTTGAAAATATAGTAAATTCCATTTTGTGTGAGTAGTCGGTAGCCTTTTGTTTCATTCCATCAAACACTGAAAAAGTTTTTTGGCGCTCAAACTTAACAATAAAATCTATATTGTTAGCTAACCAAGCTAGTTTCAATGACTACTATCTGTAATTTAGTAAAATAGGTATCAAAAACTTTGCTTCATCTTTTTTCTTTTTCCATCTCTCGAATTGAATTTACAATATTTATACAACGAATCAAATGAAAGTAAACAAAATAAAATAAATTAAAAAAAACTTAATAAATCAATCTACAGAATATATTTCTTGTTATTGGAGAATTAATAATATTTTGCTTAACACGATTGTCGCTTGTCAACCTCAATTGTTGATGCTCTTCACGTCCAAAGTTCGATAAAGAGAGAGAAAAACCAAAGTACGACGACAAACAAAGATCGATCAACTAAAAGCGATTGAAGCTATGATGAAGAAAACATTGGCAGAATGCCAAATATGCTCTTGCACAAGGACGAGTTCGCACTCATAAGTGCTTGCAATGCAAAAAAAAGTTCTTCGCAAATATTTTGCCATATCAAAAATTTCGATGAGTTCTCAAAATCACATGTGGGTATTTACTTCTCGCTGACTGAATGGCTAAATGGTTGGCTCACTGACTAGCTATAACTTTTCAATGTTTAGCAAACCAACCATTTTGAATGTCTTAATGGCATGCATTTAAGTCAATTGTAGATGCTTTTACCGCAACAAAACAAACATGCACAGTTTACACAGTAAAACAAACACAAGAGCTTCAAAAGCATTCAATTGAAAATATCAGCAAGTGTATCGATTCGCCATCATCACAAACTATTCCATCAATTACTTATTACAATTTTGATTATTTACGATATTTTGTGTGTAAAAAGTTTTTGAAAATATTGAAAGTGCCTGAGCCAGAATGTTTGTTATAGTCTTAAATTTCTCATTTCCGAATTGCGCCGGAGATCTGAAAACCAATCATGCACATATGCAATGGTAGAGAAAGAAAACAAAAAAAAAACAAAAACAAAAATAATACAGGAATGCTGTTCCAGTTGCTGTTTGCAGCGCAACGGCAAAGATGGTTTTCCGAGTGCGACTATTTTCATCATTTGTTTTAATGTGAAAATAGTGCTGATATGGTTTGTGTGTGATTTCATTGCTAAACCGCTGCAAGTGGAAACTGAGAAATTGTGAAATGTGTATATGTTTGGGTTTGTGTTTGTATGTGAAAACTAAGGAATACTACCGTTTACTTTCGGTATCCACATGGGTGATGCAAAAACGATTTGCACATATTCAACGATACCGTATAATCTGATGATTGAAACCATTTGGTATGGAAACTTTGTACAATCCACCGCAATCCGATACGGTGAAATTTTTAAGTATGTGATAAAAACGCAAAATAAACTCTCCAATATATTTATCTGCTAGGAACGATTAAGGATAATCGATAGAAGTGTCTACATGATGAAAAACATGTATGGCACCATAGCCAACCATATTTTTCCCACCCAAAATTACTTTTTATGAAATTTTCAACTTTTTCTTCTGACTGAAATAAGCATGTGAGCATCTTGAAAGAAAAAAACTGCCAGCGATTTATCAGTATTTTATCTGTATGACTATTATCCAACCACAGTCAAGTACTTAAACGACATTCCGCATTTTGTACACGTACGACGACTGCTGGTTAGCAAGTCGTTTTCTTCTTAGCAAAGAAAAATCGCACCAATAACTTTGTATTCGATCGTTTGCAACAAATTCGAAATGATCCGCGTTCGTTGTGCACATAAAACGACCATCTACTGACAATTTTTCTAGACTGATATGTATATGCAGTGCATTTTAGAAATGTCGTTTAAAAATGTAGTAGAATGGCTTGTTCGATTAATCTATTGTTCTACTCAAGGTGGTTTCAAGGTAAAATCGCATCATTTTTTTTTTTTTTTTTTTGATCAAAGCTTCTTCGTGTTATTTTTTTTGGTTGGCCAAACGCTATCTTTGTCAATTATTAGAAATATAAATAGAACCGCTGGTAGCACTATGCAATACATTTAATATTAGTGTCAGCATACTTTTTAAATTCGTTTTTTGTTGTCTTTTTTCGCTTTAATCGTATCCCAAAGATTTTATTGCATGGATTCTATGTATATTTTCAAAGCTTTAGTCTAAATGTGAAGATTTTTTTTTTATCATTATTCTTCTTTTTTTTCAGCCATGCCCAGAAGCGCAGGATTTTCGAGCACATCAGTGCTCTGCTTTTGATGATGTTCCCTACGATGGAAGCTTGTTCAAATGGGCACCACACTACGATTATACTTTTCCGTGTGCTCTAACATGCAGGTAAAACTCATCGACTCTAAACTATCTCTCTTTTCGCTTTACATTTCTTCGGTTTTTTATTTTTATTTTTTTGCTTTTAAACCTCAAATTACAACCGAATGCAAATAGAACGCAGAAATGTGACATGTATTTTATCATATCAAATTACATCGCTCCGAATTCATAGTTAAAAGATGGAGAAAATGTAAAACGTTTCGCATTTTCCCTGTGCACATTTTCAACTGGAACTAGACTCACCATTCAACTTAACCGAATAAATATTCATATGAAAATGAGAACCAAGTTGTGGGCAACAAAATTTCGTTCTTCTATTGCATACAGATTCGCACGCAGAGTTCTTTTTTTCTTCTGATGAATTGAGTAATATCTCCGAGGCATATTTTAATGAGTTTGCATTGATATGTTTTTCGAGACGATTTTCAGAATGCTTTGCCATTTCTAGTCCGCCGAGATTTTCGACATTTCGTCCATTTTCTTAAATTCCATTTGGGCTTTATGAATATTGTACATTGTCGTATGCCCAGCACACTTGGTTTGACATAATTTCAGTCAATATTGAAATACAACGACCAAGCAACAGAACTATATAGATATATTTAATATATTAAAAGCATGTTGCCAAACCGAATCAAAATCTTTGTAGACGGTTGCACGATTTTAGAGTCCATTGTACATTATTAAATTTTGCAATTAAATTTTGAGGTCCAATCCACAGAAGACGGCGGAATATCTTTACGAAAAGTGAAATACAAAAATTTACTTATATTGTGGTTTATTGCGAACTCGATATGTATCTCGTATACTCTCTTATTTGCTTATATTATTGTTTTAGTTTTCTTATGCGAATTAATGCGTTCATATAAATCGTTGAAATTCCCACACCTTTCGAGTTTTACATGGGAAAACATTTATATTTTATATCAAGGAAGTCATCATCTGACGCTGTTTGAGATTGAGCCATTACCGATGAGAATTTAACTCAGTAAAATGCATGCTAATAATTTCGGTTGAATAAATTCCCGTAAATATATCTCATTCTCTGAATAGTTTTCCCAAATACACAAATGTTGCATAAATAGCTTTCAATTTAACTGCCCAATAAGTACAAAATTTCGATTGGCCCTTGAAAATTCAGCTTATCGATGTTAGTATTCAAAATTCACAAACTAAATTTCCTGGAAAATTTCGAAGAAATATTCATCTCTCAATTATGTGAGGTCATGATGAACATAAATAAAGCATTTCTCAATTGGAGCACCATAAATTTGAACGAGTGGGTTTTTGGTCCCGTGAAGTCTTTGGAAATTTATTTATTCAAGTCCAGTGTTAGTTTTGCAAAGGACGAGGGCGAATTGGTACAATCGCTTCTAAAATGCTTAAAGCCTCAAAGAACAAAACCGATCGGAAATAAACATATTCATGAATGCGCAAACCGAAACGCATAAAGTCTATGGCCCATTTTCAAGACAACAACAAGCTGAATAGATAGAGTGAAAAACAGATAGAGAGATAGAGGGATATAGAGAGAGAGAGAGAGAGAGAGAGAGAGAGAGAGAGAGAACGAGCTAACGAAAGAAGGAGAAAAAGTATAAGAGAATAGAATAGAATAGGTCGAGTATCGTGCACGTTTAACCAAACTGCATTGTGTGTGCACGTGTGGGTGTTTTGTTCCATCTGTTGTGTTGTGTTACGTTGCGTTGTGTTATATAAATACGATCATACGTATTTATGAATACAAAATGATTGGGGCTTTTGTTTTCGAGAGGAATCGAGACAATCAATGTGGAATTGTTTTTGAAAATAATAAGGAAAATAAACCACAAATTGATGCATTAAACCACAACGACCATTGTTTTACCGAATTGTACGTTATTGTAATGCAATACTCGACTATATCGTTCGATATCATTTAAATTTTCTCGTTCGTATTTCATTCCACAAAATGTCGAGATTTAACCGAACCATTGAGCGATTCAAAATAATGAAATTCAATGTATTAAATTGAAATGGAGAAAAAATTAGACATTTTCTAGTTATTTTTGTGCTGTTATGGTCGTAATGAAATGATGTTTGCACAACATTTTGCGCTCTGCGATGATGAGTTGTCTAAATTTCTATTGAAAATATATGTTATAAATGCTCTAATTGGTTATTTTTAACAATTGCAATAAACGGTATTATTATGTGTTATTATATTTTCAGAGGTAAACCAGTGCATTTAGCAACCAATGGAGATGGCGAATCGGATGCTGAAGAGCCAAGTGTTATTGTTCAATTGAGTAATCGTGTGCAGGATGGTACCAGATGTAGAATTGGCAGTTTAGATATGTGCATTCAAGGAAAATGTCAGGTAAATTTTCTAAATGGAAATCATTTTATTGATATCGCATTGCCTTTTTATAGTAATAAAAATAAATGTGTAAACAATTTTCCCTCCCTGGATTCATTAATTTACCAAGTATATTATATTGCCAAGCGTAACAATGAAGGTGATTTAACGCACCAATCCACATTTGCAACATATTTTCGATTGAATGTCAACATTAATCTCTATTGACGCCATAAACAAATCATGATTATGCATGCAAAATGCAAAATGCAAAATACAAAATGCATTGCTTGTAGATTTAACCCGATGCACAGATATTTTAGCGCGATACTCGCTTTGAATATAATAAGCGTCGTACGCCACAAACTCATTTTACATTCACCCAGTTATCTTCCGATAATAATTTAATTAGTGAATAAAATATGTATCATTAAGTGGAATTATTCATTCAATAAACAAATCCTCGTAAAATATAAACTACGAATACATGAAAATTCGAAAATTCTATACAATATCATATAAAGCTATTTACAATATTTTGTCTCAGAATGTATAATGTTCAAAGCTGTTTGTTGCGCGCCGGGAAAATTGAAAATTGGAAAGTGAACGAATGAACGAAAAAGAGATTTTAATGCATGCAGTTATTAAACCATTAAACACTTATATCGTTCGAGTTGCGTACACATGTACACATATACGCAAATGCCAAAAGTTTTAGCGCTCGGGCAGTTACTTCGAAAAGCGAGGGCAATTCATTAAATTATGTACAAAGTGGTTTTTCTCCGAAGTTTAATGTGCTAATGAAGGAAAATAGTGCTTTGCCATATATGGATCATGTTCTAAAACGTTGAAAATCTTACGATATCATGCAGCAAAAAAACAACACGAGATGAGTGGGTGCGGTTTCGTTGCTAACTTTCAGTCTGCCGCGAACTCTTATCGAATTGAATCTTCGTCGACGTAAATTCGCACAGATTCTACAATACAGCCAAATCAAATAATCAGACAGGGTAAAACGATTCGCTAGACAGTCACTGCGTTGTCTACTATTTACGTATTTTTGTGTATATGCGTGTTTATGTATTTGCTGTTCAGCCGAATATCTTTAAAAAGTTACCATAAATGTATGTTTGTTTGTTCAACACATGCACAAAACAGAACGAAAAAGCAACACCATAAATTATCATGGTATATAAGTTATTAAGCTGCGAACAAAATGATCACAGTGGTGTTGAATTTTTATGCATGCGAATATTTCCAAATGAAACGCACAATGCATTAAAATTCCATATTAAACAGGATAAATGAGACATACTCCTGTCGTGTTTATTCTATTACTTGTAATATACCAAAATGGCTAATGAATTTTATCAATAAATTCGTATGTAATCCACTTAATATTAATTAAGGAGCCGTCTGAATGAGGGAGAGAGAGAGAGAGAGAATTTACTGATTAAATATT
Source organism: Resseliella maxima (assembly GCA_029041755.1). NCBI lineage: Eukaryota > Metazoa > Arthropoda > Insecta > Diptera > Cecidomyiidae > Resseliella > Resseliella maxima. The sequence goes on along the minus strand of JAQOWM010000596.1, from coordinate 192,749 downwards.
GGAATGAATGACCAGAATCAATCGGAACGCATCGAAAGTCGAAATACTGACAACAAGCACAATGGAAAACGACATTTGGTCAACATTTTGAGCTCATAACATCTCACATCACACTTTGGATCGCATCGCTTCGCAATCTCATTTCTAGCATTATATTGGATCGATAGCTTAATGTTTGTGCTTGTGTTTGTGTTTGTGTTTGTATTTGGTCATTGCGAACAATCATTTTAATTCGATCACTGAGCTTGGAGATTAATAAAATTTTACAATGGACTATATTCCTGGCTTTATGTATCGTATGTGCTTTAATTGGAATTTTATTGCTTTACGATGCGCAAAATTCAAATCTGAAACATACAACACAATTGCACATGTGTTTGCACATTTTACGGTCATACAGAAATGAAACGAGCGCATTGTATTTATATTAGATGCTGCAAATGAAACAAACTAGATGCCATATTGCATTGACATTAAAAATTTTAATCGTTGTTTTGCAAATGTATTTATGGCAGTGAATAAACAAACTCTATTTCCTTCCCTTCCGTATGATGGTACCATGCTACATTACCGAAAAGTTCCGGAGATGAATTCAGCATGCAGTTTGCAGCGTGCAACTTTGTTTTATGTTCAAGTTAATACATCATTTCAGATGCTTCACAAAATATGGCAGAAAAATTGTTTTGTACATGTCGAGTTTCACTACCAAACTGATTGACAAACGAAACTATTACGTGTAACATGTACATTAGTATATATTCGTTAGCGTTCACATTTTCTGTCGAACAACAATAACAATAACAAAAACGAAACAACAACATAAAAATAATCTTTCTAATATAATAATAAGAAAAGTTAAATTACTTTGATTCTATATTATGAAAAAGTTTTGCACATGTAATAACACGACATTTGTATGTATTTGCTGAGTCGATGTGCTTTTGCCATACTTTAATACATTGCTCATCGAAATATGCAATGCTTTTGAATGCGTCTACATCGAGCTAGTCTATAGCCATTCTGGTTGCTAATGCCAATATGGATTTTGGATTTTTGTACTACGTTTTGTTTCACATTTTGCACTCACAATCCGATCTGGAAATCTCGCGCGCAAACTTCTTCTCATTTTTTTCTTAACAATTCAGAAAGAGCCAACACCGGTGAGATAGGCAAAAATTGTACCAAGCAATACACCATCCGATACGAAATGAAATGAATACGTGCCAAAAATAATAATAAATTTAATCATAATAAAGTGTATAAGCAGATTATAACTTATGGCATCGTTCATATCAAATGAATACTCGACGTGTGAAATTGAATACGAACGAACTTAGTCACACAAATAACCGAGCATTGAATGTTGCCGAATTCAGATGTATCTTAAAATAAATCCATTGCACATCACTAAACTATCTAGACATACGTGAATTTGAACATCGTATTTCTGTTTCTGTGTCTGTGTCTACCGAAGAGATTAAAATGGGTGAAATAACATTAAAAGCATAAAAACGAGACTTATCTCCTGAGAACAAATTCATTGAAATTACGAAAATCATTCATTTGATAAATAAAAGAATCTTCATTCAGTGAATGACATTCACAGGATATTTATTATGCACATGAATTCAAGTCCATTAAAATGATGGATAAATGCTCTTTTCATCTGAAAATGATTGACAAGAAAGCAACAACTGCTTCAATTCATTGAATTGAGCTAATTAGATGCTATCAAATTTATCCTAAAACGCCATACCAATTCAAAGTGAATTTCATCAAAATGGCCAAGAGACACACAATTTAAATAAGACTACGATTATCGCAAAAACGTGCAAAATGCCATTGCCATCAATTACTTTTTCAAATATTCCAATTGATGAAGACCCACGGAACTACAATGAAACGTGCGTCGGACACAATCAATATATAGGTGCAATACAGACACAAAAAAAGTCATGCAAATTTAAATTGTAAATCATGCTTATGGTATTACAAATGGGGAATAAAGGTTTTGAGAAAAGCGGAAACTTTTTCGCTTTCATTGTTGTCACACTGGAGCGAAAAGGAATTATTGTTCTTGAATGGCTTCGAAATTAGATTCTCACTACCTTTTTTTTATTTTTTACTTCGTGCATATATTTCTTTCTCTTTCGCTCTCTTTGCTTACTATTCCTCACACTTCAAGCTCCGTACACCCGAAATGAACAAGCAATGAAAAGTATGCCGAATAAAAAAAAAAGTTTCAAAACTCAAAACTTTCCTTAATATCGACCGGAAAAGTAATGAAAAGAGTGTCGAATTCGAGATTTCCATTCGGCGGACACAAGAATGTAGTTTGTTTTCGAACCATCAGGCGACCACCGCACCATTCTCATGCACATCGATTTCATTCCATTGATTCTCTCCACTAAACCGTGAATAAAATACGTTTCTCTGAATTTCTCGTGTTGCTTGGAATGTGAAATGGCATTTGAGCCAATTTTGTCGATTCGTCCATTATTTTCTGGTTTTAAAAGCTGCAACACATACACACACACACACACACACACACACACACACACACACACACACACACACACATACACACAAAGAAATCGAGAGAAAGAAAATGAAATAAAAATAAAAGAAACCAAACGAATGCTGCATAGTGGAGAAAAGGTGGAAATAAAAATTTCAACTGAATACACACAAAAACCAATTGACAAATAAAAACGAGCAATGGTGAACTTTTCGTTCGTTTGCCTCGTATCGCGTCGATTGGCACAGAATGCTAATGGTGTTACCAAAACGAAAACCAAAACCAGCTGCACATACATACATTTGAATCATTTCCACGCAAAAGAAAAATGTGACTAAGTTTACCAAGTAATCTACTAAGATTTCAAATCACACCGCGTCACACCGCATCGTAGCACCGTAAAATACCTTATAACTTCACAATCAAATTGGGAATTCAAAAACAAGTACCAAAGAAGCTAAACAATCTGGAAACAACGTTTCCAATAGTTTTTCAATGAATGACTCTGTCTGTGTACCAATTGGTTATTTAAAAAAGAAAGAAAGATAAACATAAGGGCCATTTTGCTAACGACAATACTGCCATTTAGACGACTGGTGAGTCGACTAAAAGGACGATGCGTTACTAAATTACGCAATTTCTTCTTACTGAGGTCAGCTAATAGCATCACTACATTATTACCATTGAATAGTGTTGATAATTGTCTTTTAATTTTGGAATTTATTTGACAATGAAATTGTGTTACACACATGCGTCTTCTTAAAGTGTGTGTCAATTGCTGTGAAATACTCAAAAGTTTAACTAACTGTTAACGATAACAGGTAACTGCTCACAAATTAAATGAACTTCCATAGGAGTATTTTCCTCTGCTCACAAGGGACAAACCCAATATTATCTCTATAAACTTTATATTTACTTGTGTTGCTTACTTCAAAACTTACAGAAACTGTGAATATACTTTTATGACACATTTTTCAAGTAACACTTCGCTAGTGACATGGAACAATTTAGGTGAAAATGGTATCTACCATGATATGACCGTTGAAATGATATTTACGCACATTTGTAGAATGTCACACATGTTGCCAATCTTGTCTGTTTCGTTTAACTAATGTTTATGCACATTTGCGAATGTGATGACATTCTATTATATTGAAAATTTACGTTCACCTGTTTTTGCGTAAATCTAGTTAAATGTGAACGATAAATTCCAGTCTGATATGGACATTTGATTAATTAAATTTTCTTATGGTATGTCTGTCCAACAATTCAATTAAGTGAATTTTTTATTGAATTCGAATTCGATTTCTATTTCGCTTACATATTAAAAGTAATACTTTTTTCTCCAACCAAACAAAAACTGATTTGAAGAAAATGAAATTGTATCAAATTTTATTGGATTTAAATCGATTGTCTTGAACTTTTCTACTAATACATATCTATATACTATGTATGTATATCAATGATTTATCTTTTTGCACTTTAGATGGTTACACGTGCACAACAATTGAATATAACTTACAGAAAAATAAATAATAAATTCAATTTTTATCTATGCTTGTTTTTGTTTTGTTGTCAACATTAATTTGTGGACATTTGTCTGATTGCTTGCTGGTTGACTGGTTATGAAAAGTTGTGTGATATTCAATTAATCAACTTTTATAGTGACTTCACGTCTATTCACTTCTAGTCACACGACGATATAGAAATTATATTGACGAAACGGACGTGTGTAGATAGTCATCACTATCATCAACATAATTTGTTGTCAACAATTTTTGATAAATGGAATGAAATTTATGTGACACAAATTTCGAAAGTTATTGTCTTCATATTGATCTGCACCTCATTATGTGAAGCACATCTTTTATTAATATTGCATAAGATTGCATTAAAAATGTATTTACAATTCTTTATTTGATTCTTTTTTTCAGCGTGTCGGATGCGATTTGCGAATTGGTTCATCGAAAAAAGTAGACGCATGTGGAGTGTGTGGAGGCAATGGATCGACTTGCTCGCAACCCATGTATCAATGGGACATGGCTCCTATGTCTTTATGTTCAGTTACTTGTGGCGGTGGTAAGTTTTTATTTTAAAGAAACGCCCATTTTAAGACAGTTTGAATACGCGATTCGAATCATAAAATAAATTGTCAAACAATTTAAAAATGGAAAAGCAAACTTTACTAAATCAAGATGGATGAACAATTGCAATATATTGTATACAATACATAAATTTAAAATAATGTTCAATGACCGTTGTAAAATTCTAGCCCATAAAAAATGTTATCGCTTGTAAAATTCATTGGTCTGATGAGCAGAAATCACAGGATGATTGGAAAGTCACTTGTCATTGCAGTGCTATACGAAAAAAAAAAACAATATTTCCAAAAATAGAAACTTATGCGACTGTAACTTAACACAAAAGTTGGCTTTTGTAAATTCTAAAGCAGATTTTTACTTCCATTGATATTTTCATTACATCAATGGGTTTGATTGAGTTGAAATCAGTTTCCGTTTTATCCTCGTCATATCACTTTTTCAAATTGACGAATCGATTCATACAGATACAATATATACATATATCATTACTGAATTCGATAAATGGCAATCGTTTGACTCGTTGGTGCGCATATGATGAGTGTGAGAAACGGAAAACATTTTGTAGCAGTCTGTTCCTGTAACATATCAATTTATCATTTATTTGTTGTGTACACAAACTTGTCAAATATAATCTCATGAAAATTTATTGTGTGTTTAAGAGGAAACAAGAACGAGAATGAGAAACGCGTAAAGCCAAACACATCAACAACGCCATAAACGTATAGAAAGTGGAACAGAGAGCGTAAATATGCAATTCAACAAGAAAAATCACAGCCAAACGGCAAAAACAAATACAAATTCATGAGATTTTGTGGTGTATTTCATTTGCATAAAAGATTGTCACAAAGTTAAACGGTAAAAATACAAGGGATCGACGATGAAGAAGCAAAAAAAAAAATCCGCAAAAGAAATAAATGTAAATATTAAACAGGGCAAAAAGTATTGTTAACTTTTTCCCTGGCTTACTTTCGTAACTGGCTCGATGCTGATCTTTTTTCCCCTTGTAAATCTTAATTCTTCGTTGTGCTAAGAATTACAAGAGGAAAAAACGAAATACAAACTCAGTCGTGGCAACGGTCGCTCATAAACAATGCTGTGATTTGGATGGCGTAGGCTGATGTTATTTGCCTGCAGTAGTTTGAATGTTCGAACAGAGAGGAAACAATCGAAGCAACCAAGGGCACAGGCTTCCCGGTGTACGTTTTCTCTTTTACTTCTACTTGTGTTCAATGTGTATGCAAACAAACAACGTGACGCTTTTGTATCTGCTTGTTGTTTTTGGTGCTATCAGTACATGTACGTCAACGATAGTCGTGAACATGGCTCATATTCTGTTACCAAAAGTACATCTCTGAATCTATGCATGCGATTGCTATTTGTCGCTTATGTACTCGCTGCCATGAAATCAAACCTTGTATTTCTTTTTATTCTTGCCACTCTTGTCTGTTTTCTTTCACCGCTTTCACCGCGTGCACTTGGTGAAGGCACTCTTTGTGCGGAAAAACGAAAGATAAAAGCCGAAAAGCTTATTTTCAATCTTGAATACTTGGCGAAACAAAAACATGAGTGTATACTTGTCTCGCATGCAAACCAGCCACATTGATATTAGTTAGAGTGGCATCAACTTCCAATAACAAAAGCACTAGCATCTATGCCAATGAAATGTGGAACAATAGCGAAATATTCGAGCAATTTTTTACAAAAGAAAAATTTAACAGAAACGAAACAGATGAAACGAAAAAAAAACAACGTCTGAAAACAGGAGCAAGCACCTTGATAGAGATAGAAGCACGCAAGTGAATCATCACGACAAGCACAATGTGCGACAATGATAGTAATCGATTATGCGAGTTAGCACACGAACACTAAAGTATAAAATTATAGAGAAAAAAAAGAAAGAAAAACAAAAATAAATTGCCATCAAACCAAAAAACAAAGTGCATGACGAAAAAACAAGAACCAATGCATATTTATTATTGTTACTTCGACTGGTGCTTCGTTTTTCTTCCAATAAAAAGGCGACAAGGACTTACTTGTTTGATCGAAAATATTTAAACGACATTTGAATATAAATCATGGGATTATTGCTTAGTGGCGCTTCGCACATATACATTCACACAATTTTCGTCGCTACACTGCGTTTTTATTTCCATTTTCTCATGCATTTTTCCGTCTCGATACGAACACAAACATACGGTTATCATTATAGCAACCGAGAGTGAAAACTTTGCAAGCAGCGAAAATGTTAGGTATACTGATAAACTGAAGCATATGAATATTGGCTCCACATAAAAGAGTATTTATGAGTACTTTCCATATATAATATATAGATTATCATTGCAAAAAATAAGTTTGACTATAATATTTTTTTCCATCCAAATTGCTTATATCACATTAACTGTATGTAAATATGCTCGAGTGTGCCAATACCTTTTGAAGTTAGGCAATATTTTCTTCCCTTTTTTGTACGCTTGTCGCCATTGTCATAACATATTTCGACAATGTCATAAAGTACAGACTGAAAATGCTAAGCGTTGCCACAGGCATTACTCTCACTCTCTCTCTCTCTCACTCTCAAAACAATTGATACGCTTGTTGAGCTATTTTATACATCTGCCTGTTTGCCATAGTCTTTAAACTCGACGAACCGTTATAAGCTCACATGAATTCAACGGCGTAAAATTAATCGATCAAAAGCATAGCTCATAATTAGCATATTATGATATGCATGTCAAAATATCGAATTGTCAATTTATTCATATGCATATTAGCAAAGTTGGCTTGATTATATGTTGCTGATTGAAGGAACAGCATAGTTAATTTCATGCAAAATTCAAAATTCTAACACACGACATGGGCAATGTGGTAACATAGACAAATATTTTTTATATTCTTTTTTTCACAACCACAAATTCGGTTATAAATTATAATGATGAATTAATTTATAATAGAATATTTTAAAATATATTTTTTTAAACTCTTTCTTTTAACGGAGAAAATTATTTTGAGAACTTGATTTTATTTCAAATAGAGAATAGTGTTGCATTGAATTTGTAATGGTTTTTAGACATGAGCAACCAGAAGATATCTAAATCGATTTCATAATTCTAGATTCCACCTACAATCTCAAAGTTCTTAGCCAATGTTCATTAACAGACAATCAGACAATCAATTCATGTCAATGCTTATCCATTTTGATAATGTCTTGCCTCCTTCGGAAATGCTCTCGCCATTTATCATGACATTGAAGATACTTGAATTGCTTGGTTTACGGTTTGGGGTAAAACCGCAATCAACATTAAATGTGAATACCAGAATACCTCTCTAGCTCCATCTCTATCTCTGTCTCAACCTCTAGCTCGAGTTCAACCTCAAGTCTTGATACTGAATTACTAATTTATTAAAATGCCATTAGGGCAACTGTTATGTTTACGTATTCATCGATTGAGAGGCCGGTACGATTTTATTATGGTAATGATGTGATTTGCTATATTTAGAGAATGAATGCGATACCATTACAGCCCATAAGTTAAATGTATCGATCTGATTTCGGATTAAAAATGTATTGCATGCATCATTTCTAGCATTTGTTTGCATTAGCAAATACAAAATTCATTTCTACGTCCATTAGACCATTGTGTGGTTAGGAGAACAACATCTAAATTAATTTAATTTTTTCCTTTTTTTTCGTAGTGCTTGAATTTTAATGTGAAAATTATGTTGGCCAATAACGATTTTTCTTCATTTTCAGGATATAAAATGTCTCGACCATTGTGCAGAAACCGGATGACAAGTCAAGAAGTTGAAGAAACACTTTGTAATGCTGTAATGCGTCCAGAACCTACTGTTGTACAGTGCAACACGCACATTTGTCCACCAAAGTAAGACAAATATGCACTTAATTAATTTCGATTACACTCACATTTATTTGCATTTATCGTAATATGTGAAAATCGTTTGCAATTTTTCCAAACTTGACACATTAACGATTTATTTAAATGGTGCGATGGATGCACACACACACGCACACACACACACGCGTGTGCTCATCATTATTATGATACTACGATTTCAATGTGCTTGCTGAACCATTTATTTTTGCATTTTATTCCTGCCAATATGAATATGCCAAAGCGTAAGACGTGAGCGAATGCATAAAATACGAATTGATGGTGTATTTGTGTTTAGCAAATAATATTTATTTCGTTTTTCTGTTGTCCGTTTGTGTTGGTGATTTAAGTCAAGCTCCGGTCTCATTTAATAAAAATTTATTGACAATTCAGTGCGAAGATAGCAGCGATAGTACCATCTGTCCGTATTAAAATAAATAGTCAAGGCAAATAGAAGCTAAATACTGAAGATGCGAAGGCAAAAGCAAAGTAAAGCGAAGCGAATTCAGAGAAAGTGAGGAGATTGTACCAGTTATCTTCGCTTTACTTTGGGATAGCTTTAGAATGGAAAACCAAGCAAGTTGAATCGAAAGAAATTCATGTATAGTATGAACCAGTCAGTGAATGTGCACACGCGAAAACATGCTAGACATTTGAATTTATGTATTTGCTGTCCAACAAATCGTGCAAAAAAAAAAAATGGAAAGCGCACCAACGAATTGAATATAAAAAAGGCTTTTTATTCGAAAAACTAAAAAAATCTAAACTAAATTTATAGGTGGATAACAGATGAATGGAGTTCATGTAGCAAAACTTGCGGCCATGGGACGAAAGAACGAACCGTTGTGTGCATCGAAGAAAGCAATGGTCTCAGAAACAAAGTACGTATACATTGCATTTGATACGATTGCATTCACTGTGTTGCCTGTGCATAGCCATTCTTCTCTCTAGTTCTCTTTCTCTCTCGCTCTTGGTCTTTCTGCCCGTTTGCGCGCAACATTTTTAGCTAAGAGCGAATGTTTGTCGAAGTGTGTGCGCAAATAACAGGACAAAAAAAATGAAGAGTAAATCGAAAGATATCAGAGTATAAAGAGGAAAAAGAAATGGGGACAAGAAGATGACGAATAAATAAATATAAACACAGAAAACTATGCTTGTGCGCGCGGAAAATTCAAAAGTAACAATGAACCAAAGACAACACAAAAATATACAGCGATTTGTTGCCGTCTATTATTGTTTGCTTCGGGGTTGTTTCTCTGTGTATGCCTTTATATTTGTCATCTCGTATTCTATCCCCGATTCTCTCGATGGCTTTCGAGTAAACGAGCAAAAGAAGACACACAAAAAGCATAAAGCATATATAAATAAAATAAAAAGCTAAATAATTTTCGTCCTGTTTTTTGCTTTATTTTCCATTTTTTCTTCATTTTTCACTCTTTTTTTCTCTCTTGTATCGTCTTGCCGCTGGTGATGTTTCCCATCGTTTGTATGCAAAACTATCTATCTTCGTGCATTGTACCTGCACTGACATTGATGACAAAAACAACACATCCACTCGCCGACCCAACAACACCGGATTTGACGCGGAATGCAGTTACCAGATGATGCTTGTCGTGACACAACCAAACCACCAACATTTGAACCGTGCAATGTACAAGATTGCCCCAAGTGGATTACGCGCGAATGGTCTGGCGTAAGTGTTTTGCTTCTACAATGCTATCTCCCCACTAACAGTAATGTATAGATTGAAATGTTGCTAAAAGTAGTAGTCGTATTCGTAGTTTGCATAAGCATAAGCGATATATGTGTATTTTCGCGTATTACTTTGCCACTACACTTGAGTTGCTAAAACTAAACTAACAAACGTACTTTGGTGAAACACAAAACATAATAACCATTCGTTTAATAGAGCACGTATGATACTCATCATATGACATGCGGAACAATAAACGGATCGCTTTTTCGAAAAATTCAAAACACATGAGATAACAACAGACAAACTTGATACACTTGTCCAAAACATCAATCCATATTTTAGAAATGTTTCGGTGTAGGTTGTTAAAACCAGCAGCTTCATGAAATATAGTACTAAGTGCATTTTTGTGATGTCCATTTCATTCCATTAGACACTTTTCAATTCAGTTAATTTGCACAAAATTCGTGACAAATGAAAGCGTATGACTAATGCGATAAACGTATCAAATGGAATATAGAGCATTTGTCCAATTTCATATTTATTAGCACATAGTCAAGCAAATAAAAACACTATTGCAGCACAATCATCGATTATATTTTTCTGCGTGAGTACCATTTCTTTTGAAGTGCGGATTGAAGTAGACGTTCGTGAATATGTGATGTGCTGTTGAGCTCTTTTATCGTCTTCGGATTTCTTTTCTTTTTTTTGTACATATACAACTTTTCTCTCTCTCTTCAAGCTTATCGCATATAATTCAAACACATTCATTGGAAAATTAGCTCTATTTTCATCTATGGAATAGATAAAGAGTTTTTGAAAAGAAATGTTTCAAAGGTATAAAGGGATTAAAATGTATAAAATGGAAAGCAAGAAAAAAAAAAAGAAATCGAAAGTCCATCTTCATATCACGTTTAATAAAAGGAATCGCTTTGGGGTTCTTTCGTAAAAACTGCACAAAGTCATATTGCATTCTATTTTGTTAAATTTTAAAGAAATCTCGTCGCTTGTGAGCTATGTATGAACTCGTTGCAATAAGTAAATCGTTGTTAGTAGGGAGCAAGAAAAAATGTCCTGAAAATATTTCAAGAATTCGATTTCATTTTCTCTTTGAAATTTCATTGTTAATAAACTGTTCTCCATAAAATGTAACTACATTTTGAATGTTATTCACATAGAATTCTATTGAATTTTTGAATTCATCTAAAATGTACGAATTTTTTGAGCCATTTCTGAAAATGTCATTGCTTTACATTCGACATTTCAAATTACATAACGCATGTTCAAATGACCTGAGAAATTAACTCTTAACATATATTTACTGTGTGATTGGCATCTGCATTTTCTTTGTTCTTCCTGTTTTCAAAAGTGTTCTGTCAGTTGCGGTACCGGCTATCAGATTAGAAAAATCGTTTGCATACTTCCATCGAATTTGGTAAATGGTTCGCATACCAATTATTTGCACACTCACAGTATTAGTGGTGATAGTGATGGTAACAATGACAATGACAATGAAAAAAATGACCATCTCGAATCCATATCGGATGCGCTAAGCAATCCAAATGGACTAACTGATGAATCAATGCAAATAATTTCGAATGAGCAGATTTCTATGGATTGTGATCCGAAATTAAAACCAATCGCAACGCAATCATGCACCACTGGAATCGAATGCACAACGATAATTAATGATAATATCGGCAGCAATATCAACGAAGAAACTGATAGAATTACGAATGTATCGAATGAAAATGAGAATGAGGAGGAAGAGGAGGGGGACGAAAACGAGAACGAGAAGGAAAATGGGAATAAGGATGAAAACCAGAATGAGAACGAGAATGAAAATGGTAATGAACACAACGACAATGGCAATGGCAACAACAATGATGATACAAATTCAGAAACGGATAATGCCGAAGGTGTGGAGGATGGTAATGTTGACCATCATACATATGAATCAAGTGTTGAAGTCACAAATGATAATGAGGAAGAGGATACCGATAGCATAACTGAAAATGTTAGCGTAGAAGATAACATTGGTGGTGGTGGTGGTGATAGTGATGTTGAGAGTGAGGACACAGAAGATGAGGAGGTATTTTCGTTTGGTTGTTTAGTTTCATGCATGATTTTGAGTTTTAAAATTACTAATATAACTAATTACGAGACATTTTATTGGAATTTCAATAGTAGTTTAATTTTTTTTTCCTTTTGTTATTCGCAAATGAAACCAGTAGGATACATGCACTTCAATTATTTAATTTAAAATTGACTTCATTCATAGGCTGAATACAAAAATTCTGGAGTTAATGATAAGCCAATGGCAGATGAAGAAAAAAGACCATTCCCATCATATTTAACCAAATCACATTTAAACCATGAAGAGCCAGTGCCTATTGCAGAACGATTTACAGATAAACGTTCGAAAAATGGACAACAAATGCCGAGTGAAGCAACGTAAGTGTTACAATACTAGATAGAACTATTTAATCTCCAATCAACTACAAAAAATCCCATAGAAATGCATCAGACAATTATAATTATTGCGGAAGTAAAAATTAAAAATTCACCATCCGCTCTGTATGAAATATGACGCAGTTTCCTTTCCATACAAATAAATCGTATTGTTGTTTTTGTAGTTTGAATGACAAAAATTATGAACACACAATGAGGAAAATTAATGTCATTCGAGTAATTTATATAAAATGAGATAGAGAGAATGATCGAATGAAAAACGCGAAATAAAATTGGACGCATATAGTGGTTGTTAGATTTATGACATCGAAAAAAAAAACAAACTACAAGAGAAAGCGCTTTGCAAACATAATAGTATTTTGAAATGAAAATCATAGTTGAGATACAAATAAAAAAAAGAACCATTACAATTACACGTACGAAATGCACATACCGATAAATATTCGCGCAACATTTGTGATTAAACTTTACCGGTATGCATGTGTGTGTCTCTTTCTCTCTCTCTCTCTCTCTGTGTGTAGTGTGTTTTTGTGCAAATGCACACATCAATGAGCAAAAAGGCACGGAACATAAGCTTTAATAGCAATAAGTGGTTGCTTGCAATTACCACATGACACTATGAATTATTTATTATTCGATTTGCTATCATACAGAAGCTTGAGCCAGCCACACGCTCAGACATGTTGCCATAAAGCCTCACACACATATCACGTCACAACACTCAAGCCACAACTCACACAAAAACAGTAGACATACAAAGAGAAAGAGATAAAAAGTCACACGAACACATTAATTTTTTCACTTTACGAATGACAATAATAATAATTATTATTTGTATGGAGTGTGGAACAGATATTTGTGCTAAACAATGAATGCGTGTGAAAGAGAATTATACCAGCATGCATATTTAATGGTGGATGTTGGCATTCAATTTTATTGCAAAATTTTCCGTGCCATGATCATACTATTAAATACAATTTACGAATGAAAATCCATTTTTCTGACGCTTTTCGGGCGCTCGAGCTGTGTGTGTGTGTGTGTGTCTTTTTCGCTCAATTCGTGTGATGCGGTTTTATCTAAATAACAATTTATGGTTTCATGTGCAGTATGCATGTATTTATATTTATATTTATGTTTATATATTTATATGTCCAACCTTTTTGTTTATGCGCCCACAGAGGTGAAATGAAACCATAGAAGAAAACATTAAAATTCGTGTAGATCCATAACTACATTCATTGTATAATTTCAGCTACAAACGAGCGTATCAATTTCGGACACAACTCACGTGTTTAATATTTCATTTTTCAATTTCCAACAAAGTTTTTTTTATTATGAACACGAAAACGAAATGTGATTTCTCCACAATCTTTATTCTGTAATTCGTATTTTATACAATCTTTTACAATTCACATTCGGGGAAATTAATTCAATTGTTGATTTTAAATAAATTGATGGTTTGCTATTTTTTATGTTTGTCATCCAAAATCCATTACCATGATAACATGTAATCAAGTTCATATACAATCCATACCTAATTTTAAATTATCGATGTTAACGATATATAACAATAAGTCAAAACCGTCTTTGAAGGAAGAAAATATTTGACAAATAAATTTATGAACTTTGTTAATGCGAAGTCTGTATATCTGGTGCAAGAATTCAAGTGCACTCAATTTGTCATTTGTAATGTAATTTGTTGATTCTTTACAGATTTATAAAAGATACACATTGGTCATCATGCAGTGTTACATGCGGTGAAGGGATCCGAACGAAACAGTATCGATGTAAAATATTCTTGGAATTATCAGAGACACTCGCCACATTACACAATGATTCGTTTTGTTTGGGACCTAAACCACTTCCACAAGTCGAGCGTTGCGTAATGGAGCCATGTTCAATGGCTTATGGGTATGATGATGATAATTACCCAAGGTAGTTGTCCACGCCTGTTCCGTTTTACATTCAATCTTTTGTTATTCAACACATGCACAATTATATCCATGTTGTGAAGCAAATTAAAATGCACTCCAACATATTTCAGCATAATGGCGGAATAATAATTTAATGTCATCTGTTTTGTATTTTGTATGTTAAATAGAGATTCGATTAAGGTAGCCGTTTCTGAACCAGGAAAAACTTATGTGTGGAAAGAACAAGGTTATACAAGCTGTAGTGCTTCTTGCTTGGGCGGCGTTGAAGAATTAATTATCAACTGTGTTCGTGAGGATACGGGCAAAGTTGTTTCACCATTTTTATGTTCACCAGAAACTAAACCAGAAGCTCGAATTAGGACATGCAATGACCGTCCTTGCCCTCCGCGATGGAATTACTCTTCTTTTTCAGAATGTTCACGTTCGTGTGGCGTCGGAGTTCGTGAACGTGAGGTAAGTTGGATTGAGAGAATGCATTACAAATTGATATTCATATGTGTCTTTTGATGATTACTTTCAATTCAAAGATACAATGTATTCATGAAGTAACACGGGGAGGTGAGAATACAATGGTTGTACCTGATTCGATGTGTCCTCAACCAGCTCCAGTAAAACGTGCATATTGCAACATTTTGGATTGTCCAGTGCGATGGGAAGTTTCAGCTTGGTCAAAATGCTCAAAGTAAACCTATTCAAATGATACCGCTTCGAATAAAAGTTTTGAATGAATGTGAAATATCTTTTTAGGCCATGCGGCGGTGGAATCA
This sequence comes from Resseliella maxima, assembly GCA_029041755.1. Taxonomy (NCBI): domain Eukaryota; kingdom Metazoa; phylum Arthropoda; class Insecta; order Diptera; family Cecidomyiidae; genus Resseliella; species Resseliella maxima. The sequence continues at coordinate 177,373 of JAQOWM010000596.1, read as the reverse complement.
AGGAAAGAAGGGTTGAATGTAAGCAAATTACGGCTCAAGAAAACAAAGTCGAGCGTCGCGATGAATTGTGTCCTAGCTTAAAACCTGCAAATCAAAAGCCATGCAATACTAAAGCATGTGCGCCAGAAGATGAGCACCCTTCGATAGCAGCGAGTAACACAACATATATACAGCATGATCCCAAGAAAAATAAAGTTACATTGAAAATTGGAGGTGCAGCTACTGTATTTCTTGGCACACAAATTAAAATTAAATGTCCTGTCAAAAGGTAATTTCTATAATAGTATTATAATTAACATTTTTGCCATCAATTCAAAATGTCGCCTGTTCATTTCAGTCGATTTAATCGCACAAAAATACGATGGAGTAAAAACTCGAAGTTTCTTACAAAAACTCGGAATGTCAAGCTTTCGAAGAAGGGCGCACTTAGAATTTTAGAGGTAACATATCGTGATAGTGGAGTTTATGCTTGCCATTGTGGACTGAGTATGTCTGAGTTGCGGTTGAAAGTCAAACCTAAAGCGGGTGATCGTGAACCCGTTCCATCTGACTATGAAAGCATTGAAGAAGAGGAAGAAAACCTTATAGAAACCGAAGGTGAGGTTGCTTCAGTTTCTTTTGTGTTGGCCATTGAAAATGTATAAAGTTTATGCTAATGGTTGTTTTGCTTTAGATGAAGACAGGACGGTTGCGTATCAAGTGCCAGCAAAAAACATCAACGGCAGTCGGTAAGAAAATGATGTTTATTTTCCCCTGCTTTGATGTTTCTGAAGTGAAAGCTATGAAACAACTTGGATGAATTTATTTAAACCTCACTTGCCATTTTTTTTCACTCTCATTTCAATTTCAGACTTAATCAATTGAACAAAGACCAACATAACCAAAAGGATTTCAACAATATACGTCATGCGGACAAAAAACTAACCCAAAACGAAGTGAGTACAACAAATAGAGTACTTTTGGTTTGAATTTTGCTTTTTTGCTTTTTATCCCGTGTATTTTTTTCCTCTGTTCCATATCGAAGGAATAAAAAAAAACCCTCATACAATAGACTTTTCTGTTGTTGTGCAGGGCATCTACACTTCTTCATTGTGCAAACAATTTCCAACTGAGTGAAGATTGACTTTCGTTCATCCATGAGTGAGAGTGAGAGACAGAGAATGTGTGTGTGTATATGTGTGTGTTTATATCTCTATGAATGTATATATTTTCCAATGAAAAAAATGAAGCGCACACTAACCGTTGCACGCACATACAACCAAAGTCCATATTTTGTGTGTTTGTTATTCACCACAAGGCAAACATAGCATTCGATTTAACTCTAACAAACAATTGCTTACAATGCACACTCATACATATTCACCAGCTGCTAAAAATCAATGCTGAATAATCTGTTTGTTCAATGCTATCGTGCGCTTATTTCGCTCAATACGGTTTTTCAAACGGACTTAATTAAAAACATTTCTACAATAAATAACTATTTTTGTTCGATTTCGATTCTTTAAAAATAAAAACAAACAAACAAACAAACACAAGCATCAAGAGCGATTGAACGAGTGGGAGAGGGAAAAAAATCCTTGTGACCACTCAAAATTCTCGAAATACCAATGGCGCATGTAATTTATGCGAGTCGATAGAAAGTGCGGCAATTCATTGTTGAAGAGAATTTGCAAATAAAAGCACTCTCCTCATTTTTAGATGAAAATATATCGGTTATCAATCACATTGAATAAGTGGCCGACTTGGAGTCGGGCAAAATAAAATCCAACATCCTTTGCACTTGAATTTTTCAAGAATTTTTAGTTGGTTTGATGTGTTTTTCTTCTCGTCCTTCTTCTATTTCTTTCTCTATGCCATTGTTGGCTTTCATTCAAAATTCCATTTTCTCTCTGCTACGTGTATGAGTTAAATGGGGCGCACTTAACCCTTAAGAAGTTTGTACTTCGATTCGAAATCATTTGAAGACGGAGCATAAAATGAAGCAAAAAGAAAGAAAAATGAAGAAAACTCAAGAAGAATCTATTAAAAAAGTGTAAATAATACAATTGACGAGTACATTTTATATGGAAAATAGAAACGAAAGTTGGTTCTCAATTGTTTAAGATGAAAGTAATAGGACAAAAAAGAAAATTCATACAACGAAGATCAATAAGTAAATCTCTTCTTAGGGCGCTTTTTTTTATTCAATTCTTTATTTGGCTCCTATTAATCAATCAAGCAAAAGTGATTCCAACCAAAATCCAGACTGAACACAAACTGTGCGATGTACATTTTTTCTTTATTACTCCAGAAATTTTACAGTTGGGTTTTTATTCTTGTGAAGTTACCATTAAATATTGACATGCCAGCGAATTGATTTAATGCTTAAATAAATTATAAGCGAATATAAGCGATAATAAATGCTAATTACATACGTCTTTTGCTATGTAGCCAATTTTCTCAAGTTTTAAAGCCAACGCCCAAAGCCCAAATACGCTGATTATTTTCGTTTCTTTATTTATTTGAATGTTGCGAGACATCAGAGCATTGTCAGTATAGGACATGGAATCCATAATTAAATTATTGATTATTACAATTAGCCATTCAATTATTTAGATAGTAATTACCTATTAAACATGAAATGCTTATACTGGCTATATAAATCATTTCGAAACCAGATATCAATTGCACGCATGTTACCACTTTTCCGCCCGAATTGCCACCATTTCGATCGGCTTTGTAATAAATCGCTGAATTTCTTCTCCAAAGTGCAAAATTTGATTTATTTGCCATTATTGAATTTCATTTGTGAATTTTCATTAATTTCTCAAAACGAAGCATTTATGAGGATTAATTAAACTGATTAAATTTAGTTAGCGTATGAATTGAAGTTAAAGTGCTTCATAATTAAGAATCATTCAAAAAGACTGTCCAAATTCGAGATATACAACTGGGGAATTCTGTCAAAAAAGCTATTAGTTTAGTCTATTAAAAATAGAGCAAATCAATTATGTACTATGTTTCATGAGTTTGATTGCTTTGATGTTATGTTATGTTATAAAAGATAAATCACTTTTGATTTCTCAAACCAAATGAAGTTGAATAATAATTGGTTGCGAAAAGTTTTATTTATGTTTCATGAAATATCATATCAAGAAACCACATATAGATGCGTCGAAGTATATCGATATTAGACAAATTTTTGAAAATTTTTTTTCACTAAAATATCATTTTCTCGAAATTTTAATTTGTCCTTTCCACAAGAGGAATACTTGTGTTTTCCCCTAAAAATTCTCTAATAAAACTTTGTGCGCGTACTATCTCCGATTGAATTTCTTCCGAAATAGGAATTGAACGATGACAATCCATTGTCAGCAGCTAGTAGTTCTGGAACGAGGACCCTTCCAATGCCACATTTTCAGCATTTGCTGGCAAGTTTGCAGGTGAGATAAATCGATTTCAATGCTCTCACAGTCATTACTTTAAATTACACACTATTCCTGGTATGCAATCGAAAATCACGAAACCTTTCATTTTGTTTTTTGTTTGTGCATTGCACCCCAGTTTTGTGTTTTTCTCTCTCATGTTCATAACTTCAGAATATTGTGGTTTCTGTTCTGTTGAAAGTATTCTGTTTTTCTGGTTTCCGTATTTTTTCCTGTAATATGTTGTTTTGTGTTTATCTCATGTTTTACTGAAAGTTCACAATCCGTTTTTTTACTCATGCCATACTTGTGGCGACTTTTTCTGTTCGGTATAGTTTAATATTCTACATGACATAAGGATTTTATTTGTTTGTCATTGGATGATTATGTTAGTATTTGTGTTTGTACTTGTATTTGCACCTTTTGTATCTTCTCTATTCTACCATAATCATATGTATATTTTTTTCTCAAGTGAACGTTTAATTCAAACAGCCTAGAATGCGGTTTTTCATTTAATTTTATTAAATTTCTTTCTGTTCCTAAATACAGTCAATGTGGAAACTTTTCACTATTATCTGCTTATAAACATTTGATCACTGTTAAATTAGAAAATCGAAATTTGAGAAGGCACTGAGCCTTCAGCATCGTTTTGCTGGTCTTTTAACAAACTATCTGATAGTTTATTTGGTCACAACTTTTGGGAGCAACAATTTGTGTGTGTGCTGTCGTCAAGTTTATTTGTGGTTGGAGAAAATAAATTTGACTGTGAAGTTTTAAAACCACAACACAAAGTGCTGACAGTCTGAAGCACTTTTGCAACTTTCTTGGTCATCGCTGTTAAAGTTGAGATACGAAGAAAAACTTATGCTTTCCAATTCATTTACTTTGAAGACAAATGGTAAAATTGACAAATCATTAAGCTTGTGCATTACTGAAGAGAGAGAAAGAGAGAGAGAGAGAGATAGAGAGCGAGAGCAAAAAAGGAATTATGAATGACATTAATTTCATCACAAATTTTTCCCATATACAATTCTTGAATTGCATCCATATCAATGGTAAAAGTTTCATTGCAATTACATGGGCATGATTTGCTGTAAAAATGATTCAAACGAAATGGAATAAATACACAGAGAAAATTAGCCATATTCAGAAAATGGGAAATGAAAGAGAAAAATAATTTGCCGAGCACATTAATCCATGCTCCGTTCTTCCTTAGAGTGAAAATGTGAAAATTTTCAATCAGCATATGAAAATAACAGCTTGCCGTAGTCACAATTGGGAACTGAGAAATGAAAAAAAAAAATGAAATAATATAAAAATAAAGAAGAACAAGCTGCAACTGCATGAGATTGGTAACGAAAGCAAAATCAAAAAAGGAAAAAGTGCAGAGAAAATTGTCCCACAAAGTTTTCATGTGTTTTTTTGCATTTTGGCTTTCGGTGTTTTTCGCATATTTTTAATATATTTGTCTGCATTTGAGTTTACAGCCATAATATAATGCTGCCGTTTGGCAAACATGACAAAAAGTAAAGAAACAAAGTAAAAATTAAACATGGCCAAAAGCATGAGAAGAGAAATGGAGCGAGAGCAAGAGTGAGAGAACAAACAAAATGTGTGTGCAACACATATTCTCACATGGAATAATAATATTTGCTGGTGAACAAACGAACGAACCGTAGAAAAAACAACTAAATTGTATAAAGTTAAACATAATTGTAAGGAAAAACAGGATATCAAACGCCAACGTGAATGCCGACGTGATGTCCTAGCCCGTATTTGAGAGCCAAAACCATGAGCCCCAAGTCTGCCTACGGATTATGTTTTTGCGTTTGATGCGGAACAAGAACAAGTTTTACACAATGCTGCAGCTTATGCTTTTGTAATAAATTACACTCGCGTACATGATGCCATCTACAAACACACACACACACACATACACACACACACACAGAGAGAGAGAGAGAGAGAGAAGATACATGTGTGTATGTATAACTGGAACAAGAAGAAAAAGTAATACAAACGGTGAATTCGCCAGTTGCCGCCTCGTGTACCACTCATACAACAAGTACGTACTCGATTCATTGAATCTCGGCAGCTCAGTCGAACGAATGTGTTGGGTTTGTCATCTCAATGAAACATTTTTAGGCCACATTCTACTAAAAAGGGCAAACGTGCCTGAAAAATCAGCGCCGCTGTTATTCGCCCTCATTGCATCATCCTCGATTCACATGTGAATTGTGAATTGTGTAATGAGTATTACAAATATATACATCGCAACGCGTAGCGATGTGTGCACCGCGACCATAGATCCTTTCTATAATTTATCCAAATCTTTAGTGGGAACAACAAACACAAAATGATGTTGTTCTGAAAGAAATTACATGTATGTGTGTTTATTGAGCGCACAAAGTTTCCTTGTTTGCACCAAACACGACGTTACTTCTACAAACATATGCGAGCAACGCGGTCACCAAATGAATAAACGTTCCAATTTTCTAAAAAAAAATTTCTTCTTTTTTAAATGAACTCTCGTTTGCCATAACTTTATTTCAAGCATCAGTTTCTGAATGGCACCGAATTTTCTAGTTGTCGACAATTTTCTTTTTTTTATTTATTCAAGTCAACTTTGTAATTCAATTCCATTCATTGTCGGCATGGTTTTGAGTTTAGCAATCTATGGTATTGTAAATCAGCCCCCTTCAGAAAAAATATTTTGTCTTCATGTACGCGCAATGCATTACTAATTCTTATTTTTTTCTATTCAATTTTCGAGCAATAATTTCATTCAAATTAAAACACAAACATTATTCACAGCAAATTTGAAAATGTGATACATTTACGTGCAAATGCATGAGCTGCAGTCATGCGATTCATCAGATGTGTACATGTTAAATTGAAACGCTTAACATTTATTTCATGCTCTCAGCTCTTGCACTGAATGCAATATTTAATTTGCATTGGGGTGGCACTCATTCAAATCATGTAAAATGTATCATAAATAATAAGGAGTTTTTTGAACGAAATCAGCTGGGCCAAAAGATTTTTCAGAGTAATAAATAAAATCCATATTTGTTTAAATAATTTGATGAATTTAAAATAAAACGGAAAATAAGCACCAAAACTCGAAACCAAGGTAATAATTCAGGCAAACTTTTCCTTGATTCTTCGATATGACGATATGAGAAATATAAGAGTGTAAGAAGTAATTAGAAAATGAATAAATGATTCGAAAGGAAATGTTAATGAAATTGAGTTTTAAAATGAAGATGATGTACTAATACAGCACAAAGTATTTTAGTCACAAAGTATTACGTGAAATGAATTATTGATTCAAAATTACAAGCAAATACATGATCAATTAAAGATCGAAGGTAAAAAAAACGTTTACATTTTGATATGATTACAAGCAAAAACGTTATGTTAACTAGATTAGACCAAAGAAAATATGGACATTAGACAGCCTCAAACTATGTCAAATCAATTAACTTAAAATGTCCCAAGGCGTTGATGCATAAAGGTCAGGTTACATTTAAAAGCTCTGAAAATGTGAATATTTCAAGGCTTTTTTTACCGCATTCACCATTTCACTATTCATTCAAGATGAAATGAATTTAATTTGATGAATAATTTATATTTGACATATGAAAAATAAACGGGTGCCAAAGTAAATTTGAATTCAAGTATGAGCTCAAGATGCTTCGAGTGCGTTGTATTTTAAGACAATATCATGTGCCAAATATGGCATTTCAAGTGTTTTATATTTATTGTAGGGAATCCAAAGCGTACGTCAAGCATACATAAACCCATATTCTTTTTAACTGATGGTAAATTCCATGTTTACATTTCAACCGACATGCCAAATTATATTTTACAAATACAAAATACAAACATAAACACTTGATACATATATAACAGACACAGAATTGCAGCATTTGTGACTCAACAAAAAGATCAACACCTCATAATATTGAGTTGATGAGAATTTCAAATTTTCAGCGATATATAATATGCATATGAAATGGTTTCAACCCGTCTCAAGTTCAAAAATTCCGCTCTCAAATACTTATGATCATGAACAACGTTTCTTAGGCTTTTGCCGCTACCATTGAAATCCCATTGTAAATAATTTGTATAAGGACTGAAGAATTTCCAATTGCATAGGTTAAATATGTTTGATTATTCGCACATATTTGTATTGCACGCGAAATGTTCAAATACAAATAAACGTTTAATGAAAATATTAACATATAAACAATAAATACATTTCAAGTGAGCTGGCACGAGTATATATACGTCGAAATGAGGATTCATGAAATATAAATTTTCATTTGGTTTTCATCGATTTTTTACCATTTACAGCTATAAATATGTTATTGCATCTAATTATAATGTTTAAAAATGGTTTATTTCTTATGCAAAGCACGAAACGATGCTCAATCGTCTACTGATCACATGCAAATATTGTTTGTTTTTTTTCGTTTTGGGATTTCTACGCTACTTCCGCTAAATATTCTTGTGTGAAAGTGTACATAAAATAAAATGCCATCGTCGTAATCAAAACGCTCTTGTTCAACAATGATTAAAATTATGCAAACAAACGACAGTGAACACTTAAACGGATGTTGTCAACCAAAATCGAAACGAAATTACCAACAAATATGAAAATGTGCAACGTTTGCACCGCAATAGACATAAAAATATATTTCAACGTTTCAAAACTCGATTTTTAAATGGCGTTACATTTATATTGTGACACGAAATGCACATTTAAAATATAATCTTTGAATTTTTCCCATACAGACTGTATTTATAGAAATTGTAAAATACGTTTTCTTTTCTTTCCTTTTCTTTTCATTTCTTCTTCTAAATGTAAATCATTATTCCTCTTATTATTATTATTTGGTTTCATATTCAGTAGAATTCACATAGAAGTTTCGTGCAAGTTTAGATTTGTCAAAAATTATTCAATAATAATTTATTATATTGGTATTTTTTGTTATTCAATGTCCTTGAAATAAAAAAAAATACACCCACACAAACATGCACCCTCCAACAACACAACACAAAAAACTTACACTCATACAAAACAAAAACACACTAAATGTTCATGGGAGAACACGCACATGGACAAAACACTGAGACACGCAAAACCAACAAATATCAAGATTACATACACACCCAATTAATAGGTAATCAAAATCAACAAAGCAAACATTATGAATAATTAAAAAAAAAAAAGAAAGAGAAAAAAACTCTTACGCTTTACATTAAATGCTTTCGATTTAATCGTTTTGATTTGTTAGCATAAACTTTGTCATGTGAACATTTCATTCAAATCAATGAATGATGAACGGGCATATTTATGGCATTTTGAGAGGGGATTTGTTCATTTTTCTGTTTTTTTTTTTTTTTTTTTTTTTTTTTTATTTCTTGAATCGATTCACGTTCAATGATAAAATGCCACCGCTAGTTTATTTAGCTATTGGTTTCGTATGCGCATTTGACTCGCTGATTTTCTTCACTGCAAAAACTTTGGAATGATTAATTTATCAATTGCATGCCATTTTATCGTTAGCAAAACCGATAGACAACATTCAATAATAAATGCTTGAGTTTGTTTTTCATTGTATTCAGCGGCACCCGGATTTAAGCCATATATTTTGGATATAAAGTTTTCGTCTGCTTTCATTTCCAATTTTATCGCTGTGTACACAAATTTTCTTTGCTTCATGAGCTTTACTTTAGTTTGTTTTCCTCAGACAAATAACTTGATAATCGCTCAAATTTCCAGTTATGATAAGCGAATACGTTTCGAATATAATACGTAATTTGTGGAAATGTTCTCATCAAGCATTTTTCTTTATTTTGAAAGAAATTACTTGTTTCAAAAACTATTTTCGATTGATCGACATTTTTTTCTGGCTACAAATCGATTATATTGTATTATTTGGCCTGTATTGCATATAATCCATACGAAAAAGAAGAAGAAAAAAAAACAGTTCAACGGTTTATGTTTCGAGTGCCAATTACAGGAGATATGTCAATATTTAAATGGTCAACGTTCATTATGTTGTTTGCTTGGAAAAATTGCTATTTACAACCAAAATTATTGTGGCAATGGATTAACAAACTGGAAATTTTTCCACAAATTGTATTTCAATAATCAATTTAAAAATGCCGTTCAATCCATAATTTCGATACACTATATTGTGTATTGATTTAATTAAGTAATATTCACTGAATTGCAGCATGCTAATCAGCTGACTAAAAAATCAATGTAATATTTATGTAAATCAATTGAAAATATGATGCCGATAAAAGTTTATTCGTTTATTTATTTATTTTTGCATGAAAATCCGATTAAAACACTTCTACAAAAGGAGTGTCATGGCGGTTGTTTGAATTTTGTTTTCAAACCATATTTATACAATTTTAATCGCTTGATTTAACTATCCCACATTTATAGATTTGCCATTCAATTCCATCAAACATTTGTTAAAGAACTAATTTAAATTATTTGTTTTATGATGTTATTGATAAAATGCATGGTGAATGGTGTTGCATGGGCATTCTATTATCAAACTTTAAAACATTTTTAGAATCTAAAAATTAGTTTGCATTACTCGATTTTATTTTGAAATTAGCCAAAGCCAATTAAATCCATTTGAGAAATGAATCTAATTTATGGGATTTGTTGTAGTTTTTGTGGCCATTTCATCAGAGTTTTAGCAATTCAAAAGGACGAAATTTTCTAATGGAGCATGGAATGAAAATAGGCGTTGATATGGATACCGTTGAAAATGATGAGCCCGTGGTTGGATTCAATCAATTTTCGTTATCTCAAGATGCCGATAACACAACGGTGGTTTTGGGCGTTGGATCGAGGGAAAGCGTAAAATTCGAATGGATGGTAACCCCATGGAGTGAATGTTCGCAAAGTTGTGGTCCAGAAATGGGATATCGGGTAATTTTAAAATGTTCAAGAAAATATTTATTATAAATTCAAAATTCAAAATATGCAATTCATTGCACAATTTGTATACATTAAACAACTTTGTAGATTCGTCAAACACAATGTATGGTTCGTTTGAACAATGCAACTCAAAATGTAGACAGCGTATTATGTAAAGATGCTGGTTTATCGGAGCCAGACACATTTGAAAAATGCGGTGGTCAGGAATGTGCCGTATGGGTGAGCGGTGATTGGACTTTATGCTTGCAATCAAGATGCCAGAGTAAAAAAAAAGCAATTCAGGATCGAAATGTACAATGTTTGTTTCCAAACAACACTGAAAGTAAATCTTGCGATCCAAATGAAAAGCCAATCACTCGTCAAGAATGTGATAATCAACGCTGCATACCAGTTTGGCGAATAGATGCTTGGACTGAAGTAGGTCGCACGATATTTGAATTATATCAATTTGCTTATTATCCATTATTTTTCATTTTTCTCATTGCTCTATAGTGTAAAGCTTCCTGTAGTAGTCAAGGCATTAAATATAGAACAGTTAGATGCGTTTGGTTTGGTACAAATAAACGGGCTGTAAATGGATGTAAGGATACACCACGACCGGCAATGAAGAAAGAATGCAAAGGTACTCCATGTGCTGCAAACTGTGAGTCTAATTTTCAGTTTTCAAATTTTGTAGTTAAGCAAACACTTATGATTTACAACACGTTTTTATTCTACTGTTTTTAATTTGGATTTTTCATTTGTTTTTTTTTTTTTCCTTTTCGTTTTTCTTTTGTTTGAATTCGTATAAAGACGCACAGTGTAAAGACACATCTCGCTACTGTGCAAACGTCCTTTCAATGGGTCTTTGCAAGTTACATCGTTACCAGCAAAAATGCTGTAAATCATGCAGATCAAAAATTAGTTTCTAATAAATATATCTCGCATAAGTACATATTCGACATAAACAAACATAGCTAATTGTTATACTGAAAAAATCCCAATATTTATATGAAAATCTCAAAAATAAAACATCCTGAGGAACACATTTTGATTTATTATTACTTAATTTATTGTTTTATTTACGTTGCTCATTTCAATTGGCTGAAAATTTTATTTTTTTCCCTTTTTTCACCAATTAGTAGATTTTCATCATTTGATTTTGATTTAATAGAAGTTAATAACAACGTGGCTTATGCATTTTCAGTAATTTCAACGAGTAAATCACCGAAAATTCTATTGGAATATTCATTTGTCTGGCTGACAAGTTTGGTTATCAATTTTGTAATGAATTTGTGTTCATCATGTTGATTAAACCTTTATTCATATTTACTGAACAGATAAATTCAATGGGTATTTTAATTTTACTTCAAAAGGTAAGATGAATCGAAAGGAGAAGCAACTAAATGGCACGATATTATCTAAATATATATTAAATCAATGATCATATCTAATGTTTTTTCAAGAAAACTGTAAAATTCTAACACAAAATGATTTTGACACACTGACATTCATTTTATTTTTAAATAAATTCTTTCAACGAAATCGAAAAGATTTTATGTTATATTTATAAATATCGGAGATGATCTCAGGATTGTTGCGTATTTTTTACTTTTCATTTGAATTTCTGTAAATATTTTTCGTGTTGTTTCAAACACAATTTTTTCTTTTCTTTCATATTATACGAATATATTTCAATATAGAAATATTTGACTAAAAGATTAAAGAATATGTTATCATCGTGTTAATTTGGATTTAATTTAAATTTCAAGTTGAAAATGATCTAAAATATTGGCTTGGGATTCAGAGGCCCCTTAAAATTTTATGGTTTTCATAAAATAAAATGTTACCCTTGTGAAAATATTGACTCATCAGACAATTTATATTAATAATGCATTGATTGTACGAATTTTTTTGAAAATTGATTTTAATATTTAAGTTTCTGAAAGAGCTGAAATATCAATAGGTTGAAATGTTTTAAATTCTGTGAAGAAATTAGTTAGCACAAATTGGGGACTTGGACTGAATTATCGAAATATTATCAAATTGTTTCCATAGCACAAGCTCATCAGAAATTTCATCATCGATTCATACCAAATTTTCACATGGCCTGGATATCGAATAACAAATGTAAATATTTTTAAATGGTTTTAAAAGAGATTACGTCCATTAGCCATTTTACAAGTTTCTCTTCATTCACCGAGGCACTTATAAAGTGACACTTGAACAATGTGGCCAAAATCATAAACTTATATACATTATAAATTCACATTAGTACATGGAGTTAGTTACATGCATAGCTACAGCTCCAAAATACACCAAACACAATAGGAAAAAAAATAGGAATAGATTGAATTTGCAAAATTAAACAAAAACCCAATGATTTACATAATTTCAAAGTCGTTGCACAGACAAATTAAAAGCAATTTTGGTTTCCATTATTACAAGCCGAATTAAATGTAAATATACTTAAACTATAAATTGTAGCTGTACTCACACAGTCAACGCATTTATGACTCTAGATGAATTCAATGAAAATAGATACAAATATGTCATCACATACACACAATTCATTAAGTTTAAACAAATTGAATAATGATATTTTATAAGAAGACTAGTACTGACGCATAGCTATCACATGAAAAGCTTAATGAATTATGAATATTTGTAAACAAATCCAAAATGGATTAAATCTAATTCGAATCTTTATTTATTGTTACGTTAAGAGTAAAAAAAAAAAATCTTCAGAATTTGCATTATTGAACAAAGATGCATCGACTGAATTTGAAATTCAAACATGATTAATTTAGTCATTTGGAGAAGATAAATTCAGAAATTAAGAAAGTCAAATTTGATAGAAAATCCTGGATAAAGTTCATCGATTAAATGTCACGTTACTTACAGAGGATTTGCACTAGATTCGTTCCTATGATGCAACAAATTCATCTCTTTCTAAACTATACTGGGTGAATACAGAACAGTGTATGGCTAGTACATGTTGTAAAAATGAATTAGCTGATCAAATGGAGTTAAGATAGAATCATTAGCTGATCAAATGTAAATAATGAATATTTATTATAGCGTATTAGATAACAAATGACAAATTTGGAAGTGTTCAAGATTCTGTTCTTCGGAAACGAAGAAAAAAAACTTTGGTTAAATTAGTACAATGCAGATGGCCATTGATAAATCATTTAAATCTATATAAACTCAAGAAAAAATACTAAGCATTTTAACCAGCAAATAGATTTTCTTATAATTAAAATTAATCCAAATTCATAATTTTAATCAGTACCAAACCGAAGGCCAGCTTCAATTTTGTATATCAATTTAACTCTAAATAATAATCTAATAGCTCTTTTCAGTTCGATTGTTTCATTTTTCTTTTTCATTCTTCATTTTTCTTTTTCTTTCGAATGTAATGAAAATGTTCACACTAATAATAATAATAATAATAATAATCATAATAATAATAATGGTAAAAATAATGATAACAGTAACAGTATCAATTTTGAATGGATAGATTGAAAAAAAAAAAAAAATAACATACGGAATACACAATAATTTATAGCAAACAATTGCATAAGATACTATCTATTGATATGGAAATAAAACAGATCCAACAATGTAATGTTATTTATTTTTAACAAAACAACTAAAAAAATTGTGTTTTATTTCACCGTATTTGGTTTCTCTGTTCTGATCTTTGTGAGATGAATTTCCAGTGTCAAAGTATAAGAACATATCCTTTGCCAAATAAATATTTCAATAAAAAAGCATCAAAACCATTGTAAGTAAAGTAATAATAAAAATATGGAGATTTGTCTTTGTATTCAAGCGTAGAGGGGTAATTTAGCGAACTATTTCATTTTATTTTTGGGGCAAACTGCCAAGAAAAACAGACACTGTAATGGAAGACATCAGACTTCGTGGCACCAAAAATCCAATTATACTGTTGAACGCCAACACATTTGAAGAAATCGGCTAAATCTGGCAATTAATTACAATAAATAATAGCTTTGGAATCTCGATTACTAATATTTTCTTACAGGAACATTGTTTTATTTTTTATCGACTTAAATGCCAATAGAATAAATATTTTTGCATACATGCCATTATATATTATATGTTGAGAAGTGTATGAAACATTAAAATTCAATATTTATACAGTATTTCATTTTTTGTGGTCATTTAAAATTTAAAAAGATAAGATTTTTAATTTCATTTTATATCAAGTATCCAATTAATAATTTGTTCAAGCCACGAATTAAAATTAAATTCAGAACGTAGAACAACATCATTATCATTTAACTAGTTTAATTGAATCAATTTAATAAATCAACGATGATATTACACTCAAGCAAATACTGGAATAAATGTCATAGTCCTTATTCCAAGTCGGAATAAAAAATGCAACACTCTATAATGGAGTAACTATGTATTGGTTTATTCCATTATGGAGTACACATTAGACTTACATACCAATCAACTATACTGAAATGGAATAAATGAATGTAATGTTATTCCAGTACGGAGTGAATTTTACATTTGCGCTTGTCAAAGTGGTTTGTGTAAGTCTAACGTGTACTCCATAATGGAATAAATAAATACATTGTTACTCCATTCCGAAGATTTTGATATTTATTCCAGTATTTACTTGAGCGTAATATTTATTCCAGTATTTCTTAATGGAGTAAGATATATTGTATTTTATTCAAAAAGCATATCTGTGTATATATAGGTCCATAAAGGTCCAGGTCTATTAATTTCTGATATTTTTGTTTGAAAAATGTTATATAATCCCTATGATGGTTCGATTCCTTCTATGTATGTCAGTTATTTATTCATATCAGAATGATAGGTAAGTATATTTTCTTCAGAAATTCATTTTGTGATCTCAAATTTAAGATAAAATAAAAATCACAATCAGTCAAAATGAAAAAACTTCTCTATGAAATTCTTCAGCAAGAAATACAGTGCACGAAATAATTTTAGCCGAGCTCACTGTTTCATGCACAGTTGTCGGTGTTGTTTACATTTTTCGATCTGGTTTGACGTTATTTACTGTTATGCATCCATTTTATGTCTATTGGTGCAATTTTACTATAGTTGTGACGTAGTTGTCAACCAAAATTCAATCGAAACACAATGGGACAAGAAAAACGTTTAACTGAAGCGGAAAAAGCCAAAATGTCCACATTAAAAGATTATACATCGTTGTCAAACGTTCAGATTGCCAAAGAATTGAACCGGAGTGAAAAAGTTGAGCGAAATTTCCTCGAAAATCGCAAGAGTTATGGTAAAAACAAGCACACCGACCGGCCATCAAGCGTATCAACGGCGGAAAAACGACTTTTAATCCGAAATGCGGCGAACTGTTTCAAGTCTACTAAGCAATTAAAGGCTGAAAATAATTCATCTCTTGGTATTCGACGTGTACAGTAAATTCTCCACACTCAAAACATAAAAAAATGAGGCGTAAGCCAATGTTGTCACCAGCCAATATTGAGGGGCGTAAGAAGTTCGCTCTGGATCACATTCATTGGACAAACAAATGGCGCAAAATCATCTTTTCAGAGGAAAAGAAATTCAATTTAGATGGCCCAGATGGATTTGCTTGTTATTGACACGATTTGCGCACCGAAGAAAAGATTTTCAGTATGCGCCAATCTGGCGGTGGTTCTGTGATTGTATGGGGCGCCATTGGCTACTTGAAAAAGATGCCGCTGTCATTCATTTCCACCAGAATGAATGCATTACAGTACTAGAAGATGGTTGGCCCTCATTTTCCAGCATATGGTTACGAATGCGCCGGTATAGGCTAGCAATTTCAACAAGACAACGCACCAATTCATGTGACCAGGTCATCTTTGGCCGATTTTGAGCAGCGTGGAATCAATATTTTCAACCATTGGCCGGTCAAATCACCAGATATGAACATTATTAAGAACGTCTGGTCGATTTTGGCTCGAGAAGCATACAAGGAAGGTCGACAATTCAACACAAAACAAGAAAAACTTGGCAAAACATCCCACAGGCCAAAATCGAATCACTTTATGACAGTCTCCCGCGTAGAATCATCGCTTTAAATGATGCCAAAGGCAAATGGACCAAATATTAATCGAGATTTTTTAAATTAATGTGACTTTTTTGATAAAAACTGTGAGCTCGGCTAAAAGAATCGAAAAAAATCGAAAAAAAAAAATAATTTCGATTTAATATTTTTGCGATGTATTTGTTAAGAGTTGATAATAAATGTGACCAAAAATCAGAAATAAATCTTTCAATTTACTTGATTTTTTTCAAAAATCGTGAACTCGGCTAAAATTATTTCGCGTACTGTATTGTCTTCAAAATTCGTTGAAAACAAATCTCTTTGTTCAACAGGATTGATTGTTATGTAATATTTTTTGTATAGCCGTTTTTAGCATTCAAACAAAAGTTCCTGAAACATAGTTATATATTTTAATGGTTGTTCATATATTCAAGTACATAGTATATTCATTTTCGTTTTTTTTTTTATTCACGACGTACATTTTTATGCCAAAACGTGCACATAATAAATAGTGAAAATTGGCAAACTTTTAACGACAGTTTATTTTCCAAATGTTGCTCTTACTGTGATAAAATTGGCGACAAATTATTCTTGTTGTTATTCTGAAGATTATTTTATTGTTCATTGCGCGAAAGATATGCATATTTATTATCGTCATTTTTATGACAATGCTGGCTATGACTATGAATTTCACGCACAATCACACCATATACAGTACGAGTTAGCCTTTGATGGACATTATCAAAAGACTAGCCCGTATTATTTGTAATAAAAATTACTTATGAATTATAACTTGACGCTTTTTTTTAAACAAATGTTTGTTTCATTCTTAAATACTTCATTATAAACATTATACAGATATTCGTAATCGCATTTGTATTCGGTTATGAAAGATTATGAAATGGGCTTTTTTCCATTTTACTGATCCCCAATTACAATTTCGAATAGAGGTCATCTTTTATTTAATATTTCTTCCTTTTAACGTTTTGAACTAATGTATTTTGTGCTAAAAACAAGAAACATTTTTTTTCTTTTTATTGACATTCACATAACTTAATTCTTACAACCTTTAATTACGTCAAACTAATCAACGAGTAAGCACCAATTTGATTAGATCAAAACAATTGTTCAATGAAGTAGCGCTCTTTGGCCTGTCTTTGCAATTTTTTGTTGTTGAATGTCTGTTAACGAAACATTCGTTAGTGTAATTCAATAACATCCCTTAAATGCTGTCCTTCAAGTGGGTGTGCTTATTGAATTCGGTATTAATGTTAAAAGATATTTCGATTATACTAACCTAATAAATTTTCTTACATATTTTTTCAAGTTCTCAGCTTATAACCACTTATCGTTTAAAGTGAAACATAATATTCAAATCTGCTAAAGTATGCAAAGCAATTTCGAGTCATTTAAAAGGAGAAAATTTAGCATTCGCTTCAGCTTACGCTTGCGAATCAATCTAAAATTTTCTTTCTAAAAAATATACTAACTTGAAGAACTTGAATTGTTTGAAAATACAATTGAAATGAACTTATATAGGAAGAATTTATTTTCCAATTATTCCATTGCAGCTTTTATTCTACATTGTTTTTGTTATGTCCAATCACATCTTTCGTGCCGTCGACTGTTTTTATAACATCTACTTTTTTCAGATTGTTTTTATAAAAATTTACTTGAACTCAAATCGAATGAATCAATTCTTTATCTTATCTTCAGCATCGATTTAAGTTGCAGCAAATACTACGAATTGGATGTGTTTGTCTACTACGTGCGCTGGTGGCAATCGCAACTGACAAGAAAATAAATATAAATCGACTCTCGGCCCTTTTCATCTCGTGCATCACAAACATACAATACGATACACTTCAGATTATAGACACTTTGCAAATCCAAAACACAGCATAACACAATACAATAGCACAGCATAGCATAAAGATGGAAAATGAGTGCAAAAAACAAAAATGGAAACGAGACTCATCTCTCGTTCAATACGTATGTGAGCCCTGATGAATAATAAAATCGAACAATTGTTTTCACACCAAAAAAAAGAAAAAAAAAAAAACTCGAGGCGACATTGTTGTGCGTTTTATGTGCTTGGATGCAGTGATGCATTTTGCAAAGGCTTTGATGTGCAAGCGCAGTATTTTAAAAGTTCTTCCGACAAAAATCGATGCTATAGAAAAATACTATTGGCAATGCCGTCGTACTTGCCAAAAATTAGTGCGAAGTACAATATTGAATCAAATAAGTAAACAATTTAGTTATCTATTTCATTAATACTTTTGTTTTCCATCCATTTCTATTTATTCCTTTTTCTTCTTTTTCGTTTTTCCTTTTCTTCCTTCGGTTTTATCCTCATCCATGTGGCTAAATTGATGTTTGTCTATTTTAGCCGTATATTTCCAATCCAATTTTTTTTATGCTCATTCCATTCTTAAGTTTACATGTGTGCTTCTTCACCATTGTTTACCATTTTTCGAATATGGTTGAGTATACTAAATTGAGTTGAAGAAAAACTTTGCCACCACCTTTGGACCAATGGGGCTTCAATCAGTCGAACAACTGTAAAAACTTTTCCAACTATCGATTCAAATGGAAAATCGCCGTTTACTGAAACAACTTTTTATATGGCCATCATTAAACAGCCATCTCCGCGTTTCTTCATCACCATCATCAAACGTATGAAATAGTCGTTTTATTTTTATGATGAAATTTGTTAATTGTCTTGCATGTTATTATTGAGTATAGTAAACTTTCAACTATAAGATAAAACGAGCAGCAAATTGAATATTTTGCTGGAGTTTCACTGGTTATGTTTCAACAGAATGTATAACTTATTATATACAGAGCAAAGGCTCATAATAATATACAGAACACCATTCATGCACGATGGTGAATTGAAAATATTTCACTTTAAATCAGAAATAAAAAAAAATTATAAAAACAACAATAATCAATGGTAATTGCATATTTTATTAGTATTTTTATTTTTATTTTTTGAATTTTCTTTTGAAATGGCACAAATTCGAAACTAACTATGTTAGACAGATTTAAGCCCAAAATACTCTGAATTTTTAATTCGTCTTTATAGACGAATGGTTCTTTAAAATCTGATTTGAAAAAACACAATTTTTAAATAAGTGTTTACAGAAACGGTTAATCAAAGGTTTTATGAAATGTGAAGAAAAAAATAATAGGAAATACATCTCAATTCAGTATGAAAATTTTGTGCTTTTTTATATGGAAGGTCTGCTCCGCATCATCATCATTATTATTATTAAACTGATTGGCAAAACAAACAGAATTACAAAAAAGAGCAAGTATAAAATAGAGAGAGTGGTACAAAACATTGCGGAGCTATTGAAGATTGTGGATTGATATCAAACATCAGGCGATGGATTGAAAAATCCATTCTGCCGACAAAAGAAAAAAATTCAAGACACAATACACGAATCCTTTTTCATAAAGTTGAGAGCAAAAAAAAAACACCATAAAATAAAATCATAAATCAATACTTTAGTCGATTTATAATAAATATGATGTATTCGATGGCTTTTCTCTCCAATATTTGTGTGATATTGAAGCGCAAATCAAATGTGCACTTACCGCATGTGGTTATGTGTTGAAATCTTTACGAATGAAAAAGCGTAACAATACATTTTGCGTGTATCAATTCCATTCTGAGGCAAGGCAAATTTATACAAAAACAAATGAAACTCAATGTTTCTCATTCACACCTTCAACATAACATTTGCTTATTCGTATCAATTTGATGTGGCAATATCAAGCAATTCAACGACAATTGCATGGTAGAATCCACCGATCGATTTTTTCATGGAAATTCGGCATAGATAAAAATGAACAATCTACCAGATTGAGCAGGAATCAACAATGTACTACATAATAAATAAATAATAGAGCTACACAATGAAAGTAAAATATTTCACTCGTTTCTTCTTTTTTTTCTCTCTCTCGCTGATATTATAAAATTGATTGATAAGGGTTGACGCTGGAATATTTGATTCGCTTACAAATTCTGCATATGATATCACAACGAACATAAAATACGTCTCTATTTTAGGCGAAATACATTTTCAGTGAGAGAAAGAGGGTGAGTGTATGAGTGAGTGAGAGATTGAAAGTGATGCTGTGTAAAGTGCACTGAAATCCCGATTGGAAAATGCTCTATTCATGAATAACAGAGAATATACTTTACTAATGCAGGCAAACGACAACCAATATATTTACACAATTCTGTCGGAGTCTATTCATGTGTGCGCTGATTTCATTCGAAAGAGAAATTACCTTGCCGAAATGAAACAACAAACAGCCACAGACAGAAAGCAGATATTGTTCAGTGTTTTTCATGCCACGGAAAATCAAATGTCAAAAGGATTTTTATTCATTGGCGTAAAGTCAATATTACGTATTGCAAACTTTCTAAATTTCAATGAAACAGTTTTGGAACCATATCAGGACCTTTCTCAATGATTCATAAGTTTGCTTTTATTTTCAACAATACAATTAGTAGAAAAAGTCCAAAATTTCTTAGTTAAATTTTATGTGTTTAGTTGAAATGATGAATCGTTTCATTGAACTATTAAATCAGCTGAACAAAATTGATCATAAATTTAGCCCATTGAATCACGTAAGAATAATAGATTGATTTGTTTATATTGTCTAGTCACTTAGCATTATTCTCTAACAAAGTGAAAACGGTTGAAATTTCACTCTTTCGAGTAAAAGACAAAGAGTTAGAGGGATTGACAATAAGGTAGACAGAAGATCAGGCGGCGCTCATAAAGGTGGAAATTGTTACCAGTCCCGATACACCTGAAAGATACAAAGTTCAATGGAACATTAAGTGTTTATGGAAATTTTATATCGCAATAAAATCGTATGTCGCTTTTTGTGAGTGTGTGCCCTGAATGCTGTGGAAAAATTTTCACGTTGGATGAAAAAAATCAAGTGTACAATGTCGCAAAAGAAATTACAAACCAAACAGGGTTTGAAAACACGCGAGCTACTAAACAAGCCATCAACAATGACGAGTGTGAAAAAAATACTACAAGAGATATACCATCAAACAATCAACGTTTTTTCCTTGTTGTCGTTTTTTCATATTCTTTTTTTTTTTTTTTTTTTTTTTGTTATGGTTTGTTTCGTCGTCTACGCTCTGACTATAAATATTTTGCCAAGGGTTCGTACGACTTTTTCGCAATTGCAACACCACACTTTGTCTCATGTGGATGTGGATATCACCTAGTATAAATACTAAATGTGTGGATGTCACTTTTTGTGCCAGGCTCTTTTTTTTGCTCATATACCAACAACAGTCGACGATATCGGCAGCTTGCTCTCGGAAACACACTCTTATCACACATTTGATTTTTGTTTTCTTCTTTATGATTGACACTGGTGTTGGTCTAGTGGATACCAATACCGTGAATGTTGCTGCAATGCTTTTTTTATTCATTGCACACGATGATGATTACATAAGTGGATTGGGTTGGGTTGGCTTGACATTGATTCTATTGATATTGCTGGTTTAGTTTCACCGGGAATCAAGGTGTAAGCTAATCTGATCGTTTATACATCACTTCACATATATACTAGTATGCATACATTTCTACTTACATTTCGATGATGATTTCGCGCATTGAAATTTATCGATTCTCTTGTGTTTTCTAGAGTATCAGTTTCGGATGGGAGACATTATTCATATTTTATATGAACAATTTTCCAATTTATTGAGATGAAAATAAGCAATACTTTAAGAAATGTTCAATTACTAATTTGCGTATACTTAAAACATTTGAGCTATTTTGTATTATTTGCAGTGATACATTTTTACGATTAATTTTCCAGAGATGATTATTTGCTTTTGATCCTTCTTTGATGCACTGTAAGGTTGATAAAATATGCAATTAAAATGAAGCACCATCGTTAAAGTCATGTCTGAGTTTGATTTGAAAAATAAAAATGTAAACATGAAAAAAGCACGGTCTGAAAAGTGGTCAGACACATTATAAATATTTGTATTCATTTTTCATTTCATCTGAATTTATAAAGGTGCTAGTGTTTGTTTCTCATTCATTAGTTTCCGAAAACAGCGCCGTGACTACAAAGGTGCATTATAAGTGGGTCAACAAATAAACTCACTGCTTTCTTTCAAGTAACTAATTCCAATCAGTAGCATTTTGTAAGAATAAATTGATTTCAAAAAGAAAAAGAAATAGACAGTTTCAAATTTGAAATGCACAAATGAGCAAATGTGTTCACTCGTGTTCTGCATTCTGTATCTCCTAACTTCTAAGAGAACTAGGAAGTTTAATTGCCAATCGACAAT
The DNA here is from genome assembly GCA_029041755.1 of Resseliella maxima. NCBI lineage: Eukaryota > Metazoa > Arthropoda > Insecta > Diptera > Cecidomyiidae > Resseliella > Resseliella maxima. The sequence goes on along the minus strand of JAQOWM010000596.1, from coordinate 154,613 downwards.
TATTAATAATAGGAATTGGAAATTGAAAACATGATATATCGTGAATGAATAGCCTTTTAAAGATTTGAAAATGAAATACACACAGTTAATGCCAAATCATGATTTATTTACCACCGGTGTGGAACTAATAGTAGCTTTTCAGGGCAAGCAGGGAAAAAATTGGGAGGACAAATGATCGTCGAGTGAATGCATTATGCATTTTCACGTTAGAGCACGGTCACGCACCAATAACACTGGAAATAATCACTGGAATGCAGTTTCAAAAATGCAACAATAAAAATGTACGCCACATTCTTGAGCGTCATCGAAATGTACGTGAAAAAGTGTTCAGGCGTTGCGCTATTCATCGCATTGCTAACAAGAATGAAAATCGCTTGTGAAATCAGAAAATGTCTGTTACTTAGTTGTTTGTTTGCGCCAAAAGAGAAATTCTGAATGAGAGACGCCTCATTGAGAGAGCGAGGTGAGATGAGTTGCGAAAAATTAAAATTTTTCTCATGTACCAACAAATCATCTGTATTAAGAGTTCCCCAGAGGAATGTAAAATGATCCAAAGCACGTGACAAAATTACTGAATAACAACAATGCTTACAACACACATTCTCAAGCAAAAGACTTTCTGTAAGCCACTTGAACGGACGATGAGTTATGATTGGCAAAATATGTATACATGTACATATTATACAAATATCGAAAGAAGAAAAAAAAAGAATGTGAAATCGAAAAAAATGAGCGAGTAAAAACTTTTGATTCTGCACAAGTTGTTGAACAGATTCCACAAAGTGGTATGTGAATGGTGCAGCTAAAACAGTATATTTCATGGTACTTATCTAAGATTTCTTTGGCAGCAATATTGAATTTTAGACATGATACATAGTGGATTAACTATGGAAAAGTAATATTTTTCTTCGTGCTTGGCCGACATTCTCTCTTATAACTACGTGATTAGCAGCAGCTGAAGCAAAAAAAAAAACACACACACACACGCTTAATTTGAATCGCTTTGCGGCATATTATATAAAACTCAACAGGATTTAGGTGTTTTCTTTCACATCTTAATATTCAAGTTCATTACATAATTCCTGTAGAATACATTGCAGCTTCTTTAAAAATTGAAGCTAAATGGTATCGAGCAAAAAATGTCTCACTTAAAATGTATCACGCTCCGGTCAATTTATTCTTGTTTATTTATTGTGTCATTATAATATTGGGCTTACGGGTGACAATTCCTGAAACTGTGTTAATAAACAAAGCACGCAAATAAAAAAAAAAACCGAGGGGAAATAAATGTATGCGTGAAAAATCAGTTGATAAAAAAGTACCGTTCACTTGATAAAAAATTCGTTTAAACTAATCGATAAAAAATGCTGAAACTGAAAGACACAATTTATATGCACATAATTTGGCTTTTATTTGTGTCAAATCATTTTGTTTCCCTCTGATAACGTTTTGTTTTTTTTTTCTTCGTTTCGTTCACGTGCATTATTTTCTGTGAATATTTTGAATAGTAGAATCAATATTATTGACACTATCGTAAAGTCGCTAACGCGCCATTGTTTAAATTTTGATCTCATCGAAACAATTTGTATGCGAAAAATACGAATAATAAATTATCAATTTATATATATACTTGGAAATAGCAGTGAAGCTGACGTAATCGTTGTCATTTTAGGTTTTACTTTTCAGTTTTTTCTTGCCACTTGAATTCAAAAATTCCAATAATATATTAGATTGAAATACTCGAATCGACAATACAATCATGAATTCTACGATTTTTGTTTTCGTTTTACATCATTCGATTTGCATTTTTTCCATTGTTCCACTTCTTTCCCTGCATTACCTTAAATTATTGTTTTCATTCGGAAATCGTTCGCACTTTTCCATGTTCATAATGGAAATATTTGTTTCTGAATTCACCTAACTGTAGCAAACAACGCAAACATTTTAGTTTCGACGAGTTGAAGATGGTTTATGTGCGTGCAATGACGATAACATCACAACCATTCCCAAACAAACGATAGAATAAGCTGAAGAATACGACATAATCGCAACCATTATTGATAACCACGTGATTTATTTTAATTCCGATTGTGGAGCACAAATAAAATAGCAAATGCTTCAAGTATTTTTATATTCTTTAGAGGAAAAAAACCCAAACCAAACTCAACATCCATACATCGGAAATCATCGCTTCATTTCATTTATATTTGATATATAATGTTGAAATATAATTTTCAGTAAAAGCAAACTAATTTTAACCGAACTTAATTTCAATTCTTTCAATTTTAGCTAAAAAAACTGATTAATTTAAAACTGAAACCTTTATCATTTCAATTTTATTTTTGTACACAAAAAATATATTTACTGGTTTTGATATGGTTTTCTCGATAGAGTCTACAACTTTAAGTTGTGGCAGGGTTTTTGATATAGTATTTGGTAAAAACTTGTTAGTTTAGCCAAAAAGGTCGACCATTTTCCAAATGTTTTTTTTTAAATTATGCACATCATTTGAAGTTTTTCCAAATATCTAATGTTTGGTGTTGAATGGAATCAATGTTTTCGAGTTTTTAGTGTCATAGCTCTTATTGTTGTATGCGTCTATTTTTGCAATTCAACGCGGTTGAATTCGGATAAGGAAGATGTGGTGAAGGAGAAAAAATGAAAATTTACGAGACTATAAAGAAGAAATGTGCACATCTGATATTCGAATGTACTCTTGTACTGTCTGCAGATGAGAAACGTGCAAAATGAAATAAAATAGAACACAGGAAAAGCATTATAAAATTAACCAACGAAAAATATAAATTTGTTTGAATTTTTTTTGTTTATATTCGTTATTTGTATTGCTTGGTCGTATCTTGCTTCCTGTGAAATTTTATATGCTGTATCTTAAATGTTGCTTACACTAACATCAAATGATATATGGAATAGCGTAATCTAATGACGATGTATCCATATATTCCAACTTGATACGAAATGTACGGGAAAAAAAAGCCCACAAAACATAACCATCACCACGCACTCATGCACAATACGGAAGCTGAAGCCGCTGACTGGAGTATTAGTGGCGTTGTCTGGTATCCAGTATTTCGGTGACGGCGGAAATAAAACATATTTCGGCTAGGTTCTGGATGCTTTTGCCAACCGCTGTTAACAACGAAATTCCACTATGTAGACATTATTATCTATTTCAATTTAAATGTCTTCTTTCTACGCTGAGTGCTTTCCTATCTTGCATTCACTTTTGTCTTTTATCCATACATTCATACAAACATTCAAACAAAACAAGGGCATATACGCTTGGTGTCGGTATTTATTATTCTCGTTGCATTTTGGTTTACCATTTCTACTGCGTTCACTCAACACTTAAATGTCATTGCGATATAAAATATAGAACAAAAACTGGTGCATTTAAAATGGACTAAAAACTCATCACAAAACACAGTACTGCACTTTTTCTCTTTGTTCTTTCACATCTGCAAGATTCATCGTCTGTGATATTGCAAACTTGAAATAATAAAAGATTCTATATATGTATACACGTACACCGATATAAGAAAATTGACAATTTATTTGAATCTTATCAAACGATTTTATAAATAAAATATTTCAAAATTCGTTTAGAAAACAGTGTTTTCTAGTACATTGTCGTTGAAGGTTAAAAAAATATGTTAAGCCATTTAACCTGTGCATTTTAAGTAAATTAAATAATATCCGGGTATTTTTAATTCGTTTAATTTGAGTAATTGAATTAAATGTCTATTGTTTATTAAATTAAAATTCTTACTTCAAAAATACAGAAAATCTGATTTAGAAAATGCATCGATATAAATTTATGAATAAAATTTTATAAAAAAAATTAAACAGCATTGTGATTTGAATTGAATTGATATTACGACATCCAATGTAGTGAAAAATATAATGAACGTAAATTCTCACTGTATTAAAGAGGAGAAATGATAAAGTTGGAGAAATTGTGCTTTCATACAAAAATAAAGGGGAAATGAAAGCTTTTACAGTGGAATTGAGCAACTCAACAACAATCTCCAATCAAATTATATCGTTTTAAATCAATTCTTTTCATATCGGCCAATTGAACTTTATTGTTTTACTTGATGTCATCGTATTAATGCATTTGAGACAATTTAAGACAAACGAAATTATTTTCGTATTAATTTTTAATCAAATTTCAATAAAATTCAGTTATTTTTTTAAATTCACTTTAGTTTGTTGAAGTAATTGATGATTTCATCCGATTGGATTTTGTTCGATTTTGGAGGTGACAAATAATAATTCTTTTTGAACGGCGAGTGCGAACATGGCATGTGTTTAATTAAATATTGCAAACAAAATGCATGCTTAACGAATAAAAATGGGTGAAAAAAATTAAGCTTAAAGATGAAATCCATTCGGTAATTAAAATTGAGCACTCAAAAGTCGTAATAATTGTCGCTAGTGAATATCTGTCTGAATTATCCGTCCGAAACATCGAATTAACAGCAATTTATTATGGCATCCAGGAACCAAAACTGAAGTGGAAATTGTCTGATTCATTTATAATTGATATCATTCCATGTGACGTGGTCTGAATCAGTTATTTCGAAAAGTTTCATATACAAAATCATAAAATGTTCGATTTATGATGAGATACTTCAGCATAAATGTCCGATACATGAACCGGAATATTTCGTCATAGGGCGCGAATACAATCGATTATTATTATTGTCATCATCGCGACCATCGACCACTTCGAGTGAATTAATATCGTTCGCATGTTAAACAGTGGCATGGAAAATTAACACATAGCCTTCAATCGCAATTCGTATCTATTGTTGTATACATTGATGGTCATCAATTTTGCGAAATTTCAACTTCAATGAGACGACTCTTCAACGCAATTTGATATTCGGAAAATTAAGCAATTCAATTGAAGAGTCAATGCTCGTTGCAAAGCTGAAATGTTATCCACTCGATTATGTGACAGGGTCCATTGCACTTTGATATTATAAGCTAATTTATTGATGAACAATTCGAAAATGTGGGAACTGCAGGATGAGTATTTTTCGATTTATTTTTCTCGAAAAAAAAAGAGAAGAAAAATTAAAAACCAAGAAAATGTATAATTCCCAGAAAACGAACAAAACTGTTCCTAATTTTTTTTTGTCAATTCAATTGATCTCTAAAGAACCTATTAACAATTACTTTATTCTTCGTCGGTACGTAAACATTTTAATTTGAAGGCCTTAAGATTAAAAATACCAACAGTTCACAATATGAAATCGATTTTTGCCATGAATATAATATTGCTTTATACTTATCAATTCAACAACCAACGCTTCATTTTGCTTGCATCGTGCCCCTTTTCTTCCCTCTTAAATCTGTTCATATTTACTACAATACATAAATCTCTTTTTTTGTTCAAAGTGATGTATAATAAAGAAAAGCCGTGTATTGATAGCCAACGGGTACGATATCATCTTCTCTTTGATGCAAATGGCTTATTCAGAGTACATGGCTCTGTTAATATTTTTGTCTTTTGATAAATACCAAAGAACATACACCATAAAACGCACATAAAAGCTCTAAAATTCATGAACGAAAAATCGTTTGTCGAAATAATTGCAGACACACTCTACAGAAATTAAATTTATTTAAATTAGCAGTTTTCCCAATATAAGATGGCACTGAATATTTATACATTTTGACAATTGCCAATATTTTTCAATATTACGAAATAAAATGATTGATTCTTGACCTAAATATTATGATCAGATTAGCTCTTGTTAAAGAAAAAAATTTGCGATGAATGGAAACAGTTATTAATGCTATCGTCTTTCCATTACGAATAGATGGCGCCACCTTATATATGGCAACTGTAGACAAATACACAAAGGTTGTTTTCAATCGGATCGATTTCCAATTTTCAGAGCAGCGAAAATGGAAAAAAAACATTCCTCAAGCATTTCCTGTATTTGTTGCTTTCAATGATTACATGGTGAAGGTTTCACACACACACAAAAAAAAGTGAAGTCAAACAGTTTAATGAATTCATAGCACATTTATATATTTCTCTTTGCATGAAAATAAATGATTTTTAAAATGTATACAATCAAAAGTATTTTAGTCAAAAACGATGCCTTGTGCCAGTGGCAATTCACTTGAATAGTTTAATGTAATAGTTGAGCGTTTGCAGTATTGTTTCCAAGCATCAGAACCAGACTCTCGGCCACCGCCAGTGTGTTTTTCACCTGATAAATGGTAGAGATATTTGAATAATTTTAAATTATAGATTCTACCTATGTTTTCTCTTTTTTTACCCCCAAAAGCACCACCAATTTCTGCGCCCGATGGACTTGTGTTCACATTGACTAATCCGCAATCGGATCCATTAGGTCCAATCCACTGGAAAATAAAAAAAAATATAGATTTTCTTGTATTTTGATGAAAAAAGAAAATGTCTTCTTACTTGAAATACTGATGAAAGGTTTTTAGAGAAAAGTGCTGAAGAGAGACCTTGTTTCACTTCGTTATTCCATTCGATAGCTTGGTCAAGGCTTTCAGCTTTCAACACATAAACAATTGGTGCAAATGTTTCTTTTTGAATAACATCTGCGTCATGCGGTAAATTTGTAATTATTGTAGGCTCAACAAAGAATCCTTCTCGATCAATTTCTTTTCCACCACATTCAATGATTCCGCCTTGTTCAATTGCTTCAGCAATTGTATTTTTATAATTGTTAACAGCAATTTGATTATGTAACGGTCCATATAAAGTCGATGATTCCAGTGGATGACCGACACGCTTGAGTAGCTGCAATTTATTTGCAAAAAACGTTAAAAATTGCCATTTTATCACAAACATTACACTTACACTTTTGTATTTCTTTTTCAATTCCTTCAAAAAATCATTGTACAATTTTTCATGAATAATTAGACGTCGTGTTGTTGTACACCTTTGACCAGCTGTTCCAATGGCACCAAAGAATGCTGCATCTAATGCCGTTTCGAAATGTGCATCATCATTTATAATTAATGCGTTGTTTCCGCCCAATTCGAGCAAAGATTTTCCAAAACGTTTTTGCACTTCAACGCCAACATCACGGCCAACCGCTGTACTTCCCGTGAAACTAAGCAAATTGATTCGTTCATCTTTTGCCATTGCTTTGCCAATTTCAACACCACCTTGGCAAAGAGTTGCAACTGATGGTAAATTGTTTTGTTTAAAAACATCAGCCACAATTTTTTGCGTTGCTACCGATATTAATGGTGTTGAGTCAGCTCCTTTCCACAACACACTATTACCAACTACGAGAGCGATTGCAGCATTCCATCCATAAACTGCACATGGAAAATTGAATGCGCTAATCACACCAACCAAACCAAGTGGACGCCATTTTTCTAAAATGACATGCTTCGATCGTTCAGATGGAATTATTTGGCCAGCAAAATTACGCGATAAGCCAACGGCGTAATCACATATATCGATGAATTCTTGTACTTCGCCAATACCTTCTGGCAATATTTTTCCCATTTCTAAAACAAGTTAATTTTTGATTTTAGCTAAATAATTCATCAAAAATACTAGATGTAAATAGGAAGATTTATTTACCCAATGAAACTAATTTCCCTAAAGGTTCGAGTTTGTTTCTTAACGAATTTCCAATTTGACGAACGATTTCACCTCTTTGCGGTGATGGAATATTGCTCCATGTTTTATACGCATCAATGGCAACGGCTACGCATTCGTCATAGTCTTTTACAGTTCCAGTTGTGACTTCAGCAATTACTTTTCCCGTTGCAGGATCTATAAAAAAACAATAATTAGTTATCAACTACACTTTGTATATATTAGTTTTAAATAATATAATATGATAATTACCAATTGATTTAACTGGTGGTCCTGATCCAAACCATTTTCCATTATAAACACCTGCGTTCATGCGTTCCAAACTCAAATCATTTTTCAAAAAGGAATATTTCGGATCGTCAATAAGATAGGCGCCACTCGAAAATGAAGCTTTTGAATTATTATTTATAAGAATTCTCCTCACTTGATTGCATAACATCAATTTGGAGCATGACAGAAATGAACTGAGAATAAAAAAAAATGTACAATAAAATTCAAGTAAACACCCAAAAAGATAAAGGCTCATTGAAATTATCTTTTGTCATTTGAAGAAAAAAAAAAAACACAAAATATCATTTCAAATAAAATGAAGTGTTTAAATAGAATAATTAATAGTATTTAAAATCAACTTACTTTGACATAATAATTAGTTGGAAAAATATTGTTTCAAAATGAGAGATCCGATTTCTATAACTAGATTCAAACAAAGACCTAATTTGATTTGAAAATGAATGCTTTTAATTATATTTTGTTAATGCTAAGAGATAAACAAATCTTGTTGATATGAATCGTTCTTCTCGTTGTAAACAACCTTTACTTTAGTAAACGAATCAAATAGATAACAAAGGCGTATTAACTGATAATGAATTTCACTTACTTAAAAATACGTTCATTTATATTTCATTTTTGTTTGATTAAAAGACCTCTTTGAGTATATAATCTTTCATTTATTTAAAAATAAAATTTAAATGTATTTAGTGTACTTTACAGATGAAAACCTTTTGAATGTTTGTTTAATATTGACTTTATTGGGTTTTGTAACTTTTAGTGGCATTTCATACCAAAACCCTTTTTTCGGTGAATTTTCATTTCCTTAAAAAAATCTTATCAATTTCTGTTTATACTTAAAAAAATAATCTGTTTGAAAATGTTCAGTATTTATTTCTAGATGTCTCCAGATGAGCATGTGTTTGCTTTCTTCCATTCAACCGCTTTTGTCAAAGCTAGTAAGTTTCATATAACATTTAGGAATAAGAAAAATTACTGATAAAATGATTTTTAACAATTCTTAATTGATATCAGAGCGATGACCTATTTTTTTTTTTTTTTTTTTTTTTGTTGCTAAAGAATCTATACAAAAGTTTTAATACAGTTTTACTAATTTTCCCAGGAAATCTTGATATTGCACATAATCACAGAAAGTTCAAATTATTATTTGATTGAAACTTTCATAACTTTTTTTTAAAGTTAAGAGTAATGTGTAAGCAGCAAATCTCATGTTTCTCGACAGAGATGCATTGTAAATTCCACAAAATGTTTGTGACCAATCAAATTTTCTTGGTAAGTCGTTATGTAGACAAACTACGTTTGGTTTTATTTATGTAATTTAATTCTCTTAGCGTTATTAATAATAGTCCAGAATTCCGTTGTAAATTCTTCTGGACCTAATTTCATTCTGTTTAAAGTGATTGATTTAAAATCTTTCAATGTCAAAAACTCCATTGCTTTTTCTAATTCGATTAAAATAGTGTCATAGTCAGCTTTACGAAAAAGAAGTTCAAAAAGACAGCTATAGGCTTTTCCCAATTCAGATTTGACAATATGTTGTTTGTTCAATGTATCAAAATTGAGAAATACTTGAAATTTCTCAGTATGTTTGGGATTAAATAGAATTTTGCGCACTTGGTTACAAATAATTGTTGGATGACGCTTCAAATACTTATTCCAAATATTCTCATTATCTGCTTTATTCTTTTCATTTATAAAGTTATAAAACCACGCGAAACATATCGGTTTTATGAGACCTTTATCAGCGAATATTTTTGCCAAATCTAAATCTTTGGAAGAGAAAAAAATAGAATTTAATAACTTGCTTATGTGATAACGTTAATTCAAATCCAATTTTACTAACAATCTTCGTATATATCTGGATTTGATTCAATCATATAAATAATGCGGTCGGTAATATGAAAATTTAACTGCTTTATATCGTTATTCATGTCGGTAATGGCATTACGAATTGATTTCAAATAAATTTTGCTTTTATTGGCTTTAGTGTAGGCTTGGCATTCATATGTAAAAAAATTCAGTTGTAGTTTTGTCTCCTGATCAAGCTTTGATTTCAAATCTTCAAAAATATCAATGTGACCGTTTTCAGCATTTTTCATCAAGCAATAGCGGATTTTATTTCTTGGCAACGGTGTTTTTGATTCAAAATAATTGTACAATATTCGGTTAGCTTCTTGTATATTGTTTTCATTGATTTTTGATTCTAAAATATTTCCACAATCGTCTTCATTACTTGATTGGATTTGTTGCCATGATTCAGGTATATTAACATCATTTCGTTGCAATAATCTTTTGAATTTTTCGATATTTTGTTGATTAGGCACGATATGCTCCTTATCCATTGCCAAACACAAATCTTGTAGTTTCTTCTTTGAATTATCTTCATAAGCTTGAAGCTCGAGTAATGCAAAATATATATTTGATCGGCATTGTGTGGATGCCAGACCTTCGGTTACAGTTAATAAATTTAGCAAAGAAGTAGTTCGTTTTCGTTGTTTCTCATTAGAGATGAAGTCTTTGATCCTATGAGAATTGTCTCTTGTTATAGAAGAAAATATCTTTTTCGCTTGTGTAATATTACCGCAAACAACAAAGGCAAACATCAATTCATATAAACTGTTTGAATGTCCATGAATTTTAGATATGATTGTCATCATTGCTTCCAAGCCATCAGTATCAGTTCGATTGATCAACTCACATATTAATACCCTTTGCAAGGGAGTCAAATGAAACTGGTTTGCGATTAAATGAAATAAATCAAGTGTCGCATCTAAATCTTGATATTTTCTTAAAACACTTTTGATAATAATTTCCAGTACTTTGCGATCAACAAATTTACATTTGAAAACTAAATTATCAACGAACCATTTAAACTCATTCAAATCACAATGCTTGCTTAATGTGTCAAAAATTTCACAAAGAATTTTATCGCAATTTTTTTCTGTACGTATTTTCGTGTTGGTATTATTAAATTCTACAATTATCGATCTTGCTTCGTTTGTTCGCTTCAATTTTAGCAAACCATACACTAAGGTTAAAAAAATGGAATAGTTTTCAATTATGCTCCCTTTTTGGCTCCATTCTTTATACACCTTAATTGCATCATTGATATTTCCTTTTTGTGCATTTAATTCTAAATTTTTCAGTGCATATTCGAACTCTGCATTTTTCGGTGCATTGCTATTGCTAATTAACTTCTTTGTGTAAATTTCTTTTTTGGTTTTCTCATTATCCTTTTGACTATTTAATTGTGCAAATGTATGAAAGCCTTCCGAATACCTAAAAGCCGTAAAACAAATGAATATGCGATTAATATTTCTAATGAAATTGATTTTCACTTACAACAGCGTTGGTATTCTTTTATCTACAAGACACTGTCTTGGTATTTTGAAAATAATTGAAGCCTTTCGATAGCATCGAAAATAATTGAAATATGTTGCCATTATTTTCTTATTCTTTTGAATAACTACCACCACACTGTAACCTAACCTCAATTTTATGACAACCTAAATAAATCTAATGACATTTATGTAGACTAGGAGGATTTCAAATAAATTGTCGGTTAAATTTCAAAAATGTTATATGTTTTCTGATGATAAAAATATAATAATAATGAATAATATGAGAATAATCCATTCTGCAAAAATATGTAGTTTAAATGGATAATTTTTATTTATTTTTTAAGAGATTGCATTTTAATGCATTTTAAAATCAAGTATCATGAGAAAAGCCAAGAATAATAAATGTATTGTATTAATGCGTTATTTATTCAGTTATAAAAGTATGAAATGGATTAAACGCATTGGTTATCCCTCCTAAATCCGAATTTCTATATTTCGTAATTAATAGAAAAAATAGAAAAAATAGACTACATATTTTGTAAAGACATTTATTAATCATTTTCAATTTAAATTTAACTTCTTTGTTCTTTGAGATGACTGTTAATTAAAGCAAATCGAACATCGAATGCAATTAATTACGGGTCTCACAGTTTTTTTTTTTTTTTTGTTTATTCTGTTTATTCTGAGTGTTTTAATTTTTTTATCAAATGATTGTAATGGCTGCTTTGCGTAACATGAATTAATTGATAATTTATCATTGTGTGTAGATCAGATGTTATAAATTTATTCTGAATTAAAACTTGAATTCGAGTTTTCCTTAAATGGGTTGGAATCATTGGGATGGAATTGACGCACCACTTGTGTTCAATGAATGACATTGGCTTTGGGACTGTTGAATCTGTTGAGTTTGATGTGTATTCGGTGGAGGGTTTGAAATCCAATAATTCTTTAGATTGATCATTTCAAAAACAAACGTGATATTAACCTTCAAGAATGAGTAAAAAAACAAAAAAAAAAAAACGTTTCAGGTACTTACGCCATGTAGGTGATGGTACGGTACTGGGAATGGAGCCATACGAGGAGTTCCCATACGTGGATAAACTATAAGGTATGAATAAAATTTTTGAAAATATTTTCAAAAAAAATTTTTTCGATATTTAATTAGGCGAAATTTCGGTGCCAATAATAATTTTCATGCTAATAATACAAAATATTCTTATACATACCGTTTCCTTGTGGCACAAAGGGTTGATTTAAATCGTTCTGTTCGTGAAATGGAAATGGTGGAACATTCGAACCAAAAATATAGTTTCCACTGGCCATATCGTTGTCTGCGTTGGATTGATCACGTTTTTGCAAATTGTGTTGTTGAGTTTTTATAATTGTTTCTTTTGCCGGTGTCCCATCATAGCAACCATTGCTTGATGGGTTGCTCATGTATTTTTGATTATTCTTTGGAAATGGCTTTAACGTCGCACCAGAAAATGAACCTTGAAAATTTTTTCCAACATTCGATCGATTTTCGTTCCGTTTATATTTAACATTTCCACCGCGTCGACTATAACTGAATTCGTTGTAGTTTCTTTGCTGATGAAAAAGAAAATGTTTGTATTTATTTCTGCTTATTTAATGAATGGCATCACATGGTGATGGAGACTGTACCTTTGATGGAGACTGTGCTTCCATTTCATTTGATTCAAAGTTCATTTGTTGTAAATCGTTAACAATTTGATTTTGCTGACTTTCCATGTCATTTGATTGCTGTTCAAAGTTAGCACTAGCGCATGGATCACCGTCAATCATTGCCATCAGTTGACCAGTACCGTGAACATTTTGTAATAATTTGTAATATTCGATGCCCAAATTGTAGTAAAATCTCAAAGAGACTTTATCGTTCACTTTTAAATGAGATACAATTATTAGAAAATATTAACATATTGAAAAATAATTAGAAACATACATGGCAAATCATCACCATTTGGCGCATAAGCATAACTTGGTTGAAAATTAATTCGACCGTTCGAGCGAAGTAAATCGCGTGTAAGAAATGGAAGATGCAATGGCATTGGAGCTGGAATGGCAGGCATGGCATACTGCGGTTGACCTGATAAAACATAACCTTAAAGGAAACAAAACACATGGCAATTATCAATAATATAATAATTTGCATATTCAATACTACCTTGTTGGTTCATTGGTGGATTATATGCAGGCCAAGTGCCGGATACTTGAACCGGATAGGGTGGTCCTTGATTTCCATTAATTGGTGCATACATGTTGGGGGGCATCGGTGGCGTTTGATATGTTGGAATTGTGTACATACCTTGGGGCATCATCATTTCAGTTGGATACATATGGTCATTGTAGTCTGGTGTTTGACAGTAGTAAATTGGGGCAACACCGCCTTGTGGATAGTAACTTGTCATCTGTGGATTATTCGCCGGCACACCACCATCACAATTTTGTTCTTGTGGTTGATTTTGATAATAACCGCTTGATGGATTTTGGGGTTGTGGTGTTTCTTGTTGCAATTCGTGTACATTTTTTCCATATACATTTTCTTCGTCATTTTTTGACATTTGCGCTTGTTGTTGCTTTTCGTTCAAATCACACGGCACATTGTTCTGATTTTGTACATTTTGATTTCGATTTTTTAAATGTTTGGAATTGCCAGTGTTAATATTTCCACCCAAATTAGTATTTGTGCTCATATTGTTTGGTTCAGCATAAATTAATGGATATGCAATGATCTCTTGCTGATTGTTGTGTGTAAAATTGAAATTTGACAAATTAATATAAGATTCAAGATCAACCGATTTTGGCAATTCAGAAATGGCGTCGTACTCTAAAACTAAATCGTTTGCTTTTTTATGTCCTTGTTTATTTGACGATGCGTTGTGCGATACATGTTCGCTATTCGATTTTGATATCGATACGAATTTAACATACGGATCACGGCGACGCGATTGAATGATATCACACTCCGTGCCGCTAAGTGGACGTAAGCTTGAAACCGGAACCGAGCGCTTTTCACCCAAATTTTCAATGTAAACAACATATGTATCATCATTTGAATCTTTTTCTTTTATGCGACACTTAACCAAATCATCTGCTGTCTCGCTCAACTGAACGAGACATTCGATGCCAACCTATAAGAAATGTTTATTTGCTATTTTCACAGTAACAAACATTCAAAATAGTGTCATTTTCAAATACCTTATAATAGTTTTGCTTTGATTTTTCTGCTTTTCGTTTCTCGTTCCATGAATCAAACTCAACATTACGATAAATATTCTCGTCAAGAGATTTTGCCACTTTATAGGGAAACGGGGTAATACCTATAATGAAAAATGAATTTTTACTACATAACCGTAATTTATCGTGTTAATTAATCTTAATATTACCATCAAACAATAACTGGCGAACACATGAACAGAATTTATCCGATAAAATTGACTTTTCAAAATGTTTTGAATTCAATAGTTCCTCAAAATTGTTATTATGAAAGTGACATCGCATTGGATCACTTAGAATGCAAAGCGTATTTTCTAAAAAATAAAAAAAAAAATATTTAACAATTGATAACAATTTTAAAACAGCAATAACGTAATAAAATTTATATGATTTTTGTTTATTACCTGGTCGATCAAGTTGAAATTTGCGTCCATCTTCGAAAACAATATGTGTAGCATATTCATCGCCGTTTTCATATTCATGTGCACTTGGCTCATGATTAATGTCACTATGAAGCATCGTTTCAACCGAATATTCAATATCAGGCAATTTAAATACTTTTTTGTAAATCATTTCGTATACAATTGCTGTTCGAAAAAAAGAAAATAATTCAAGCATTTCAGTATTTTCTTGCATCATTACCGTTCGTCAAAGTCTCTATTTTTTTTTTATGGCTTTTCAAAACTTACATTGACAAAATGCCGCATCGAATATGTATGATTTCTCGAATACTGAATCGAAATGTGATGCATGGAATACATGCATAGCTGTTTTTTCATCATAATTTGGATCTTCAACAAACCAAACACCCAAATCAAATGGCCGATAAATTTTTATGTTACGTTTGAACAAGTAACCAGCTGCTCGCAATTCCATCAAAGTACCAAAAGTCTCATTTTTGGTCATGCTACGTATATATTGATCAAAATCACCTTGAATCAACAATTCATATTGATCACGATGCTTTATCATGAAATTGACACAATCTTTCCGAACTTGTTGGTGATAATCTTGCGTATCGTACAGTTGTTCGGATAGCACACGAAATAAATTGGTTGAATCACGAGCGGTATGTTTACGATAAAATCCATGCGAATCAAGAAATTTATCGAATGGATCAGGTGTTGGTCGGGAGCCAGATGCAAATTGTCGGCTAAAACGTATCGTCGGCATAGTGAAAGTTCTAATTAATATTTCAGTTGAACACAATGAAATTGTTGGTTGAACAATACAGCAAATGTTCTTTGAAATGATTGTATGCTTTAGTTCCCGTTAATCGTCTTATCGGAACACTTTTATGATTTGAAATATCTATTGTAAAATGAAACGTGCTAATCGTAAATGTTACAATACAAAAACTAACCAAACTTCTACAATCTTACCTTTTGCCGTATAATATTGGTTCAACAAATTTTAATTGATCGTACAAAATGTCCTAATAAATGCTACAGTACAGTTTTTATCGGAAAAATTTTGACGTAAAATACACGAAAACACTCGACGATTACTTTTTTTTTATAAGATTTAAAAAAAATTGAAAAAATATTTTCAATGGAAAATCAAATGTAGTTTCTCGAATGAATGCAATTTGCAGAATGATTGTCGATTATATGACGATGCTGTGTATACAATGATGAAAGTCACTAACGGTTTTCTGTCGTCTGAGATCTCACACACAAAGTCAACTTGACCATTTGCATTGCGTTTGCCGGACAAAGCAAAGGGACAAAATGTAACGAACTGATACAATCGCAAGTGCGCTTGTATTATGAAAAACTGTACCGCATCGTCATCTTAATACAATGTCAAATCATGACAAGAATACCGCGTAAGCAATTGATAGTGTAGTTTTGGCGTTGAAAAAATAAATAAACGCCTAAAGTATTGGTTTTGAATGTTTATTGTTGTTTCATTAAGCAGATTTCAAGTGAATTTTGATGACAATTTTATTTCATTTGTTACTTTGATTCAAAGAAAATAAAGAAAACAAAGAAAAAAGAATGCAGTTTCATTCATTTCCAAAAAAGCCGATTTTATTTGTATAAAATTATAAAATTGAATTGTATATTAGATTTGGCATTTATTAAAATGGTTCCATCTATTCAGAAATACTATGTCCATATGCGTGCTTGCATTAGATTTTGTTCATTTCTATTGATTCCACATAGATATGAAATAATTAATATTCAGAAAATAGATAACAACACAAAAGTTCGTCAATTTTCAGTTGAAAACAAGACGTTGATTGAAATAATAAAATATATTAGAAAAAATCTTGTAATTTCGAACTGATATAAAATATGAAATATATATATATATTTCAATGCATTGAATAAGTTGACATGAATTTTATGTTGCATCATTTTTTTTTATATTTTACCTGAACTCAATATTACATGCTATAAATTATATATCAGATTAAATCTGTTATGTTTTATATCAAAAAAAACTTTAATGACAAATTAAATTTCTTTGCAAGAAGATAAGAAAATGCTATGAATCATACGTTTTGAAGAGTTTAAAAACGAAAACTTATCACATACATTATATTCGTTTTACCATCTTAATTTGATAAATTTTCATCACAAAATATTTTAAAATGAAATCTATTACGCAATGTGTTATATTTTTATGCATCGGGCGGAATTTTTGATCAGTATACCTTTAAAAAAAAAACCATAATTTGAATGTGTTTTGAGATAAGTAATGTAAAATATAAAATGCAGCATGGATTTAAATGTTTAAGCAGCATGCTTCTCTTCGTCAATGATTTCTTTGGTTGGCAATGGATTTTTCTCCATTGTTTCGGTATGCTTGAGTTTAGTTGAGTCAAAGTTCTCAATTCCATTGATGAAATTAATTTTCTCCTTTTCTTGTTCAATTGCTGTTCAAATGAAATTGACAATAATGAACATGATTATTTATTTAAAAAACAAAACAACAAAATGAAAATAATTTTATACACACCATCTTTATCTGGCAATGGGTTCTTCTCTTGAGTTTGTGCATGTTTTAATTTCGACGCATCAAATCCTTCAATGCCATGAATTAGGTCTTGTTGAGACTTCTCAGTTGCAACATCTACATTTCAGAAATGAAGAGAGGAAAAAGGACATTAAACAATTATTACATGAATCAAACAGATATGAACAATTCTCACCTTCTGCTGTTGGTAATACAATCTTTTCCTGAGTAACTGTATCTTTCAACTTATCAGTACTGAACTCCTCCAATTGTGTCTTAAGATCGATTGCTACTTTTGGTAAATCTTCTAATTTTGGCGACGACATCTTTCTGAAAATAAAAATTTAATTTAGTCTAGTGCACTGTGCATAGAGTATTATATCCAACAATATAAATATGTGTTATCTGTGTAAAATGGTTGGAAAAAACCCAAATGGATTTAATGTAAATTCATTCAATTTTCATCGAAAATTGTTTCTATATTCCCTCACGTAGCGATTATGATAACTTATAATTATTTATTTATTTATTCATTCCGCCAAATACTGGCTGTATCGTTTGAGATATACATAGTGTACATTTAATAATAGTCATTATGTAATGAAAAAAACAAGAGATTGAACAATGAATTCCAAACTTCATCGATAAGCAACTTGTTAACAAAACAAAATGATAAAAATGCATTTCATTCGTAATGCCTAAAAGGTATTATTGCGATTTTTTCTCAAAGTAAAGCAAAGCAAAGCGAAGCAATATTTACGTTTTTTAATTTATACATATACTGTTTATTAAATATTTTTGATGATAAACTAGATTTTTTGAATTAAATATATTTAATATTATTCTCTTTCTTTGAATCTTAGTTATTCAGTGCATAAATATGTCTTTTAATACGATAACAAATAGACTTATCCAGTTTTTATTATCTATTTGATATCACAGCTGTACTAAAAAAATGTTTAATTTCTTCAAATATTAGCTTTATGGTTTTTATATAGAAAATTGGCAAAAATGAATACATAATTAGCCTCGCCAGTTAATTTTATAATAAAAAACGCATGCATGTCATTCAGATATTTATCTAATATATGACTAATTCAATACCATTTCTATATTCAAATTGTAATTGTTGAATCGAGAAATAAACTTTTATATATTCCAGACAGTTAGTATTGTTCGCATAAATTTAAATATCAATCGATGGATGATGAGTCATTCATGATTAAAATACAATATGCATGTATGTGAAAAATTCTTCACGCTAAATAAATAAATAAATAAATAAATAAACTAAACACACACTACTCGCTTTGTATATAAACATTAGAGAAGATGCTCTGTGTCGATTTTACGAATTGAAGTCAAAGTAACATTATTAAAGAAATATAGAGTATCATTCTGAAAAAAAGTCACTGCTTTCTTTCAATACCAGAGTCATGGATAATAAAAGAGAAAGTAAATGCAATGCTCTCGACCTGGCAGTGAAACAAAATACACAAAAATCGATTTAACTAAAAGACCAACAGGAAATTCGAGCGGACGCACGAATACATATACGAACAACGAAGCCAATTTCAATACAACGAAGCACCCAAACAAAACCATTGACGCGCAGTTCTTCAGTATACACAGCTGATTGCAGCACATAATCATATATTTTCAATGTGTTAGTTCTATTATATACTCCAAAGATACAGAGAGTTGCAATATAGTCTCGACTATACTCTTAAAATATGGATGGATGCCGGCAAATCACATACAACAGTTATGATTTTATTAGACAAACCGCATTAATATAGTTTTTGTTGTCCATTAAAGTCCGTATCGCTTGAATAGATATACTCATAATGTTTCTCCATCCAATCAAATATTTTATGTCTGCTCAACAAAATGTAAACTTAACTCATTCTTTTTAAACTGGAATAAAATAAATGATTCAATCATAAAGAAAGTGAAGCCACAATTGTTTGTCCAACTTGTGGATCTAAATGATTAGTTTCCTAGAAAACATATATTCAATGCCTTAGATTTTGAAGGTTGTTCATTTTTTATGTCAACAACGAAAATATCGGTGCAATATATAATTTGCTTCGTATGCACATACAGTGCTATATCGCAAGTAGAAATGTAATTGGATTTCATAAATGCATATTATACTTTCAAGGGAGAAACGAGGAAGAACTAGTAAAACCGAGAAAATGTTAGAAAATTGATTCTCAACTAGTTCGACATTAATTAGCAGGTAATTTATAATTAATATACACTGTTGTCCCGCGCGGACTTAAGTCTATTTTATAGGGTTTTTTTTTATAGAAAAAGTCCGATTGTGTTAAAAATTAATCCCAAAGTATTGACATAATTTTAATATTGTTTTATACAGAATGATTTCATTTTAAAAATTCCAATGAAACATTTGAATGTTTAAATGTATAATAATATTGTACTACACTCGAACGTGTAAAGTACTTTTGAAAAAAGGAACAATTATTTCTTTAACATAACAGTAAGCCATATAAATACTTCGCGATTTTGATTTAGATCAATTGTGTCATGTTGAGTTCATATTATATTAGTTGATTTATATTGTATTTAAATGACTTGACTTCAAATGTTATTTGTGAATAATAAAACCTTTATTATTATGGAATAGTGTTTTGGTAGATAACAAAAACGGTGTACAATCTGTGTTCGAAAACTGTTAATTTAATTATTTATTAAGGAATATATATAATTGCCAAAGATGTTTTTGGTTCATAATGGGCTCTGTATTTTAAATTATAGTGAAGAATCATCTTATCGAAATGAATGTTCTGTTCATTTGTTTTCATCTTCTGCTAAGCAATGAAGCTATAGATTTGATTGAATTTTATTTAGCAAATTTCTTTCCAATGTGTTTTCAGTGCTCAAAATCACAGTAAACAAATATAAAATGTCTTTAGAATTACCGTATTGTTACATTCTTTGCAGATGGAGCTTAACAATGAAATCGGTTATACTCTTTGCATCACCATGGATTTCAATCCAGTAATATACACTTTGCAATTCTTGACAAATGTTCGGTTGCCTCTTTATTTAATTTTCGGGCATTTGGTTATTTATCGGAAAATGAAAAGAAAAAGAAACTTGGTTGGGATCACCCCCCGTACTCTCCAGACCTTGCTTCTTTTGGTTACCATTTGTTCTGATCAATTTAAATCAACCTGGCCGAGCACCAAATATCAAAAAAAAAAAAAAAAAAAAATGGCAAATGTGTTCAATTATTTTCCACGGATGTTCTACACAAATTTCCAAAATAATATTTGCTTACATGCTTTCTCGCGCATGAAAAAGTTTTTAACACTTCAAAACGATGACAAACAAGCCATTTATGATACCATTTGTTCTACTCAACATCGAAGAAAATACCGGACAAAAAGCTACTGAAAAGATCAAGAAAGAATTAAAACCGACCAAGTGTGAGAGACGGAAAGGACTACTTCTATGGCATGGAGAGTAAATTTCCCATTAATGGTTCAAACCATTACCAGATGATCATATTCGTTCCATTGTTCATGAATCCACAACTGTAAATACATTTCGGGCTCAACAATAATCAAAACGAACTTTGCGTTCAACACAAGATGTTGCATCCAAACATGATTCTTAATGATCATGGTTATCGGGAGTCTACTTGAGGTATCGATAAAGGTGCATGGAAGAGCTGTGGTCCTATTATAGCTACTATTGTGAGTATAGTAGAGTACATAAAATCTCAATGGATTAATATTTAATCCTTTTGGATTTTTTCTATCGAAATCCCAAGTTATTAACATCTAATACTCTTCCTTTTACAGAGTATGTGTTTTCTTTATCGACTAATTGCCAACTAAGCTATCACTGCATTCAGTTGAATTGACTTTTTTTTTATTTATTTCTTAAGAAATTGTTGCCATCTTGTTACATTAACGCACTTTAGTCAATTTTCTGTCTCTAGATTTTATTTATTCTGCGAATTTTACCAATTCGCTTTTGGTTTTAGGTTGTTTTTTAATATTTAGTGGACTGTGTTCTCATTCGGTTCAAATTTTTAAATTTCCAATTTCGTACCGTATTTTCTTGGTGAATGAAACTCATTTTTACTCGGAACATTCAATAAATGCTCACTATGTGTAGAATAATTATGTCGGAATTCTCTACCATTTTAAAACAGAATTTCTATGGTCTTAATGACAGAAGAAAAAATAAATACAATGTTAACTAAAATTTCATTGCTTTTTAGATATTAATACTTTGGGCCTAAACCGCTGGAAAAAATTTATAAAAAGTAATAAAATGTGTGAGCTTTGAAGTTTCTCGTTGGACACACGCTATTGAAAGCATAATAGAAAATCTACTGAATAGCTATCTCATGCTTCATTTTGCTCTTTAGATGATTATGAGTCATGCAGTTATAGCGCTACGTTGATGATATTCTATATACAAATATAAACATCGTACGAATGAATTGTGTGATCGGTATGGTTATGGTGTGTGCACATTTTTAACAAGACTATAGCAAAAAAATATAATACTATTTGACGTCCGTTATATTTTCTGATTCAACCTCATCAATGGTTAATCGAATTAAATGTTCCAGAATGTTCAAGATGATTTTTTGTGGACGTATAATTCGTGTTTAAAACAGCAGCATATTATGTTTCAAGACAAATATATACATATGTGAACCTTATTTTTTTTACTTAAATAAAATGTGATCGAGGCGAATTGCATAAAAAAAATAGCAAT
Organism: Resseliella maxima; assembly: GCA_029041755.1. Classification (NCBI taxonomy): domain Eukaryota; kingdom Metazoa; phylum Arthropoda; class Insecta; order Diptera; family Cecidomyiidae; genus Resseliella; species Resseliella maxima. The sequence goes on along the minus strand of JAQOWM010000596.1, from coordinate 132,395 downwards.
GTGTGTAGTGCATACCATACATGGTAATAGTTTTATATGTTCGTGGCGCTTGAACGCGATGCATTTATATCACATTCGAATATATACAGTATGCATGTATGCTAATGTCACTGTACATTGCATATCCAAATGGGCGAAAGATGCAGATGATCATTTCAGTCAGTTATTGATTTATTTCATTGTGATATTGTTTTATTTAAACTCATAAACTGAATGTTTTCTTCAAATAATTAATTTTAACTCATCAATATAATGAAGAAATAATCGTGATTTGCATTCAAGGGAAACGCAGATATTTTTCATAAAAAATGAGACAGAGATAAAGATTTATTTGCTCAGTTTTTTTACATTAAATCGTGATGCGACCATAATAAGGATAAATTGTCATTGATGACAATGACATTTGCTAATAAATAAAAAAAGCACATCCCATACATTTTCATGCAATAAAATATTATACATTTATAAGTTTGAGTATGTTAATACAATCGCTAATTTCACATGTAAATTTATGGATTTGCTCAATTAGAAAATTAAGAAATTCTTGCGAATAAATTGCTAAAATGTAGTAGGTTATGCTTTTACCACGTAGTTTACCATAAATATTTTTGTCAATGTATATTTTGCAAAATGAATAGAGACACATATAGACGCAATAAACTGACACGAATTTTATGTAGCGACAATATTCGAACTTGATCCAAATATAAACACATTTTAAACGCAAATAAGGAAAAAGTGTAGCAGAACGAATAAATAAACACCAATCAGTAACGAAAAAAAAAAAAAACGAATGATTCATAGAGAGATTGATATTGCTTGGAAAACACAGCTGAACGTTCTACATGACTGCTTGCCATAAAAAAAAAACTTATTCATGTCGTTTTTTGTATTCTTTTTAACCAAAATATATAAGAATGAAGAAGGAACATACGAAAACAAAATGAGCGAAAACATTAAAGAGAATACAATAGGTAAAGCGAACAAGCACTTACAAATGAAATTTGAGACAGTTGTTGCTCGATAGAAAAATATGGAGAGTAAAATTTGTTCAATATTTTTAATGTGAGTCATTGGAAGTGCACAATGATGGCTATTTAATCTATGCCGTAATACAATTTCTGTTAGATTTAGTATCGAAAATTGAAGATCAAAAACCGCACGACCGACATAGTCACGCCAACAATTTTTTTTTGTTCAATTGGAATATAAAGCATTATTCATATCTCTTTCCATTTCACCAACATCGCAGATGTTGCAACGATTCATCATATGTCGCTTAACTTGATGGCTGTCTGTATTTATTCCGTTGTATTCATGTAAGGAAAGTTTTCATTTTTTTTTTTTAAAAAAGTCGCTTAATGAGTAACAATATAACATGGAAGTGAACAATTTTGCATGCAATCAATTAGTTCCATGAAACTGCCTATGTATAAATTAGTTCAATTCATATGGTTGAAATACTTGCAAAGCGAAAACAGCCACGACTCTAAATGCAAAAACTTATTTCTATTTTGCCGGTTGACCACGTATGCAATCTCGCGTTATTTACTCTTTATTATGTATAATGATTGGTATTCTGAAGGGTATATATTGTCGGATTAGTTATATTGAGCTATTAGAGAGAAAGAGAAAAAGCGAACAGGGTTACTGTCCAAAGGTTCGATACATGAAATTATTTCAAAATGTTAAAATAGTGAACAATGTACTTGCACATTCAAGTGAATGCAATTTCGGGATATTCGAATGTTTCAGATGAAAGAGATGTTTAATTGAATTGTTGTTGTCGTTGTTTCCACTTCAATAGCAGAATGTACACCGACAAAAATACCAAACGAGGCAAAAGAAGACCGAGACAAATTCATACAAGAATAATACATAAACGAATTATAACGATCAGCGTCACCGCCCATACACAAAAAACCGGATTTCGTTGCACGAAATATATATATATTATATATATTTTATGTACATATTACTTGATGTGTAGTTTGCCATTTTTGCGCATTGCATTCAAAAATGTGTAAGTTTTTGTCGAATTTATGTTTATTGCGACGTTATCGGAGATGAAGTCGCTACAATGCAATAAATAAAAAAAATCGCCGCTAAAGAAATTTAAATTCGAAGCAAGTATTAAATTTATTTTTACTGATACAGTAGAATGTATTCGGTATTATTGCATTTTTTATGAAAATACTTTGAAATCGCTGATGTCTCTAAAGATGTAAGAAATGAAATTAAGTCGAAATTCAAAATGCATAAATCGAAGTGATATCAAACTGTTCAAATTAGATCAACATTTGAAAATTCCGAAAAATTCGCCTCTGTAGAATTGAATGTTACTCACCTGCAAGCGTTTTGAATGAAATTCTTGAATAAAGATAAATTTGTTGGCTTTACACCACTACTTAATTCACTCTGAAAAAAACTGAATAAAATTCAAAATTTCTGTTGCGGTGATGATAAACGTCTTCACAGATCAGTGAAACAAATTCAACTGAGGGTTTGAAACAAAGGTTCGAAAATTGCTCGTCTCTTCGACTATTCCAGCAAACATCAACAATATAAACTGTGTATGATGTTCACAATGTATAAATGCAGATAAAGCCGATTCATAGTCACCGCTACGATGTAATTTCATTTGTATTGGTTGAAACAGTAGCTGTATACGCGATTATGCATATACGTATCATATACAAATGAGTCATGGATGGAATTTTTTTTTATTCACGTACGTATGTACAAATTTGGGAATGAAAAGAATGAGACCCAAAGTGAAATGAGGAGAGTGGTCAAATGAGAATGGGAGGAAAGAGAAATAAAGAGATAATACATATTCATTGTATATATAAACAACTATAGTTGTAGGTAGTTTTTATGACTGGTTTGGATATTGAATATCACAGTATATATTTATATTATATTGCATACATGCACCGCTTGAAGCGGTTTTTCGTAGTTGCTTTGGTTTGAATCTCAGTTGATGAACAACGTAATAGATTTTGTTTTTAATTTTTATATACTTTTTGGATTATTGTATATTACTAGTTGAATAAATGACTTGGAATTGCACTTCTTAGTTTTATGATTTCTTCAATTACTTTTTGTTGCTACAGAATTTGACTTAACGAAAACATGCCAGTGGATTGATATGTAATCATGCTACTCGTAATCAAAAAATTGATTGCGATTCAAAATCCTAGACGGCTGAATGTAAAATAAAACACATTTTGTTTTGAATGCTGAAAGGAAAAGAAATTAGTTAAATTTTTATTGGGATGATGAAAATATGGATAATTTTTTTTTTCCATTTCATTCTTTTTTTTTCAATTGAGTTTCCTTTTTTTGGGTTGATGTTTTTATTTTGTTGGTCTTCTTTTTTTTGGGTAGATATTTTGTTTTGTGGCCATCTTTTATGAGTGAGATATTTTTGTGTTGTCATCTTTTTTCCAGGCTGGTTGTTTTATGTGGCACTTTTGGACATCCATCTCAAATATTTTCTCATTTTTTTTTTTTTTTTCGTTTAACATCTTTTCAAAAAGACATTATAATGCGTCACAATCAAATGAATAAACATTAAAACTAGATTTGAACAATAATTCGGTTTAGATTTAAAATAATAATTATAAATAAATCAATGAGTACGGAGATTGTTTTCATTAAAATTGATAAAGAAATGATATAGAATATGATATATATTGATGATGTTGTTGAAATTTGTTAGATGTGATTCTATTCGGAATTTTTCTTATTTGAAATTGTTTCGGATATCAATTTTTTTTCATAGAACATAAATATATGAATGTTTGAAATTTCACCTCAAACGATGTCCATGTCCAAGGATGATGATGTTTCATAATTTCCTCTCCTAATCGGTGCAAATTTTATTCTTTGCGTAATATCTTCATCAACCTGAATTTATTTCATCCTGTTGGATATGAGCAAATTATGTCACACTTATTTGTCTTTTGTTTTTTTTTTTTTTCAACAAAAAACACTCACAATTGTCTCTAATATCGTACAATCCACTTTGGGAAAAATATTTTTTTTTTTTTTTTTTTGAATATGTTTCGATATATAATAATATTTGGTTAATTGTGTTAAAAAAAATCATATAAAAAGTAAACGATATCCGAGACAGATTCCTACCAGAAAAACAAATTCATATTTAGTGTAAGAATTTTCGGATCTTTAAAGAAATTTCAATAATTCATTATGAAGAATGAATAAGAAAGGAAAACTATGGAACTCAATGATGTTACGTCTTGGGATAAGAAGTCTCGCAATTCTATTTAAATTAACTGTAATATCCTTTATCTTTCGAAAAAAAAAACTCAAAAATATGTATTTTGAATATAGTTTGAGCAAAAAATGTTATTACATTTTGCTATTGTTCAATGCAATGTAAATATTTCTTGATATTTTTGTTAATTTATATGGATTTACGTTGTTTCTTCTTTCTCCGCGGTTTTACATTTGGGTTATTGAATGTTTAGTTAGAATTTCAAAGAGTTGAAATTATTTTTGAATATAACAACTCATTTTCTATGGTTAGTTCATTGAAAACAAAAAATTAAATTTCAGATTTTTCACAATAATCAATTTCAATTTGTTAGTTGTTACTTTTTTAAGTTCTGTTTACTTTTAATTTCTAGAAGAAATTTTTTTGTTAACAATCGATTCCTTTCTATAAAAGATTTCATTTTGTGTTTTTATGATTTTGATTGGATTTGTAAAATATTTTTATCTCTGGGAAAAAAAATTTCTCATTGGATTTCTGTTTCTCGTTCGAAAAATGAACGCATTCCTATTTTAAAAAAATATTTGATAAATATCAAATTATAGTATTTTTTATAGTGCACATAATAGAAATTAAACACTAACAAATTTACAGGTTCGAATTTGCCTAACTTTAAAATTTTACGTGCTAGTTGACTTTTTGATTTGTACATTTATGGAATTTTAATGCTAAATTTTTAATTTGAATAGACCTAATTGTTCCAGTAATTAAAAAAATTGATCGATGGAACCGAATTTGATGTCAATTTGAAAATTCCTACTTAAAATAATCCAATTGTGCTTTGTTCTTTTTTTCATTCGTTTTTTTTTTTTCTTTTCCACTCAAGTTAACGTTCAGTTTAGAAGGAGAGAGTGATTGCAGCATTTGATGCCTTTGAAATATATAATGATCTAATAATATTCATGCTTGGGAAATTCATTTTTTTTATGGCTGTATCTGTTTGTATGTAGATTTGAATGTTTAAATTGAAAAAAAAAAAAAAAAAAAATTATTTCAAAACCTATTTGTTTTTGCACAATTTAATGTACAAACATTTTCAAAACGGTTTTGACCTGTGAATTACAAATTGGGCATCGTTTTCTCTTGTTCCATACTTTAACTGTACAACGATAGCAACAGCATACGTGTAAAAAACGATTGTGAACAAATGCACCATTTTTTGGTTCCGATAAACAAATCATACACATACCGCTCGTTGAATCAGTATCTTCCGCTGCTCGAAACTTTTTTGCCATTAGCTCATCATCATCAATTTCATAGTCGCTGAATTCGTCTAAAAAATTTAGCTTCCGTTTTTTGGATTTCATATTATTGGCTGGCTTTCTCGAATCATTTGTTCCCGATACTCTACACATGGATTCATCATAGTTGGGGCATGAATTCATCTCTGGTTCCATGACATGTTGATTTCCATTGGTATCACATTCGGTGGAAGACTGCGATGAAACTACTGAAAAGCCTGACCCCGTTGACCCTAAACTATCGAATTTGCTCAGAACATGAGCATTATCAAAAACATTATCGGTCATTGACACTTGTGAATCTGGCGCTGAATTAGAATAGATACTGTCTTGGCTATTGGGATAATTATTTTCAAATAAATTTGAATTAGTTTGCTTATTATTGACAATATGTTCAACTTCCGAACAATACGTTTCTTGGCTGCTTGCGCATGCCGCCGATAAATAGGATGATGGTAACGTTGATTGTTGTTCATCCGGCGATAGCTCTTGACTTGAACAGCTACTACATTCATCAACACTATGATTTTGCTGATGTGACATTGTCCGTCTCCGTTGTTTGCGCGTTTGTTTTGATTTTTGCATGAAGTTATTACCAATTCCATCGCTGCCATCACTGTCATTGTGACTTGTCCGTCCATTGTGTTTTTCGTCAGTCACCGATATGGATGATGATGTTGATGGCGAACCCAATCCTTGGAAATTGTTTTTCATCGAAGCACGTTTTCGTCGTTGTTTTGGACGTGGAGGAAAATGATTTTTCCGAATCTATGTACAAAAAGAATAATTTTTCATTTTATTGTCTTGTGGATTGTGAATTGGAACAAAAAGAAATACATAAATCGAACTAGCGATTGAAAAAAAAAAGAATTGACGTATATACAATACCCGCAGAAAGTTTGGACTCAATGCATGTTTTTCATACAAATTAACGTTTTTTGTTGCTCAAAAAGTATATGAAGATGTAATTTTTTTCTCTCAACTTCTTCAGAAGGATTTTAGTTTAAACTATAATCTTCACTTTCTTCTCAGAATAGAAATCTGTATCGTGATTCCTTTACGGACTTTCAAAGGCCAGAAAAATGTCCGATTCAATTTACATATAAAAATGGTCATTTTTTGGCATTTCCACGCACATGGCCGAAAAAGTCCATAAAGGAATCACGATACAGATTACATCTTGATATACTTTTTGAGCAACAAAAAACGTCAATTTGTATGAAAAAAGTGCATTGAGTCCGAACTTCCTGCGTGTAGTGTATGAAAAAGTTAACATTATCATAAGTGGACTTGTTTGATACATCAATGATGTGAAGTTTCTGCACTTTGCTTCATAGCAAACTTTGCACTTGATACGAAGATAGCAAACTTTGAACATGCTTTTTTAGTTTGTCTGTCAATAAAACTTTCTTCAGCTTTTTGAAAAATTCTCTGTGGCGGTACAAAGTTTCAAATCATCAGGCAAGATAAATCAAACCGAAAAAAATATTGCCGGTTCGAATGATCTCCCGCTCAATTTAGGCGTTCATATTATTCAGTCAAGTTATGAGTAGAAGTTTGAAATGAAGAATAAAGGATGAAAACATAAGGAGACGAAGAAGAACGGACGAATGAAGTTCATAAGAGATACAACAACAAAGTACAGAATGTAACGTATGACGGTCGCTCTGTAGAACTGTAAACAAAGAAGATGGAATATATGAGAAAACAGCACAATGTCGACATTCTATTAGTGACGTCACGCTCACGCATACATATGGAGTGTATGAGTGAACACATGCCGTCGACTATATATGTGCTCATAATACAGTCAATGTTGTTGTAAATACTAAAATAGGCATTGTCTATGTACAGAAACGTGTACGTACATGTTTTCTATCAAACAGATAGATTTCCTGTATATTTGGAATGCATTCTGTTTCCATTGATTTTGAATGATAGATTTTATGATATTAACGTATACTTATGCTCTTTGCATCTTTTCAAAGAAAAATTTACGCGCAATGAAACAGTTTGGTCACGTGTACAAAATATATAACGATATATGAATGACGAGTATAAAGAAGCACTTGTATTAATTCAATATTCGAATGTCGATTTGCATGTACAATCGTGTTTTCGACAGAAAAATACACAAACTAAATGACACATTGTATTATTATTCACAGTCACAGATTATTATTATTATTATTATTATTATTATTAATATCATTTGTATTTCTTTCGTATAAATCAAGAATGATGTCATATGGAAGAGAGTTATTTATGGTATGGTAAGTAATTGAAACAATATTTGGGGAGTTAGTCTAAACTACTACGATAAAAATGAACACTGGTTGGAACTAGTTGACTAGTTAAGCCAACGTGCGAAAAAATTATTTTATTATTTCTTCAGTCTCGAAATTGGTTAATTTTTTTCCAAGAAAATAGAACTGCATTCAATAATTGTAATTGCGAAAAATGATTCAGATGAGATGAGGTAAGGTGGTTTACCTGATAACATTTTTCACAGAAACGATACATCGGATTATTTTTTTTGTTTTTACACTTGATGCATTCCCAGTAATCTGATCTTCCAAGTTCAGGATCGGTAGGCGCATCTGATTGTTCAGTATCTGCATCCTGTGCAAATATTTCAAAGTCATCAGAATCGCTGCTACTAGAAGCAAATAATGCTTTTGCCACGACTGCAACCATGTCCTATAATTTTGGATTGTTTTCCCATAAATAAAAATTTGTTAAGCAATTAACAAAATCATTGTGCCTACATCCGTTCCACTGGATGATCCATGTGAATAAATATCTTCACTATCGGAGCTGTCATCGACATCATACTCAAACACATCCATTGTTGCAAATCCTTCGGTTACATAACCGTCGCTACCGTCGGTCTCGTCCCGGCAAAAGTCTTTTGAAAAAAAGATAAAATAAGATCAAAACAACGATTAACGTATACTCTGCATACGTTTATTCATTCATCATTCCTGCATGTCTATTAATAGTATGATGAAAAATGCTAGCTACTTTTGCACGTACAAACATGTTTTCATATATTTTTTGATGAAATCATGAACAATGAACTATTTGGTGATTGAATGAATTATTACTGACTCTAAACGATGCGAAAATTAGCATAAGCAAAAGCTAGCAAAGTTATACTTATTTGGCGATGAGGCAAAAAGCAGATTTATTTATCGTTTTCGCTGTTGCGCTACGTACTCTCAAGCGACACGCGTACACAATGCAGCTTCGTTCTTGCAAATGACCGTGTGGTTACACGAAAGGCGTATCTTGCTCTACAAACGAATGTATGTATTGTGTACGTATACGTACTGAAAACTAAGAAGGCTAGTAATATACATGCATAATGTCGTGTGTCGACACGATTCTTTGCAAAAGTTGCATCGTATACACACGTTGCTTGAGCTGATAAAATGTAAAAAATTGATAACCAATACATAATAAAACAAACTTGTACGAACCTGTTTCCAGCTCATTTAAGCTGTCATAGCATGAACTGTCTGAATCGCTGTGCTCACTTGGTGCATTTTCTTCAGCTAATTTTACATGAACGGGTGGATATCGTCGTTGCTTCGTTGCTAAATGTTGTTTCGATTTCACTGTCGATGAAATGCTCACTGTTCGTGTAACAGTTACTGTTGATGATGATGGAACGGTCGGTTTCCGATTCACAAACAATTGGTCTGATGTGTGATGAGCATGTGTTGTTGGGATGGCTTTTAGAGAATCTTGGGCAAAATTTTTTCTTCTTTCCGGCCATTGTTGTGTACAATCTATATGTTCAGTTGAACAATTTTTTTTGTTACAATTGTCATTTTATTTATTAACACCAAATAAAAAAAACCCCAATAATGCACACACATAAAGAAACACAAAAAATTCAAAAGCAAAAAGAAAAAAACGGAGAGAAAAACCAAAAACAGAAAAAAAATAACCTAAATCAAAAGTGTTCAGTACGAAATTTCATGAAAAAACATATAACATATAACATATAACATATACAACGTATAATAACCAACAACCATATTTAAACCATCTTTTGAGGAAAAAAAAAAAAAAAAAAAAAAAATTGTCCGATTGTATGTTTGTGAAAAGCTTTTTTCTCAATAAATTTTTTTCATTTTTTTAAAAAATTATTTTTCCGATTTTTCTCAAACTCCTACCTCTTAATTGAGCTGATTTATGCATTTACAAAATTAATTGAAATTTTTGACAATTTTTTCCACACTCAAAAATTGCAATTTTTTTCTCTCAGCCAAAGTCGTTTGGAATATTTCAAATACGACACACTTTCAACGCGTTATGAAAACACAGCACAACTAAAGAGAGAACCAGTGGAAATTTTCAAGACGTGTTTAATTGTAAATATGGCGACAAACAAGTACCACACTGTGAATGAATTGTATAAGCTCAATAGAACGAGATGATGTACGTCAGCGCTTTGTTTTGCGTTTCTTTGTGTGATTATAGCACACATCATCAACACTCTAGTTTAACAGCGCCCTCAGCATGTGAACTATGCAACATTTCTACGTAAACGTTCAATGTATTCGAATTCATTCGATATTGGAATATTCGTTAATTTGTCTTTATTTTAATTTTTGTTCATTTTGCTTGTAAATTTGATTCATATATTGAAAAGAAATATCTAAATACAAATTTAAACAATTTAAACAATTTAAAAAGAATATCATCCCGACGACTGGATGAACTGACAGCTTTACTTGCCATAAAATTCTATTAGGTGCATACAGCACCACGCAAACATTTGATCGTGAGTTTGCACGAAAGATGCTCATCATTTTTGCTCATATGGAACTCAAGTTGAGTTAATTACTCATTATGTGCGCAAGATTATCAAACTCAATTTTATATTTTTTCTTCATCTTTACTCATGTTTGTTTATACTCAAATATTTTATATATCAATGCTTTTTTATTTACTGCTCAATTGAGGTTTCTTTCATTTTTTAAATGTCATTTGTGTCATGAAGTTTCTTTACAGTCTCAAACATTATGAAAGAAATTATTGTTTATAATTTTACTTTAACTCCAGATGTTCCACCTGTAGTCAATCCAATAATTTTATATAGATGACCCGCTTCTTCCGGTTGGTTATCTCCTCTAGAAGCTGTCGTAGCAAAAAGAATATCCATATTAGGGCCTCCAAAAGCAACTGAAGTAATTTGACTGACCAATGGAAATTTATATTCGGCTAATATTTCGCCATTCCTGTGAATCAAAAATCAAATTAAAATTGACATATTTATAAAATGAAAATATCATTGGGTGTTTACACAGGATTGACTTTCATAATTTTATGTCCATTAAATGTGCCTATGATCAGATTTCCGTCAATATCATTTGTCATCCCATCAAGTACATAACTTGGGATTTTTCCATCTTCTCTGAGCAAAAAAATAGTGCGCTCATTTGCTAAAAATTGAAAAAACAAACATCCATCTTCATGAAATAATGCAATAAATAAACTCATTCGATTGAAACTGAAACATGAAACCCACATATTTCACCAGTCTCGCTATTGTAATCGAATTCTTTAATATCACGCGTGCATGAGTCAATGTAGTAAAATTTATTGGTTTTTGTAACCCATGTTAATCCATTGGAAATGAATACATTTTGTTTCAATTTTTTTATGCCACTATGGTGATCAAAACTATACAAAGATGCATTTGCCACATCGAAAGGTCCATCACACTCATTGAGTCGTTGAGTACCTCCGAAAAATCTTCCATTTGGATCACATTTTGCATCATTAAATCGATTAGTCGAATAATATTTATCAGTTTCAACTTCAAAAGCATCACGAACATATTCACCTATGGGTAAATTACAAAATATAATTAAATGTTTTGAATATTTGAAAATATCGCATGAATATTCTAAATATATATATTCATATGGGGTTCTCTGCCCCTAGATATTCACCCTTTGGCGATTTTCCATCCCAACGAATGACTTTAGCTACACGATTCATTCCACCAACTAAAAATTCATTCGTTGTATTTTCGATTGGCAATACAAATGTCATTAATGGCACATTATCAACACTGGCAGCATATGTTTTGTTTTCGCGGTAATCATATCGAAATAAATTTTCTTGTCCTTCTATATCAATGTAATATAAACTCTGAGAACTACTATCCCAATGTGGGCCTTCTCCACAATGTGCTCGGGGTGATGGTAATTTTTCGATTTTAACTTCTGACTAAAAATTAAAAAGAACAAGTCATTCAATTCAAAGAAAAAATTAATGTAACTTAGCACTTATTAATTCTTACGCTGAATGCTTGACAAATGCAAAATAGCCATATAAATTGTCGTAAGAATTTCATTTTGTTCAGGTATTTATTTTTTCAAATGTTGTCTCGTCTACAGCAAAACACAAACTACGTTGATCGTTTGAGGTCCAGTGTATTTGAAGAGAATTATGTTTACATGCGCTAAACAGTTGATTACATCACAATACATTGATAAACTCTCATGGTCATCAAGCTCTTTCGATAGATTTACATTTTTTTATTCAGACTGAACTCTTCTTTTCAATTCATTTCTTAGCTTTCAGTGCCAAAAGAATAAATATAAAAGACTTATACTTGATTGCAAGACAATTATTTTCACATTGCTTGTACATACAAACTATGCGGTTTCAAGCAAACACATTTTTAGTGCTTTGTTTTACAGAGTAAGGTCAAAATGCTATTCATTTAATGTATTTGCATATCAAATATTCTGTGCAAAGTATAGGGGTAATGTTTTTTCCTATATGTATTTTTTATATGCTCACAATAATATTGATAAAAAGCATTTATGCTTCTATCATTTTATGAAATTCATATTTTAGGCAAAAAAGTGCGAAAAAAAAGTGTTTTCATTCTAAATAACGTAATATTTAAACAGTACGTAGCTGATGTTCGAAAATTATAGCAATCAGATTTGTATCGAATTTACTTTTGACAGTTCGAAATCGAATCAGATTTGATGTATTAGCTTCACTGCCATAGAGAAGACTGCGTCTATTTGGATCCCATCTGCACTCGAATTTTGCACATTTCCACAAGAAAATAGTCAATAATAATTATATTTCGTATTAAACATTTCTCGTGAATTAATTTAATTGTATATTTTCATTTTGAATACTTTGTCAACCAAAATGTCGGAAACAATAAAAAAGGTGAGATATTATGCTATTTGAATAATATTGAAATTCATTAGAATCGTTTTATGTGAAAATATTACCGTTGTGTAGAAATTCAGTATTATAAACGGCTATTTTATTATTTTTCATAATTAAAAGTCGTTATCGAATAACATTGTTTATGTTTCAATTCAATATAATAAGCTTTTGAATAATTCTCAACTGAAACGAATTTATTATACACTCATGTGCGTGCAATGTAAATTGTTGTTGGTATTCAAATTATAACATGAATTCTGATCAATATTGAGGTTATGTGCAATGACAATTGTGATTAATAAAATGTGTTGCATTCGTTCAGGTACAAGAATACAAGGATGGCTTGATCAAAAAAGCAGAAAATTTAATAACCATTGGATTCCCTGAAAAAATTGTTCGCTTAAATGAACTGTTGGAAACAAACATGTTCGCTAATCGCAATTTACATGATGTTCATCAGGTAAATCAATGTTTGACAATTGTCTATTAAATCTAAAATAGTTTAATTAAAATGTTTGCTTATTATTTGTTTTTAGGACTTAAACATTCCCGTTCCAGATGCCATCGCTCAAAATCATTTCAATGTTTTTGAGTCTGTGCCATCAAAACGACCACGAATCGACGATAATGCAAAGGCAACAACAGAATCACTAACGGGACCCTCTGGCACAAAAGTATTGGCTTTGCCGACTGGCACCGTTACTTGCAATTCACCAATATGCGAACTAATTAAAGTCGTTAAGCCTTTCATTCGGGATTTGGTTGAAGATTCAAATTTATTAAAAATGTGGATTTCGTTCATGATCCCAAAAATTGAAGATGGAAATAATTTTGGGGTTGCAGTGCAAGAGGAAACTTTAGGTGAGATCCAAAGCGTAGAAAGTGAAGCAGCTGCATTTTTCGATCAAATATCACGGTATTTCATATCTCGAGCAAAAATTGTATCAAAAGTCGCAAAATATCCACATATTGATGACTACAGACGCGCCGTTCAGGTAATAAATTGAAATAATTAGAATAATTAAGAAAACATAAATTTCATATCTAATGATGTATTATCCCATTTTGTTGCAGGAATTAGACGAAAAGCAATTCCTCAGTCTGTGGCTTGTAATGTGCGAAGTACGCAATAGGTACTCCTCGTTGCATGATATTGTTATTAAAAATTTGGAAAAATTGAAAAAACCTCGATCATCAAATGCGGAAGGATTGTATTAATTACTCTAAGTGCTTATTTTTCTAATATCGAGAACCTGATCACGAAGCTGATAAGTGGACGCTAAATAAATATACAGTAAATTAAATTTCAACAATACATGTTTTTTGTAAACAAAAAAATATCAATCAATTTCAAGAAAAAATAATAATAAGAAGTCCGGAATATTTGAAAATATGTATAAAAAACGATTGTTTTCAAAATAAATAAAGAAAAGACGAGGAAATGAACACAAACAAGAGAAACAATTTTAATTGGCATTTTTTAATTTTTTCTCATGAAGGATACCTGAAGAGATAATTAATGAAATAACTAAAAACCGATTGACGTAAATAAAAGTCGATTTGTTTTATGATATTCGAAGAAATTAGTTCATTTATTCTTTTTCTCATTGAAATAATGAAAATAAAATATAAATGAGAGTATGATCTACTCGGGATTTTGTTTCGCCTGTTTTGCTGCTGCTCGTTTTTCTTGACGTTTTGATTTCTTTTCTTCGGGTGTTTTTCGTAATGCTCGTACTTTTCTCGTTTGAACTTTTCCAATGTTTTGTTTGCCAACATGAACGCGACCATGTGTATTTCCAAGATTGTCTCGTGAAATATTTTTCTTTTGCACTGTTTTCAATTGTCTTGGTTGTTTGCGTGCCAATTTATAAAGATCTTCACTTGCGATTTTTGTGCGACGAACTGAAAAATCAATTGATGGTCCGATTTCATTCACTTCGATACGCGGTGTTTTTAATCCCGATTTTTTCAAAGCAATTTTATATGAACGCATCAAAATTTGATTGTCTTCAGTTAAAGTAAAACTCAAAACATGTTCAATGCCTTGCAATCGGATTGCATTTACAGTTTCTCTATGGAATGCATCAATAAATAGGGACTTCAAACGACGCATTTCTTCAGTTTGGGCCCATTTTGGTCCATTGAATACCAAACACGGCTTCACGCATGTACCAATTTTTTCGTTGTGAAACTCGCTCATCGATTTATACTCTTTGATGCCCAATTCAACCATATCCAACAATTCTTGATCAAATAAACGTCCCAACACTAGATTATCTGGACGCTTTTTTGACGATGAACCGAACATGAACAACGTGCAATCATTCTTGTCTACTAAAAACTGCAATGAACTAGTATCTTCGAATGGTGTTATATCATTGCTACGTGTTAATTTTTTACACAATGGTTTTTTCAGCTGATAAATGTCTTTTAATGCTTGCTTCACATGTCCAGAACATTTTCGTCCTTCCAAGATTAATGTGTTTTTGGCATCTTCTTTTATCTGTGGTTCGCGACTCAACAAAACCTTTTTACCTTTGTGTGTTGTTGGTTTTCTATAAAACAACATAAAACATTTCTTAGTAAATTTACTAATTGATTTGCTTTTTCATTTAAATTACCTTATACGAAGAAGTGACATTTTAATCTTTCAAATAACGAGAAACGTGAAAAACAATAAAAAGAAATCACAATTGTTAAGTTTCTAACCAAAATGATGTTTATATGATAAACGTGTGTTTTAGGTCTAAAACATGTGCAAACATATATCATTCAAATGTCACTGTTATACAACCGCCACCATATTTGAATTTTGACATCTCAAGTTGACAGTTATTTCGATAACATTTATACAAGAAAATATGAAATTGTAAATATTCAGAGATATTTTTAAAAGAATATGTTTAATTTGTATATCTGTAAAAAATTCCATTTTATGGAATAGAATCAAAATATCTATTGTTTGAAAATATAAATGGCTTTCATTTTTCAATTAATTTGAGCCGATTCCGCATTTATTTTCAAGCTGCGGTAGCTCGTTACATCCACTGTCCTCAATTCCATCATACAATATGTGAGCGATGAATGTGTTAACAATGCTGCATCCATCTATCTATCTCTGTTCAATGTGTGAGTATTTTTATAGTATGTAGTACATTTGTTTACGACTCGAATAGCTCTCACTGTGTTTTTGTTATTTGCTTTACGCGCGTCTACGCTGTTTGCCGATATGAAATAAGTGTGGTGCCTTTCAAAAGAATGATGATGTTGCTGATGATGAATTAAGTTCTACTACAAACAGATCGAGTCTCACAAGCGTTTGGTGCGGAGGTGTATTTAGTGCTGCTCTTTTACAATTGAGATTACGTTCTTTTTCGATTTATTGTTAGAGCGATGTGATTCACAATGTTTTAAATTAATAATCAAATTAATTACAAATCAAAACAATAATAAATATATTTTCACAATTAAATTGAGTTACTACATGAATGGTGAAAAAGTACATAGTATTATGAGGTTCGATAAACTGTTTCAAGTTTTTTTTTTCTGCATAAAAAAGTGAAACTTCTTCATTTGCGACAGATAACAATGTGTTGTATTAACGTTACATTCATTTTTATACTTATTCTCAAGATATTTGCATAAACCCTTTTGATTTACCTAAGTTTATATAAACATTCTATAGTGTAAAGTTGAATGAGTTACCTAGTATCTATTGAAGGAGATTTACTTGTTTGTTTAAAAAAAAGTCTTTTAGTAAAAAAATCACATGTGTAAAAAAAAGCTTGAATATTGAATTTAATTTACAATTCGGTCTCCACTTCTTGTTTTTGGAATTGGGTAAAAGCCTTCATCTAATGATTTAACCAAATGATATTGAAATTATTTATCGAGTTTTTTTTTTGTTTTCTTGCATTCCATGTTATGTTCAAATTCGCGAACTAAAGATTTGAGTTCAATTTAGAAATAGTGTATAGAATTCCGACCACCAACAAACTCAATTCTTTCATGCTCATATAAATCGTGTACTCAGTTTTTACTCTAATGGTATTTTCGAAGTTATTGTTTCTAAAATGGTTCAAAATTGTTATAGAACTTTTCTTAAGAAGACTGAAATATTATAGAGAATTTTATTTGAAGAAGGGCGTCACAGTCCAATGTGGATAATATAAATAAATATCATCATTCACATTTGTCTGTGTGCTAATCAAACGAAGTATTACATTTGAAATGAGATAATACAAAATTGGCTATAGCTGGATTGTATTATATAAAAGTTGATACAAGCACTCATGTGTGGATACAAGCACTGATACCATTCGATTGGTAAACGAATAAAAAACAAGCTAAAGTGGTAACGGGTGCAAAATAAATTTGCATATTTCGATGTGTATTTATTTATACGATAGGTTTTTTTTTTCATGCCATATACTTATTTCTGTTTGAATGCCACGCTTTTTTTTTGTATAGAAATATCTTTGCTGTTTAATTATTTTTGTATTTAAGTTTTACATTTAAACATAGTATGAAGTAGAATGAATTCAATACAATTCTCTATGCATTTTCATCTATAATCAATTTTTGCGACTCGAATCAGAACTTGAAATGAACTTTCTCGAATGAAATTTTGATAACAATTTCAATGACTTGTGGCCATGAGATCGTTTTATATATCACACATGCTCATTTATTGTTATTGATTCGTTCATATGTAAAATGATTGTTAAAAACAAGGCTTCTGAATCGTTTTGTCTATAAAAATTAATAATTCAACAATATATTGTAAAATCTAATACATCTGAATACTAACATGACACGGATTACACAAAATTCATGATTAACATTATGGATATATTTATATTATTAAAACTTAAATTTGGTCATCCATATTCAATTTAAATATTATCTCATCAGTTTTTCTATTTATAAATTTGCAGATGCAAGTGACAACACCAAAAACGGCTCATGAATTAAGAATTAAAAATTGATGGTTATCATTGATGTCAGTGAATTCTCTAGTGTAATTAGTGAACGTGTAAACTCATATTGATTACTTGGATATTTTCGTGCGCATTCTAAATGCAATTTTTTTTCTATTCAAATGTGTTGTTTTACTATGTTTCATCGGAACATATTTGTGAAATGAAATGAATATGTTATGAATTACAATTGGTTAATTTATTTGCTATGAAAAATTGAGTACAAATGCATTGTAGCATTTTTCAAATAGAGTTCAAATGATTAAAAAACTAGAAATGTTTATTAAAACAAACTACTTAAGTAAACTAAAAGAACGTAAATTATATTTGACATAATATTCAAGTATTTTGAGATTAAATTGAAAGGCAGTAACAAAATAAAAAGAAAAAGAAAAAAAATCACATAAAATCTACGAAAACGAACGAAAAATCGAATTGCAAATACGCTACGCATGGATATGCAGGCCAAGCAACAAAACTACAATAAACTGAATCGAATTTATGTTATGTATGCAAACATGAAATCTACACGAATTAAATCAGCAATGTCGCAGCAAAGGCGTCACGCTTGTTTTTGTCACGTATTTCCAGTCAACCATAATACATTTAAATCACTATTGCTCTTTGGGTTTCTGCTAATTTTGTTCAACTACTGTGTCAATGACACTGTGGCATTTAATTTGGAAAATCGGTTGCCAATTGTAAAGTATGGTGATGCTAGTACATATTTTGGATACTCCGTAGCCGGCCATGAAATTGGTGATGTTGAGGATGATCATTCAGAAAAATGGTGAGTCATTTTATCTTAAATATGTTCAAGGTTATTTTATCCACAAAATTAATTAATCAAATAATATTGATGAAAAATTGAATTAGTCACAAATTCGATTATATAGAAATTAATTATCCATTACTATTCCAAGAAGACTCGTTCACTGCCAATGAATCATTTTTTTTTTTTGCACATGCACAACTTGTAATGATTTTTCATACATAATTCAAAAGACAGAAAAATGTTCCTTTTCAATGGGCTGAATATTTAATCAAAAATATGAATCATGTTAATGCAAGATGATAACCAGATTTCGTTTTCGATCCATCCATTCAATCGATGCAACCATTTCTAAAATTAGAAAATTAGAATAAAAATACTTTTTCTCATAAGTTCTTTTATGATTCATATTTCAAGCCGCATCGAATCGCTCAGCACTGGTTTATTTTCCTATGGGTAAAATATTAAATGCTATTATTTTTATTACAATTTTCTCGCCGTCTCTCTCCTCTATTTTTCTCCACTGAACCATATTCACCCTATCTTTATCTTTATGGTTGAATGTCATTTAGTGATGATTCCCTCTTGTTGGTTTGAGTCATCAAAGAATAAAACCGAATGTATTTTTCTCTTAAAACTGGCAAGTGAATAAAGTCGTGCTTTGATTTTTACAACTGGAACTAAATATAAATGAAAAAAAAAAAAAAAAAAAAAAAATAAACAGAATGAATCAAACCAATTGAGATTCCTTCATTTGTGTTTGAGACATTCTGTGTTCAATCATTATTCTGACACTTCAAACATTTAAAACATTGAAGTGTTTTATTTATGTTTTAACTTATTATTGGTCGTCGTTATAATGAAAAATGGATGAAATACCGCATTTCCTTCATTATTATTGTATATTTCATAGAATGCATACAATTTTTTACTGACTAAACAATTCACACTTGGAATTGCATACATTTGCTCTTAAAATCTCTTATTCACACTAGAAGAGTTTTTGGTCAACAACAACAATAAGAATCAATACAATACACTACATATTACGAAGTTCTCTGGAGCCTCACATTATATACCATAATTCAATTGTGGTTTATATTGTTTAATGTATAAGAAGGAATCATATCGGTAAATCACATCCGGCTGTGATTGGGAACATTAAAACCAAAACGAGAAAATCTATTTTTCACGAAACAAATGTAAAACTGTTCAAAACTTTGCAATTATTCGAAAAACAAGATGGAATTCGGAAATTTATTCAAATTCAGTTTTTTCATTTGAATTTAGTGCATTATATTGAATGAAACAGAAATAAGAATAAAACCGTATGTGTGTGGTGTTCTTTAAGCTTCCGCATTAGTTGAAGCTTAGCATTGTAATAATGTGTCGATGAAAATACGCTACGTAACGCAATGTCGTCTGAACTCAAATAATAGGCATATGGGAATGAATACAAACAAAATAAATTAACAATATCGTTGAAAAAGCAATCGGTAACACACCATTTTTAGGTAAACTGATACATATATCAACACCAACATCATAACAAATCTTCAGCTTTGACTGCAAGATTGAATCATTAAATAAAGTTCTGAACACGAAACAAACTTTCTGAACTGCCATAAGTAATGGTATTGATTCGTATGATTCTTCAGTATATTTACATTGTATATTGTATATTGTACATTATATTAGACGAGAAACACGAAACACGTTTGATCTTGGATAGCTTAAGTTTGAACTCATACTAAGAAACCAAAAATGAAAATAAAACAAAAGAAAAGAAACGAAAAATACTTTGGTTTCATGCATTCACATCCATTCAACGTCTAGTCAGCTTCTTTTTCATATCTTTTCATTATCCAGAAGAGGAAGAAAGATTCTAGCTATTACCGGCAACTTTTATCGTCTATAGTATACATAAAAAGCATCTTATAGTTGGTTAGAGTAAACGATTGATTCCATTTCTACGAGAGAAGTATCATTCGTTGTTTGTAATTTATTTCAAAAACTAAAATACCGACAACGAAACAAAAGAGAACGGAACAGTGAAAAACGGTCGATTTGTAACACAATCAAAGCACTTTTTTTTTATTTCTCGCTGTGACAAAGCAATCAGTTTGGCATTGCACGATTAGAAATAGAATAAAAAGGCGAGCTGACGACGAGGCCAGTTCTGCAACGTGAGTTGAAACTTGAATAGTTTTGTAAAACATGTGCGCATACATTGCATTGGATAGTTGAAGATTGTGATCAATGATGTGTTGAATCGTCATAGTTAAATCAGGTCTTGCTGAGACGCTGTTTATGTAATGTCAATTAAAGTTTGTTGATATTTCTATGTAATGCAATACACACTATGGACTGATTCATACAATAGTTTTCTTATGCAGTTATATAGAGAAAACAACGATAATCATTGATCATTGGTTTTGAAATTGTTGTGGTCTGTGTGAGTTGTTGTTGAGTACATGAGGAACAAAACGGAACATTTTAATGTGAAAAATCAGCAGAGAGTTTCTACCATTTTGTATTTCAAATACAATATTTAACAATGTAAACAGCGGCCACTTACTTAGCCTAGTATTGGTCTAGTAGTTTGTTTATTCTATATACGTGCGATTTGGTCGCTTTGTGTATTTTTTCATTGTACTCTTCAAGTTTTGTTTTCTTTCCTTCTTTCTTTCTTTCTTTTTTTTTTTGGCTTTTTTCTGATGAAAAACACACAATGAACCAGCAACAATTAATATTTACCTCATTTCCAAACGCTCAAATATAATTCAAACAAAAATACTTGGAAAAAATGTTAAGATACAGTCTTTATTTGTTATATTTCGAACAGATGCAATAATTTGCACTACAAATACCATTTCTCTGATAATGAATTTTGTACTTATGTATGCGTGGTAATGTAGACAAAAGAGTTTTTAAAATGGTATAATGTAAGTAGAATGGACCGTTAACTAAATACCCAATGCTTGTTCAAAAATGATTTATCACTTAGCTTGATCGTTGCTTTTCCACTGATATTCATGCATCAATTTTTGTACAAAATCATTCTGAATATGGTCTCTCTTTGGTCTCGTGCTCATGAATATTATCACATTTTTCATCGATGAGATTTTATACGCATATGCAAATGTAAAAACATGTATGCACTTGTAAATGAGTTTATGTCTGGACCGGCTTTCTCACTGATTGTAACCAAAATACATTAAAGATAATTATAATTAGCATATTTGCATCAGTGTTCGCATCAGTTTCAATTTTGGCGTCCGAATAAAAATTCGCATCAAATGTGCAATTTTATGATTGTGATGTGCATATAGATTCTTGTTTCGAATGAAACGTGCGAATAAAAAAAAAAAAAATACAAAGCCAGTCATTATATTCATTTTTACATTGGAAAATAAATGAAAGTGAAACGAGACTATGAATTCTTTTATGAAGGTTCGTTTGAATTTTATTGAGAAAAATTAAATAGTTTGCACTTATAATATTTCATATTCGTATAAGAAGTGGTTTGATATTCACATATCGCATATGATTGATAGCAAAAAGAGTGTTTACAAGTTTTGCCTTCCTTTCTATAAGAGTTGGTAGTTCAACGGCGCTACACAAGTTTCTTATCCAAAGAGTTTCTTCGCAAACTTGAATGAGAAAAAAAAATCCAATGGATTTTATGTTCTTTTAACATTTCATATAATTCAAGCTTTCAAAATGAACTATTGCCATGCATGGAAATGATAATTTTTCTTAAATATTGAAATAATTTATTCATAATATAGCAACATATCAATCAAGTCTTTGGAAAGCAACAATCAGTAATTTCATATGTAAAATCTGCATTGCAAATCATTGCATAAACAATAAACATCCTCTTAGCGTATGCTCAAATAATAGCAGAGGACAAAATATCCGAACATTGTTCGTCGTGAGTTCACATTCTGTGACAATACAAATTTATTTTATAGCTAAATGTGTGGGAGGCATTCATATTTATCGACTCTTATGATGAACATAACATAAGAATATTCCGTGATTATGCTTTCGTTTCATATTTGAAACAAATAAAATACCAACAACAATGGTTTACATTCTGTATTTTGATCTTTCCATCGCAATGAAATTTTGTTTACATTCACATGTAAATGTTCAGTTAAAATATGAACGCGTTTTCGATGATTTAAGTTAGCGTCAGACTAAACAAAACTATTTTCAAAAGACGACGCATGTATAAAACACCTCTTCGACAGTCGTTTAATTCGAACATTGAAAGCGTGGACAAGCGACGAACGTTGAATAAAAGGGAAACAAAAACAATGACTAAAATGCATTCCATGCAACAACACTATCAAATGCACTTGTCGTAATCAGTATCTTTTACCCACATCGTTGTCGATGTTGAAATGTTACTGTAAAAATTGAATGCTGTAAAGTCGTGTTATATTACCTTAGCACAATCTCTATCTGCCCAGTTTTTTTTTTTGTGCCCATCACACGTTTGTTTTCGGCCTTTGTTCCAGTTCTTTGAATGGCA
The DNA here is from genome assembly GCA_029041755.1 of Resseliella maxima. Lineage (NCBI taxonomy): Eukaryota > Metazoa > Arthropoda > Insecta > Diptera > Cecidomyiidae > Resseliella > Resseliella maxima. Next base: position 109,339 of record JAQOWM010000596.1, on the reverse strand, counting down.
TCCATTTTCATGATATTATTAGGAAAAAAAATTCTTCTGGCTTTTTTTTAAACAACGCAAACTTATGTTGTATTCACATTTAATGAGCAAACTTGTTGGCTGCGTGTTGTTATGTTCGTACGTAGGTATGGTAACATCACAAGGAAAATTGGTCCAAAATGTATGCGAGAACGCATTTGGATGTCGTCGCAGTACAGTACACAATTTTTAATGAAACAGCTTCGTTTATTGTGGCTGAGTTTACTCTCTGAAAGTTGCGCCTTTTGTTTTTGCCTCTGTCTCTGTCTCTTCTTCTTTTTGATCATGTTTCGTACATTCTGTGTGTTTTCTATACTAAAATTCTATCCTTATTAATTTGTACCGAACGTAAGCATTGCAAACCAATAGAGAGAAAGAGAAAGATATCGAAACAAGGAAAAACAGGTAAAATAATTTTAATGATGTTGGTCTCTTGTGTGTGCATGTGAAAAAAAAAAAAACAATTCGACGTATGCATTTAAGATCATCGTTTCAAACGTTTTTTTTAAAAAAAATTTTACACAATACATTTCAAACTAAAAATGGCATCAAACTACACAATTGTTTTAACATTGTTATGCGTACCGATCGCATGAGACCATCGACATAAGTTCGACCATATATGACCAAACAACCCACTGCTCATTCAAATTTCGTTTTCAAAACGTATAAAATGACATGAATTCTTTTTTTTTTTACTTCAAGCTTATCACAAGCGTTTGTCATCCAATTATATTAACGAACTGGTTTCATGAATTTCGCGCATTCTTTGCGTCTTTTAAAACCAACTTATGCAAATGACAAATACCAGTTGACATATGTATCTTTACTTAAAATTTCGAATGAAGAAATTGGAAACTAAACTGCGGTAATTCTGTATGCACGTGGGGTTTCCTTTTTTTAATCTTCGTTTAGATGGCATATAGGACTTTTTTTGCATTCCCTGTCGTGATTCTTGTTTATTCATTTTCTGTGGAAAAGAAGAAGTCGAGTGTTAATTCGCATGCAGGTATGTGTTTATGTAGGTACAACGAAGCATGAAAAATTGATATATCTCGCTGATTGAAAGGCATTCCATTGAAATGCACTAAATTTAGTGCAAGAAATGTTTACCATCTGTATATGGCTCCCTGAGTTCTTAATACATAACGCAGGTGCACTTTTTAAAATTTCCTTATGCATTGGATGAAAACCGGAAAACATTTAAGAGGGATGAGCACAAAAGACAAAATAGTTTGTTACACTGAATCAATTTTCAACGATCTATCCCTGAATGAATGTTTTGGTATGAGAATTTATTTATTGCGATAAGATGTAATAGAATTGTGGCGCTACAGTTGTATCATTGAAAGTATTAAACGGCATATTTTTATTCACATTTATCAAAAGTCAACTTTTAAGAATATTGAAAACTTGACTAAATTCAACAGTTCACATTTCTACGAGTCATTGTTTTTTTTAAGATTCGTTCGAAGACATTCATCAAATGAAAAATATTTTCTGAAATGACGAAATCATAAGCAATCATTTTTAAGACTGTATTCCTTCGAAAAACGATTCTCCGGGTTATTCATAAATAAATCATTCAATTTAGCTAAAATTGTCCTAATTGAATTGAAAGACAATACGGGTTAAAAATAGAAATCGTCATATTATGAATCCAAAATAACTGTTTGAGTTAATGTGTTTTAAGCCAAGTTGATAGAATGCTAGCAGCAAAGTAGAACAAATCTAATATCTTATCGTTGTTATTGCAATAAGTCAGTTCAATTTCGACAATAGACGTTCTCTCGACTCAGTATTTTTCCTTATCATTCATTTTTTCAGCTCAATAGTGGAAATGCAGTTATCACACGACCGTTCAGATTGAGATATAATATGACCTTATAACATTCTATGAACAATTTTCTTTGTAAATAGATTTGAAAATTTTGTTCTCTATGAATGTTGTGTCTTTGAATAAAAAATCATTCATCGTTGCAGATGGCAAATAAGTTAACCTTAAACATTCTATTCGACATTTTTTTTACCAGTATTTATCCAGAATGTGTTTCGTTCAATTAACGGTTAGAGTAAATGTGACTTACTGATTAAATACGAAACAAAATGAATTAAATTCATTGCTTGACCCAGAATTGGTATGAGATAATACAACAAATATATGTATGTATACATTCACACTGCGGGTGGTATTATTAGATCTGTTTCTAAACGGCCATATAATGCTAGTATATTGTATGAATATATTTGCCGGTGGTAATTTTTGTTTCAGTTCCCATTCAATATATATTATAATATATTTGGAATATATTTTGTGGTAAACGATGCTGAAAACACCCGTTATTGATATGTACTCTGTATTTTAATGTTTAAGTAACTCTATGCACATCGGAATTTATTCTACCAATTTCAATATATCCCGAATTATTGAATTCATAAAATCCAAGAGAATCATTTCAACTGATTTCATTCCATGTTGACGACAAAATGTGAACATGTGGTGCTCCCATTTTTCGTAATTGATTCTTTGTTCTGTTTCGATTTAAAATAAAGAAAATCTGGTTTTTAATACTAGTGTAAAAGTGCATATTTAAAATTCCATTCGTTTTGCATATGGCTGAACGAAGTGTTGAAAAAAATCATTTCAGTGTTTATGAAGCGACGAAAAGATGAAAAAATTGCATTCAACTGGAACAAAGGAAAAAATGAATGCAACACATTTACGTCGCCATTTTATGGCAAAATTCACGTTTTTTTATTCATTTCAAAAAGATTTTCTCTTCGTTTTGTGGTTTAAAATATCTTTTTCACATAAAAATGTGTAAATTAAAACAAAAAGTAAAAAGAGCCGAGAATAACACAATACAAAGTACATCTTTTTACATTTGGAAAGAGAAAACAAATGTGAATGGAATAGTCACTGTTTACTAACACTTTTGAATACATCTGATACGCTCTCTTTGTTTGCCGAAAACGAGAACAAAAAAAAAAGCAAGCATACCATAGGATAATATTATATACTGCGGCTCGAAATATAGAAATTACTTTTTCCATTTGTGTCTCATCATTCACTTCAGACACAATACCCACCAATTATTAATTTACTACAAATGAGAATTGTATTCATTTTCCAAAATTTCACCCATTTAAATTATTTGCTTGACATGGACTGCTGATATATGATCGGAACCAAACGGTGGTCGTTGTTGATCTTCAAACGACACACATCTGTAATAAAAATGAATACGACAGTCGTTCACAGCTGTTTGCTTATTGTACAGACAAATAACAATTTATTTTAGATTTTTTTGAAAAATAACAAAAGAATCACATTTTATACTGTATCTCTCTCGATAATAATAAATATCTCGTTCACCATTCAACAACATACAACATTTATATTTCTAATGTACAACCAGTGATCGACAAATTATTAGCAGGCGACCAGATTGAATTTCAGTTGCATTGGCACAATACCTATACGGATAATATTAATGGAACCGGCATTTATTTCAATAATTTTATCCAATTCACACGTTTTGCAAGCGCATTGAAAACACATAACACCAACTATATTTATGATTATTATTATTTGCATTCTTTCAATTCTAAATCTAGAGTGGGTGTGGAAACAAATTGCATACAACGCAACATAAATGTGGTTTGCATATGTGAAAAACCGTCATTAATTTTTTCTTGCTTCTCTCCATCCACACAAATGAATCCTTAAAATATACGAAGTTGATGTAAAACAAATCCACAAAATCTGATCACGACGGCAAAAACCAGTCATATTCATTTCATTCAACCGCTATAAGCTAGAGGTTTTCGCAGAAAGGATTAGTTTATTTTTAACATGTTTCACGAAAGTGGTGATATTTGCAAAAAAATTCTTTTCTTTTTTAGTATTTGCTGGAACCTTCTTTTGAATAAAAATCGGAATTTAAGCAATATCATTAAGAAGAAAAAACGAAATTCTATACAAAATTTGGACAAAAATTTTTTTACAAGAGATATTTATAAAATTGTACTGGAAAAGGATACGAAAAATTGAATATAAATAACTGAAACGGGACAAAAAGAAGAAATATTCATATTTGAACAGATAAGCAATGTATTTGATTTATATTGTATGAAGAAGTATATTGAGTGATATAAATGATTAAAGCAAATCGGCGTTTATGCTAACGAATTGATTCGGTTAGAAAATGAAACAAAATAATTTTAAACAAGAATGCCAAATGTGCCAGTAAGAAACAGTTGACCAAGCAACGTTCAACTTCTATGTTCATAATTCGAATGAATTTTTTGCCAGTTAATAATCGCATGACTCGTGCAACATAAGCATAAAACACATATTCAGGCTTTCATTAAGTTACATGTTTTCGTTTCATTTTTTGCTTAATTCAAACAGAAATAAATTGTTGATGTATTTTGTTATAGGCTCTCCCACATTCAGCAATGAAATATGCTGCTTCATATGTGTTAGCATATTCGTAGAATGCAAAAGAAAAATCATTAAAATCAATCTCAAATGAAACTGAAAGTTAAATATTACATTGTTTATACAAAATTATATGAACATTTTGCGCGGACGTGGTTTAAAAATTACACAAGCCGAGAGAAAAAAAAACTAACTATACATTTGCATTTGAACGAAAAGTTCCATTGGATATAGTAGTTGGTGGGAAAGGAATGTGATCGTAAATAAACTGAGAAGATGTAAACAAGCGTACTTCTTTCTTTTTTTCCCTTCGTTTCAACCATCAGTTCATCATTTTTATTTTAATCAATTGCTAATCTTTCAATCACGCCAGTTGCTGTCTATTTTTTTCTAAATATTTTCAGTCTTACTATTTTTGATGACTGGCGTCCAGTTCAAAAATACCTCTGACAGGAAACATATTCAATATTCAATGCATCAACTCTCAAAATTCATAACTAATGAACGAGTTGAACTATTTATTTTCTGATTTCTATCATTATAACCATTTTTATTTTATCTCATAATTGAATTTGATATTGATCAGATACATGAAAAATGTTTTAACTATTTTAAATAAATGAAAACGTACAAGAGACAAATTCTTGTGAATAAATTTGAAAATTTGTGGCTCAAAATCATTCACAAAATCAAAAGAAAATGAGAGCAAAAAACTGAATATCTTCATGTTGGGAAACTTAGCACAGAATAATCGATTTCATTATACTTTGCATAGACGTATTTTGTCAAGGATAACATTAAATGCTGTATTTTTTGGGACTTTATAGTTCTTATTTGTGGTATGACAATGAAAACATATTGAACATATTGAGGCGAACTAAACGATAGTTCAGAATTTTGTGAATTTTGTTAATTCTAGTCAAAGAATTTGATAATTCGAAATGTATTAAATATGTTCAATTTAATTTGAAAAACACTCATTTGGATTTAATGTAGACATTCAAACAATTCATACCTTAAACGCTTATGTTACAATATACACCAGACGAATTATATTTTTTGAAGCGATAAAAATTTTAAAACTGAATGCGATAAAAAAAATTGTTCTAACGGTTCAACACGTGTCAACCAAAATTGTTCGCATCATTTTCCCATTGACACTGCATATTTCCTACTGAGCAAATAGTTTTAAACGGAATACTTCATTTGATATATTTACATTCAGTCGATATGAAATGTGAAACGTAAAGGTACTCCAATGAACTCGAACACACACCGAGCAGTTCCATATAAATTAATGTTGTGTATCGACGGTTTCAACTTATTATAATTTATTTGCGCCCATTGCCTGAACTGTGTGCCTATAATAATAATTTAAGCCATATATTAACTCGTTGTGTCATATTCATACTGTTATTTAATAGAGAGAGTGAGAGAGAGTTATCTCAATCTATCCAAAAAATTTCATATGAATAATATCGAAATTAGTGATCATGATTACACTGTGTAGAATGAGCCCTAAACGGATATTTCTTTGTGTTAAAATTCAAATTGCTAATAAAAAAAATTGAATGCAAATTTTACATATCAAACGCCTACTAAAAATATTTGTTAATAATCAAAAAGGCAATAATACATTTATAGAGAATTCTTTCACCAAAATTAAAACATCAAATCCGCATCGAAATTTAATATTATGATCCGACCGAAAAAAAAAGGCTCGGAAACAGCCCGAAATTTAAACAAAGACAAGAAACATATTTGTTGTTTACATATGGTTTTTAATGACCTCATTTTCGTGGTTACACAAAAAATAAAAACACAACGCCGCAGATCTCTCGTGTCTGTTTGTTTTTAAATTCATCAATGTTCCAGTTGTCTTATTGTGAGATCGGAAAAAACGATATTACTATTACAATGAAGAAAAGAAAACATATTCACTTCTAACAAAGGCACTTAGAAATCTAAAGAAGAAATGCGTATGGTGTGCATTGAAGAAACCCAAATTTATATTCAAGAATTCTTCAACAACCAAAATCGTCCAAAAAGAAATATTTTTCGCTACAGAATCGGTCGATACTTTCACACGTATGATTACACAATACATTATTCCATTTATGGCAAAGAAGAACTATTTATTATACATTTAATTTGTATTAAGATTATGTGATACGCATTTATATAGAGATAGAAGAAAATGCGTGAAGACTCGAGGTCAAAGTGTGTATGAATAAGGTTAATGGCGTGAATTGAAGGTTATTGCCACTTATTAACATATATTCATTCTTTGCATGTAAACAATACTGCTTGAAAACATTCACACAATAGATAAAGTAAAAAAAAAAAAGAAAACTTCTTCGAATCATGCAAATGAAATGAATTTTCCTACATGGACTATGACCGAACATTGCAGGCTTTGCTTCTAAGAAAGAAGGTTTAAAACAAGCACGACATCCGCTACGATCAAGACAGATATTACACAATTTTCCAGTTCTGATAGAATATAGCTCCGAACACAAATCGTGCCATACTGTACTGAATTTCAAAAACCAATGCAATCTTCAAAAATATGGTGAATATTTTTGATGTTCATAAAAAATACGAGTTTTTCTTTTATTAATTTCTGAGATTTTTTTTCAGTAAATATTATCAGACTCGAGAAATCCAAGACATAAAATAGCGTATTATACTTAGCAAAATACAAAATGAGTAAATGACCATATCACATCGTGACATCACGTAATGGCTTGATTCACTGACTTGGTAGATTTATTCATTTTTATTACAAACAAAACCGAATATTTTGATATGTATACTAACTTAAAATTACATGGAAATTTGTGGAATTGAGATAATAATTTAAAAAAAAAAAAAGTGGTTTTCAAAACTTGGGAGAAGTTAGAAATACCTTATAAAAGATTATAAAGGTGATAATAGAAATATTATAATTTATGAAGTGCAAAACAACAGAAATTTAACAAGTTTGATATAAAAAGTACAATAATATTTAACAATATATGATAGATTATGCAATTTTCGTGGGACGAATTTAAACATAGCCCAAAGCTTGCCATGAAATCAGTATTATGGAATGAAAACATAACGATTCACTACCTACAAATGTTATAAACGCTAATCTTATATTATTTTCTACATCTTCGTTTAATGTTCAATGTTGTTAGATAAGCAGAAAGCGAAAAAAAACTTTCTACGGAAACCATATTGCCTGTATGATTATTTTAACCAAAAATCAATATATTGTTGATTCCATTGAACTGAAATGTTGCCACGATATGCTATCTTATCAGATTAATAACGTGTTTGTTGTCTTTTCGCACTTACTTTTTTTTCATCTTTTGTTGATTATCGTTTAACTCGAACACTAGAACATTTAATAAATGTTACAACATTTGTCATCATAAAATAGTTGAACCATAGGGAACGGATGAAAATACTAGTTCGTAATTTAATCAAATGCCTAAGTACAGTTTTTTGAATATGAGAAAACTTGAAAAAGATAACTATTTGTAATAAAAGGTGATTCAACTTACTAACGCAATGACAATGAGAGTAAATATGCCTTTTCAATGCAATGCTAACTTTATCATCATTCAAACAGTTTTTTACCTTCTTTTTGTGGTATCATGTGATTACATGAGACCGTCAAACGTGTACGATTACATTTGCTTGATAGTTGAATTGAAAGGAACGAAATGAGAAAATATTTCTCAATTTGTTTGCTTTAACCAGTTCTGCCTACGTAAGAAATGTACATCAACGAAGAGGAATTAACGGAATGAAAGAAGTTTGTAACATAAATATCAAGAAAAATGTCACCGGTAATGAAAATGATGGTAAATGTTGTCAATTCGACAAGAAATGCACTAATAATAAAAACTATTTAAAAAATTGGAATAATCAAAGCATACGAATCAGTTACAATTCGTTGTATTTTTTTATTTTAACACTTTATATTCTAGGATTGTTCAGGATACTTATTCAATTCGATTCCTACAAACTTAAAATTTATCTTTATTTTATGTCTGATCTATATTATTGCAAAGGTTAATAAATAAACTCGCTTGTGTGAAATATAGAATTGCGTGAATTTTGATTTCTCGAATTGTTTTTATTTTTAAGTTTTATTTATGTTAATTACACAGAGTGTGTAACATTCAACACTCAAATAAACTATATTGCAATGTGCAGACCAAGTTTTGAGCATTTGATTTAATGCAAGTCGGCATTCTTTAGATGAGTAATGAGAATAACCGCATTCGATTATTGTTAGAGAAAGGGAAGACCTCATTAAATATACACTATTCGGGGTTATGCAATGCATGAAAAAAAAAGTTATTTCAACGTAGGCACAGTAATATGCGGCACCTGTACAATTGTTATTGTCCATATTGTATTTATAACATTTCTGAAATCAATCAAGTTTCAACATTCATAGATTAATTGAAGAACAATAAATTCTTTCAATTGAAACAGGTTTTCCTTCAACTTCATTTTTTCGAAAAATCTCAAACTAAACCGGACCATTCCTATCCTATTGGCATCGGTAACATACATTAAACATTGTTCAGTGCTTCTATCAAATTTAATTTTTAAAAGTTGCGACAGAGTTTTGTGAGATAATTTAGATGAAGAAAGATTTTCCTATTTTCAAAGTCAAATTAAAGTTTTAGTAGATAGTAAGATTAACACAGCACGACACATCATACAAAAAAGAATGAAGTGTTCGTGACTAGAATCAATATTTCGTGATTATAAAAACCATGGTATTTCTTGAAAAATTTATGCATCTTAATCTGTTGAAATTATTTAATTTGTGCATTGAACGTTGTGATATTGAAATGAGCAAGTTAAATTATCTTTACTGATTCATTAAATTAAAAAAAAAAACGTTTGAAAAAAACATCTCACAACCAGTTCAGATTATGACTTATTAATCAACAATTGGAATTTAATTCACTCTTTATTTCACTGATTTCCATAAATTGAACTAATTGATTTATTCATTTCAAAATTTTAACTGATAATAGAGTATTGTATAAATGAACCACATGCTGTACTGTAGTATACTGATATTATAGATTCAAGCATTTCATTAAATTCCCATTAAACCAGAATACATTTTTTTTATTTGAGAAGAAGGAAAGAGTAGAAATGGAAGAATGCCATAAAAATATTCATTCTCATTTGACTATTTTGGATTTAATCTTTTGAAAAGACGTTGTTACTTGTTCTGAATGAAAGAAAGTTTGTTTATAAACCTACGCATATCATTGGCACATTCAATGCTTAAAATATTCGTTTTTCATTGTCAAACCGAGACAGACACGATCAAACTCAATTCGATTACTCATCGTCGGTACTTTAATTAATATGCGCCGCGGAAAATAATACAAAATTTATTTGTATATAGTCGATCTGTTTCATAAATATTATAAGTCATAAGTGGAACGATGCAATTCATTACTGTTTTGAAATGTTTCAATTGAATAAAAACGCACAGCGGCCCATTTTATTATACTTTCAAATACAATACCATCATTTTATTGCATATAATTCATCAATAGATACTGTTTAATGGTTTAAATGATCGTGCACAATGTGTGCGGAAGAACGATACGCGATCGAAAGAAGAAAAGAAGCGTGTGTAAGAATAAACTCTAGTTGGGAAAAATGCATTATCTATCACACGCTGTTGCATTAAAGTCATCGACACAAACACCGGAAACTATTTTTTTTTTTTTCAGTTGGAAACAAAAGCTAACCATAACAAATTAATGAATAGCTGTTTTTCTCCATGAAAAACTCATTAATGTTTATCGTTATGGTTGTTTGATTTTATTCAATAATTGGTGGAATTAATTGTTTGAAAGTGGTATTTTGTTATAAAGTTTTTCTGGAGAAATAGTAAAATTTGTAGATTTTTTACAGGATTATTTGCATTTTGGTTATTGAAACAGCAGAAATACAAAAGAACACTTTCTGATAATTTTTGTGCTCTTTTTAATAAGCGTAGTACTGAAATATTGAACAATAAAACAATGAAAAATGTGCAAACTCATTCATCGATTTATATACGAATTATAATTCATATTGTGTATGTTCATCAATGCCCGTAAAGAAATGGCAAATCTTAATGCTTGCTATCGAAAAAGATATTCCATATCTATCTGATCGATATGTCTGCATTTAAGACTAGTCTGTATATGAAAAACACAGTAATATATATTGTACGTATTAACATACAACGGCGTTATAATATACTTTTTTTTATTTGAATTTTTATGTAGAAACGTGTTTTGTTTGCAGGATGGTTGATATGTTACATTCTCTTTCAATCACAACACCTTCGAACTAATGAACCACGACAAACGATAAAAAAAGTGTATATTATAATTTTCTATAATAACTAGCCCAACCTTAGTTTCGTTAAGACCTGTCGCATGAATCTGAACCGTGTGCCGCAATTCAAAGACAGGCATAAAGCAACGATGCATGGCTTAGCCTTATTTTTTTTTCCAACAATGATAACAATCTCTGATTTATGGTTATGTCTAATTCAATGACGTAGGATGTTTGGGTGAATACGATGCGCACGAATAACATGAGAACACGACATTTGTTATTTTGTTGACTCAAATGACTAAGAATCACTTACTAAACTTATGTGTGAGTGTGTTTTGTACCATTTTTTTCAAGAGATTTACTTGAAATTGCGTGGATAGGTCATCCAACGAAATATTGAATATTGCTAATGATTTTCTTGTATAATCAATAATTTCGCTACACGTTTTTAGTTTCCATTAATTAATTTAAAATAATTTCATATTTTTTTCAATTTTTCAGGATCCTAGTCGGTGCTCCTCACGGTCAAAATTTACAACCGAATACAAATCGATCGGGCGCATTATTCAAATGTCCAATAACGAAAAATCCATATGATTGTACTCAAGTCATAACGGATGGTCGACGATGTAAGTCAGAATGATGCTTGAATTATGTTTGCGTCATCTTCATATAACAAAGATGTTGAATAAATCATTTTCTTCCAGTAAAAAGTAAAAGAGAAAAAGTCTACCTTATTTTGAAAATTCCGAACACAAGACTTAGAGTTAAATTGCGTAAATTCAAATGGGTTACGGGTTAATTTGACTATTGCTTATTGTATAAACTAGTGTATTAGTAAGACACTTCAGTCTTTATAGCTGTTTGAATTTTGGCATAAGCAAGTAATTATTTGCAAGTTCAACAATTAGTGAAATGAAAAATATGTTACGATTTTTATTAATGTACAGCTAGTATACCAAGACAAAATATTTGTACATATTTATAAAAAAATCTAAACTATAAACTGTTGTAAATATTTTTTCAACGTAAATTAAATTTTGAACTCCTTATTCAGTAGACCTAATTTCAATACATCAAATTATATACTACAATGATAGAGAATTTAAAAAAATTAGAATCGGAATAAAATATAATCCATTCGAAAATCTCATATTCAGGTCATTTCATAATTCAAACCATGGGGGAAAGTTCTAGACCAGTATAAATATGAAAAATGCAAACTAATACATTAAATTCCAAATAATTACAAAACTCAACTCATTTTTTAGGTCTTGCTACTTGGCATTATATTATATCCTCTGCAATTGCTTGGACTTTCTTTGTATTAGATTGTATTAATAATATTACTTAATCTAGTAATTCTCAACTTGGTTCAAGCGCATATAATTTTACAAAAAATCTTTTTTTTTATTTACCATTCAATCAAAATTCAGACTTTAAATCAATTTAATGATTTTCTATCCATTCTCTTTTTTGGGACGGTAATATCTACTTTAATGATAAATACAAAAAAAAAAAAACAAAATTCTTCATGCGTTAATGATTTCGACAAAAAAAATGTAGTGCCTGGCGGAGCTTATGAATCCAGTAAGTGGTATGGGCTGTTAAGAACAGTAAAAACTCTTTTTTTCTTCTTTCTATTTTTTGTACCTAACAACTTTACCGATTAACATCACTAATTCGCATGTTCTTTTCTAACTTGTAGTACGAAATTAAAAATTGCGCAATCATTTCACTGATTGACTAAACCACTAAAACTTCTTCACTTTAACGTGCTTATAATTTATAATAGCATGAATACAATACGATGTATGATGTTGCAGTGTTTCGATTTCTATTTTTTTTTTTTTTTTTTTTTTCATTTACTAGTAGTAGTAATTGTTAGATATAGCTTCGTTTACATCATGGATTTATTTTTGATTTTTCTTAATATCCTTACAAAAAAAAGTAGATGCAATCAAATTAATGACGATTCTTCATTATTGCCTGATGAAAGATTGCCAATATTCTTAAGACATGCCCCAAAAAAATTATTGTAAACTTAAGGTTTGAATTAATTTATTTTTTGATTTTTATCAAATGGGATCAAAATGCCAATGGAAAGAGATTTTTGTTAACTTTATGACTAGCTCTACAGTTTAATTCAAAATTTTGTAACATAATTAACTGCATATTACTATTTATTTAATTATTTTTCAACAACTGCTCATTAATTTTCAATGGTTATGTTGGTAAACAATATTTATCCGTCTGAAATGGGTACGTGTTTGTCATAAGTTGCATGTGATATTGTAGAAAAAATATTTGGCAAGCGCTGAAAACCGCATTCTTCAACTGTATAGCAAATGAATCGGAGATTATTAATGCCAAATAATGTTTAAAACACTTCATATATTTATAAGAGTTTGTGCATCTTCATTGATGCATTAAAATAACATGAAATATATTTAAACATTATTGGCAAGAATCTAATGTACTGGTACTGTACGTACCTAGGTACGTACCAGTTGTTTTGTGTTTGTCTCTCTATGAATTCATTATAAATGAAATGTATTTTGATTACCTCTAGATATTCTGTTAATTTTATTTCAGATTTAAAAATACATATGTAAATGTTAGAATGAGATTTGCACTCTGTGTGTGTATGTGTTTGAGTGAGCATGTACTTTTATATTCGTCATTTGTTTATCATTAAAATCCGAAATCAATTCAATTCAAACTAACCAAATAAAATTGAATTCGAGTAATCAACTTATTGAGATTTGAGACGGATGTCTTCTCTTGTAAATATTTCTTTAAGTAAAAAAAAAAAATTATCTTGAATTTTAATCTCAATGAATTGAGTATTCAATTCATAATTCTCAACAATGTTAACGATGCAACGACTGAAAATGAAGACATATTCGTTCTTGTGTGTTTTCATGTAAAGAACGTTGTAACGTTATACGCTTTTACATTTGCACCACATATCTCACCGACTTGTATCACTTATATCACAAGCATTGCTTTTGACTAAAATATTTAAATGCCCAATTATTGCATTCATTATGATTTTGTTTTTCAATCGAATTTAAAAATACAGACGATGACGAAGATGTTTTAAATCCACCACTAAATCAACAAGAAATTAAAAATGATCAATGGTTGGGGGTTACAGTACGGTCACAAGGACTTGGCGGAAATGTAAGGATGCTAATTTTTTTATTGAAAACTATAAGATAATTCGGAGTTTTATTCACAATGACAGGTTTTAGTATGTGCACATCGATACATTGTTAAAACTGGCGAATCGCAACACGGTCAAGGATTATGTTATGTACTTATGAATGATCTCACATTTGATGAAGCTTACGAACCATGCAAAGGACGAAGTACTGAAAAGGCTCATGAAGAATATGGTTATTGTCAAGTTGGAACATCTGGAGCCTTATTGGACGATGGCACTATGATCTTAGGTACACCTGGCCCATATACATGGCGAGGTACACTTTTTGTCATTTCTGTGGGTGGTGAATATTTGAAAAGAGACAAAAATCATTATTATGGACCGCACCTTGAACAAACATCTCCAGTTGAAAAATATAGCTATTTAGGTAAATAATTGTGTTTTGCGTTTGGTTTTAATACAAAGAAACAAAAAAACGAATATTTAAATATAATATTTTAGGGATGGCTGTAACTGGTGGTCAATATTATGGGGGAAATATGTCTTATGCAGCAGGAGCGCCTAGATCAAATGACACCGGTCAAGTCATTATATTTTCAAAATATCCCACATCAAGCACTATCAATGTTGTAATGAATGTTTCACAAATTGTCGATGGTGAACAATTCGGTTCGAGTTTTGGTTATGAAATTATTACGGCTGACATAAATGGAGACCATCTTGACGATCTCATCGTTGCTGCCCCATTTTACTACACTCGAACTGATGGAGGTGCTGTTTATATTTATCAAAATAATAATTATCGCTTACCATCAAACTACACAACGAAATTAACTGGAAAAATAGAGTCCAAGTTTGGAATAGCAATGACTAAAATTGGCGATATCAATAAAGATGGTAAGTAAATGTTTAATCAAATAAGTTTGCAATATATAATGCTTTCGATAGACTTTATATTGAAAACACTTGTTTTTTCTAAATTTCAGGTTGTGATGATTTAGCTATTGGTGCTCCATATGAAGACAATGGTGTTGTTTACATATATTTAGGATCAAAAGATGGTATTCGGACAAAACCATCACAAATTATTACACCTTCTTCGCTTGGACTACCAGCAATCAAAACATTTGGCGGTTCATTGTCAGGAAGAATTGATTTCGATAGCAATTTGTATCCAGACTTACTTGTTGGTGCTTATCAATCATCTGCTGTTGTTGCATTGCTTTCACGTCCAATTATCCATATAAAAACATTTGTCGATGGTCCTGAACTCAAAAACATTGATCCTAATAAAGAAGGCTGTTCTAGAGATATGACAACTAATTTAACATGTTTCACATTTCAAGCTTGTTGCTCAATTTCACCGTATTCATCATCAGAGGGAAAAACGCTTCAATTATTATACACAATTGAAGCTGAAACATTCAAAAACAAAAAGAAATTTTCTCGCGTATTTTTCGGATCAGACATACAAAATCGAAATAATATTAATAATCGAACCATTGTGGTGACAATTAACGATAAAAAGCATTGTCAAATTGAAACAGTTTACATTAAAGAGAATACACGAGACATTCAAACCCCAATTCAGGTAAGAAAATTGGAAAGAAAAATCAAGAAAAAGGAAAACGGAAGAAGAAAACCATTGAAATCCTTTAATTAAATTACAGTTTCGACTGAATTACACAATTATTGAATCGACACCGAGCACATTAAATGCGCTGAATCCAATTTTGGATCAAACTCAAGCAGACCGACAATTTGAAGCTAATTTCCAAAAAGATTGTGGCGCTGACGACTTATGCCAATCACAATTGGAAGTTCATACTGAATTAAAATTGGATAAAGAAGGTAAGAAAGAAAAACAAATTTGGGACAAATTTAAAAAAAGTATTTCTAACCTCTCAACACTTTTCAGATGGCAATTATAATTTAATATTGGGACAATCTGATGAGCTTCATTTGATAGTGAATGTAACCAATGAAGAAGAATCTGCCTATGAAGCGCAGTTATTTGTTGAACATCAAAAGAGTGTTTCGTATATTGGGGCAAACAATGGTCAAGTTACATGCAATCGATTTAATGACACAATTGTTGCATGCACCCTAGGCAATCCATTTCCTGGACGAAATGCATTTGCGAATGTTGTACTTCGATTTAATCCAAAAGATTTGGATGACGCCGAGCCCCATTTATCGTTCAAAGTATTTGCTAATTCAACATCAAAGCAATTAATACCACGTGCTAAGTCAGTTTTGCTAGTAAATGTGATTAAAAAAGCTGAGCTCACTATTCGAGGTTGGCAAATGCCTGAACAAACATTTTTTGGTGGTGAAATTCGTGGTGAAAGTGCAATGAACTTTATTGAAGATATTGGAACACCGTTAAATCATACTTATCAAATATATAATGATGGACCATGGCGTGTACCTTATCTAGATGTAACAATTAAATGGCCACATCAAGTAGCTAATGATAAGACGAAGGGAAAATGGTTGCTATATCTTATTGATAATGTAGTTGTTGAGGGTGTTAATGGTGAATGCACAAGTAATGGAATAATAAATCCATTAAATTTGCCAAAGCGTCATAATCACATATACAAACCAGCCGAACTAAATGATTATAGAAGCATCACAGCTAAAATGAATAAGTCACAAATGTTAACCGCTGAAAGTTCTGAAAAACGATCGCAATCAAGTATATTAAATCGTGTAAGGAGAGATCATGCACTTATAGTAAAAGCCGAACCTTTAGTAAGAAATGGAAAGAAAACTGAAGTCGTTACAATGGTAAAAATAAATGATTTTCATTCGAAATATAAGTCAATTAATTATCAAATATTTTAAAAATTTTAAGGATTGCGAGAAAAATACGGCAAAATGTGTCACAATAAATTGCAAATTACATAATATGCCAAGCAAATCCGAAGCGTATATTTATGTAAATGCCATGCTGTGGAATTCAACTTTGGTTTCTGATTATCCTCGCGTACAAGTAGAAATCGTGTCCTCAGCTCAAATATCGATACCAGAAGCCTACAATATTAAACAAGAAAAACATGATGACAAAGTGAAGGTAAGGATGAGTATATTCGAATACATGAGAGTGAAACCCGATACTTTTTAATTCTCGGGGATTCATATAAATCATTAAGACTTTATGTTTCAATTAATAATCAATTATTTCATTATTCATACAGGTGACTACATTCGCTCAACCGGACTTGCATGATCAACCAGTCGATAACTCCATTCCAATTTGGCCAATAATTGTTGCAATTGTAGGCGGTTTATTGTTGTTGGCAATATTCACATATTGCTTATGGCGATTTGGTTTCTTCAAACGACGAAGACCAGATCCAACACTTTCAGGGAATTTGGAGAAAAACAGTGAAAATAAATTACTCTTGAATCGAATACGATGAGGATTTCAATGATCATACACACTAATAATCGACTTAAACTATTTTTCAATTGTATGAAGTGGTATTTAATACTTTCGAACAATGTCAGACATTTTCCTTGCTATTAATTAATAAAGGAATTTTACTATTTGTGATATATGTGAATTTAGTAATCGAAACATGTTCTAATGCAAATATTCTAGTTGACCCCTTATTCATGATTAATATGCAATAAGAATGTACAATAGTTAGTTTTTTGTAAGAATATTAGAGTTACATAAAAGTGCCTGTGCTTATTATGATTGAGTTCTATTCAAATTTGTATTTAATTATTTTTAAATAAATTATGTTAAAGACAGGCTTTGTCTTTTAAGCATAGAAATTAAATTGTTCCAGATTATAGAAATTACGAAAATAAATGAAATCAAATAAATAATATTGCTCGACTGTTGATGTGAAAAATAAAAGGATCTTTACTAAAAATTCATTGCAATAGAGAAATGTAGGAAATGATGTTATTACGTGTAGCATGCTGCATGCAGTATTCCTTAAAACAAGTCAATAAATAAGTTTCATATTTCAAATGTTCTGTGTATTATTTTTTTTTTTTCTTACAAATTTTCTACATTTCATTATAATGGTTTGAATTGCGCGCGGCTTTTTTGCTCAAGTTCTTAGTAGTTAAATGTCATTTTGACATAGTGTACTAAATATCGTGTTCTTGTAAGTTGTCAGTTGTAAGCTGTGGTTTCATTCATAAAATTAGCAATGTTTGGAAAAAGCAAACTTAAAGTAATTTTTAAATTTTATTGAGTAAAATGGATGAATTATTCCCTATTTACTTTTGATTATTTATTTTAAAGATTTAGAAAAATTTCAAATATTTCAAACTAATACGTCATTATTTGATCTATTTGCACGTGTCATTTTATCTATATGTATTTGTATAAAATTATATATAATAGTACAACAAGTCACAAGGTAATGAGGACAAGTGGTTGTGTTGTTTAAATCTTGAATTAAATTTGTTATGCAAAAGCTTAGAATAATCTTCAAAATTATTATTATAAAAAACTGGACACAATTTTTTATATTTTGTATCGATTTTTTTGACGTCAAAATATAGTTCAAGATACAAGGCCATTCATATTCGCACATGCTTGTTGCTATTTGTTTACATACAATTCCCCAAGAAAATATTTGATTGCAATACATTGCAAATCTACTTTGCTTTTTCACAATTTCATTAAACTGAAAAAAAGAATTTGTGGAAAAAGTCTTAACGAAAAAACAAATTCTCTACATGTGCAGTTGGCCCTGGCATTGTAAGCTGTGCCGTAGATAAATACGTCATTCAAATCATTCGGCATTCATTGCCATCCAAACGAATAGTTACGAAGCTATGATTACATTATTTCTGCTAATCTAATAGTTTAGTACAATAATTCTATTGCAATGAAAATAGTGCTAGGAGATAGTTAACTTTATTACTTTGTTTTTATTGATTTGATATACATTTTTGAGAGTCTTTTTTGAAAATCAATTGAAATTAAGTAATTCAGGGTAAATTTCAGTATTTTGAAAAATATTTCATTTTGGTAAGACAAAAATAATTTTCTAATGTGTGGAAAAGTTTAAACATAATGAGCATGTACTTGTATAACTAACTTGTATAACTGTTTGATTATAGTCACAGTAGACATTATAATGACTAAAAATATTTGTTAGTTACCAGGACAAAAGGCAATTTAGAAATGGCATTGAGCATAGCCAAACACATTTTTGTAAAATATCCCATAGTAAAAGGCATGTTTGCATATTCAATAACATGGCCAGTTGGTAATATAATCCAGCAAACAATGGATGGAAAAAGATGGGGTAAAGATAAAATAATACTAAATCATCCATCATTTATTCATTATTATAACTAAAATTCACTCTCAGATACATATGATTGGAATAAGTGTTTACGATTTGCATTATACGGATCACTTTATGTTGCTCCATCACTTTATGGCTGGGTTAAACTGACATCAAAAATATGGCCAGTTTCAAACTTTCGAACGGCCATTATGAAAACAATTGCCGAACAATTATCGTATGGACCATTTGCTACGGCAACATTTTTCTTTATCATGAGCATAATGGAATATAAAACTGTAGAAGAGAGTAAACAAGAAGTTGTTGATAAATTTTGGCCGACTTACCAGGTAAGATATAGATCAGTCATTCATTTGTTAATCAATTCATTAATTCATTAATTCATTGTGTTCATATCTAAATACGTAGATCGGTGTGTTTTATTGGACTGCAGTTCAAACATTAAACTATTCATTTATCCCGGAAAGGAATCGAGTACCGATTGTTAGTTTATTTGGGCTTGTTTGGACAACTTTTTTAGCATATATGAAACAAAAATCTGTCCCACATGAACAACAGATGCAATATATTGAATGTGAATCATCAAAACATTCCCTAAACAAATGAAATACATATTTTTGTTATTTATTTCATTAACATGCAACCAAAGTTTTGTTCTTTAACTAATTATTTTATTGAGAAAAATTAACGATTTTAAATTATTGTAATATTGTGACAATAAATTGTTTAAAATGAATTTTTACTTTTCTTCAATAATTTTAAGTTCAATGTCACGCATAAAAGAAATATTCAATCGGTATCCGATGATTAGAGGTATGGTTTCTTACAGTTTGATATGGCCAACAAGCGCTTTTATACAACAAAAAATTACAGGAATTCCAACAGGTAACATAGATGTTAATTTATAAAATATGCTTTTTAATAATGGAACTTAACAAAAAAAAAAAAAAAAAAAAAAAAGATTCTATCGATTGGGCAAAATGTGCAAGATTTAGTTTGTATGGAGGCTGTTATGTGGCTCCCACATTATTCGCTTGGATACGACTATCGACAAAATTGTTTCCACAAAAAAATCTTCGGGCAGCCATCTCGAAGGTTAGAGCACAAAGTATATTTTAATTTCAAAAAATTACGCAAATTGTGTGAATTGTGTCTGTATAGGGTTTACTCGAACAAATCACTTATACTCCAATGGCAATGACGAGTTTTTATTTTCTAATGAGTTTGCTTGAAGGTAAAACAATACAAGAAGGAATTGATGAAGTGAAAAATAAATTTTGGCCAACGTACAAGGTAAGAGAGACAAAACACATATGTTACATACTAAACTTAAACAATTCTATTTTAAGGCTGCAATGTGCGTATGGCCTGCTGTGTCAACTTTTAATTTTGCATTAGTACCAGAAAAAAATCGCGTTGTTTTCATAAGTATTTGTAGTTTGTTATGGACAAGTTTCTTGGCTTATATGAAACAATTGACACTTCAAAACGAACAAAATATTTCAAAAATACAATTCGAACATCACGAAAAAAAGTGAATTTCGAACAATAATTGTTTTCGAAATGTCATTTATGACAGTTCACATTAATTGTTAGTTAGTAAGTTAGAGGTACTTCGCCATTGTACGTAAATAAAAATCCACTAAAAAATTGGTAATTGTGACGAAGCAAAAAAGAAACAAAAAATTCAAAAATATATAAAGAAAGATGTCTGATTCATGTGAAGATGATGATCCGCAAGTAGTTTACACAGAAAATGTTGGTTCAGATGATGATAATTCATCTGAAATAGAAACTAAAGCAGAAGAATCCAAGAATGAAGATTGTTCAAAAATTAGTTTAAAACGAAAAGCTGACGAGGATTCTACATCCGATGAACCACCAACGAATAGTCGTAGAGTTGATACTAACACAAATGTCGTGGCCACGCATTATAATAAATTACAAGAAAAAGGACGTGCCGAAAGATCAAATTCACGCATTTTCTTTTTAAGAAACTTCAATAATTGGATAAAAAGCGTATTAATCAAGTAAATAACTATTGAAATTTTCATGTTAAAATTATACAATGTTTAATATTCGTAATTTTTTTTCTCCTTTCTGATTAGTGAATACCTAAACAAGGTCAAACAATCTCAGAAGCTAGGTGAACCATTACGATGTTTGGACATGTGCTGTGGCAAAGGTGGCGATCTCCTGAAATGGGAGAAATCCGGTATAACGCATTTAATTTGTACTGACATTGCCGAAGTCAGTATGAAACAATGCGAAGAAAGATACAAAAAAACGGTTGAACGAAATCGAGAAAATAATTCCCACAATAAATTATTCACAGCCGAATTTTTCGCATGTGATTCAACATTGGAAAGATTGCGCGAACAATATAAAGATCCATCAATTCAATTGCATTTAGTTAGCTGTCAGTTTGCCTTCCATTATTGCTTTGAATCGCTTAAGCAGGCAGAGTGCATGTTAAGAAATGCATCCGAATGTTTGAAACCAGGCGGCTATTTTATTGGCACCATTCCTGATGCAAATGATATCATGAAACGTCAACGCGAGGCTAATAGTGACGAATTCGGAAACGATATTTATCGCATCAAATTTCTTTGCGATACGGAAACTCCACCATTATTTGGTGCTAAATATAATTTTGAACTACATGGCGTCGTTAATTGTCCAGAATTTTTGGTACATTTTCCATTATTAGTGAAATTGGCAGCTAAATTTGGATTAAAGTTGATTCTCAAGGAGCGTTTTGAAGATTATTTTGAAAAAAATAAAAACACATGTAAGACTTTCAGATTTTTTTTAGTAGACATAATAGTACATAAATATATTTTTGGCTTTCTTGATACAGCGAAAGATCTTTTAGAGAAAATAAAAGCTTTGGAAACATATCCACCATTTAATCAAAGAGAAGCCGCTGAAGTAAGTGCATCACCGGAATATGCCCACGTGAAAAATTATTCGAAAGGACGAACTTGTGGCACACTCTCCAAATCTGAATGGGAAGTTAACAGTAAGTTCGAGTTATTAATTGACCCAAATTGAATACATCGTAATAAATTTTGATAATTTTCTTCACAGCGCTCTATTTGGTATTCGCTTTTCAGAAGATGAAATCCCAGCTCAACAGTAAAAATGAAATTGAATATATAGATTGATTGGATTTTTTAACAAATAAATATGATTCTTCGAAGCAAATACTCTTATTTTTTTTTATGTATTTAAACAGAAATTATTTTAAATTTTTTTGAAAAATAAAAAATAAAAAAGAATAGCATGAAAACATTCATCTCATAAATGCTTTTAAGTATTCAATTGCGAAACGCTCCACGCGTAGCTATCTTTTCAAATGCGTTTTGGTCCGTAATGAATACATTTAACCGGCCGCACAGTTGACATATGTCAAATTTATATGCTCCATGTATTTGGTTGTCACACGATTGAAAGGAGCAAAATTACCAATGTGCACAGTCACTTTTTTCGAAAGTGTCCTCGATTTTACTTGAACTCTTTTACATATGATTTTTTTCATGTGTATTCTTTTTCTGGTAAAATTTTTGGATTGATAATCGCAAAATTTTTGGATATTAAATTTCTGTGATAAATCGGGTCAACATTATTCAAGGAAAAAGTGAAATCAAAAGAGAGTGAATGGTTGGTTTACACTGTAGCCTGCGTTAAGAGATAAATAGTATGCAACACTCTCTTTCGTACACATATAGAAAGAGTGATAATTAAAGAAGTGAACGCAACGTAGAATTCATGTGCGGTGGCATGCGATATGCGTTTGTCGCGTTTGCTGGGACTTAGAAAATTTCTCGTTCATTTACCTTCACGAGTCGTTCCGAAGAAGACTGAAAATTTTTCTATCAGTTGTGAGAATTGGTACAATTTTTGTGAACTTAGAAAATTTTCGGTGCTGTCGTCGACAATGAGCATCGAAAATTCCGCTGTTGGCGGATCTTCGGAATCGGTAAATAGAAAATTTTTACATAATTTTCAATTTGGAATATTTTTTCTATACATTATATTAGTGAATTCGTTCATTTAATTGCACTTTATTTATGAACGTGAAAAATGGCGACGAACGACTAAGTCTTACGTCGTCCATATTGTTCTATCATATTGTTAAAGCTACACAGAGAAAATAAAGAAGATCGAACGCATAACGCTGTGTAACAGCACAAAGCGTACTGTGTATGTACGGGAGAGACAGCAAAATGATTTAGTGCGACGAATATGCAAAGCAACAGTAGCAAATATATTGCAATTGAATTCCATTGAAACAATTCAATTCAATTTTTTTTTTTCGATTTCATAGATGTGAGTAAATCACATTCGTCATTCATTTTTTGATTCATTTTCATATGAATTGAGTTGATCAATGTAAAATTGAGATTAAAATCGCAAAAAAGAAAAATTATATGATTATGGCATATTTACGAATTTATGTTTTCAATTTGTGGTTTTACTTTAGTTTGTATATGTGTTTTTTTACTGACGCGTCGATTTAAACTTATACGCTCAATACAATTATGATTTTTTTTCGTTATTTTTTGGCGTTGGTGTTCATTTTGTGTTATTTTATAATTCTTTGCTATCAAGGAGATTAAAACAATGAATGGGCTAAATGGTGTGAGTAATGGACACTCAGTTGTGAGCAGTGGAAACTCAGAAATAAAAGAAAAATCGAAGAGTAGCAGCAGTTCCCATCATCATAAGTCGTCTAGTAAGGATAAACATCGTGACAAAGATCGTGAGCATAAAAGTTCAAAAAGTTCGCATTCCAGTAGCAGCAAGTGAGGAACTATATTTCATAATAATTTGAAAAACATTTAGTTCGGCGTCAATTAGATATAAAGATTTAGAGATTTCAATCTCTTTAAGATTTCGATTTTTTTTCTAGAAAAAAACTAATTTATTATATTTTTTTTTTTTTTTTTTTTTTGAAATCGGAATAGACATCATTCGTCTAGTAGTAGCTCACGTCACGATAAAGATAGATCTGCTTCAGATAAACATAAATCTTCATCTTCTGATAAGCAGAAGAGTTCATCGTCTTCTTCAAAACATCATTCAAGTAGTGGAAAGTGAGTAAACATATTTTCCCCATTAATAACAATGAATGAAAATAATAAATATATTTTGTTATGTTAGGGATAAGCATCGTGATAAAGATCGTGAACATAAAAGTTCCAAGAGCAGCCACTCGCATTCCAGTAGTAGCAAGTATGTGGTTAATTGGTGGATGTTTGGTAATCAACATTAGTATTGATTCAATTTTTTTTTTTAAAGGGACAAACATCATTCATCTAGTAGCAGTTCACGTCACGAAAAAGACAAAGATAAGGATAAGGACAAACATAGAAGCTCATCGTCAAAGCATCATTCGAGCAGCAGCAGCGGCAAGTGAGTTGTGATGTAATATTTTCAAAGCAAATTAATATAAAATTATATACGTATTAAAGGGACAAACATCGCGATAAGGAACATAAAGAACATCGCGATAAGGAGCATAAAGAACATCGCGATAAGGAGCATAGAGAACATCGCGATAAAGAGCATAGAGAACACCGCGATAAGGATAAACATTCATCTAAATCAAGCAGTCATGATCGTCATAAAGAGAGAGAAAAGAAAACTATCGCAAATGGTATTGAAGACATCAAAACAGAACCGGCTGTCGTCATCAAAGAAGAGCAAAGAGATCCATTGGACACACAAAGCTTACCATTTACAGAATCGAATGTCATTCAGGCGAATGGAATTCGAGATTGTTTCGTGAATATGTCTCAAATGTCCGAGACTAGCTCTTGTGATTATTCGTATTCTCAGTTCAGAGCCGATGAGTCTGCATTTTCCATAAAAGGTGAAATTGAACCTGAAGATGACAGCCAGGAGAGTGTTAATTATGGTAATGATACGCTAGACAGTCAAGATGACGAAGATATCCCAATTGCACATCGAAGGACTATTAAACGTGAATTTTCTGATGACGAAGAGGATATGCCATTGACTGCCCGTAAGAAAGCCAAAACCGAGAAAAAAGAAAAGAAAATCAAACGACAACAAAGTGATGATGAAAATGATGACTATGACAAACCTAAAAAGAAGAAAATCAAGAAGGAAAAGGTATGCCATATGCTCGGAAATTATTTGTTAATAATAAATTATATTTTGTTTTCTTTTGTTTTATTTATTTTTTGTAGAAAATAAAAGAAGAAATGAAGACAGAAAATGCCTCACCCGAAAAGAAAGGCCGCAAGAAGAAGGAAGGCGAGCCGCAAGAGGTTTGGAAATGGTAAACCTTTTTTCTATTTACTTTCAATTATTTAGAAAACATGTATGATAAATGTTTTTATGTAAAGAGATAATGTTATTACGCTTTTAATCAGAGTTCAAGAAAGCACATCATAACAATTATAAACAGTCATCGTAAATTCATTCATATTTCACAAATGCAATAGAATTAATTGTTATATAAATTCGTCCGTCCTGGGTAATATTAACATGCGCATATGCTTTAAAAATTCACAGGTGGGAAGAAGAAAAACCTCAAGACGGTACTAAATGGTCATTTTTGGAACATAAAGGGCCTGTATTCGCTCCTGATTACGAACCATTACCGCCACATGTTGTTTTTGAATATGATGGCCATGTAATGAAATTGTCGCAAGACGCCGAAGAAATTGCTGGTTTTTATGCCAAAATGTTAGACCATGATTATACATCGAAAGATATTTTCAATAATAATTTCTTCAAAGATTGGCGTAAATCGATGACATCCAAAGAAAAAGAAAAGATCACCAAACTAGAGAAATGCAATTTCAAAAAGATGCATGCATATTTCCAAGAATTGTCTGAACGGAACAAAAATCGCACAAAAGAAGAAAAGCTAGCAATTAAAGAAGAAAATGAAAAATTGATAAACGAATATGGATTTTGCACAATTGATGGTCACAAAGAGAAAATTGGTAATTTCAAAATTGAACCACCCGGTCTTTTCCGTGGTCGTGGAGAGCATCCAAAAATGGGTTTGGTAAAGAGACGTATCATGCCGGAAGATGTTATGATTAATTGTTCGAAGAACAGTACAATTCCTGTACCACCAAAAGGTCATCGTTGGAAGGAAATACGTCACGATAATACAGTCACATGGCTTGCATCATGGACTGAAAATGTTCAAGGTCAAGTAAAATATGTTATGTTGAATCCGAGTTCCAAATTGAAAGGTGAAAAGGATTGGCAAAAATATGAAACGGCTAGACGTTTACATAAACACATTGAGAAGATTCGTAGCACTTATCGTGAAGAATGGAAATCCAAAGAAATGCGCATCCGTCAACGTGCTGTCGCTTTGTATTTCATCGATAAATTGGCACTGAGAGCTGGTAATGAAAAAGATGAGGATCAAGCTGATACAGTTGGATGTTGTTCACTTCGCGTTGAGCATATTGAACTTCACAAAGAATTGAATGGAAAAGAAAATGTTGTCGTTTTTGATTTCCTTGGTAAAGATTCCATTCGCTACTACAATGAGGTTGAGGTTGAAAAGCGAGTTTTCAAAAATTTGGAATTATTCAAAGAAAATAAAAAGGAAGGTGATGATTTATTTGATCGATTAAACACAGTTGTTATGAATGAACATTTGCGCGATCTTATGGATGGATTGACAGCTAAAGTTTTCCGTACATACAATGCATCGTGGACACTTCAAAATCAATTACAACAAATGACCGATCCAAATGCTTCGGTACCAGAAAAATTACTTGCTTACAATCGTGCGAATCGAGCTGTTGCTATTTTATGTAACCATCAACGTGCTGTTCCCAAGGGACATCAAAAAAGTATGGAAAATCTCAAAGAGAAAATTCGAGCTAAACGCGATCAAATTGATGACTTAGAAGTTGATGTTAAAGTAAGTAAATCAAAACATAATTTCGACGTTTTTTAATATATAAATTGCAAATTTTCATTCAAATTGAATATTAAAATGTAAATAGGATTGTGTGAAAGCAGCCAAACGAGGCTCTGTTAAAGAAAAAGTAATTGCCGATAAAAAGAAGAAGCAATTAGAAAAATTAAAGGAACAGCTAAAAAAGTTGGAATTACAAGAGACTGATCGAGATGAGAATAAAACAATTGCATTGGGAACATCAAAGTTAAATTATTTAGATCCACGAATATCGGTAGCTTGGTAAGTCTATGAGGAGAGATTTAGTCATATTTTGAACATAAATTTCTAATAAAAATGTATTGTACTTACTTTTCGTTTTTCCAAAGGTGCAAAAAACATGGTGTCCCGATAGAAAAAATTTATAACAAAACACAGCGGGACAAGTTCCGCTGGGCAATAGACATGGCTGATGAAGACTACGAATTTTAATTTTCAATTTATTTGTTTTTTTTTATGCCACTCTTTTTAATGCTACATAAGCAAAATATGTAGATATGTTCGTACCCAATTTTATATAAAGCTGGCACCGACAAAATAGCGCAAATAATTGAATATATATCTTCACTCGAACATTACCAATATTTTTCAATTGTCGTATAAAGTTGATTCATGATAAATCGATACAAAATTATTTCAATCTATTCAAGTGTAATGAAATTCTCTTCATTAAAATAATTACTATTACATTAACTATGAATGAAAACAAAACAAAACAAAAGAAAACAAAACAAAACAAAACAAAACAAAAGAACACAAGAAGAAATGTGGAGATTTAGCTATCATCAAAAAGGTCTATAGGTATGTTAGTTAATGAAATCAATGGCATAGAATTGAAGAGAAACGCGTAAAAAAATATAAACATTTAGCCAACACATATTATGACAAAATGTCGATTTAAATTGTAATTTATAGTTTTTTTTTTTTTTTGAAAAATCATCATATTAGTTTATCAAATTTTATTTCTATTTTTATTGATGCAATAATTTCGAAATATAAAAAATTAATTTTTCAACCAAAATATCAATTTTCAAAACATATGTAATAATTCATATATGATTCAAATTTGCAAATATTGTCCAATATATTGGCTTGTCACCAGCTTTTGCGCCTTTAACAAATCCATTTTTTTTTTTTTTTTTCAATTTCTGTTTGATATTTTTGCATTGTAAAATCAAGTTTTCCGCTTCATTACGGAAATGTTTTGGAAAAAACTCATTCTATATTTTTTGAATAAAGTAAGTAGTTTCTATTTAGCATTACCACGAAAATTAATAATGAACCTATTTTATTTCAAAATCATTAAACAAATTTAATGAAAGAAAAAATAACATATGGACATAAATGCGAAATGTGTACGTTGCATAACCATGTGTATTTGATTGTGAAATAAACTTCAATTTTGTGTGAAATTGGTTCACTAATAAAGTAAGAAGAATATATATAAATGCATAACTTCATTTATTTAATGAAAGCAATATTTTCACATTTTCAAAAAAGGTCATGTGGAAAGTACATCTTTTTAAATTATTTTCAGTAAATTGATCGTATTTTATACGTTTTGTACGATTTATAATTTTAAATTACGGAACATTTTTTCGTTTCGTATATCTAAGAAAAGTAATTTGAAGATGTCATTAAAGAATTCTGGATAATATTCGCATGCACGCTTGCAGTCGGGTAAAAAATTGATTTCCAACAATTTGGGTTGCATGTGCTTTTCTTCATCGTCCCATTCAAGCATTATATCGGCTGCATACAGTGCTCTACTTTGCGGTGATTTTCCAATTCCACAGGGTGGTTCAATTTGTGTCGCACCGATTAAAACTTGATGCAACATTAGACGAATATCATTTTCAATATTCGTCCAACAATGTTGTGGATATTGTGCATTCCACTCTTCTAAGAATTTAGCACATGGTAAGTGCAACAACTGCAAATGCTCGCCATAATTCATAACAGTGAAATGTTTTTCATATTCATCAAATTGGTTTAGGGAGAATGGTTTATTTGCAAATCGAAGGAAGAAATTTGAATAGATGAAGGCCTCCAGTGGTTCTGTGTTTTTCAGCAAAAATATATAACGCACATCGAATTTGACTTTAGCACCAATGTCATTACCTAGAGGGAGACAAGAAAAAAAAAAAAAAAAAAATAATAATAAAAATACAAATAAATTTTGCAAATATTGTAAATATTGGTAAATATCATAAATATCACAAATATTCTAAACATATGACTAAATATTGTTTAAATTTGAGATTGGTAGTTGAGATCATACTGCATCCTCCTGTTTCTGTAAGGGAAAAAACGTACTATCGAATAATACTGTACTTAAAGTACTGTCCGCGGTCACTACCTACATGAAAAAATACATGTAAATTAATACAATTAATTATTTACTAATCATACACATTTTTTCAATATCAATCAACTTACTCAACGAGGAGATGCCCTGGACATATTTCTTCTTTTTCTTTACTGTTCTCCTGCTGCACGACGTAGTCTCAATATATAAGATCTTGCATTGAAATTTGGATTGAATCATACATTTGTCAGCATACACATCGCTTTGTAAATCATGTTACATGACGCATTATTATCACGATCCCAAACAATTGTTTTACGTTGATTTGCAGTATTGAATGTCATTTGCTTTGGTTTTGACATGACACTTAGATTCTTTATTCGATCGGATTAGATTCTTTCGATCGACTCGGCTTGTATTTGAGTTTACATGATTCTTTGAAAGAATCCAGCTGATACCGTAGATATACGTTGTGATTCCTACTCTTGCATGATGGCATTCGTTTGCAAATCAAGTGATGTTGTTGATATCATGATTTTATCGCCAGGATCATTGCCAATAAACTTTGTGATTCCGCCTGAATCATATGCAGCTTGAATATCGACCGGAGCTTTTGGTTGTTCATCATTATCATCATGATGATCGCTTTTGTTTTTCTTTCGCGTTTTCTTCGCTTTTTTCTGCTTCTGTTGATTGTTGTCGTCCACATTCCGTTTTACACGAGTCATTTTCATACTGATTGACATGCCGTTTGTGGTGAAATTATGATTAAATATTTGGCTTCCACGATTGATTTTTTTAAAATTTACATATTTGTTCCAAAAAGTGGCGTAGTCTGTGTATTGGTCTATTCTGTATGTGAGAAAGCGAAAACAGCAGAACAGTACCGTTGCGTGTGAATCGCACAATTTTGTCTCTTCAAATAAAGTATTGCAAATATTAAATGTGATTGAAAAAATACTCATCAATGTTAAGAATATTCATCTGTGTTTCATTTCTTCTCTCCTTCCATGTTGTGATGCCACGACTGTGAATGTTGAATTTCGACTTGATCTCAGCTACCTAATCTCATTTTTAAGCAATACTTATTTATTTTGCCATCGCGACAATGTTTTCAATTTAAAACTTAATAACTAACTTATTGATAAAAATGAATCGAATATTCACTAGATATATCAAATATGTATGGATATGGTATATATTTTGAATCTAGCAAATATTCCATAAATATTTAGATATCGCGTAAATATTCCAAATATCTACTTGAAATAATGTCATTACGGTTGAAAAGCACTGGCCGATCAATGTATTTCTGTGCAATTTTTGGTCCTGTTGGTTGCAAACGTACAATTTGAGATATATTTTTACTTATATACGTGTCTAGCCCACGTGCCAAATTCCATGGTTTTATTATCCAATGATTGTCTAATTGTTTTTCATCTCGCGCCTGATAATAACTGATAAATTGTTGTAATTCAGTTTTCAGGTTATAAGTAGTCGGCAACCATTTGGGAAATGTGAGTAGCGTTGCATCATCACAGAACTTGTTCGCTGTTCGACGGCATACAATCGACAAAAGATCTTTGATGGTGATGACATTTTCGAATGGGAATTGATTAATAAATTTGTTTGGTGCATGTTCAGAGAATTCTTTGTATGTTTTAAAATGTGTTGTCAACCATAATATATCGGCATCTTCTTCGTTTTCAACAACTTGAAATAATGGATCATTCAAATATTGTTGAACCATTGAATATGTCGTATAAACACGTAATGGACGTGAATCAATTTTTGGATTGTCTGCATTCGCAATCGGCAATGTTTCTTCAATGTGACCCTCAAGGAAATAAGTTGATTCCGGTTCAGTTTGCTTGAAATCCACATTTTTGAAGTTCATATAACGCCAGGGTAAAAGTAATGCATTTCGAGTATCTGAATCATTACCTTCTGCGTAATCTCTAGTAACTTGTTCACCTTCAGCCGCATCTTTGATTGGAAATAGCAAACTATAAGTTATACTTTCCGATAAATGCATAAAAGGAACAATTCGAAAATTAGGCGAATCACTGTGATTTACAGCTGAACCGAGTTCATCCATTACATACCAAATGGGCATTCGATCTTCGATTGAAATATCTGTATTGCTTGCCGTACCAAGTGCATACATTTGATTGTATCGCCACATTGCTTCCATTACGAAATCAATGGTTTCATTTGTATCAAAGTGAGTTGCAGATCCCATCATATTCGC
The DNA here is from genome assembly GCA_029041755.1 of Resseliella maxima. Lineage (NCBI taxonomy): Eukaryota > Metazoa > Arthropoda > Insecta > Diptera > Cecidomyiidae > Resseliella > Resseliella maxima. Next base: position 77,535 of record JAQOWM010000596.1, on the reverse strand, counting down.
CAAACGACTCAGAAGAGCTGGATTATGTTTTAGTTGATTACGGGCATTATGCAAACGATATGTCCATGCGTGATCAATCAAGAAAATATTTTGCGAATTAGATGCTTTAATTCCTCCTGCTTTGGACACAACCACAGCATACAATGGATCCTCGGGATCTTTTTCATTATCATCATAGTCAATCATCAAAAGTTGGAATGCTTCTCCTGCATCAAAAATTTGTTGCTCTAATTTCCGACTCAGAGTATGCCAAAAATGCTCAGGTACACCAGAACTAGTTAATTGGTTGCCATGCAAATGTATAAATTCTTTGAATTTATCAATACCGTCCATAATTATGTGATTTCTTTACTTTTTAAATCGTTTAAACGAATTTCACAACAATTGATAGAAGACTATGAGGTTAACTTACTATATCAGTCGTTCTAGTGACATTTCACGTGTAAATTGTATCATATTTAATTTTCAATGGAACAGCTGTTTCGAACAAAACTGACATTCAAAATTATGTGTTCTAAATGATGGCAGATGTGTAAAATAATTTTTTTTAGTACACAGACAAATGTACCTTGACATGAAGCGTAAAAAAATAGAAAGAAAAGGAAAAAGAAGAAGAAGAAGAAGAAGACCAAGAAGAATTGAGTGGAATGAATAGAAGAAAAAAACGCATAAAGAGAATAAATAGTAAATAATATAAAAGTGAATTGTATTTGGGTCCCTTCTTGTGCGTGAATGTAAATTACAACTAATTGGTTACTTCGTGTTCAAACTATGAAAAAATAACTGAAATTTTATTGCCAACGAATTGTTGTGGGTTTTTGTGGTGTATATGTATCCTCTCTCGTACCTTGTTTTGTGTAAAAAGACTTAATCGTCATGAATATTTCAACAAATGGACTCTATTCTTTCAAATTTGATTTACAAGATCTTTGTCGAATCTGTGGATCGAATAGTAATGATCTGAATTCAATGTTTGATGACAACGGCAGTGCTTATGATTTCGCTTCGAAAATAAATGAATATCTTCCAATTACAGTAAGGGCTATATAGCCAAATTTTGTTATTTTTGTTTGTGTATATTTGTTTTTGTATTAATATTTTATATGATTTTAGGTTCGGAAATCTGATTATTTGCCGCAAAAAATTTGCTCTATGTGCGCATCAACATTGCTTTCATTCCATCAATTGTACATAATATGTCAAAGCAATAATACTAGATTCCTTCAATCGTTAGAAGGTGAGGCATATGATCATCATGCTGGTAAAAACTAGGGGCTGAGAACCCTTTATGAATATATATATTTAGTAGATATTCAGAATATTCAGGCGATATTTAAATATTTATGGAATATTTGCTAGATTCAAAAATACACACACCATATCATACATATTTGAAATATCTAGTGAATATTCATATCATTTTTATCAATAAGTTAGCATTTGTGAATATTTATTTTTATTTACTTTCGTCCTTTCCCCCTTAGGTAAAAATCAGGTTGCTGTTGATTCAAATGAATTTCTTGATTTACAAAGCGCATTCTCTCGTGAAATCGAAAATGAAATTCTCAATATGCACGAATCGAAAGAGATTAACGAAGCCGAAAGTGAAATTGCTGCAAATGCAGCTGTTAAAGAGCTCGAACGAATTGGATCGGCCGAAAATATTAGTTTAGTAGATGACGCTGCTGAAGTTTTACATTCTATGAATGAGGATAAAGAAGATGCTCCAAATCAAAAAAAGTCTGATGAAAATAATGATAAAAGTGATACAGAGAATAATTCGGAAAAATTGGAAAACACTGATATTCCAAATAACAACAGAAGTAGAACGAAAAAAGAACCGATTCGTAAGCAAAAAGAAAAACATGGAAAACTCAAAACCAATGTAAAAACTCGTTCAGTGAAAGCATCGAAAAAACAAGTGAAATGTACAAAAGATGAAATTTTAAAGGAAAACATAACCAGATCAAGGAGCAGCAAAGCTGATGAAAACTCACCGGACGTCAGTTATAAAGATGTAAAAGAAAATAGTTTTGCCGAAAGTGAAAATCAAAAGTGAGCGATAAATAATTATTTCAGTTCAAGTCATGCAAGTGTTATAATATATAATTCTTTATTATTTTGAATTTAAACTTTTAGATCAAGTAAAACACCTTGCGAGTATTGTTCATTGGAATTCAACGTAAAATCATTACTAATCGAACACATAAAGGATGCTCACAACGATCTCATTTTTCATTGTGAAATGTGTGACGACTACGTAGCTAGAGTTGAATTGATTAGCCACATGCTTAATCATGCATTGAATTCAAATAATATGGTTAAGGAAGAAAGTTCTGAAAATGTGGTTCAAAATGGAAGAAAATCGCCTGCCGACGAACAGGAAACAATAGATGACAGTAAGAATGTGCTGTCCAAAAATGTTGTGAAACAAAATGAAAAAATTAATGGAAATAAGCGACCGGCTTCATCGAAAAATCGTAGCCAAAATTATTGCAGCACCTGCGATAAAACATTCGCAGATTCTAGTGGTTATAAATATCATATTAACTCATTCCATAAGAAAATTAAAAAGTATGAATGCGATATCTGTGGACATTTCTTTTCGTGCAAGCGTGTAATTACAAATCATATACGCGGTGTTCATTCGACTGAACGTATATTTGAATGCAATCAATGTGGAAAGAAATTTAGCACTGATTCAGCATTATATATGCATAGAAAGATTCATGAAAATGTATTTAAATGCGTGTGCCAGGTGTGCGATCGAAGATTTAGATCGATGTCCAAATTGAAAATTCACATGACCATGCACACAAAAGAGAAGAACTACTTTTGTGAAATTTGTCAAAGAGGATTTGCAGTTCGCAATAATTTAACAAAACACTTGCTAACGCACTCGAAATTATTTAATTTCAAGTGCGATAAATGCAGCTATGTTGCAAATCAGCGCCGATATTTAGCTGAACACATAAAACGATCCCACAAAACATAGTGCCACAATATAATCAAACATTGAAGCCATTTATTTCGAAAGTAAATTTAGGGATTTTTTAAAGATAATTTTTTTTTCTGATTTGATTTTATTGAATATAAATTTTAATAGCATAGAATTTGTCTTCACATTCTCATATAATCTCATGTCAGAAATATTGACTGAAGTTTAAATTTTAATCTCTTTGTATTCGTACTTATACTGTAAGAATAATATTTAATGCTTAGCAAAAATGTACTTTAAATTATCATATCGTTGATTTTGAATGTAATCAATCCATAGATCTCCAATTCGGCAACTTTTGTTAATGAAGCAAATAACTGTAAAAACATCAACGTATCGCATCGTAAATGAAAAAGATTTCATCAGTGCATATAAATCATTTTGAAAGAAATATGTTTGTATACATAAAATAGCTGTCATTCTTCCATTCAAGTTTTGATAACATTTGAATGATTTGCATTTTGTTAAATTATTATTACTATTTAATTAAGCTACAAGTTATTGACTTATTTATCACCTGATTTATACCTGAATTTAGAATTTATTGTTATGTTATTAGTTCATTGTGCGTATTTCAATTCATGTTTTGTACTAAAATAGAAATAAATGCTAATAAAAACAAGAAAATAATTAGAAGTCAAGTGTAACTTATTTCATAAAAATACAAATTTTTTCTCAATGAACCGCTCAAAATTGCAATAATGAACATGAATGGAGGACGTGCGTTAGTGTACGCATATTGTCTATTTATCGCGCAAGTTCATTTCGTTGTACTAAATAAAATGCACTCTATATTGTGTACTCATGAGTAAATCATCTGTCAAATTATGTGAGCGAATCGAATGTGAATAATTTTTAGTACAAAGACGCAGTCAAAACAGACCAAGCAATAAAATAAATAATTACGCACAATTGCATTTATTGCATTTATCAAGTTTTTCTTGAATGTGAATAGTGAAATTTTAATTAAAATGGCATTATCAAACGTATTGATATTGAGCCAAATTGCTGGCCATATTGTCATTTTAATATTGTCATTGTGCATTGTTGTACCAATGTTCTGCCATGTAGCTGATTTTAATGGTCACTGTTTGCTATTTACCATTGGTAATTGGAATGAAAATACTGGTTTATTCGATGTCAAATGGGCTTCCAAATTTTATTGCAATTTTACCATCATCACTGGATTTTTCTTGATGTTTGTGTCTATCATCGAAATTTACAGGTTCGATATCTATGTATTGAATATTTACAAGTGCATTTACACAATTTATTTCCTTGTCAGTGCATATAAATCATTTTGAAAGAAATATGCACTTTTTGTTTGTATACATAAAATAGCTGTCATTCTTCTATTCAAGTTTTGATAACATTTGAATGATTTGCATTTTGTTAAATTATTATTACTATTTAATTAAGCTACAAGTTATTGACTTATTTATCACCTGATTATCTAATATAGAATGACGCGACTTCAATTGAAAAAAATTGACTCGTCATTTTTGGGACTGTTTCTGGACACAGTTCTCGGTTTTATTTCATGTTTGATGGCATTTGGTTCAGCAATCATAATAACACTTGGTTTCATAACTTGGTGCTCACGAATGACTCTACGATTCCCATCGTAAGTTGTGCATTATTATGATAACATATGTGGTTGGAGGAAATGCATTTATGTAGCTTTGTTTTTGAATTTTAGATGCGAGACTGCGGCTGGACAAAACATCACAAAAGAGCAAGACCATATCAATACATCTGGTTTCCATTTTGAAATGGGTATGATGATTTTTTTACGAAATTTATTTTATTAAACCTTCTTTACTGGCATTAGTAAAGTTTAAACAAATTGTTGAGTATAGAAAGAACAAACTGAAATCTATCATTTCTTAGGTATTGCACAATTTGGTGCTTGGAGTTCGTTTGCTGCCTCAGTGGGATTAACTGTGTTCGCACTTTTGAAACTGGTCAGTGATCATCAAATGCGTAATATGAAAGCATCGATGTATTTGGAACGACAACGACTTGTGAATGAAGACTCATTCCGTGATGAAGGAATAAGTGATGTGCCAAACATTCAACATGATTCAACATAAGAAAAAAACTATAGTTGTTACAACAGTAACAAAAGAAACAAAAGAAACAAAAACAACTATATTATCCACAACAATGATTTCTCTTTTGTAATATTAGCATTGACTTTCTGAGGGAAATGCAGAAAAAATTTAATGAAGTTAATTTTTAAGTTAATAAACCATATTTTTGTTCATATTATTATGAAATGTGATGTTAGGAATGTTTTAAGAAAGACAGTGTGCACTCAGTTTATTGTTATATTTTTTCTTTATTCATATATTTCAACTTACATAAATTTAATGATTGAAATTCAAGGAAATGAGTATTGTTCCATTGAAAATTGTGGGATTTGTTGTTTTTTTTCCTTTCCTTTCCTTTCCTTTCCTTTCGGAAGTTACTTATTTGAGATTTAGATCATTAGATGGAAACCATATTTCGGGCAATGTAGAATGCAGACACAAATGCAGATAATTGTGGTTTCTCGCAGCAACCAGCAGCCAAACTTTGTTCAATTCTTGCCATTTTGATCAATAAACAACTCATGACACGAGGTGGAAGTTCAACTGTAATACAAAAGTAAATAAATAAAAATCTTTTCATATATGAATGTAGCATCTGGAATTTGGAATCTGTATTAGATACTCACTGCGCATAACAAACAAATGAATTTCACGGAGAATGTCCTCTAGTGCCAAGCCTTTGTTGGTCTTGAGATCTTGGATTTCTGTTTATACAAGAAAATTAAATTATTAATGAAAACGACAATGAAGTGGAAATTATTAATTTTAATTGAATAGATGTAAATGACATACTTTCAAAACATTCTTGAAATTCTTCAACGGACATTAGCCAATTAATGATCGTTTTTATGTCATTTGGAGTTGGATGTCCAACACACGAGTAAACTGTGTCTTCGGTAACGTTTTTGTAAGCCATCCATGTACTTTGTAGCACATTTAGTACTTTTCGCATATCACCATTTGCTAGTTTGACTAGAGCCTTCTTTCCATCATCGGAAACATTCAATCTGAAATTATTTATATTTAAATTTAAAGAATTTAAAAGCAAAGTTCAGAACAAAACAAACCTTTCTTGATCAATCACATAGTCGAGTCTTGGATATATTTGATCTTCTGATAATGGTGCAAAGCGAAATCTTGTGCAACGAGACTGTAATGCTGGTATGATTTTGCTCAAATAGTTGCAAATAATGCAAAAGCGAACATTATCCGTATACTTTTCGATGACTAAAAGCAAACATTTAAAATTAACAATATACACAATTTCGTATCGGATATATGTAGCATACCTCTTCGCAATGCGTTTTGAGCATCATTTGTCATTGCATCCGCTTCATCAAGAATGATAAGTTTGAAGCCTTTTGAAAAAATTGTTTTGGTTGATGCAAAATCTAGAATTCGTCCACGAACAATTCCAATACCACGATCATCCGATGCATTTAGCTCTAAAACCATTGAGTGGAAATCCCTTTCCGAATATAATTTTCGGGCACATGCTAAAATAGATGTAGTTTTCCCAGTTCCTTTCCAATTGAAATTCAAATTGAAATAGAAGATTATTTGTTGGATTTTACTTGACTTAACTTAACTCAAATTGGCTCAGCATGAAGAAAACAATTTACTTACCAGGTGGGCCATAAAATAATAAATGCGGCAACTGATTTTGTTCGATGAACTTTGAAACTGAATTAGAAAGCATTGAATTAGTAAAGTTTATATCAAGAATCTTTGAACATGGTTTTGGATTACTCACTAGTTGAAATAATTTCTTCATGAGAAATTAGTTCACTTAACGTTGTAGGACGGTATTTTTCAATCCTGAAATAAAAGCAGATTCCAAAATAAATATAAGATTATAGAATTAGGTGAATAAAAATTGTATTAATAAATACCAAGGTAAGTTTATTGTTCCAGCGTTTTGGCTCATTGTATGCTTTTATTTTAAACTTGTTTCTCGGTTCAAATAAATTGTCTCAGTAATTGTATGAGAGTTTAGTGACATAAATGACAATTTTTGCCGCTTTTTCTCTCAAAACAATTGAAGTGCTCTGAGAGCCATCTATATCGGTTTAGCATAAACAGTATTTTCAATGCATTGAAATGTGTAAATAAGATATATCCCTTTTCTTAATTTAAAAAAAAAAAATTTCTCTTTTTTTCGATTCAATAAGAATACGTTTTTGTTTTTGTTTAATTTTGAAAATTTTTCACAAGTTCACAGTGAATTAATAATTTGCAAATTCTCATCAAAGTCAGAAAAAATGTATAAACAGCCTATTCAGATACTCAGCACAATTTATTGAATCTTATTGTAGTACACACATCTGTCATTTGTTTACACTCATTCATGAGTAAGGGAAGAGAAAAGAAAAGAAAAAAGCTGAAAATTACTTTGCGTACGAGATATAAAAATCTTTTTTAGTGTAATTTCAGTGGCGTACGCGTTGAGTTTATGTGTTTAGAAGAGCGGTAGCTTGCGTATTTTTCGTCATTATATTTTATTTTAATATTTTGTGGACAATTTTTTTAAATCAATTTCGCGATAGATTTTTTTATATTAAAAGTAAGAAATTTTCTAAATTTTCATTGTTTTGTCAAAAAAAAAAATTGATCTATTTTTTTGATAGAATAGTCTCTTTTGTCGACTTGACATTTATTTATTCCATATATATATATGTGTGTGTGTGTGAAGTGCATTTTAAATTAAAGAAAACTTGTTTTTAGAAAGCCAATTAATCCTGATGGAAACTATAACATAAATAACAATTTTTTATTCAATATTTTTTTCAATTCCACAAGATAAAAGAAGACGAATTATTCAGTGGCATATAATCAAGGTGTTGCTCTGCATATAATTTTCATAATAAAGTGTGACGAGTATGTAAAAAGTTTTTTTCTCTTTCATATAATACATATTGCGTGTTTTATTGATTGGAATGAGTGTTTATGGTGCTATTTCTCCAATTTCTTCTTCTTCTTCTTCTTCTTCTTCTTCTTCTTCTTCTTCTTTTTTTTTTTTTTTTTTCTTTTTTTTAATATAATTTCTCCTACATTTTCTGTTTCATTGCTTTGTGTGCATACAACGTACATTGCTCTATGTACCTATTATGGTTTTGGAAGAACTTAAACGAGAATGGAATGGAGAAAAAATATAGGCATAACATGCAAAAGTTTTTTTTCATTCGAAAATATATATAAACATATAGCAAAACCGATTCAAAAAAAATCTACCAATGAAAATGGACAACGCCTGTTTTGAGATGCAAATTATTAAAATAAAATGTACGGAATTTTAAACTGAAATATTGTATATCAATTTGAACAATGTTTATGATAATAAAATAAGCAAATCAGTAATCCAGCATAGCAGATTTCTAGTATATCACATTTATTGCATTATATCTCAAAACAAACCGACATTCTATAAACATATGCCTTCCATTCATTTGTCTAAGTAATAAAAACTGTGGCGGAAAACATAAGAAAAAAGCATGAAATCATGAATTGTTCATGTCAAAAAATACAATATTTCAGTGCATTGTATTGACTGATGGTCTGATGTGTAAATCACACGATCGTTCGTCAGAAATTTTTTGTTGAAAATCTTGAAATATATATTACGTTGACAATTGTCAAAATATCTAAGAATGTGAAGAAGTAGAAAGATAAACATTTGACGTGCAATACGAATATTATTATACACGGCATGATAATACGCTACACAACGACCGATACATTCTTTTTTGGGTGTGTATTACAGTCAACTTTATTGGTTGATGAACTTGCATGTTGAAAGTAATAAAAGGGTGACTAACTGAATAACGATTTTTTTAAGGTAATAACCGGAAAACTCAAACGCTACCCTTGTTAAAATAAATCGAAATACAAAATTCAGCCGTTTTTACTTGATAAAATGTTTACAACGACGATCGGCTCTTTTATTTCAATTTCAATTTCATATCATTCATAGTGGCACAAACTCTGAGTCATCTACATGTTACAAAAAATTCGATTCACATTTTTATAACGTGAAAATGTCTAATTCTGTTTGTTTTACGTATCAACGGGGATATTAGTCGACGATGTCTCATTCGAAACAATTCAATGAAATTGACAGTAATGATGTGTGGCCACGAAAATATATGTCAACCTCACTTGTCACGTTTTGTAACTCAAAATACCATGTTTTAATTAGATAACAATTTCAACAGTATCGAGAAAATATTGTATTTGGAAATTTAATCATATTTTGACATAAAGCACCTTCATAAATGTCTATTTCTATGCATTTTTATGACGACATGTGACACGCCTAAATATGAATTTGCCAATTTCAAATACCAAACATTTCACAAAAAGTAATGCAGCAGAATGTAAACAAGTGTAAATTAGAACGCAACGACATATGATTTCATATTTTATTTATCAATTTATTATGTTAAATTGCCGATAAAAATTCTGAATTTTAAATTCATAGTTTGGGCCTTGAAATTTTATTGAATAAGCAATTCAAGGGTTCGTTTACTTTGAATATAACAGCATTTTCACAATATTTGTTTTGAAATTCATTACCATGAGTGAAATTTGTCAAATTGAAATGAAAGTCAATACTTTCACTCAAGAAATGATAAAAAAAATGTAATTTTCATTTTCATGAGCAAATAAATTAGAAACAAATATATTTATTATTTAGTTTTCTCAATCAATATTTTTGGAATAGTTTTCAAACAAACTTTGATTAGTTGGCAAATTCAAAATGATTGGTTGTGTTTGTTTTCATTTTTTCCTGAAATCGTTATTTAAATTTATAACTCAAAACAAACCAATTGCAAATCAAATGAGTCATACCATTAGCAGTGTGAATAAATAAGACATTCATTGAATGTTGATGTGTACAAGCCAATCATACGATGCATTGTTCTTTGTCTTTTCTCATCGATGTTTATTCGTAGCAACATCTCTTCTCTTGTCTTCCCTTCTCCACAAACGTAATTTGAAAATTTAACACAATAATTAAATGGTGTTTATGTGCGCGCGACTTTTTCTTCCTATTTCGTACCGTTGTTATGTAATTGCTAGTTAATAGTATTAGTATTATTGTCTTGAGCATGTAACGATCATATCGTGGAAATGAATACCGTTAACCTTGTTGCAAAAAGAAAAAAAAAAACAATGAGCTCAGATTTGTATTTTGGGCAAAACTCAACTTTTTTCCACCAGATTTTGCAGTTCATTGAAGCAAATATTTAGCTTAATTGTTTACTGTACGAAAATGTTTATAATTAATTCAAAAGAAAGAAAGAGAAAATAATTCATAGCTTGGCCTATATTTAGAGGAGATTCTGTGTTTTGTAAATGATGTGAAACGACGAGCTATAGATGGGATTCAATGTCTTCGAAATAATGGAGTACTGTAGATGCAGAATATAGGAAAAACAAAATTTAAAAAATCAAATTGAAATGAAGATCTATGTGCCATTTTTCATAATAAACATTGTTTCTATTTTCAATTAAATCAATGTAAAAATTAATTTGTGAAAAGTTATTTCTGATTTGTACTTGTATTAATTTCATTCAATTAAATGTTCGAGAAAGTAAACCTCAAATAATCAAGTATCGTTAAAAATACTGAGAGTAAAAATATTCTGGCTTGTAAGTTTATGTTATAACTAAAAAAAACAAGTTTAAAATTGTATGAAACCAGAAACACGGGAGAGATTCGTTTGAAAACAACTGTGGATCACATTTATATTGGTAATGTGAATTGGAACGTGATCCTTTTTGTGAAAAAATACAGCGTTATTCAATGAAAATAATTAAATAATTCTAATTCATAGCCCAAAAGCACCACTTTTTTAGGTTTTTGTAAATTCTGGCGATATTGTTGTCCGAATTTAGTTTCTATCAATTGATTATTATTAGAATGCGCACTGGATGCAATATTATTGCTTATTTCACATTTCTTGTCGTGAAATACAACTGCCCCCGTGAATTACGTTCTTATGGCTTGTACTTCGACATGCAACAAAAAAATTACCTCTTTTTTTTTATGTTCACTATGACACATCAAATTTGATAGATTTTTTGAAGCTCTTTAAGATACAATAGCTGTCACTGTCAAAAAAATGGCGCATGATGGATATGGAGTAAGTTACAAAAGGCTACGTTTCAATTCACACTACCAATATTTAACTCTTTGAACATTAGGCAAGTCAATAGTTTTCATTGAAACAGTTTCTTATTGTCATTTTTAGGAAAACCAATAGAAATATACACAAGAAAATAGATATAATCTATTAGTATTATGCGAATACACCAACTTTACAAATTTTGTGAGAGAGAAAAAAATTGAAAAAGAAATCCGAAACGTTTGCTTCAAGCTAAATGCGAAATTCACATCCGTATGATCTTTGTGAAGATAGAAGAAATAACGTATTTAAAAATAATCTATTTTGCTAGTTCGCGCACAAATCATCTATTCACTCATATCTTTTCGAAACTTATAAAAGTTAATATAGCTGCAATTTCTTTGCACGTTTGTTTTTATTTATTCAACAAGCAGTGTAGAATCAATGGAGCAAGAAAAAATTATAGAAACACATCTGGATTTTTTTTATTTTGTCGAGTGAATGATTAAACTGTAGCCGGTTGAATACATTCTACGGATACATTTAAAACATAATTCAAATTACCCTATTCATTAAATTTACTTTCATCGGTAGCCAATTATTCACTGAGCACAAAAGTAAACATGAAGCAATTCAAAACAAAGTCCCAACAAAATGTAGCCTAATTGCAAATAATTTTTCTAACACTTTGACCCATTTGTCAAGTTAATTCTGTTCCAAAACTTGACCGAAAAAATTTATGCGAAACCTTTTGTTCACATTGTTATTTCTATTCAAAGTAAGTTGAGAAAATGAATGATCCGTGTATTCAAGAAAGATATCTTATTTATAGTAAAAAAAAATAAACATAATTGTTTTTCATGTTTTCAACCAGCTGGTCCCCAACAAACTCAGAAACTATGTAAACAATTACATGTGAGCAATAAAAAAAGAACAAAGAGAAATCTAAGATGTGGAGAAAAAAACAGTGTTTTCGCTAATCTTTGAAATTGATGGACATCTCAGCTATCGATTTCATACCTGGCGTGAGCTCATAAATATTGTCGTTGTCATTGTAAAATTATTACGAATTTAATTAAAAACAGAGAGGGAGAGAAAAACAAAAACCGAAAAAACCCGTTCACTACGATTAGGAGAGAAAAAAATGTTATAATTATATGCAGTTAGTCTGTAGCGTTGCGTTCAATTCATGTATGAATTATAACTGTAGTCATTTCATGGCAAATATGTGGAAGAGAATCTGGTTTTACCATAAGCAAAGAGAGAAAATGGTGTAATATTTTCAAGCCCACGTACACAATATACAAGCAATGCGTTTGCATGTTGTGGAATTCACAAAGAAACAGTTATCTACAGGTGAGACGCGACTCGTACTACCCAATGTTCGTTGACTACTTATGCTTTGCTCGATTCAGTCGGCTCTGTGCATTTGAACATGAACATGAACATGCATTATATGCACTCATGGAGTAGGTGAAGGTTGTAGGTCAATGAACGCAATAAATTACATGTTTATAGTTGAATATTATTTCTTGTCGAAATAAAGAAAATTCTATTTATTTTCAGATTTTACAATTTTCACGGAACTAACAAAAATTATTCAAAGCAAAAATGTCGAAAAAGCCAGTAGCGGGACCTGCCCTTCATAAAGTCATCATGGTAAGCAGCCAGGGGGAAATGACCCTTTTTGAATATATACATATTAAGTAGATATTTGGAACATATTTGGAACATTTACGCGATATTAAAATATTTGATTAGGGATATATTTACAAATATTTATGATATTTGTAGAATATTTACAAAATTCATTTTTATTTTCTTTTGTTGTTTCCCTCAGGTTGGCAGTGGTGGTGTCGGAAAATCGGCCTTGACACTTCAATTCATGTATGAAGAATTCGTTGAAGATTATGAACCTACGAAGGCTGATAGCTACCGCAAAAAGGTAATTAATTTTATGTTAGATTGATGTGTAAGTCTGGCTCACAGATTGCTGCTCAAACGAAGCATATTCTATTGGTTCGAATACATCATTTCAAACGTTTCATGGAAACCATTTAATAAATAGTATTTATAGCGATTTTATTGCTGAATGAATAATAAAAATATTGCTAAATGGATAATGATAGACTACTTAATGTGCATCGTAGCATGTATGTAGAAAATATCATTTCAACCATATCACTTCAAAAAGAATAACTCAAGTATGTCATAATACATTGGACGATGAAAAGTATATTTTCTGATCGATTACCGCTTATCTTCGAATATTGGTTTGTTAAGTTGATGAGCAATTTAGGCTATCGTTTCATATCGAATGTCTGACAAAAAATCAAAACTGAATCATCATGATTAGATAATATAGATTTTCATTTTTATTTTGCAAACACAAAAACGAGTTGTACACAATTAAACATATTCCATTAAACTACATAACTCAAATGATACAAATGAATCTGTATACTTTTAATGTTAAAAATATGTAAATTTTCTTTTTCATTATTACAGGTTGTATTAGACGGTGAAGAAGTTCAAATCGATATCCTTGATACAGCTGGTCAAGAAGATTATGCTGCCATACGTGACAACTACTTTCGCAGTGGAGAAGGTTTCCTTTGCGTGTTCTCAATAACAGACGATGAAAGTTTTCAATCAACGTTAGAGTTTCGGTATGTAGTATAAAATGAAATTGGAAGGTTTACTTTATTAACAAATCCAAATCTTTTCAATCAAACTAATTTTTTTTCAATTTATCTCTGTAGAGAACAAATTCTACGTGTGAAAAATGATGAAAGCATACCGTTTTTGTTAGTTGGCAACAAATGTGATCTAAATGACAAGAGAAAAGTTCCATTAGCTGAATGCCAGGGTCGTGCTCAACAATGGGGTGTTCCATATGTTGAAACATCGGCAAAAACCAAAGAAAATGTCGACAAGGTATATTTCATATAAAATCCATATAAACAAAACACAAAATATTAGTTGAATCATGCACGTTATTGTTCTCGCACAAGTTGAACAAGTACTAATTGAATCTTGAATTTTAATTATTATGTACAACATACAACAATCTATGGAAAACTCTCACTCACCAAACACTATGATATTCAACAAATTTTTTGAATGTCTCTTCAAAGCGTTCAAATTGAAATATTTATATTTAAAAACACCTCTTTTGATTTCATCATTGTTTTTTTTTACAAACTTTTATTTTAATCCATTTTATTTGTATAATGTTATCATTGGTTGTGAATGTTCAATTTTCTTTTTATTTTGCTTTGTAATGTATCCAATTCATTATTTAAACCGCAATTCTCATTTATTACATTTGGTTTTGTGGAAGATCGGGAGATGTGTGTATTTTACTGATTACATTTTAAAAATAATGAAAAGTGAATGGAATAGATAAAATAAGATAAAAGAATAAGAGATCTCAAAATTGATCGCTGTTCAAACAACTAAGAATCATAAATAAGTTATTTTATTTTTTGAAAAATTGCTTCATGAAAATTACCAATAACTTTTTTTTGAAAATCATATTCAGTTCAATACAATTAGTGATGTGATATGAATTCATAACATTCTTAAGTCATTTTTACGTGAGAATTACTTTGATAGATTATATTTCGTTGAACTCTATCAAGTGTTTGCTCATTTTATTCCTCAATCCCTCTACTTCGCTTGTTCTTTTTGAACAAAATCAATTTAAATTGATTGATAATACGATATCAACAAATATTATTTAAATCATTTAATATGAATTTTGTGTGCTGATAATTGTGTAATATTCTAGGTATTTTTCGATTTAATGCGTGATATTCGATCGCGCAAAACGGAGGACTCGAAAACAACAAACGGAAGAGCCAAAGATAAAAGCAAACGGCGGAGACTTAAATGCACGCTACTTTAAATCCATTTTGCATAGGTGCTTAACAATTTTTCATTCATAAAAACAAGTTTTGTATAGCTTCTTGTTCTTCATTTCTTCCTTCCATACTCTTCATTAGGCATTTTTCTATTTTTGTTTGTAACAGTTATGAGTTCTTCTATTGTTTAAATTTAATAATCATTTTTATTAATTAAATTGTGTTTTATTTGGCTTGATTAGTTTAAATTGGGTTTATTTAATTTTATTTAGTTTTTTTGCAATGTTTTAGATATATTTCGCTTGTTATTATTAGAATGATGAAAATGTTTGATCAAAAACTATTCTCATATTTTCGATTTTCAATAAAATTGAATATAATTCCATTTCGCTACAAACATTCATTATTTTTTAATATTCAAACAGTTGCATGCAATAATTTGTATTATTTTTTTTCAAAATTCTTAATTTTTAATATCAAATTTTTCTTTTCCCATAAACTTCCCTAAGTTCTTAATAACTATGCATATTTCTTAAAAGTCGTATAATTTTCTTTCATTTCAGATATTTTATGATCTTATCAGGGACATTTCAGCACGTAAGAAAAATCGTTCGACCGACGTACAGCAACCGACAAAATCTAAAAAAGCCTGCTGTCATCTACTTTAGAAAACGAACGCGAGAAAATATTTTTTCAACGTAAAATTTAACAAATTAATATGTATTATGAAGATTGCTTGACCGTAAGAAACAATAGAAATAAATCATTTGATAAAACATCATATTCAAATGATTAAAAATATGTTAATAATTCCAATGTAATTCAAAACGAAAGTGTTGCATCATTTCAACCAAAGTTTTACAATCGCTTTTGTTTGTTTTTTTTTTAACTAAATATTTTTAAAGTATATATATATATCAAGTGAATAATTAAAATAGCAGTTTAATCAGAACGAAAATTTGTACGAATTTTTCATATGAAATGAGCACTATTATTGATCACCAAAAAACGAAACTAGAAGAATACCAAGTTTGGCACATTGCACAACTTGACTTATAAAATTTAAATCAAGATAACATCACTCAAAATGCAATATTGTAAGAAAAAGTAATCTAATATTTAACAAATTTATCATAAAATTGAAAAAAATGGTTCCATTTCCGGTAATATGTTTAAGTAAAATTCAACAACTAAAAACTCTTGTGTGGAAGTTTTATGATCGATTCTTACAAGGAATCCATCGAAAACATATTTGAAAACTGGTCGTTCCTATCAAACTAACTACTTCAAATAAACAGCTACATGCACGTTAAATTATATTCCAAATGCAAACTTTCAAAGTGACATTTATTTGAATATCATAAATCAAATTAAGAAAATTTTTATCACTGTTTCTTTGACTTTTTATATATATACAAATGAAAAAAAAAAAAAACAGTCCAGGTTTGCAGTCACAATTTTTACATGCATCTAATAATTCTTTTTATTAAATTATACACTTTTATGACATTCAAAATGATCGGAAATAGCAGACTAATGTATTAGTTTTCTTATATTGTGAGTGAATATAAATTTTGTCTTTTAAAGATAGATGTTAGATTATTTGAACAGAAAATTCGGTTAAAAAATTAATATCAAAATAAATATATCAATAAATTCCAGCGTATCTGAGAGATGACGCTGATGTTACTGAAATTGGCTCAGAGATTGACGCGCATAGAAAAAAAAGTAGAAGTATATTTGTTTATTGTTTCAATAATACTTTCTTAAATATATTTCAAGTAGCAAGAGTGTTTTTTTAAAACTTGAATATTGTAAACACAATAATATGCAGAATATAAGTTGGATGATGCATGGAAAATAAAAAAAAAAAAATATGTGAGAAAATATATTCATTGTTTTTATCGATCTTCTCAAAAGGCGCGAAATGGATGACAAATGTTTGTTGAAATGTCAAAATTTTACATAAAGAATGACATTTGGGTATCATTCAAACACTGTTCGTATATTTTGTTGTATTATCTGACAAAGTTTTGGAAAACAAGTAAAAAAAATCGAAAGGTGAGGTATTTTTTTCTGGTTTTTCATTATAGTATACATGGCAATTGATCAATCTCGGTTTTAGTTTGAAAATGGATGATGGCATGGAAAAGACTCGGCTTGGACATTTCGGTTATGAATCGATCAGTAAAGTCATTTTCATCCCTTATATTTATCGACATAACGAAAAATACTGCACAAGAAAAATATTTTTATGGCATTTCGAAAAACAAAAACTCAATTTCAATCCAAATTTGCTTGACTTTAGTTTCATTAAAGAATATGGAATAAGTCGTGAGGAAGTTTGCCTCATCAATGAAATCAATACATGGCATAATGATTCATTGTATCCGGCCACAGTTTATGAAAAAGATACACTTATAAAAATGGAAGATGTGCTAAACGTTTTCAAATACGTACAAGAATGTACTCGAAAATCAAAATTTGGCGATACAGTTAAAATGAAAGGTAGCATGGCTTACATTCATTTACCGAAAATGAAACAGAATATCATTCTACCATATGTATCGAAAAATGATAAAAAATATGTGCCAGTTGATTTTTGCCTAACATATGATGTACCAACAACAATGGAAGTAACAAATTTAACTGATATCGATGTTTTGTACATGCGATTTTTGCTTGACACATTGCACGTTTCAAAAGCGATTGACATGTCGACACATAAATTCGAAATTCCATGCATGGTTCTCGGTGAAATAGTAATGCACATAACAAAGAACGATGCCGACTACGAATACGATGACAATTATTGGCCATCAAAAGAAAAAAAAGTGAAAAAGACGAACAAAAAGCCAAACAATCAGCTAAACAATAATGATTTTTTATTTTTCACGAGCACATACAAAAACAACGATAAAAAGATAGAAGAGCAAAAGGTAAACAAAATCACAGAAACATATTCATAAATCATAGTAACCGTTCATTTTTATCACAATAGGATTCCAATAAACGTAAAGCCAGCAGCAGTACAGTTGCCGTGGTAAAATTACCAAGATTGGACACACCAGATGTCACGCATGTTGAGTCCTCAAATTATGTAAATACCCGATCAAAAAAACGTGAGCATCTGAATACAAAAGAAAAGCCCAAAATCACTTTCGAAAAATCAAAAGACTTTTACGATGTTGAAAGTTTGCTGGACTATGAAAAAGATGAAAACGGTACAGAAATGGTAAAAGTACGATGGAAAGGCTTTTCTTCTGATGAAGATTCATGGGAGCCTGTCACAAATTTAAACAAAGAACTTTTATCCGATGTTAATGAATTGCGAAAGAAATACACAAACAAAAGCATGCAAAGCAAAAAGGTGACATATCGCGCTTAACATTTTTATTACCAATTATTTGATTTCATTTGAACTTCGACAAAAATTTATACGTTGACAAAAACAATTTTATTTCTAAGCTTAATAAATAGAATACTGACAAATTACGTCAATTCAATTTTCGATAATGAGTCTTAGGTAAAGACATTCTGTTACGATAAGTAACAATAATATGAAAATAATATTTATTGCAAAATTTCATATAATTGATTTACAAAAAAATTGTTAAAACTTAAAATAGTTGGAAATAAATTAGGTCGTCGTAAAATAAAGTCAATACATGTTAAAAATTATTTATTACGTATGATTAAATAATTATGAATTGATACGTTCTGAGATGAACGCTTTAAAAATAACCTTTGTAGAATTTATATGCCAAATAGCAGTCGATACCGTGAATTATGCCCAGAATGATACCAATGTACTGAAATACAATTACAAATTATTTAGAAAAATTCCTTGCATTTTTTTCAACGATTTATAATGCGAGAATAAAACTTACATAGACCGCTGTCATAGCTGGGTAGGCCATATAAGCACGCTGTAGCTCAAATTTGGGATAGAGCCAAAATGAAACAGTGAATCCCATGTAAACGGATGCACTGAAGTACATAAAGCAGGCGCAAAGATTGTAAAAGATTTCCTAGAGTTTTGTATTAATATGAAATTTTATAAACTGATAAGCCAATGAAAGGTAATTAGGACAACTAACAAAATACTTACGAAGAGCGACTGACGAACAAGATTGAATGTACGTGTGGAAATAATATAACAAAATAGGAGCAATGACGAAGTCATTAGACACGATGAAACCGTTGTGAGACATGTGTTGAATGCTTGACCAATATCTGCCGCAGAATCCATTCCAAAACGAAGCAGCAATGTTTGACAACAAGATCCCAAAATGACCTCACTAACTTTCATCAAACCATGATTTGTTGATAAGAAATTTAAATTGAAACAAGTGAACAGTCGGCAACAGCAAATATTTATTCCACCACCTTCTTCAATATTCTGTCGAGCCATTCGAGCTGATCGTTGAACTGATGTTGGCATTCCAATAACCGTTGGCATTTTTTAATTTTATAAAATGATTGTTTTCTTTCTATTATGTAATAAAATGTTCCTATTATCCTGTGAATGATGAAATTGATTCGTCGAAAATGAAATTTCTTTGGAAAACTTTTTTTATTATTTCACGATGCTGGAAAATAATTTAAATTTCTCTTAGAACTTGAAAACTGCAACAATTTCTTAAAAATTGTAGCGAAAATTGTCAACTGATCTGAATAATGAACGAAAACAAAACAAATTTTTAATTTTGTTGATACACGCACAATACCGGTCGGTGTGATGTTTGTGACTTGCCAGAACGAAATAAATGATTCAATGCATACTCAACATAATACACAAATACCAATGCGGTGATGCTCCGTTATATGTAAGTAGATATACGATGGTCGCGATACATTCCTTATTTACTTACCGTAAACGTCAACGCATCACATCAAGAACTATCCTTGATGCGCTGCACAAATTCTTCACATTTACAATTTAGAGTTTTTATTTTTAGACCAATGCATGATGTGAATAATGCTTGATCTTCAATTTTCTGCTGTGTTCATTGACATCAATCCCTTGTATCTTATTTTACTGAGTGACTGGGTGAGTTTATATGCGTTTACACATTATGTTTACTGTTCCAATGCGGATGTTTATAGTTTGTTATTTTGTGTGTAAGAATCGAATAAGATGATCTTTATTTGTATATACACATTCACTGTACCTCATGAATTCAATTCCACCGCTATTCTTCTACATGTGTTTTCTATTTATAATTTTCGGTAGAATCAAGGGAGGTCTTTGCCGAAAAAAACGTGTAAAGTAAATTTCCCTTCTTAGTTATAACTAAAACAACAAAGTCATTCATGCAGTCATTATTATCGATAAAAGAAATATAATTAAATGGAAGTTTTTTTATTCAGAATAATTTTTTTAACAGCTTATCTGGATAAAAAAAAACGTAATTGTTAATTTAATTGTTTTTAAACGTAGCAGAAATCATGTACATTCAAAACCAAGATGAGATGTCAAGAACAACAAATGATACAGTCTTTTACAAAAACGTCTACAGTTTATGTATTGAAATTTGTCAATTTAAGAATACAGATAATACTTCATTGGCTATTATTCAATAAAACACACAATAGATCCAAATACTGTGAAATCATGCGAATTATCTTTGCAAATTAAGCTCGACCATTATCTTCTTTGTTGTAGAGAAAAGTACAACAATTTACTTATGTAAATATTTGCTCCAATTGAAAAAAATGAAAAAAATGATTTCATAATTTTTTTACTCATACGTGTTTTGGCCATTGTTGCGTTCACATCATATTTTTGAGAGAAAAAAAAAAGATTAAGTGTTTCATACTATAAATATATATTGCCTATTTTTTGCACTTCCAATAAAGAAAATAAAGAAGTCATATAGCCAATATGAGTGCTGATTCGAATTTGGACGCAATACTAACAGAAGTTGGAGAATTCGGTTTATTTCAAGTGGCAATTTACTTTTTTATTTGGATTCCAAGTGCTCTATCTGCAACTTATGTTGTAAATTATATGATTTCAGCTAATACATTGGAATATCGGTAGTTGAATTTATAATTAAATAAATAAATAAATAATCTTTTACTGAAAATCATCAATATTTGTTTGTCCATAAAAATTAATTGAACAGCTTAGAGGAAAAACGTTATGTAGAAAAGTTGCGCGGAAAATGTTGTTATTCAGTGTATTTAATATAAAAAAAAACAACAACAAATACATTGAATAACAACATTTTTCCGCGCAACTTTTCTACATAACGTTTTTCCTCTAAGCTGTTCAATTATTGTTAAATATCAATCGCATTTGTTGATTATGGAAGTTTTGCATTTCCGTATGCTTCTTTATTTTTTAATCAGATGTAAGGTGGAAGAGTGTGATGTAGGTGAAAATAATCGTAATATTGAGTATAATCAAACTTGGCTACAGGATGCTATCCCTTTTTCAAAAGGAAAACCAAACAATTGCGTACGATTTGCTCCAATAAATCAAAATGAAACTGTCTCCTCTGGAATATGCAGTGCAAATATTTTCAACCGTTCAATAGAAATAGAATGTACTGAGTATATCTATGCAAGTGATGAACGTAATATCCAAACTGAGGTATTATTAATATTTAATTTGATTAAATTTTTCTTACCTCTTCAGTCTAGATTTTTTTCCAAGCATCCTATTTATTGAATTTATTTTCATAAAATTAATTTACATTGCAGCTTAATATTCATTGTTCAGATAACTATAAGTTGGCCCTAATCGGAAGTGTAAATAACATTGGTCGTTTCATATTTCTTCCATTAACCGGACTTCTCTCTGACAAGTAACTATTTTGAATTAAAATTATGGTTTGAATTTATTGAAACTATTATTTACTTGCCAAAAGATATGGGCGTTTAACGGTGATCGTTATCGGAATGACGTGCGGCAGTTTATTTGGTATAATCAAGTCATTTTCAACAAATTATCTAATGTATATTTCTGTAAGTATTCCTTGATCAACAAATCTTGTTTTGCTTCTGAATGATCCATCATGTCTCAAATATTTAAAATAGTTTACTTTTTGATAATAAAATCTTCAACTATAAAATTATTGAATATCAAGTCTTCACTTACGCTGGAATTAAGCTGACGTCAGCTTGAAATAAATCCATCAAATGGAAGAATAGGGCCACATTGTAAATAAATGCGAAAAATTCAATGCAACCAACGCAGCGTCAAATCCATCGGATAAATCCATTTAATGGATTTATTTCATACTGACGTTTCCAACGCAAGTAAAAATAAAAATATTCAATTATTATTTTAGCTGGAGTTCTTAGAATCTCTCGGTACTACAACTTTTTCTGGAATGTACGTGCTTGCTATCGAATGGGTTAGGAAATTTACAATATTTCCAATATTTTCTGAATGTTTGTAAGCATTTTTTTGTTGTTTCCCCCTAGGTTAATGCAAAATATCGAATTTTTGGTTCTGTTATTATTGCCCTGTCGTTTCCACTGGGCGAAATGCTTTTAGGATTTGTTGCATATTATGTTCATGATTTTCGAGATATAATCCGCATTTTATACACACCCGGATTATTTTTGTTCGTTTACCTTTGGATTGTTCCCGAGAGCGTTCGCTGGCTTCTTGTAAATGGTCGAGTCGAGCGTGCAATAAATATTTTGAAACGCACTGCATACATAAACGGTAAAAAATTATCGGAAAAGTCTATTGAAATAATCAAAATGACATATTCGAGTGATGTGGCATCGCATATTGAAACAAATGAAAAAAATAATGCCAGCAAAAATTCAATTATTCAATCAATTTATTTGATATTCAAATCGAAAGTGCTTTGCTTACGATTATTGAACTGTTGCTTCCAATGGATGAATTGCTGTTTTTGTTATTATGGTTTAAGTTTAATTGCGACACATGTTCCAGGTGAAAATCGATATTTAAGCTTTATATATGTGGTCGCCATTGAAATTCCTGGTGAGTAATTCTAGCAATTTTTGGGTAAATTCCTATCATTCAAATTGTTTAATATATCGACAAATTTAATAGGAGTATTGATTTCTTTACCGTTATTGAGCCGTATGAATCGTAGAATATTATTGTTTTGTGCACTCATATTGACTGCAATTTCTACAATTTCAACTCCATGGATACCTGCTGAAAATTCATGGATAATTTTATTAATGTTTATGCTCGGAAAATGCTCAATAACACTTGCATTCAATTCGCTATATATATTTACCGCGGAGTTATGGCCAACCAGTATACGAACAACAATCGTAAATTCCTGTTCAATGATTGGAAGAATCGGTTCAATCATTTCACCTATGATAGCAATTATGGTATGCTTGAATTTGATAAAAAAATAATAATAATCTTTTGTAAATCAATTGAATTTCTTTATTCAGGCTACTCTTTCCGAATCACTGCCAGCAACTTTGTTCGCTTGTTCATCTGTTCTAGCAGCAATTCTCATACTTTTTTGTCCAGGTGGATAATTTTATTTTTCATGTTATACTAGAAGACATCATGTTTTCTAGTATCACAATCTTCTCGTAAAAATTCTTAATGATATTCTGAATTTTTTTGACAGAAACTTTTGGAAAGAAATTGCCCGATACCGTTGAGGAAGCCAAACATTTGAAATAATAGACGGAAAATACGTTGGATTTCCTTTACATATTAAAGAAAATGGGTAGTAATTAAGGTAAACCACATTTGAGTATAATATCCAACGAATTCCATACTAAAATTGTTAATAAAGGAAGCATTTTGAATAAAATATTTTTTTCGTATTTAGTTTCTGGGCGAGTATTTTTTTTTGTGTTATTCCTATATGGAATATTGTACAAATAAATAGATTCTAAACATATATGTATTTGTGATGTGTTATTTAAAAATGTTCATTTACTTTGTATTTATAGCTCATTAACAGTGTTTCAAAACATACAATATACTATTTATTCTAACTTAAAAATATAAGGCAATGTTTTATGTGACATGGTTGACAAGTATGCAAAATAGGAAACTTTGATTTTTTGTTCAAAAATAATTTCAATGATTTTCAAAATAATTAACTCGAATGACTATACTTAAGAATAAATGATTGAATTTTTACCCTAGTTTTTACTTACATAGAACATATTGATTCTGTAAAAACCCTAACCAATATATTTCATTTAAAAAAGTTGCTTTCCCTTAGGTTTTTGATAATTCGCACCAAAGTTTTTCTTTATAACACTTTTTATGAAACCACCTTGGAATTAATATTAAATACATTTAAACATACTGTTTTTGTTTTTTTCGATGCCAGAAAATATCATTCTAAGTTTAGTTCGAGCCATATGAATTATTTTGTCATTTTGTTACTACAAAAAATATCACCAATTGTTTGATTGCAATTTGACCCGATGTGAATTCCAATTCTTTAACATACAAACATTTGATTCACTGATATTTATTGGTGTTTAGTAATTTTCACAAGTAGTTTTAACAAGTTTTATCGATGTATAATATAGAAGCGTATTGAGGAAGTTGAGAATCTGAAAACAAAAGAAAAAGAGTAAAATACAACATTCATAATATGATTGATTATTTTTTGATTTTTATTACTCACCGAAGCAATAATCATCGATACAATAAATGGCAGCTGATGTTTGAAAAATTCATCGTGAGTTATTAATTTTACGATTGTAAAAATAAGTAAAATTACTGTACTTAGAATTAAAAGTACAATGGCAATCGTGTGAAATATCTATTGGAAAAGAAAAAAAACAAATTTTACATATTAAATGCAAAAACTATGCAAATGTATTTTATGTTAAACTTACAAAGTTGATTCGAGCCATCCGAATTTTTCCATTTGTTTTCCAATTTATAGTTGATGATACAAGAAAAATTAATGAACACAATGCAAGCATCAACTCTATACTTATAGGCAAAAATGTTGCGGAATAAAATTCAGATGTATAATATAACAGCAATCCTGATGCCATACTTCCAAGAAACTAAAAAAAAAAATGAAAATGATAGAAAGAAAACCGTACATCTTTATTCATTTTTATATGCAAACAATTTCAGTCATTCGATATACTTACGATATGACAGAATTTTAGTCGCGCTGGAAATGATTTTAAATAATTTCTATTTAACTCTAATTGAATATCCCTTTCGCTCTCGTTCGTCAACATGCTTTCAAGCTTTATCGAATCAATTTTGGCTATATTTGTTGTAAAGTCACACTTGAAACGATTCTATTTTTAATTTGGTAGGCACCTCGTATTAACAACTAACACAATATTTCACTGCAAATTCAAACACCGAACACAATTGAAACCCATTAACACAAGCCTACAAAAACAACATAAAAAAGAGAACAATTAGTAAAATGGTGAATTGTCAGCAATAGACAAACGGTTACTAACAAACTATCAAATAAATATACAATTATATCGTATAGACTACATATGTTTGGTTTTATTATACTCATTTTTTCCACTTTGTCACTCGCACAACAATCTAACTTTAAAATTTCTGCACAGATTTATAGAATGTAATTTAAAAAAGATCATTTGAGGTACAGAAACTGGTCGAAAAAAAAACTACAATTAAAACAGGAAAAATCCTATCAATCAAATGTTGTGATCAATGTGTGTGTGAGCGCGCTGAATATTGTAGATTGTTATTTACTTTACATCAATTGTTTTTATTTAATTTATATAGCTTTTTTTTCGATTCCAAACTTGAAATTGAATACACGAAATACTTACAGAGCACTGTAAATTTGTAACTTAATCTAACTTTGTATAGTTGAATTCTATGAAATTGATTGAATATAATAGAATGAAAAACAGCAGAGAATACAAAAACCGAACGGATTTATTCACGTTGAAAAGAAAAAACCTAATAAATATAATAATTGAATTCCGTTCATTTAATAAATTTCGTGTTAGCTCTTGAAGATGAACGTATGTGTTTTTGGAATGTTCGTCAAATTCTTTCTGTAAATGCGATTTGTCCGAAGAATATTAGCCAATTCGCTTGCGTTCGTTTTGAATATTTCGTTTCCTATATATATATATATTGTGTATTGTGTCAACCAATTAGCCGATCTTACAACAAATATATTTAACTTGCGATAACGTTAACGACAAGGAGACGAGTCAATCGTAGCCGCACACTCAACTGGTGTACATTTGTATTTGTTGATTATTTCAATGTATTTATATAGCAATGCGCTATTGCCGCGTTCATTCTGCGGAAAAAATTTGTCATTATTAAACTATAGACTCTGCAGATTTGGTTTATGTTCTGTTTCACTTTCGGAACGGAATGCCGCATTCACAGCAAACTAGAATATAAATGAAATTGAAAGCGAAACAAATACTAAATGGGGAAACTCGTTTGCGTGGCGTATGATAAATAAAATTTGAACTAAAGTCATCGATGTGTTTCAGTTCACGTATAATCAATGACTAAATACAAATTAAAAGAGAAAAATAAATAAAGGAGAAGCAGTAAATTTAAAGGATATTGTTGATACGTTTGCTTATGTGTTGACATGAAAGATGAATATGAACTTAAACAGCAGATATTCGAGTCTCACTTATTTTTAGCTTATCAAATCGATTGATTTTTTTTTGTTCGTTCGACCACACCAAACCGAACCAAACCATATCAATTTATTCACTAGTTTATTATCAACCAATACGAATGAATGTTTTAACCAATATTTTTGTGAATCTAATCAGTTATTGTCACCGTTAGTTATAAAGGTTTATATTGAGCTAATCGATAAACAAAAGTTAATTGAATTAATTTACTAAACGATCATTGTTAGTACAAGACAAATTGTTTCTCTAAACGCCTGAAGTTAGTTAAATATAATGTTTGGATTTGAATATAAGATGTCATAATATTGAGAAAAATTTATTACTCTATTAACAATATCAAATTAGCAATAATTCCAATTATTATTAACAACCATATAATGAGATAATTAACAGTATATTCCTGAACACATTCACCAATAATATTTACGAGATGTGCTCAAAAAAGACAAAATTGAATTCACGATTCTTGAAATAACCGAATATAGATGAATAGCATATTCAAGAAACCTAAATGTACTAACGGAGAGAGTTTTGGAAAATAATACACTTTAACGAAAAGATGCAAGAGGGGTCAACATTTTATTTGAATAAAAATTATGGTAAACTTATTATCAATTAAAAGTCAATTTTCTTCATGTTGATGTGTGTTTATTGATTATGAAAAATTACAAACAAAAAAATATAATTTTGCAAAAATTAAGTCCGTTAATATTCAAATGGTATTTTTTTTTTTTTTTTTTCTTTCTAAAAATTTGGCTCAGCTTAAGGTTATTGTTTTAAATTCCACGATAACTCTTTCGGGCGATAACAGCACTCCAGATATATAAAATACCATTAATAATACTAAGACCCTGTATGAACAAAATAATAACAAATAAATGAAAAAAATTTTAAGTTATGTTTATATTGAAACTTTCAATTTGAAAGTATGAATCATAATCAAATACATACGCCGGCAATAATTAGTATTTTGTACACATCTTCCTCAACTTTGCTTAAATAAAATTTGTTTTTATAATCTTGCAATTTGACCACAAGGTAAATAGACGCTATCAATATAAGAATTGCAGCAACCGTATGATAGATGAATTCCTATTGGTGGAGAATCAAATATTGCCTAATTATAAATTATTTAACAAAAAATAGTTGTATGAAATATTTTATAAGCATTGTCTCATACATAAATGGTTTTAGAGATGATGCCGCCAGTGCTGAGAGAGAAAAGGCAAGATATCAAAAGACAAAATGAGCCAATGAAAAACGATGTGACCATCAATATGAAAAAGAGAACTGGTAAAACTCTAAAGCCATCTTCGAATTTGGACCAAGCACATCCAACGCAGACAGCCCCAATAATCTAAATATCATGACATTCATTCGAATTATATGTTACATTTGGAAATTTATAAGATTTTCATCTATATATATATTCATTTATTTTGAATTATAAATATTTTTAATTACCAATTGAGCCAACTTCAGGAGTCCTGGCAATGTTTTCAAGTAGCCTGTATTCAAAATCAACGTTGATGTGTTATTTGAAGATGTTACCGTACGGGTGATTGTGACTGAGTGGGACATTTTTCAAATGATTCTTTTTTTGAAAACAGGAAATCTGAAAATTATGCATGAAATTAGCATTTATATTTATATGTATGTGTATAATATAAAAAACTATTATATATGGCATTTTGAATGTAAAAATTATACGATTTATAAAAACTTTTCTTTATGATATACATTTGGGAATTCACATTTATTTAGTATTGCTTTTGTGCTTTATAATAATTAACATTTTTTCAACGAATGGAAATATTTTAAAATGTAACGCATTTTAGTTGTACTTCTATGTTGTCGGCAGATGAACATTGCTCTCAAATTCAACTTTAGATTTGCATTTGCATTTGGATTTCAAATAAAAAAAAAAATTGTTACATTGAATACTTTTAAATAATAATGAAAAAAGTTCAAGTTATTCTCTAACATATGAATGGCTTAAATCTATATTGAGTTTCTTTTTTCTGTGCTCTATAATCTCAACATTTAGATTCCCTTGTATGAACGGCGGGCGTAGTATGTGCTCAACAAGTATAAAATGCCATTTAGAATTCCAATAACCTAAAATTACAGTAACGTGTATCATATAATAGTGTTTAGCCTTTAAATAATTTTAAGAATCTTACACCAACAGCTACGAATGATTTATAATATGTGTCATTTTGGTTGTACCGGGAATTTTTGTCATGAATTGCAACAAGCAGGACAACAGACGCAACTATTATCAAAATAGCAGCGACGGCATGATAGATCAATTCCTAACAATGAATTAAAAATGAAATTTTTTTTGTTCGAATTATAAATTCAACTAATTTGATCTACTTACATAGATGGTTTTTGAAATAATACCGCCTGTGCTCCAAGAAATCAAGCACGAAATCAACAAAATTGTTGTACAAATCAAGAACGTAACGCAAATTAAATAATCAAATAATATTGCGTCTGAATGACCTTTCGCATTGAAATTATGCGCAATCAATCCGACACAGATACACCCTAAAATCTAAACAGTTCCAAATTTGTAACAAATTTCTATATAATTTTTAACAATATTGCATTGATATTTACGAATTGCAAGACTTTCAGTAAACCAGGCGCAGTTTTAAGGTAGCCCGTATTTATAATCAGTGCCGAAGAAGTTGCCGTTTCTGTGGTTGTAATGCGTACGGTTTGTTGTTGTGACATCTTAAAATCTTTGCTTTCAAATTTTATTTTAAAAAAAACTTCAAATTATGAGCACTTATGCACAATTTGGAGGGCAGCAACTGCAAAAAACAAATTTTATGTTCTAACATTCACATACATAAATTCGTGTGTGTGGTCTAATTGTGAAACTTAGATTCGAATAACTCTAATGTTGTGAATGGAAATATTAAAAACAGCATTTCAAAAAGAAATTTAAAGAAGGGTGAATAAATATGACCACCAGATTAGTGACGAAATGTTTGTTTTGTATGATATAGTGAAAGAGCGTGTTTGAAATTTAAATGATAAAATTCACATATTCAACTATCTATTCATCTATTATAGTGTATTCTGTGTGTATTTTGAAATTCTTTAAATAACTGTGCTTGATACGGAAACATTTTTTAAAATGGAAAAAAAAAAAATATTTTGAAGAACTTTACTATAAGTAGCTCACTACATCTACAAGGCTGAAGAATTACTAACTTAATTCCAAATTCAAAGTGCAAATGAAACCTAAGACGGATTGGCATAAACAATGCGTCATTAAAATTCAGGAAACAAACTCCATCGAATTTGTAACAAACATTTTTGGCATGAAATCAGTGGTAATCATTTATAATATACGCATTATGTATTTCATACTGATGGATTACATATGAATTTAGTGACAAATATTTTCACCAATTCAATCAAACCAAATGAAAACAATAGAAACGCGGCAATTATTCAAATTTAAAAAAATGACACGTAATTTTTTTGTTTGGCAAAAATAAGCCATTCACCGTTTTTTTGTGTTGCGATCGACTGTCAGATATCCAATCTGAGTTCATTTTTTTCTGTTCTTTCTCGTATGTAACCTGTTCGATGAAATCGACGACATAAAGATTATCTCACTCATTGAGAATGTGTAAAAACAAAAATGCTGACGACATCGTCGTTTCAAACAACAACGTCTATTTATGCGGAATACGAGAACCAACGATGATGTAATCATGCCGATATTATTTATTCGTGAAAACAACCAATTTATATCCATTGAAATAAGCATACATACTACGTACATAAAATGAAGCAAAATAAAGCAAAACGAAGCAAAATGAAGAAAAACAAAACAAAACAAAACAACGCGAACTGAAGTAGCTATTCGTCATTTTGAGAAAACATTTATAATATATAACTGATGTCATACTATCGTTTATTCATATGAGTGTTTTCTGTGAAAGTGGCATTCGTATTTCTTTCATTAATGATTCTATGTCCTATGTCCAAAATGTCTAGTCAGTGGAACATACATGCTTAGAAATTTTAATAAGTCAAAAAATACTCTATTAATCTTCTTTATCATCAACTTAAATAACAATCGATATAACTTTTGGAGGACAAATCCAAATATATCACGGACAAACTGCGCATAAATTTAATTTATCCATCAGAGATGTTTTCAAGGAGTAGACTTGTTTTAATTTTTTCAACATAATCCGCTTCCTGTTTACATATTCACTATTATATTATGTTTCGTTTTTCATTCAGATATTTAGTTGAAATTTACAATAAAATATGATTAGATTTGCCCGATTTATGTTCATTTATTTTGATTTTTTATTATTGTTCTCAGAGCATTAATTCAAGCAATATTTCGGAAAGATGTAGGTCGCGGCCAGTCATGAGAATATAAAATCTATGCAACGTATCTAAATAAATAGAAGATGATCAAACAACTGCATATTTTTTTCTATAAACAATTGATTTCTATTTTACTCACATCTATCCAAAAGCATATAGAATGATGACATGCTTTATTTTTGCTAGTACTTCTATATATCTTTATTCTTATAAATAAGTAAATCAGTGTATAAATTTTTCAATCTTGAGTTTTGAGACTGGAGTCATTCCTGGACCAAAATGTGAGAGTTTTGGACACATAAATATAAATTAATCTTGAAATGATAATATTAATAAAACATTTTAAGCGTTGAATTCATTTTTCATTTTCTATTCTCATCTAAGATTTTTATGTCCAATTTTGGTAGTTTCTTGGACACTAGTCAAAAAATTGCTTAACACCGGATTGAATTATGATTATCGACAATTGATGGATACAATAAACCATGTTAATATGTGTAGAGATATTCAAAATCACGAAAAAAAAAAATTCTCTAATGTTAATGTTATTAAAGTTTCATTATATGATGGCTGTGATTCACTGAATTTACATCGATGGAATGATCATTTTTCAAAACTCTCAGTCTCGATTTGATAAATTTTACCGAAAAAAGCTGTGACCGGAATGAAACATTATGTATTTTATTTTGAAAGTTTTGTAAGTGTTTCCATTTAATATTTAAAACGTAGTTCCATCATTAGAGAATAGAATAGAAACCAAAAATAGAATATTCAGCAGTAGAAATCAATAGTGGGTGCGCCAGTTGCAGTATCTACATCCGATTCTCTTGAGCTCACATATATTCGTATGTGATTTTATAATGAGAAAATTTAAATTTCGCAAGAAGTAAACTTCCCAATGCTAATTATCGTTTTTGAAAAAAAAAAACGATCAGATCAGATAAAATGAGTAGGAAGAAAACGAGTTTTCTCATTTTTAGATGAATGTGGTTAAAAATATCAATAGAGTTGCAATATCAGCTCCGTATTTTTTTCATTTACATAAGTTTTTTGAACGTAGATGTGAGTAAATGCTTAAACAAAAGAAGAAACAAATCGTTTTATAAACAAAATGCAAATTTTTTTTTCATGCAGAAAACAAAATGAGCAGTGTTAAATGTGCCTGAACAAAGTGATGACTTTTAATTATAAAACCAAAGTCAGTTAGGTTTGCAAGAAGTGTAAAAAAAATTGTATTATGTAGAAATAAACATCTCTTTGACCCACCTGGGATTATTGTGTATTGATAAAATCCTTTACAAAATATGCGTAAAAACAAAATATAGCAACACTTCACAAAATATAGCAACACTTTGAAAGACTAGTTGAAAAATGAGAATTGAATACTTTGCTTGAGCACGGTTCAATCTATACTAAAAGTCCAGATGGACAAAACCAAAATAACTCAACCGCGTTTTGTGTGTTTTCATTTTTTATTCACGATTCAAAAGCTCGATAACATTGGATTGCGTGTATTTCTCACAACAATACATACAAAACCTGTGCGTGTATGAATTCAAGCTATGCGATTCATGGATATGAAAACGAAAACGAAAGAGAATAAAAATACGCGCATTTCAAAAAGAAAATAAAATACGCGCATATTCGAAAGAATCACTATTGACAGCGCGAATACTGTGAATGACAAAGCTTATATTTACGAACGATGTTTTACGACGAATTATTTGATGACTCAGTACAAACTGTTTGATTCATGTGAAGAGATTCTAGCAAATAACTTCAATAAAATGAATATTTCACTGTAATAGATTAGTTGATACAACCTAAGTATGTTTAATTGTTCCCTTTTGTTTAAATGATTTTATTTCATATATTGTGAATTACTTAAATGGGATGATCATTATCACAATATAAGGAACTATATCACTTCTTTTTTTACTGCCCAAAGTAGACACATTTTGACGATGTATGTATATTCATAGTATAGACAATATGAGTTCATCATATCCAAAATTCTATTCAGAGAAATATATTCATAGTCATTATGTAAGAATAGTTTGAATAGTTTGGTTCAGAATAAAAATAACATAATTAATTACTTAGAATGTTATAAACCCATAGAATTCGTTCAAAAATTGCCTGGTGACGTGATACGGCGTTCACATTGAAATTTATCTAATTCCTTGCCTAATTTTTGAATTAATTGACCGTACGCTGTTCATCGATCGACTCCACTCATTATATTATATTATATATTATAAGATACACATATCTACGACTGAAGTCATCAAGGTTAATTGTAATTATTTCCAAGCCAAGCCCATTTTTTTTTTTTTTTTTTTTTTGTAATGAAAATCATGGGGAAAATGTATTATTTTCCATGTTTCGACATACTTACGTCATTTATATGAATTTTCTTAGGAGTTCCTAATCGACAAATTTTGGACAAATGGAAATGTAGCGGGTAGTTTAATGTGAACAAAAAAATCAAATTATTAACACATTTCTTTTTCTCATGATTTTCTCCAATTTGACGATTTTGGAAAAAAAAAACAATATCAATCAAAATATCACGCATAAAAAAAACCTCGTGTTCATTGTCATCATTTTAGCATTCCAAGCGTCATACTCACGATTTGTGAATCAATAGATCGTCGAGAATCATACTTGTACTACTAAGTTTATCATCACGCTGACGATCCAATGTTTATTTTTGATTTTAATGCAACGTCATTGAATATTCTTGTTTATATAAAACACTTGAAGTATATAATGTATGTGTTTCATATTATATGCACTTTCTTCTCTCTTACACATCAAATATTATTCACCAAACTGAGAGATTTTCTATCAAATATAAAATACTGAGTGGATGATGTCATTTTCCAGTGAAACTTCCACCTTTGTTAATCTAATGAAATAGAACAACGGAAAAAACAACAGAAATTAAATCGTATTTGTGAATTATTAGAAATCATTAAGTGCACTATTAAAGCACAATTTTTACATGATGAGCTCATTTTTAGTCCAGTAATATCAAGAAATTTGGATGAAGTGGTTGTATTTTATGAACACGAAATCATAATGAATGACATTCGAAAACTTGAAACGGACCACATACAAAATGCTTCACCTTTATTAATATTATTAGGGATTAATGAAGAATGTACAGTCGTCGTAATTAATTTTTACCGTACTGACATTTGCAAAAAATGCTAAAAAACATAAACAGTTCTGCCGCCCAAACAATATTCACAATAAACACATAACGATTGTATGTAGTAAGAGCGGGAAGAAAAGATTTTTGCATATATCGTCGTCATGCACATGCAGGTTTCATAAATTTTGACACATTGTTTATAAAAATGAATACAAAACGAATAACATATCGCATGAATGTATACACAACTGTTGTGTTATTATTGTATTGACCATTCGGCACACACATTCGGTATGTGTATTAAACTAATGAAATGAACAACATTCAAAGAAACACTAGCATTTGTGTGTGTTTTTTTGTATGAATTTTATGTTATTGCGTGAATATGAATAAATGTAATTAATAAAGCATGTATCGGTTTGTATATATTGATTTATTGTTCCAATAATTTTGGATTTTATTTCCAATGACAAATTACTTTTCATATTTTAAATTTTTTTAACCAATTCTGAATATAAATTGAAAATTTGTACGCCAATGATTCAAATTGAAATTTGCACGCAAAAACACGCCAACAAAAATGTCAGTTGACAATATGAAATTACCAATTTTCATAAAAATACACATCTGATAACAAATATGTGAATGAAGGCGATTTCAAAATGTAAGCCAATATTAGCATCTTTCGTATTGTCACAATGAACTAAATGCGTGATACGCTCAACGTTTTGTGGGCGCATTAACAACAGTATGAAAGGCATAAAGAATAGTGTTTGTGTGTGTATCTTTTCAGAATACTGTTGAATCTTATTCTACATAAGAAAGCGAGATGAATATATGTTCAACTGCATTCTGTACGAAGTATTGACAACTAACTTTCATTACGGTGAAAATTTATTGCGATTACTGTACAGTGTGCAATTTAACACACAATTTTGATTTTGACATCAAAGAGTAGGAAAGAAATGGCAAAAATGACAGAAATCGTACAAAAGTGTTTCATACTTACATTAATCTTGTAAATATGTTCATATTTCGAAATGGATTACCCGAACACAATTTTCTGCTAGAGCTTTGGATACAAAACAAATGGAATTTATTGTACTTAGACCAGAATTTTTACAGTAGAGAATGAATGTCGTGTGTACTACCCATGTTTATGGGGTACTTTTCAATTCAAAATGGATATGTATAACCTTATAAAATTTCTGCTCGTAAATGTGTTCTATATATGTATAAATATAATATTTTACATTTAAATTAATTGTACTATCTTATCAATCTAATTTGATCAAAATCAACTATCTTGGATGAATGAGCTTTGAAAGAAAATAGATTTTGAACATTATTATTTCGAAAATACATGATTTTCAGTACACAATTTATACTTTTTTTTTTTCTACTAATTTCAATTTGCCATCACATTCAGGTGGCGAATGAAGCACGCATCAGATGGAATCTGAAATAAAAATAAGAATAAAAATAAATAAATTTTAAAATAAATTGCTACTTTTTAGCTTGTAGCTTAGTTTTCAAAATAAAAAAAATACACAAATTTACTAATATCAACGAAAATTTTTAATTTAAAATCAATATGAAAAAAATATATATATTTACTTATTATAGGTCATGAACTATTTATATATCAAGAAACTCTTAATTTTTAACTATTTAAAAGAAGAATTTAAATGCTTTGAAAAACATATAAAGCACTAATATTGATTTTTCGATAAAGCAGTCCATAAAAAAATCGATTATCTTAAATGGATTGTTTTAAATTTTTCTAAATAAAATCTGCAATCGAAAATGCTAACATTTTAATTTTTTTTCATAATCAATCAAAATATGGCCATCGTTTCAGATTCTTATGATATCATTAACCTGAATTTTCATTATTGGTTGTCAGTCAACCAACCAACCAACCAACCAATCAATGATTGAAGTAAATTCGATTGCATTTTTCATTGAAACTAAAGAATACATTGACAATATAAACGAATTTTTGGAATGAGTTGAACGACTTTCAGTCAATGAAATTGGAAATGACAGATCTACGTACATCTATATAACAATTGATAGTTTCATAGAAGTTTTATATAGAGAAAAAAACAACACTCAACACACGAGTGTTTATTGCAATCATTCAGCATTTTGATAGGATGATGGTGAATCACTACTGCTAGAATCACCATGGTTGCAAAGAACTATCAAATTCTCACCACTGCCACTGGTGGATGGGGAACGAGACGAATGATGTAAGCATCCGTCCGGATGATCTAGCGATGCACGGCTAGTTGAACTAAAACTGCTTGAACTGCAATCTTCGCCGTCCATATTTTGCGAATGAACACCTAATTTAAAGTGATATTTAATCAGAATGAAAATTGAAAAATAAACAAAATAAACTATGCTTATGAAATACACAACAAAAAAAAGAACAAACAAAAAGTGTAGAAAAATGAAGAAATGAAATCAAATTTAGCCTATGTAGCAAATGAAATCGAAACCTTGAACAATTAATTATATTTGTGAAATCAGCTCAATTCGAAGATGCACAATAAGAACTGTATACTGTTGCTATAAATAGAGTTTCATCAAGCATCTTATATTGAGTTTTTGATCTACATTCAACAGAGCGCAATGATATCGAACATTTTTTTCGTTTCAATTTTTTTGGCATGTTCCAAAAAACTGGTAACACTCGTTAGGTTTAAGGTTTTTATTTAAATTTTTTTAATTAAATCGTTTTTTTTTTCTTATTCTATATATATAAAATTAATCTAGTCGATTGAGGCAACAGCATTCAGTTTTGATCAGCAATTAGGTAATCCAATTCAATGGAATACTTTTTATCAGAATCATGCTAATCAATTGTACAAACCAGCACGAATCAACAAATTCACCAATGAAAATTCTATTCGAAAATTCTTTCATTTCGCAAATGATAGATTCAGACCAACAACAACAACAACACCAAATCATTTGGTAAAAGAAACATATTATCAACCTGCACCAATTCCAGCAAATACATTTTTCAGATCACCCGTCGAAGAACATTTATTGCATGCAGAAATGCCGCTACCAAGTGGAAGAACATATATTTTGATTAATAAAGCTGCACCAACAGAGACTGAATTTCTAACCTAATTGTGCATCTATTCATTAAGACTGAAAGTTATGAGCAAATTAGAAGAAAAAAAAAATAAACACCATTGTTTCGTTTTCCTTGCTTCTCACCATGATTTTTTATTTTTATTTTTCTATTTTCAAAAATGTTTTGTAATAAATTTAATCAAAATTTTGTATTTCTCCTTTTTTCAGTAATAAAATGGATTATAAATTTACCAATATTCCAGAATTCCATTTTAAATATTTCACACATTTTCATTGTTTTGCACATGATTTTATAAATAATTTTTTTTAAATGCTTTTTCAAATTTTAAAAATTTTTTTGTATTTTTATTCAAATAAATATCTAATAATATGCATTTGTTTTCTACGCTACCGTTGTTTCATTCTTTATTTCTGCCATTTATACTTTGAATTCGCTCATGTTTTGTCCCCAAATTAATTTGTATCGTTATTTACCTCACTCACTTTTAAAAATTACCCTGCACGCACACACATCAATCTGTATTTTATTTACATCGCAATTTCCCACAAACTTACGATTTTTCTTTCGTGATTGTTTTAGTTTCGAAACATCACTTGATTTATTAAATTTCACCACAAATGAACTTTTAAAATTAGTTTTCGACTCCTTTTAGAAACAAAAATTGGATTTATGATTGAAATTTGACTTGCTCAGTCAAATAACTCATTTTGTTTTTTTTTTTCTTTTTTTTTTTTTCTTTTTTGAATTTGTACAATTTTGTTTTTTTCATACTTTTTTGTTAATACTTCTCGATTTTTGACAAAAGCTAAAACATTAAAATAGGCATTTTAATCCAATGACGATATTAATACGTTGTCTTTTTGCAAATCTCACATTTTGCTTTCTCGATACTTTTTTTTCATTTTTTCATATCTTATTATTACTTCGTATAAAGATTTCTTCGTTTCGTTTAAAAAGCAATAATTTTTTTTTCGTTAAATTTTTTTTACCACATTGTCATTTCAAATTATAACAAAGTAAATCCAGTAGAGTTTTTACTTTGTCAATGTTTTCACTATTACTTGAGATCGCAAAATATGAGCGCTTCTTTACATAAGTTTGTTCTCTCTATCTTAATCGAACGTGACAGTTTCGGGATTTATAATTACAATAAACGATGCATCACAAAAATAAAAGATAAACAGATTGAATACAATGAAAACAATACTAAAATTAACCCGCTGCGTTTCAATTAAGAATACCGATGTTCATAAAAATAAATATTAATATATATTATTTTACAACTTTAAAATAACAACTATGATGATGCTTTGATTTATAATACATTATCATTGTTTTTTCGATAATAATAAGTCTAAAACCAAAATATAATCTCAACAATAAAATGTCTGAAAAGAATTTTACAAAATCCATTAAAAATTGCCAAATATTTTATTGAAAGCGAGTTGTCATTTAAAAATTATTCAGATAAATATAGTGTACATCTGTACATGAATTTTATCGCAAATAGCGAAGAGCGAAATTTATTGGCCGGTCATTCAGTGAAATACGTTAACCGAAGATGTGTGTATGTGCATTGTGCATATTATTGAAGATTTTGTCTGTGCTCGCATCAATCAACGATCTTAACAAAATTAATAAGGAGTTTCATGATGCAATGAATAAATAAATAGAACAAATAACGCAATTAGTATTAATCCTTATCTGCGTTTTTTGCGAGACTTTTTCTTATTGTTGTTGTTTGGGTTGGACTGCTTCTGTGGCTGCTGTTGATTTTGTTCGGTTGTTTGTGGCTGTGTCATTGGATCAGTTTGATTTGCTTCGTTTGGCAGTGTATCACTTTTGGATAAATCAACTGCAGCATCAGAATTTGTAGAGCAAATCAAAGGTTGTAATTCTTCATCGTCTTCGTCAACAATTTTTTCGCTACTTTTGGTACTTTTGCTTTGTGAAGAATCTTCAGCATCATCTGATGAATTTGTATCGCTTGTTCGCTCATTATCAATGATCAATTGAAAACTTTTGCAATCCGAATATTGAGCACCAGAACCAGTTTCAGCATCGTCTGACAATTTATCGTAATCAATAGTTCGATCTTTGACCCATTCCACATCACTATGAAGTGATTCTATTGGAATCATATTGATTTGATCGTCAATCGTACTTTTGAAACTCAAATTGTCTAAATCAGCTAAAGATTCACTTGGATCTGGATACGTAAATTCCGTTTGTTCATCTGTAGTAGGAGAATTTGATGCAACGAGTTCTATTTCAATGGATTCTTTTGACCATTTCTTCTTTTGCCTAGCTTTTGCATTTTTCATGTCACAACTTGTATCTGCATCTTCAACTTTTTCTTGCATTGAACCTTTGCGTATAGATACAGTGGCTGACATAGAATTTTTCAATAAACTTGTTTGAATTTCTGCACATTGTGCACCATCAATATCAATATTATCCAAAAGGTCTGTACTAACAATTTTATCTAATTCAATTTCATTAGCGAAGTTATTCTTGTTGTCATCAGATGACGACATAGCGGCCGCTTGTGCATCGGTTTTTTTCCTTTTCTTTTTTGATTTTGCTGGTTCACTAGTGGCTGTCGATACTATATCTTTTTCCAACGAAGATTCTTTGGACGAACTACTCTCTGCTAAAGACTTTTTCTTTGATTTCACGAGTTTTGGCAGTACAAATTCAGCAGATTTTTCGCATTCGTCCATCTTTTCAGTTGTTACAACGGTGAAATTCAAATCTACATTAACATTTTTTCCCATATTTTCAACTTTTTCCCCAGTATCACTTATTGGCTGATCTAATGGTTTTGGTTGTACTTGTGCTTGTGATTTATTTCCTTTTTTCTTCAATTTAACTGTCACTGTTTCCGTAGCATTACTGTCATTGTTACTTCTTTTGTCAACATTGATTCCATTGTCGTTTTTTTTACTTTGAATTTTTTCAGAGCTCTTATCCTCTTTTGAATTTTTTGGCCGAAATTTTTCAACTACTGCATCATTATCCTTTGCATCTGATTTATTCATTTTTTCATCTTTAATTCCTATTCTTTCAAGTCTCTCATTTTTTTCTATTCGATTTAAAAGTGACATTTGTTCAAATTTAGTAACATTTTCTTCTTGTTGTCGTTTCATTTCAATTATTCTTGATTTGTCACGATTTTTTTGTTCAAACTGAGAACTGTCAATAACGGGAACAATAAGTTTCTGTCCAATGGGTTCCGGTTTTTCATGCTGTGTACTACTTTCGCCATCAATTGTGCCGCTAATTACAGCAACATATG
The DNA here is from genome assembly GCA_029041755.1 of Resseliella maxima. Classification (NCBI taxonomy): domain Eukaryota; kingdom Metazoa; phylum Arthropoda; class Insecta; order Diptera; family Cecidomyiidae; genus Resseliella; species Resseliella maxima. Next base: position 36,902 of record JAQOWM010000596.1, on the reverse strand, counting down.
GCCTGAACATTGACTCATCGCAGTTCTCATGTATATACGCTCCGCTGGAATATTCTTCAGCAAATTCGTCAGCAGCCAAGATGCTTTCTCGTGGTGATTCGGTTATCGTTGTTACAGTACCTAAAGGATTAACCACTTTCGCAATTGAAATTGAACTACGCGCATTTGTTGATGCATGCGACGACGACGTCGACGACAATGTTGTTTGATTCGATGGTAAGCCTTTAAGAGAAAAGAAAAGCCAAAGGCAGAGTGTTAAATTCGATTGATATCGCTCTTGTTTCGATTCTTGTCTTATTAAAAAAAACCATTCGATCTCAATTGTTTAGATTTTTCACGCGCGTGCTAGTATTTAACAAACTGAACTAAATAATGAAAATTATATTTCATGATCAACGGCAAAAGAATATAAAATGGTGATGCAAAATTTAAAACGCAAATAAAATAACGATAAAATCAACGAAAAATGTAAACATATTTAAATAAATCACTCCGAAAATGACAAAGAAATACTTATTTCCTTCAAAAGATGGAGCCGGTCTTTAAGTGCAAACATTTTAATTTGTTACATTTATCATGAATATTGGCAATACTTTTTACGGCTTGAATTAGATAAAGCAGTTCATTAGATCATGCGATTTGCAGTTTGTGTGCTTTTTTTGCCCACATGTAGAAAACGAGGAATGTTTGATTGTTATGAACAAATTATATTATTCAATGTCATATTGACATATAGTTCCATTTTATGAATAATTGACGTTGAAAATGAACAATAGATAAAATGAGAATTGTTTTATTTTAAATTAATAACTAGAGAAAAGAAAAAAGTGAATAGGAAAACAGAAAAGAGAAAAGAGAAGGGAAGGAAGGATAATGTATTTGCTACATAGTATAATTAATAGAAAATTGTGTGAAAACATTCCGTGTGGCGTGATTTCACTAGTGTCCGTTGTACAAGATTCTTTGATTGATGAGAAGGTAAATTGGTGATGTGTTATTCGATGTGCGGACGAAACACTTGCCTTTGGCTTTAATGTTCTCCTTAGGTTTTTACAATTTTTTTTTTAAATTTATAACACTTTGATTGATCGGTGATTTGTGTTTGTACAATGCTGGTTAGTTGCTGTTTTTCTTTGTTTAAATTGATTAATCAATTATATCATTTAACAAATAAATATTCAAAGACTTTTGTTTTAAGCTTAATATACTCTTAAAAATATAAACATAAACGAACATTAATTTGTATGTTAAACTCAATGGTCAGTCATATAATATCAAAGCAATGATATATTATAATTTCTTAATGCAATTTCTTGGAGAAAATACAGGACGTTGCCAAAATATTTGCTCAAATTATTTTGTACATTTGAGATAGTTTTTTAATGTTTTACTTTTGTTCATTTTAGGCAAATTCATTAGGGAAATATTAATTGCAACCGTACAAATGTACTGAAATGATTTAAATATGATGAGAATGTTTTTATTTTGTCATTGGTAAAAAATGTGCACCTTTAGTGAATGTTTTCATTCATGAATTTAATTTCCTCCGTTCAAATGATTAATGAAAAATCTCAATAAAGTACGTATGGCGAAAAACAAAAAGGTATAAAGTGGTTGTAATAATTATAAATAGACTGATCCTATACAAATTTCAAGCAATATTCCACATTTATCTATTTATATTATTTTAGATTTTTTTCCAAAGTGCCATAGATCTTTAACCAAACACAAAAGATAAGATAAGATAAGACAAGACAAGACAAGAAAAACAAATCAAAATGAAACAAAACAAAGCAACATAAATTATTATTTCAGCGGCTCACCTGAATCTCGTGGTGATTCACGCATAGCATCAGCTAAATCTTCACGAAGTTGCGTTTCGGCGGGCATTATTGCTAAATCTTCGGTACTCATGTATTCTTGATATTGATTCATGAATCTTGGGCTTTGTTCAATGCTACCTGTCATTATTAAATGAATCAAATGAAAAAATTGCATCTTCGAAACCTTATATGTGAAAATGCATTGAATATTTTAGCGATACGTACTGGCTGAACCTGATTCAATTAGCACTGGAACAACACCACGCCCAAGTGCAACTGATGGAGTTTGCATTGGATTTGATCGAGCTGGTCTATTTGCAGGGCAATTGACGCCAATTTCAACCGCTTCACTGTCGATATGTTGTAAAGTTGATCTGGAGATTTGAAAATCAAATTAAAATGATGCATCCCTATTTAAACGTTAATTGATCTAAAATAAACACATACCCGCTGGGTGTGTTATACGTTTTGAAAATGAATTGTGGACCCATCCAAAGTCGACGGTGTGGACCACTAGATGTTACAATTTCAACTTGTGATAACCACCGTTCATCATTATCTGATACATCCGATTCCATGGAGTGGTTTTTAGCATCTAATCTATTTTTGAGCAACCAATTGTCAGATGGAAGTGGCGGTTGAATCTCAATTGATGAGTCTTTACGCAGAAGATTCCATTGTGCCTTTGCTTCGACGTACAATTCGATTGGTGAATCATCATTTTGTTTTGTTGTTGGTATGCCTTTAAAATTGAATGGATTTACAAGTTTTTAGATCAAAAGTCATATGACAATGGCATTTTTTTCGATTTCCATCTATGTAATGGTACTCACTTGAACTATATTTTGGTTCTAAATCATACTGAATCATTGAACCATGCCCAGCCATTACAAACAGAGAATCGACCGCATTGCGAGGATTTCGCAATCCAGGCATGTCTCGTGAAGTGGTTATTGGTTGCAGTAACCAATCTCTAGGACGTGCAAATGTAGCACAAACGCGAAAAACATTTCCGGAATCATCAGAAACGGATGATTGACGTTGACGTCCTGAAGATGTTGTTGTGCTTGATGAATTGGCAGGCAATAATGTCAAAGGTTGCTGACGTAATTGCTTTAATGGCATAACGACATAGGGTCGTGGAAAAGGTGGTCGATGGTGATTGTGATATGGATCAGCACTAACACTACCATTTTCTGTATGGAAAACTGGACAAACTGGACTATTCGATCGACCATCAGCTGATAAACCGGCTGAACGATGGAATCGTGATAAACGGTTAACGACCTCAGATGAGCCATGTGTACGAAATGTAGCAACTCCGCCGTAGGGTGATACAGGAAAGACATGTGTTGTTCCGCGAGCTAATAAGAAAAGATATTATTATTTATTTATAATATAATATAATATATAAATATAATAATTTATAAAATAGTAATTCTAGTGAATTTAATTTATTATACATAATATTCTGCCAGCATTTGCGGTTATACTTAAATTAATAAAAATGAATAAATTTTTAAAAATATTTTTATATAAATTTATTTAGTGAAATATATTAAATTACACAGAGAAAACACGTACTAGATTGACAATGTATTCTGTTTAGAAATGTCCAAACGCAACAAATGTTGCCATTTACTCAACAGTTCAATTTCATATAAAATTGAAACACTGAAAAAATGTCTCCAATGCTGACAATCTATATGGAATTCAACTGTTGAGAAAATCACAACATTTGTTGTTTACATATCTAAACAGAATACAATATCAATCTAGTACGTGTTTTCTGTGTGTAATTTAATAATTTAAATTTATAAACTAGGATTAGATACCCAGCAGATTAATAACAGCATTTACCTGTTGTAACAGCAGCCCAGCGTGAATCTAGTGAAAAAATCATTCCTTGCACCTTCGAACTGGTATCGCCTCTATGTAGAATATATAAGTGATGCACAGATGCTGAAGCAGATCCACTAGGATGCGGATTAATCCGGAAAACGTGAAAATCATGTCCACGTTTATCTGCTGTCATCAAAAGTAATCCAGATGAATCAAACTGCATGCAGGACACAACATCAGTGTGGGCAACAAAATGAGCAATTATCGAATCATTGCCTCCTGTTCGACTAATATCCTTGACCGAATCCTGAAGAAAATTAAATAACTTTTCTATTTATATTCAATTTGAATTGAAATCCATGAATGATACACCATTTTCTAGCGTAGTTTTTAATATAACTAGTATTGACACGAAAGAGAAGAAAGTGTACATGCAAAAGTAATACATGTCTAGGATATAAGAAGAAATAATGAGATTTTTCACAAATATTTTGCTATTGATTTCAAATATGTTGTAACATCTGCACATTTCCTGCTTTCTGTCTTCAATTTCTTTGAAATTTAGTACTTTTGGAATTATTCGTAATACCTTAATATCCAAAATGGTAATAATTCCAGGATGTAGTTGCTGTTGTTCGCCAGTAGATGTTATATTTACGACACCGGCTGTATTAACATTGCTTACGCCTGTTCCCGTCAAACCAGCAGCTACTTGTTCACCTAATTCACGTAAACCCTTGCTAAGTGTTTTCGCTGCATTCAAAACGGTCGCTGTATAGCTTGAGACTCCATCACAATCACAACCACCCGCGCTTCGTTTCGATGGAATTAGTTTTCGTTCAGCATATGCAAGCCATCTTGGGCCAAGCGTAATTGGGTTAGGTGATAAACCAGGACTAGGATAACAAGTTGTGATTGTTAGCCGATCTTCAAATGTGCGAGCATCAAAAACAGCTATTCTTTCGGCAAATGTTACAACGATTGATTGATGATTGGCAGCAATTTCCAGAATGGTAGTTTTGAATTTAATGCTTTTAATCTATTAAAAGAAATTGCATTCGTAAAGTAAAAGTATTAAAATATCTTTCAATTGGATTTAGTTTTTTATTTCAACTTACTGAGTCACCATCACGCAATGAAATGATGTTCATTGTACAAAATTGCGGTCCAGTTGATGAAACTTGTGAACTTTCACAAATAGCCATCAAAGGCCGCTTATGCGCATAGAGATCTTCGGCAGGTTCAGAAGCATTTTCGGCAAAATAGCTGGATATTGGTGTTGGTAGCACTTTTAAGTCGCGAACAACACCATGTCGCCATGAAAGGATTTCGGTAGCCTCTCCATTTGCTGGAATGGCCCAGATCTGAATGCCAGTTTTGTAGCCCAATATTAAAATCAACGGCGGTGGTATACCTTTACAAAAGTAAATATAAATAAATATTGTAAATATTGTGAAGGCTAACAATATATTCACAAATGCTAACTTATTGATAAAAATGAATTGAATATCACTAGATATTTCAAATATGTATGAAATGGTGTGTATTTTTGAATCTAGGAAATATCTCATAAATATTTAAACATCGCGTGAATATTCTGAACATCTACTAAATATATATATTCAAATAAAGGGTTCTCAGCCCCTAGGGTATACCACTTTCTAAATCATAGTCTTCACCAAAGCTTGGGTTACTAACGTCAGCTGTTGTCTCAAAACGCACCCATTGTATTTGATCTTTTTGTTCAATTGGCGGAACACTTGTAAGTGTCACCTCGTTTATAAATCCCGTTACACTCTCTATTATTGAGCGATCATTAACCGGTTCGGGTGGTACAATTGTTGGTAACTGAGGTATACGTTTTGGAGATTCGGCCGACATCTTAAATCAATTATTCCTGTTTAAAATTGGATAAAAAAAAAAAATTTTGTGAACATTCTGATGTGATAATTGAACAAAAAACGAAAAATATTGGTAAAAAAACCTGTCTGAACAATTTTGTTTTTCTCTAAAAACGCATTCACAAGTAAGTAATAAATAAAACAATGTTAATAACCTTGATTAATGCTTGCTACAAAACATAGGTTCTTTGTGTATTCATTTGATCGAAATGTTGAATTGAATTGAACTGAATTAATTGATTTCTTTATATCGTTGCTATAAATAGTGATGCGTTTGTGCTTATTACTTGGCTTGAAACTGTGTTTAATTTGGACGAAAAAAAAAATCAAGACAGAAAAGGTGAAGCAACCAAAATTAAGATCAGCAGAGAGGCTCAGATGGTCAATCGTCAAAGACGATTTTATGCACTAAAACATATTTAACACAATACAATCACAAATATATACAAAAATGGCATACTGTATATTTCGAATGCAAACAAAGGAATTAATTCGTTGTCAGTTCAAACCAAAAAATCAAATTTTTTTTGTATGCTTCTTGACATTCTATTACGACATACGTACAAAACAATACGATTTTGATTTTTTTGAGCTGAAAAATGATTTTTTTATTCCCAAAATAAAGAAGTTAAATTTTTGATTTCCAATTTTATCCACATACACATAAAAAAAAGTCAAAAGTCAACCCATACAGTTAGATTTCAATTGTTTTATACGTTTGCAACTGTGTTCATTTTCATATGAAATATGTATTGAAATGTTGCATTTAACAGCTGATAGACTTGAATGCGCACACACCAAAACACAACACATATACATGGAATTTCAATCTTACACAATAGCAATGTAAAGGGAACTACGACTCGCGCTTATAAAAGAGTTTGAACGAAATAAAAACAAATTTCGCTCGAAAGAGACGGCTATAGGTGATTTTTTGAGAGATTAGTGAACAAAAAATGGTTCAATATAGTATTATAATGCACGACACCAACTACACGATGGCATTGAAAAGTTGTTGTTGCTGTTGTTGTTTTTATTATTTTTCATATCTTTCTCGTTTATAATACTAACGAAGCGATATGCTCTTGTGTAAATTGCTGTTTATTTACAAATTTGATTTCTTTTTATTTCAAAACACGAACTTTTCCGTCTATACTCTCCATTGTTGTTAACGTTCGAAGTGCAAAACATTCAAACTTATCTCTAAGTGAATGATACAGTTATGTATTTTATACGTATATATATATACGTATATATATATATGTTTTGCTGTTTTTGTATGTGTCAAAAAATGCAAAACAAAATATTTTTTAAATTGTTCACTTTATTTTTGGATTCTGTACTTCGAATGTATTTATATCTATTTAAATTTGATGTATTGAAAAACGTTGACAATTTTTATGCAAAAGGAAAATAAAGATGTTTGAATCACAAAAAAAAAAAAAAAAAAAAAAAAATAAGTTGCCCTATTAATCTTCAGCTTATGTAAATCATTTGATAGTCATTCGAATATTCTCAAGTTAGTTTTTAGCCAACAAATTTTAAAACAGTTCCTATATATGAATGCATGAAAGCTCTTTAACAATTAAGATAAATGACAATATTACTTACCTTTTGATGAAGAGAAATCATACATGACGAATTGCCCATCAACGGTGAAAGGAAGCAGTATTCCGCATCCAGAATACTTTCGATGGTATTTTGTTATTCTGCACAATGAATTTGTCGAAACCCAAATAATGGCGTATTTTATTTTGGTTTTTGATTTTGATCGACACCAAAATATTGTTAAATTCCCCAAAAACAATGTCTTTGATTTTGCTGTGTTGTTTGCGTTATTCTGCGCTGACGTGCGCCTTAATATACTATACAAGATTTAGAAAGATAACTGCGTCATCGTTCACTTTCTAGTTGGTTGATTTTTTTTTTTGTTACTTATTTTCATCGGATTCGATTTGGAAACAATAAATAATTCGATAATCAGTAGCAACTATAGTGTTGTTTAAAAAGCATTCAGTATCCAAATAAGCCTAACGACAAAAAAATCGATGACAATGTTTGATGCGAAAATAAAAATGAACTAACAAAGAAAATACCCTAGCTGTACGTTTATTTCCTTCTCTCAATTCTACACGTATTGTCACTCACTCTGTCAACGAAACAACTGATTCCATCCGTTTTTTTCTGTTGAGTTTTAGCTGTGTAGTTGGTGAACGTCGTATGTGCGTCTCTTTCATTTAGCTATTTACTTGCACATATGTTGATGTTTTGCGCAATTCTGTGTGCACAATATCGTTCTATTTCTCGTATATTGCCTTGCTACGTTTTTTTCTTTTTTGCGCTTGTATTTATTGTTGTCATTTATTCCATTACAATGATTTACTTTTTTTCGATGAATTTTACCAAACACTAAACTTTATTTTAAACATTTTTCATTCATCCAAATAAACAAGAGAATGTTTTGGTTTTTCAATACGTATTTAATTTTTATATGTAAAACTCTTACCAACTGTTCAAAAGAGAAAGAGAAATTTTCAATCATTTCATCTTTTCTGGCACCTAAATTTTCTACTTGTCTATTTTATCTATTCTGATTATGACGAAATCAAAGCAAAATAAAAGCAAAATAAAACTCACTTTTTCCTTTATAACATTCGAAATTGTTTTTATCATAGAGATGAGTGAGACAAATAGATGCATTTATATAGAATTTTCTCTTTCGCCTCATATATTCAAGTGGAAGTCTTTGTTTTGCATGAAGAAAATAAACAAAAACATTGTGATTCAATAGTGTATATGTATAAGCGCCTTTAAACAGTGGCAATATTTCTTATATGAACTGACAATAAAATATCATCAATTCGAATATTTTCTTCATATGCTTGTTTCAATAATGACATTTGTTTTTTTATGTGGAGCCATCTTTTGTATCTTGAAATAAACTCATTGAATGCATTGTTGTGATGAAAATGTAAAATTTATTCTGGATGTTAAATTTTAAAGACAATAAAACTGAATTAGAGTTATTTAAATGAAGTATTTGTATACAAATATTCGTACGGATAATGAAATTGTAAATATATCCAATTAAGATACGTCCACGTATATATCTGTCATACAGAGGATGTGTCAAATCAATGATAAAAACCAGATTCATTATAACAAACAACTGTCAAATACGAACTTCCATTTTCACCTGTCTTTGGTATGTTTTTGTGTTGTTTAGATGCTATTTACCATTTGTAAAATTGTACGAATACACTGTCATACTAGAAACGCAACACCACTACATTGAAATGAGTTGTTAATATGTGTATTTATGTGTGAATACGTCCGGATGGCGTCAACAATGGAAAAACACGTATCTTTATACTGAAAAAATTGCACAACAATGTGCGGTGAATGTAAAAGACCAACGCTGCTATGGAGTTACATCAGAAACATATACGCTCACAAATTGTGAATACAGACACACAACATTACCATCAGTCATGTAACGTGCGTTTTTTTTTTGCCGTATTCGGTTGGCCAGCATGGATTTTCAGTTTTAATATAGCAAGTTGCTGATTCCATCCGAAGCGATACATCAGGTTCAAGCGATTGGTCTTGTGTGTAGTACGTAATCGCGCTACTCTGAGATACCAAAAATAATATCCATTGAGTTACTTTATGTGTGAGAGTTTATCATTCGCATTAGATAGATGTGCTTTCTTTTGCCAGCTCGGAAATTTATAAAAACCAACAACAAAAGCAGCAGCAGTGGTAGTGCCAGAAAGCAGGAACAAAATTTTGTAGGCGATAAGCCAATATGGCTGAATGCGCAGTGGTTGTTATTGTAATATTTTTAATGTGAGACTAAATCAAACTAATTCTCTTGATTTAAATTTTGTTTCATCGACAGACAACGATATGGAAATTAGTGTTTTTCATGTTTCAAATACATTCATTGAATAAGGTGGTCACCATTGTCAATGTTTTCAGAAAATAAGTTATTTTGTTATTTCTGTGTGTACAAATCATTTCAAATACAATTCATTCTAATGCAAAATGGTGCATTCATTCACATTAAAAATTCCAAATAGCCGCCGAATAATTCGAAATAGAATCTAACTGATCAGAGTAGACTATATTCATTGAAACTATTCAATATTTTAAAGTGAGTGCATCATGGAAAAATTCTACAAAAAATAACTAGACTAAATGAACAATTCAAGAAATAAACTTGAAGTGTTGAATTGAATTGAATCAAATATAATGTTTTGATATCCCAGTTTGAAGGTCAATAAATGAAAATTTATTTAAAGAATATTATTATAATTATTCAAATTAAAAATCAAAAGATTTACGAATATAAAGGGTGTTGAACGCAGTAGAATCGGTGAAAATGGCGGATCTAACAAGTCCACCGTACAGTGATATCAAACGACCCGAAGAGGTCGTCAAGATGTCAATGACAGATAATCTAAAATTTGCAGTTCTAATTGGACTAATCGAAGTTGGTCAGGTTTCAAATCGTGAGGTGGTTAATACGGTTTTGCATTTGGTAAGTTGTCATTTAAACCTCAACATAACCTTGTACTATATATACATTATGGTTTAGTCGGCTTAAATAATTTATCTGTAATTTCGCAAGAATACGGAATACTAGTCTAAAAATTGTAATTTTCCATAAAAGAATGAGCCGTACGAATATTCTAAAGATTATTACTTGTCATAATTTCTATTTTTCATTGGCTGGGAAATTTTCATTTGTATTAGGACATTAAATTGGAGTCTTATTTCGTTATACACACAAAGAGTTCATTGTGTAAATTCATCCAATAGGAGAAACATATACCACAATATATGTGACTGAAAGCTATCAACTTTTGACAAATTTGGAACATACATCAAGATAGAATACATTTTATTAAATGAACTGCTATCTTGTACTCATCATATTGATAATAATGCGCAAAATTCCAACCAGGTAAAGTGGAAAGAGAGAAAAATCACAAGTAAAAAAGTGAATTTATTCACATGACAAATATAAATAATAACCGAAGTGGCACGTTTACATTTTTAGTAATTTTTCATGATCAGCTAATTGCTCCATATTCATGGATATGTGTGAGTGTGTTTGTTCGATTCGTTCAATCAATTAACACAGGTGGAATGAAAGAGCTAAGTGGTGCAAAAGCCACAATAACAACAACAATAGCCAATATTGCCATTGTCATTCGCCACAATTGCTATTTTACAATGTAGAATATTTTATAGTCTGTCATCGGCACTTGTCACAATTTCTATATGTCACTCCACTATTATGAGCACAGACCACAAATACATGCATACATTATCACATACATGCATGTTTCATAGGTACATATGACGTTTTAAGTTTCAATTGTATTGTTTCATTTAGTTTTTTTTTTTTTTTGGTTTCTCTTTTTATTCTGCTGGTGTGTACCTCTTTTCCGCTCATGTGTGCATTTACCTGTGTATTGAGGCTATGTGTTTTATCTTTATTTTTCCTGTGTGGACAAAGGCAGGCGTAAAAACAAATGTTTGTGTGCGAAATTAAATGTAAAAACTGGTGATAAACTACATGATGAACAATTTAATTTATCGTTCTCTTTCTCATACAATTCACACAAATGATTCTTTCTTGTGATTGTGCATTCAAAGCATTACATTCAATCGACTGGATCATGCAGATTATATGCAGTTGAATCAAAATAAAATGTACCGTCAATCCGAATATTCAGTTTCAATTTTATGTTAAAAGGTTTTTCAACTATCGCGACATAGGAAAACAAAACTAAAAATGTTCAACAGTATTTATTTAGTTGAGCACTCCGATAAAAGTAATCAATTTAATTATTTGTGAACCAAGATTTCATTTTATTAATGATTGAAATTGACATTCCAACACCATTTGAGAACATTTTCTAATCAGTATTAATGTTATATTAAAATTTTTAGACTGAAATATCTTAATTTCTTCATTCAGATAACAAAATGTTTATAAACACGAGGGTAATATCATTGATTCATTTATTTGAAATGAAAGTAAAATTGGAAGAAACAATATAATTTTGAAATGAACTTCCAAAATATGAACCAACCGATTTAAGAATTGTCATCAATGCTTAGTTTGAAATATTGTAGAAAGATAAGTGATACATACCCCAAAGCATACGAAGAAGAAACGATTTATTTTTTAGGATCAATGTTCGTTCAAAAAAACGTCATTTGTTATTTTCCAGTTTACTTGACAAAGATTGAATGAAAATTGAAGATTTCAATTCTTTATATGGAAGAGATATATCGTATCTGTAAAATTTTAAAGTTAGTTGTAGTTCAATTCAATTCTGATACATTACAATAAAGAATATGTTGGAAGCGATGCAAAGCGTTAGGGAAACAAAATGACGCACATATTAACAGATGTATTTTCTATTTTTCACCTGAATAGCTTGTTTGGTCACATATTAACCATATCAAATGTGATATATGATTCTTGATCTTGATGAAACAATGAGACAATATGACAAGTTGATTCAATCAATAGATTGGTTTACATGAATATATACACAAAACACTAATACACACTGTTTTATTCCCCCTAATAAAGCCGTATCATTGGACTTCATTTAATTGAGCACAACATACTAACATTGCCAATACGATTTTATGCTAAGTAATTCAATAAATGTATATTGGATAGTAGTTTGATGATAAATTTTGTGCCACATTGTCTACTAATTACAAAGCAATTCAAATTTGGTCATACAAACACTTTGCGGTAATAGATTCGTTGGTTTCGTGCTAATGCCAGCGGTAAAAATTAATCAATTCCACATACATTGTTCTAATTTTGCTAATTAACATTTATTCAAAGTCATTTGCAGTGAAGCATATTGTTGATATGTGAATTATTTGCGTGCTCATGAGTAAACTGTATTCTATAGCCGTGTATTTCTGTTTGATTTTATTCAAATTTTAATAATTGTCATTCTTCTTGTCTTCTCTCCTGAGCTTATCTGAATTTTAACACTCTAATAAATGTGATGAAGAAATATACATGCTTGTGATTTTGATTTATCGGACGGAATGTATTTTTTTATAAAAAAAAAAGTATAAATGACGTTTTGTTAACGAGTGAAGATGTCATATCGCTGATTTTCCAATTTTTAAATTCCTTATCATAGCTAATTATTACTCTAAATGATCTCGCTTCAGGTCTATATTTATATTTATCTCAGCACTTATTTACTCTTGTCGAAAGTATGGTGTAATCACTTTCGTTATTAAACACATATAAGAACCCTTTTACAATTTGCTATATAGCTATGTTCATGCACCGCTTTTATATTTCTATTAACGAGTTACACAAATACAATTTGGGGTAAAAATTATTTAGCACAATTTGATATACATAAAGATCGTAGGCGTTTTACATCGGAGCTTGTTCGTTTTTACTGTTACAAAGCTTTTACATTTGTATCGTTTCTATTCCGCTAAAACATCGTTACGTATTTATGTATCCGTCCATCACATTTTAAAGTAGATCCAAACATGAAATCATTAGCTAGGCTTTTTTTATTGATTATAAGCAGCCCACCTGAGTATTCTGCGCACAGAGCATGTCCCTCTGTACCTTGAATATACAAATATATGTGAAATTCTTTCAATATTAAAGCAAATAATTTATCATCTTTTCGTTCGAATGCTCATTTAAATCCATTATTTAGAACCCCGATGAACATGAGAACCTATCAGCGAAGCCATAAAATTATTCGTTTAAATTAAATCGTTTGAATGATTTAAATAGACAAAAAGCGCCGATACTCTTAATTTGACACATCAAATATCTCTTGTTGTGTCTCATTACGTAAATTAACTGCTAAAACCTGGTGGTACATTTAACTCAATCGTGACTGCAAACGGTAACATTCATATTGAGCATTTAGTTCTTTTATGAATTTTTACATCTTAATTTCATTTCATTTACATCAAAGTTTTCTGTACTTTTACCAATTTAAAACGAGAAAAACGCCTAAATTATTATTTATATTTGAGTTTAAGAGCAATTAATGACGACAAAGAGTGTATGCTGGGAATTTCAAATAAATTCAGAGTCAAAATATCCTTGATTACGAAAGTGTTTTTAACGGTTCTTTACCCTAGATAACGCCATGTATTTATTTAATTTAGTGGTAATAAGAATGATTAAGTTTTTCAGTTTTTCCCCATGACAATTTGATCCACATGACTTTTGAATTTCATCGCTGTGTAATGAGATGAATAATAAATTATCCATTAATTTTACAATGGAACGGGAATAGTTGTGATAATATTAGCTGAAGCAATATGGAAAATCTTTGATTATAATTGATAACGTTTATGAAAAAGCTGCTTCAATCAATATCAACTGATTAGTTTTGTATCGCTATTATATAAATTACAAACACAGTTATTTAAACAAATATATTTTCACATGAATTATTATTATTATTTGGTGCCATAAATCGTTTCTTCACCGGAGGTAGTTTTTTGGAATGAAAAATATTTTGAATTGATTTAAATTTAAGTATCTTTTTTTGTCCATTTTGTTACGCTTTTTTGTTAATTCCTTTGATAAGAGTAATAATATTTTAAATGCAGCATTGCATCATTATAATCAATGTGTCATTGAAAACGAAACTGAAAGAAAGCAAAGTAGGCGAACAAAGGTACTTTTGCTTCTTAAGGTATAACATATTATACATACAAATAATATAAAGGGGTGGTTTATGAATGCGACAGTTTAGAGGAGTAAATAAACTATTATATGAATTAAATGTACTTACTATTGTCGTTCATGAAATGATTTTATGTTTTACAAAAATGGAAAAATGTAAAATACCATCATTATGAACTTTGCTTTTACGCTGTTAGCTTTATACTTTATTCACTTGATAAATAATAACTGACAAGAACTCTCTAGCTTGGAAATTACTGTGCATTTTGTAAAAATTTTTACTTTCTTTAACACCTGTTTTTGATTTAAACCATTTCATTCATATAAATTATATATTTATGCTATGAATATATCAAACGCATCTGAAATACCAGAAATACTTCTTCACCACGTATAAAACTATGAGGGAAAAACGTTTAGTGCAAATAAACTTGAAGTATTCGAATATAAATGCAATTGCTATTTGTGTAAATTCTCGACATTTTTTTAATTTTTTCATTTTAATATTAAATAAGGTACATTCGAACATAAATATAGCAAACAGATGTTATTTACGTTTTTGATTAAATAAAGTTAAAAAATTACGATGACACTCCCAAATGCTGAAATATGATATATGAGATGCATTGATGGAAACAAATAAATTAATTGTATTTTAAAATCGTACTATGAAGTAGTGAATGTAGAAAAAGAAGATTGTTTTATCCATTGGGAATAATTTTCGTTCATTTCTATGGAATATGCCAGGTTTCAAATGAAACCATTTATACAAAATGTAGCAAGTTTGACCGAAAACTCAAAGATTCAATGATTGAGAATTATAAACACCTAACAAGTACAAAGAATGTGCTCCACATTGACGTGGTATTGAAAAATGGATATCGCATCTTCCAATGCATGTATTTGGACAAAAATCCATTTTAGAATTCTTCTCTATATTGCATTTTATCTGCTAGATTTATAAAGCGATACAATTTCAATTTCTTTACAATTGCTCTACAATTTCTTTTCATGTTTCAATAAAATATTTATAAAAAATATATCGTAAGAAAATCCGGTTATATTCAGTGATGTTTTAGTTTAGTAGACATGGGAAAATGGGTTGTCAATGATTTGAAACGATATGCGTTTGGCAAAATGTAAGAGAATTAAGAAGTACAAGATAATATCTAACACGTAAAGGATATAAGCTACGACTGACCATAGAAGTGATAACTCTATTTGACGTTTGTTCACATCATTTAGTCGATAAATGGTGTATGAAAATGGGCTGATAACCAGTTGTTTTTCACACAGATGTATTGAATGAAAATCGTGAATTAATGGCAGAATATAATTTGACGCTCTCTCGATTTGTTGATGGTTTTGAATATATGTCATCGCTTTTCTTTTGCGTATATCGATTGATTGTTTAGTTTCTCATTCATATTTCAATGTGAACTGGCATTGTTTTTTTTTTTTGTGTTCGTAATATACTGTATTTTTCTTTTCATTCCATGGCAAAAGAGCGAACGATTTGGAAGGAACGTGTTGGGTGGAATGTGGATGTGGATAGATGATTTGTGATGTGTATGTGTGTACACACACAGTGTTACATAAGTTCATATAATCGTATCCAAAGGCGACAAAATGTATAAGAGAGGAAAAAAATCGATTTGAACTGGAAAAAATGCTAAGGCGTGCACATGTATTGCGAAGATAGAAAAAAATATCAAAATGCAGCGCGGACAAAGAATTGGTGTGTATTTTGGATTTTTTCAATCCATATTTCAAATATTAGTCAACTTGTTCAACTAAATAGAATTGGAAAATTGAACAAGTCATGTAGACCGTTGAAGAATCAATTTTCCATATATTTGACCACTACGCATTGATCTAAAAAAGATACACATTCACACAAAAATGGTGCAAACATTCAATGTTTCATGTTCATTGAGAAAACAATGGAGAAATTGATGAATGAGTATCGTTAATTCTCTTATCTGTCGACGAGGTTTCAACTTCCATCATTCGTTTTATTTCTCAAAATGGTGATTTCATCTGAGGGAACACTTTAATTTTGATTTAAATGTTCAATTTGTTCATCCCAAGAAAGAAAATTGAATACTTTTCGTGACGATGACAAATATAAAAAATATGCAATACATCTTTTTTTCCCATACAAAACTACTTTTTCTATATTAAACGGAGTTCGCTAAACAAATTAATATTCATCCTTGAGAGTTTGTATCGTTTACCATTTATTCAAGTTGATAAATATAAACCTGAAACTTTGCAGACAATATCTAATTGTAAAATCAGACAAATGGTAGATGTACATCATTGAAACATTGAAACATTTTTGCTCTTGTTACATTTTGACTATGTTGCGATAATTATGGATTCTGTCTTATGATTGCATTGTTAATACCATTTGCCGGCGAATCGATATACGCACTCAAGCATGCAATATAAAGCATACAAGATCCAAATGAACGGCATCGTTAAATAAATCAGTTTATCATGAAGAATGTGTATTTGGTGTGCTGCTGCTGCTACCATAATGTAAAGCTTGTAAATATCATACATATGGTAAACACTCAGGATACGTTTTACGACTGTTACTGTTAGCATGCAATGTCTGATAACGTGTTCATATTAATTTTCAGATTTAGTTAGGTTAATCACGTTTACATCAACTACGCAATGCTGCACGGTAACATTAATTTTGAATCATATTGATAAATTTGCCGACATTATCCAAAACTAACTTCACCTGGGTCTGAAATGTTTTTATCATACTCATCATAAGATATTCTGAATAAAAAGCCCCTGACTAACACTTTAGATAAGCAATATTCATCGTATTTTCTCACTTCAATTGGCTCATCTGAACTTATCATAACATTCTCATACATAAGGCATTAAATGGAAATATCATCGAATATAGTTTACTTTAGTAATCAACAATGTGAAATATTGACTTCTTCGTTTACCTAGTAAATGACAATAATTCAAATCATTTTTGTAAACTAGAAAACTCTGGTCAAATCTTTAAATAACATGGAAAATTTGCAATGCAATTTGACAATTTTCATATCGTTGCAATCAGTGAATTCAATAATATCATAATGCTGAGGCAACGCATGTGTTGAAATTATACATATAGGCTTAACGCTTCAAGAATCTACATACCCAAAATGCAAACTTGCGTCAAGTATCACAGTGACAAATGTAAACCACACCCTAAGCAATTATCAATATTTTCCATTCCGGCTTATCCGTCGCGCTTTTTGTATGCCACCCTAGCTCCAATAGAAAATCTAATTACAATTAAACGTAAATGAACATATTCCGAATTACACGGAGCAATCGTATGTACCGTGACGAACCACCGACTCAATGTCGGATGTTGCAGACGCATAAGTGCTAGAGAAATAATTTGCTCAGAAAATAAGGGTGAATATCGGAGTGGAGTGCCTGCAAAAAAAAAAAGAATATGCTCCGGCAATATTTCCGAACGATTTTCAATTAAGAAAAAACTGTGTTGTCAATTGATCATTGTTTTTGTTCACGTCGTACTTAGTTTGTCAAGCTTGTGTGCTATTTTGTCGAGTCAAGTGCCACTCCACTGACTTTCAGCATAAATTGAATTTGCAATCCATGCTAACTATATTAATAAGGACATTGGCGTATGACTTTGTAAAGTATAAGAAAGTTTTGCGCAAGTGTGGTAAAAATGTCGGTTTTCATCCATCCTTAATGCCATCGATGTCGACAGTCTTGCTGTATAATTATTGAAATGATTTTAACGACCCACTTAAAACAGATCCTGCATACCAAAGAGTGAACAAAAAAATCCGTTTTATGCAAATTATCTCCCCGGATATTAGTTAACAAAAAACCAAAAGCAAATATATTTATTTTTGCTATTTTGAAAACAACTGCACTCTTAACTCTCAACTCTCAACTCCCAATATAGCAATTTCAAATATTTAAATATCGTAATATTTTGTATTTACAACAAGGCGTCTTACTTTCAAAATTATATAATTTGCTTATTCGGTTCTCAAACGCTCTCATATACAGTAAAATGATAAGAAATGTGCTTTTCGCGGTAGAATTAACACATGTTATATTCTATTTATTAAATAACTCAATCATTTGCTAGTTCGAATATTGGGCTTATAATGCAAAATATTCAAACTCTGCATGAAATATATAAATATTTTAGAGAATAAGTTCAAATTGAAAGGATTTACATTTTTATTGTGTTGTTTTGATGAAACAAAATCATATGAAGCTGCATACATCTTTTCTTATCAAAAACTTCCCTTCACTTTTCAATAATTTCAACGAATATAAGATTAATTTGTAAAGTATGTTCTGATAAAGCAATATGATTTCAATATTACAGAACAATTGCCACTTTGTACCCCTTGGCATTGAAAATTATCAACAACAGTGTGTGCATAATTTTTATTGACTTCAGATTTTGCATAAAATTTAATAAATGTATAGATTATATTAAAATCTAAATATACAATTAAAACACAAAGTATAAAAAAATGCACCTAAATTATGTAAATGTGAAAACAGTGTATATATGTCTTTGATTTTCCACAAAATGAGAATGACAAATAGGCTACATCATGACATTTTATAGTAAAAAAGTATGTTTGTATCCGCCGTTAATTTTTAATACTATCAAATACGACGTCTTATATTACGGATCGTTGTACACACATAAGATCCTATCTAAAATGGTTAGAACAATATTATGTGAAAGGATGTGTTAGTTTGAACTAAATGCCTACTTCCTTATGCGCTACATTTCTGAAAGTATACAAATCATTTCAAAATTATCTTACATACCAATTCAAAAATGTTATAGTATTATTTTGTTTCTCTACGAGTAACATTTTGAACTTAATACAAACATGTTCTATGAACCAAATAATATATAATTTAACAAATAACATTTGCACATATTTACTGAATGAAGTTTCCCGTAATAAAAACAAGTGTAAACATGCTACACTATTTATTATATAGACATAAAAAGACTCTAATTGGCGGTTATGGTTGAGCATTTGTTTTACTTTCTGAGATAATCATATTTGGGTTCACTTTTTTGTAAGAATGTTACACTTCTGAAACATTTTCGCATCTAAATAAACACCCATTCGATTTTCATACAACTCACAATTAGTAGAGAGTTTAAAAATGTTACAAAGTTTAAAAATAAATTGAGTTATCTGAAACAAATAACATTTCTGATCATTTCTCGTCTGATAATTTACAATGAATTTCAGTTTGTACTTAGAGTATCGTATACCCCAAACAGATATTAAAATATATTATATATTTTAATTGATATGGCTTTCAAGTAGTGTATTGACACTTAATATATTAATAAAGTAGATTGTTGGTACTTTTCATATTCGCTTCAGTAAAAACTAGGGCATCTTTATATTGTATAAGTGAAAAAAATATTCATGTCGTTACATCATCTCTATATAATATTCAGGAAGGAATTGTTTCGTGTTTAAATTTTCTTTGCTTCCATTCGAAAAGTATATTTTGTTAAAACTATGAGAAATTATGTCATTTAGATTAATTTTATAAATTCATGGCATTTTTTCAATGCTTATGATATTTTTGCGCTTATGATTTTTTTACTAAATTAAGTGTGAACATTCAAATGTGCAAATCAAATTATTGTGCTAAACATTTTATTTGTCTTCTAAATTCTACATATTTCATAAACAAAATCCATTTATCTCTCTCAAATCAATCAAATTTGGAAGGTAAAGAGAAGGAGTGATTTCAGTTTTTAGAGAAATAAGATGGTGGTAATTCCAAAACTCAATCTAATTCAATTTCATTTAAAAAATGGTAATCCAATAAGTTCAAAAAGTCAATGACCATTTCTCTCACAAGACTTATTTCGAAATTGAGTCCTCGGGGGTGAGTGATTTTTACCTTGTGTCTCCTTGATCTGAATCTATGTATATCTAAAAATAAATCTTTACCGAATTATAATTTTCCACTTGAAAAATTGCATTTTTTTCAACACGAATACAAACAAATATTGAATCAGATTGTGAATTTGATAACTTTAAATTACTAATAATCCATTTTTTCCAAATTCCCGTATGAAATTTATTATTATGTTTGTTTCGATAATAATTCAAGGTAGAACAATTTATTATTCTGTATATAATTCCTATCAATTTCAATATGAAACACTACATTAATGCGAAATGACGCATGACTTTGACGTTTCAGAATGCGAATAATAATAATAATAATAATCAAATAAAATCCAGTATGGTTTTTACATTAAATTCTTGACATTGGTGGTTTTGCTATATATTGATCGAACATGACACTATAATGAGATGTCAAAAGGAATAAATACATCTATATTTGATTCATCAGCAGTACAGGCGTTACATTGCATAGATGAATGAATGAAAGTTAGTTTATATTAGATAGACAATTTTAGCATGAAATTAATTTTTGATGAAGTTTTCTGATGAAAATAAACATGTTAAACTGAAAATTGAGTGTTATTGAATTTCTGTAAATCGAAAATTCAATTCAATTCAACAATGATGTACAATAAAAAATTGCAGGAATAAACGCACCATTCTGTTTGAATCAAGCGATGATGGGAAAAAACATTCTGCTCAATGAAAAGGTTGGAAACGAGAGTCAAATACGATGTGACATTTTTCACAGGCTGATAAATATTATAACAGCCGAAATATCCCATTTAAAAAAAAAAAAAAAAAATTTGAATATAAATTACATGATGTTTATCTAGATTCATTGGAGCATTCTGATGTTTAGAAGCGTATAGTTTACAACGTGACTCGTAGCGGGTTGCATAAAATAAAATATGGTTGTAGCTGAACATTTTTTCAAATGGTTTTATTAGAGGTTGATTCATATTTTCAAAGAACAAAAAAAAAAAACATATTTCGTAATTTAGCATCAATGATAAGCTATAGCTATGGTAATGTGTGGTAACACTGGTATTCAGTTTAGTGAATGCCAATTTTTGTATTTTTATGAGCATTTTTTTTCAATGCTAAACAAAAATTGTGAGACTATTTATATATGTTCTATAAATATATGAAAATAACAATAGTTAGTAAACATGAAGAAAATGCATTCGGTTGTTGTTTCGAAAAAAATGTTTCGGATGTTGCTGTTTCTTTCGTTATTCATTATTGTTTCAAGAAAGTTTCGTACAATATAAAATATAGCCAAACTTCCAATGTTTGGCTGATTCCTTGACGATGATAATTATTTTCATCTCCATCCTACTTTCATTTTTAAAAGAATTTTGGCCAAACGAACAACAAAAAGTATCTCCGGTGTTGAAATGCAAAATACTTTTCCGACGTACAAAAAACAATTGTTTGTCTAAAGTAAAATTTTCTTTAACGAAATACGTTGATTTTATTTGCAGCATTACTTATATGCTGTATGTTGTATATAATCTTTAATGTCTCAAGAAAAAAAAATATTGATAAAAAGATATAGAGAAACTTTGATTACCCTTTCATTGCAGACAATACAAACGTCGCTTTACAGGGTTATTTTTTCAAATGCATAAAATTTATCATTAAGTTCAAAACACAAATCAGGTGTGTTGTAAACACTATGTTCTATGTACAATGCAAATTTGATTATATAGTCTTTCTCAGTTTTCTCCAAAATGTGTTATCGTTGCTTTGTATCATTTCTTTATGTTTACTATGCAAACGAGCCTAATAAAATATGAATTTGAGAATGTTTGCACATTTACAGCCATACAAAAGAGGAAAAAAGCACAGGAATGAGTGATCTGAAAATACAATGAAACTGAATTTAATAATGAAATAAATGCGTGTAGGAGCATTTGAAGGCGTATAATGTAGATTCAGCTGTTTAATTTCACTTTTTTTAAAAATAAAATCACGTATGAAAGATAGAAAAATGAAAAAGCCAAACAAACGTAATGAATGAAAATACAATAAAAGCAACCTATGAACGGGGATGAAAATGTTTACCACAGTAGCCGACGCTTGCTTGTGTAAAAAGTGAAAGTGAAATAAAGAGCATTTCTCAAAATTAAGCTATCGAGAGCTATTCACTATAATATATTATGTAACTCTATATACAGTTCACAGTTTATTATGTGCGCACGGATGCAAGCCATTCCAATACAATCCAATTTTTTATAGCATAATCATTTCAATGATTTTTCCGTGTAGTTTTTTTTGATTGTATGGGATTTAAACCTAGATTTGAACATAATTTTTTTTCATATATCAAAATCAAATTGTTCAAACGCCTCTTGTTTACATTTCTATTCATTTTGTTCGAATCAATGTTTTTTTTTATCCTTTCGTAAACGTATTTACAAATGAAAAAGAAATGAACAACGGTTATTCTACGAATTATGCCAACTTCCTCTTAGCTAATGTTAGTGGTTGCCAGTATTTACGTAATATAGAGTACCTCACATACATATACATTGTACAGGAAATCTGGCTGGATAAAAATTTGTGGTTATTCGACCATATATATGTTCATATTTGAGCTTTCTGTCTATTCATTCTTCAAACTTTATCGGCATAAATACCCTGCATTCGAGTCGCTGATATAAAAATAAACAATCATCAAATCGAAAAGTCTACATGCCTAATGTCTATGGCGCTCATGAGCATTTCCATTTCTATTTTTATGATCAAGTTAAAAATTTTATGAACTATAGCAACAATAAAAACCAGTTAAAATTTAACCCATGAAAATTCAGATAAAATATTCACAATGTATGAAGGGGAATGAATACAAGCGGTAAATCAGATCATGTTTTCCCAAAAATATCAGGTAAATTTTGCAAGTTTTTAAAATATCATTATTTGATAGATTAGAATTTGCTTTGGATTTTTATATAGCCCCAGTTTAAATTAGGCGCTAGAATCAAATCTAGTCGTGAATATTTGATGTTGCTTTCAAATGTTGCCTTTATTCTATAAACATTCAGCCCGGATGATAATAATTAAAAGCGACACGGCAATTTCATATACTTATTTCAATCTCTTCGAATACATACAAGGTGATTCACAACTCCATGTCAATATATCTACGATAGATTCCTAAACTCCTGAGGAGTGAAAAAGTATATGGGCACTTCTTTATAAATGACCGCTTCAATGGAGTTACAGCCAGTTCAATATTTCGAGTCAAAATCCTGTATGTTGGGAAGGTGGTCATGTGGCATGCGTAAAGTACGAATAGAGTCACCACGACAAATTCTTTACTGTCACTTTTATGCGTATTTTCTTGTAAACAAGTCACCAATACACATGCCATGAACTGTCAAGTAACATTTTCATGATGATTTTTTTTCACATTGGCGCCTCTAACCCACTAAATAATCTATTAATGTTATTCCAAAATGTTCTACAGTTCTTTCGATTTTTCTCAAACATTCTTAAAAATTTCGACCGAAATCCATGGAATGTTCTAAAAAGTTCTAAAAATCGATCGAAATTCAATTTAAAGAAGCTCTAAGATACGTATTGGTATCAAATTCTACTGAAGCACTTAAGTAGCTTAACTACTAAACTTCCTTACGTAGAGATGGCGACACAAATATACTTTACTCTCAGTTCGTACAATATTTTCGACGCGACTAATTTTATTATATACGTAATATAATTGTTTCCATATTTTTAATCAACACATTTTCATAATATTTATCAATTCACAAATGAATTGGTAATATTTTTTGAAGGTGGTTTGCAAACATTGCCATGGTCTTAGGCTCAGAAAGTGCTGATAAGTGCGTATGATCCAATTAACGACAAAGAATGCCCTTGAGATGAGAAGTTTGGCAATGAAGCATTTAATAATATTGGTTGGGGTAAAAAATGACACTGAAGGAAAACAGGCTGCACAGTTGACAATGAACAGTGCACATAGAAAATCCGAATAAATTCATAAAGACGATGTGAATACACTCCATCAAACTATTTAAATTGTATGTCGTGGTGATGATAAATAATTTGCATCAAAGATATCAGCTGTTTTGGATACTTGCGCGAGATGCAATACTACAAGCCGTTCTAAATAAAAAAAACTTTGCTGAACCCTCGATAGAGGAGGAGAAATCGTTTCGAAATTACATTGAAGTCATTGCAATTTTCAATTTTTGTTTTTATTCGGTTGATATTTTTTTTTTTTTTTGAAAATTTTTTTTTTTCTTTTTTTTTTTTTTTTTTTTTTTTTTTTTTTTTAGAAGAAAAATTTTTTTTTTAAATTTTTTTTCCCCCCCCCCCCTAAAAAATATAAAAATTTTTTTTCACATTTTTTTATTTTTTTCACATTAAAAAAAAAATTAAATAATCCACTAATTAAATATTCTTTTTATATTAAGCAAAACATTTCGTTTGAGTTCAACTCTTAATTTATTGCCAAAAAGTTGCAGTCCAATTTATAACTCAAAACCATCCGTAAGCTGGATTCCATTTTCCGCTTGATAGTTAAATAAATATACATATATTCCTATATGTATGTATGAATGAATGTTTCTCGGCTCAAATAATAAAATGAAATTACGTTATTCATTCAATTTGCCGCCCTGAATATTCAACATACAGTGCGCGAAATAATTTTAGCCGAGTTCACATTTTTTGAAAAAAATCTAGTAAATTGAAAGATTTATTTCTGATTTTTGGTCACATTTATTATCAACTCTTAACAAATACATCGCAAAAATATTAAATCGAAATTATTCGGTTTTTTCGATTTTTTGCACCCAAAAAGTGCGAAATAATTTTAGCCGAGCTCACAGTTTTTATCAAAAAAGTCACAATAATGTAAAAAATCCCGATTAATATTTGGTCATACAGTGATTCGACTTGGATGTTTTGCCAAGCCGCCTCGATGGCGGCCTTCAATTCTTGTTTTGTGTTGAATTGTCGACCTTTTTGTATACTTCTCGACCTAAAATCGACCAGACGTTCTCGATGATGTTCATATCTGGTGATTTAGGTGGCCAATGGTTGAAAAGATTGATTCCACGCTGTTCAAAATCGGCCAAAGTTGACCTGGCCACATAAATTGGTGCGTTGTCTTGTTGAAATTGCCAGCCTAAACCAGCGCATTCGTAACCATATGCTGCAAAATGAGGGCCGACCATTTCTTAATACTGCATTGCATTCATTCTGGTAGAAATGAATGACAGCGGCATCTTTTTCAAGTAGCCAATGGCGCACATACAATCACAGAACCACCGCCAGATTGGCGCATACTAAAAATCTTTTCTTCGGTGCGCAAATCGTCTCAGTAACAAGCAAATACATCTGGGCCATCCAAATTGAACTTCTTTTCGTCTGAAAAAATGATTTTGCGCCATTGGTTTGTCCAATGAATGTGATCCAGAGCGAACTTCTTACGCCCCTCAATATTGGCTGGTGACAACATTGGCTTACGCTTCATTTTTTTATGTTTTAAGTGTGGCGAACCACTCAGAATTTGCTGAAAACGTAGAATACCAAGAGATGAATTATTTTCAGCCTTCAATTGCTTAGTAGACTTTGAAACAGTTCGCCGCACTTCGGATTAAAATACGTTCTTCCGCCGTTGATACGCTTGATGGCCGGCCGGTGTGCTTGTTTTTACTATAATTCTCGCGATTTTTGAGGAAATTTCGCTCAACTTTTTCACTTCGGTTCAATTCTTTGGCAATCTGAACGTTTGAAAATGATGTATAATTTTTTAATGTGGAAATTTTGGCTTTTTCCGCTTCGGTTAAACGTTTTTCTTGTCCCATTGTGTTACGATTGAATTTTGGTTGACAACTGCGTCATAACTATATTAAAATTGCACCAATAGATATAAAATGGATTTATAAATCACGTCAAAATAGATCGAAAAATGTAAACAACACTAACAACTATACATAAAACAGTGAGCTCGGCTAAAATTTTTTTAATTTTTTTTATTTCGCACTTTTTGAGTGCAAAAAATCGAAAAAACCGAATAGTTTCGATTTAATATTTTTGCGATGTATTTGTTAAGAGTTGATAATAAATGTGACCAAAAATCAGAAATAAATCTTTCAATTTACTTGATTTTTTTCATGAATTGTGAACTCGGCTAAAATTATTTCGCGCACTGTATATGGACCAATGCTGATTACATACAATGCACAAATTGAAATACAAAATCCTTGTGCGACAGCGAGAGAGGTTGTGAAAAAGTTCGTTATTTTTCTGTTTTGCTAGACTTTTCGCTATGTGTAATCATTTATCTGTGTGTGGAAAACTTTTCACAGCAAAATTATTATTGCGTTGGCATCCGGTTTTTCTTTGTTCGAAAAAACGAGAACAATCGATTTTCATGTAATAAAATACATTTTGTATAGCAACATAAATATGATTTTGGCAATACATTTTCAAATATTTGCAATGAAGATTCAAATGTGTCAAACGAAATGATTAATTATAAAAACGTTTAAAAAAAATTACAAAAACGTCAACAATTATTACAAAAATGTCAAAAATATTCAATTTACGTGATGAATGAACTTCATCAAACGCCAATTCATTGACTTTGTATATTAAAAGAAAAATTCATTTGCGAAAGAATGGCCCATCCATTGAGAGCTTATAAACAATGGGATTGTGAAAGTGTATCAACATTGAATTCAAATGTGATCAAGCAAGGGAAAATTGTCAAAGAAGAATCATTAGATGGGATTGAAGTTGGTTTCACATCACGACAGACAAAAATTGTTGTTCAAAATGAAGCGATTCCTGAATTTGAGTCGGAATGTGAATCAGAAACCAATTTGGACTCGGATATTGATTTGAATGAATTCAAAGATAAGGTTGATTGTGAAAAAAAACAAGGAAAGTGGCACAGCACCACATGATCACAATATAGAGACAACGATTGATTCAACTCTTAACCGAAAAAATCCAGAACAGAAACACATTGGGAAAGGGAGAGGCAACGGTGGACAGAAGCAAAACAGGAAGAAAATTCCGAAGAATAAAGCGGCAAAAAATCGGAAGATGCACAAATGTCATGTATGCAATTATGAAACATCGACAAAGACAAATCTCACGCAGCACATTCGAATTCACACAGGCGTATAGCCATTCCCATGGAATGTTTGATCCATGGAGTTTTCAAAAAAATCCAGTTTATGTGTGTGGCTGGCGTCAATATCAATGCTATTTATATTCACACTTGAAGCGGCACATCCGAATTTATCTATGACTGATGTACTACGGCATGAGTCGAACGGCGTTGGGTTACAAGCGATCTCTATCATCGTAACAGAATGCATATAACAAATCGTCTCGTTTTGCCGTTTCCAGTATTCGTCAATTTTGTTCAATCGTTTTGACATTTTTGTCACTTTTTTTGACGATTTTGTTCAAGATTTTTGCAAAGTTTAGAATTTTTGACCATTTTTTTCAAAATTTCTAAGGTTTTTGTTATAATTTTTGACTATTTTGAAATTCGTTTGGACGTTTTTGAAGTATTTTTGACGTTTTTGTTGGAAATTGACGGTCGATTTTTTTTTACGTTTTTGTCATTTTTCTTGACGTTTTTATAATTAATCAAACAAAATGAGAATTAATCGAATAGAAATGCGCTTCAATAACTAAAATTCAACTGCAACACACCAAAAAACAATTTTTGATTAAAACCATACAATAATTTCAAACAAAATTATTGTTTCTTTCATTGAGAAAACATAAATATGAATGTCAAACTTTTATTTAGTTTAACTTTGTGTTAAATTGCACATTTGTTCAATTTTGGAAATGTTTTGAATTCAATCCAAACAATTGGATTGCCCGTGCACATGACCGAACACTCAATGGTTTTCATCCTGAAAAGTTTTGTGGTGTGGAAATAATATATCATATTTTCCATCTATGTAATTTCCATTTACAGCATAATACTGTATGATTAATATTCATTGAATGAATAATAAGTCTCTGTTTCGTGGTTTTTTTAAGTTAAAATGAAAACATATTTGAATTCGCCCCAAATTAACTGAAAAAATTCGTATAAATACTAACCTTCATCTGCTCCTCAAAAAAAATTACGAATTTTTCCCTCATGCGTAGATTTCTACACATATGGAATTTCAATGGAAATAACATAAAAATCAGATATTTTGACGTATAAATTGTTGTTTAATTTGTAAAAATATAATTTTTTTTTTAAATCATTGCACACAGAAGTGAAATATAATTAGATTAGTCTGTCTTCAATACATTTTACGCAAACATTTCGATTATGTTTGCTTTTGCATACACCTTTTGTGCAAAAACAACAGATTGTTTCATGCATATTATTTTTACCAACGAAATTTTCGCTATAGCAAATGTGACATCGAGATCTGCCTTTGTGGACCGGTGGTACACTTCTTGCTCGTTTACGAGGAATTTCGGTTGGTAGCAAAGTTGGAGATCCATCACGTGACATTGAAGACTCGAAAGAAACGGAAGATGACGAAGAATGAATAGCTGGTGAACCCTCACGCCATTGTAATGATTCTCTGCTAGTTGAAAGAACTGATGCTGAAGATTCCGATCGTGGCATTACTTTTCTCATATTCATGTATGGTTGCGCCAGTGAAAGACCAAGCTCACGTAGAAAATGTCGCCGTAGTGTAGTTTTCTGTGTTGTTTGCCAATTCGGAAACACTTCTTTGAAAATGATCAATGCGTTCAAGGCAGAAATATCAATTATATTTGAAAATACTACCATCGGCCATCGATTCGTTTTACGTTTACTGCTGTAGCACGAAAGCATTTTGTCAACTGTATCCACTCCACCTGTTGGAAACAAAACAACACAAAGCAAAGATCATGTAAAATAATAAAACTGAATTGAAGCATTTGAACAAACCTTTAGTTTGGTTGTAGTATTCTATAATTTCAGGCAATTTTTTGTCACCAGATCCAATAATATTGGAATCAAAATGCATTGTACTTTGCAAAATTGTACATTTGTTCTTCCGTCCGACATATGAAACGAGTGTTGTGTCTTTCGTAAATGCAAAAGTTGATTGATATAAAGGAACCTTTTTACATTCAAGTAACTTTGGTGGAATGCTTCTTTTGTTTTTGCGCATCGTACCAACCATTGTGAGGCCTTTTGACAACATTTTTTGTCCAAGTTCATAAGATGAAAAAAAATTATCCATCGTTACATTGTGACCTTTCAATCCACCAACTAAATCCAATACAACACGTGCGCCTTGTCCTTTTTCAATCGATGCTGCACCAACGGGTTTTCCCAAATATGGCTGTATTTTCCATACATAACACGTTTCCGCACAAACCAGTAGCCAAAATTTTATGCCATATTTTTCTGGTTTGGATGGCATATACTGACGAAACTTACATCTGCCACGAAAACCAAGAAGTTGCTCATCCACAGTGACACATTCAGATGGATTGTAAAAATCCGATAGAAGTTCCGACCATTTATCGAATAAATCACGAATTGGTGCAAACTTATCGGTGGATTTTTGTTGTCTTCTGTTCATAACATCATCGAAACGAATAACTCGGTTCATGTATAAAAAGGTTTTTTTCGACATGATTGCTCTGAATATTGGCCGCCCATGTTCATCGTCAAATAAATCAACAACATTTTCATTCTTGGATCTAGATGAAATAAAAACCGCAACATAAAAATCATTTGAAAAAAAAATGAACAAAAAATCAAGCGTACTTGTATACACCAGCCAAGATCAGTACAGCAATATACGCATGCAATAAATTTGAATCTATTTCGATGGCGTTTTGACCAAGTATGGCCTCTACATACTTATTTGAATTCTTCAATATAATGTTTTCAACTGGTGACGGGAAAAAAAGGAGAAATGCATCTTTTATCGAATCAACACGTGTTCTTGCAAATTTTGTTGTTCCTGGTCGGAGCGTTATAACATTTTCTTTACGCAATCTTCCATTTATATTTGTCAATGGTTTTGAACCCCAAACGATGCCATCTTTTGAAATAAATGACGGATCAGCATCTTCATCAATATCTAAGTTATTTGCTGTGTCATCAATTTCAATATCATCCGGTAGAGCATCAGAATCAAATGTTTCAGTGATATCATTTTCATCTAATATATATTCGTCGTCGCTAATATCTGTATCCTCATCATCACTCTCATTTACCAATGATTCCATCTCTTCTTGTGTTAGATATTTTGGTCTAGCCATTTTTTTTTTTTCGAAATTATTCCTCACAAAATATCACAACATTTCTCAATATTGCATAAAACCACTTTACTCGTATAAAAACACCGACAGAATGACGTTTGTTACGTGCAATACATTGAAATTCCATATGAGTAGAAATCTACTCACGCAGGGTAGTCTGTGTAATTTTTTTGTTTTCCGGTGCAAAAAGTGAAATTAAAATCGGGCAACATTTTTTTTCGGTTCAAAATGAAGAAAAAATAAAAGTAAAGAAGTTTCATGATTTTAAAATTACAATTTTTCGAAAAAAAATTGAAAAAAAGAATTGATTTGAGTAGTTTTCTACGCGAGGAGCAGATGAAGGCTAATTTGGTTTTATATTTTTGGTCAGAATAAAAAAAATCGATAAGTTAAGTGCTCTTATCGAAAATAATAACTAAGTTTTCATTCAAATATTTGTTTGATGAAAATATACTTCGCAGCATAATATAAACTAATAACTGATTGACTACTTATTCAGTCAAATTGACTAAAAAAATTATTTTTCTTTACTTTGCTCTTAATTAATATAAGTGGAATATTTTTGATTGATGCAATTCTATTCGATTAATTTGCTATTTTTCATTCGAATGGGTTTTTCAACTGACTTCGCATAAAATTATCGAAAAGACAAAAATCTTATTCTCACTGAGAATAAGTAACAGTATAACATGGTTGATGAGGGTTCCTGGAAACTTTGCACAATTTATTTAAATTTGTGGCAAAACGTGTTGAAAAATCGTCAGTGACTTAAATCGATTCTTGGCATACATAACTTTCAATTACTTTCAGTAGTAGCTCGTGTGCTGCAGTAATGTTAAAATAACTTTATGCAATAGTATAAATGCTTCAAACAAAAACGGTATAATTGGAATGAACAGACATGGAATGTATATTCGAGCAATAGGCAGCCAATATGTACCTTTATATTGGTGCGTACAATTAAAGTGTGCTTGAAACCTCATCCACATCAAAATAATGCCATCTAAAGCATGTCATAGAAACCCAATGGCTGCTGGAAATAATTTCATTCTATTCAATGGTTGATATAAGCCCAAATGACGCATATGGATGGTTAGTTACATACGTGCCGCTTTCATCTATATCAAATGACAAGCAATACAAAGCATTTCAACTGATGCCGATAAGATTTATGTATAATTCGACCTCTATTGATACGAGAATTTGTTATTTCAATATTTTCGAAAAGCTTTTCGTGCCCATCATAGTTTAGGTAAATAATTCGTTACAAGTAAAATCTGCTTTTTGCCGGCTTTCGCATCGATTTTGTTACTTTTATAAAAGCAAAACCAACAAAATTGAAAAGCTGAATGACCGTAACCAATAATTTTGTGGACATTTTGATGCCGGAAAATCTCAGTGATTTAAATTAAAGTCAACTGGTCTTAGTTAAACATATCATAAAATGTCACCCTCCATAAATTTTGGTTATTTTATTGGGTGTAAAATGCTTTCACTGTCAATGAATAGCATATTGACAACAAAGTGCAAGTAGTTTGTGAAAATTACATCTCCGTTTCCCAAATTTTTTCTTAGAGGAGGAATAAAAAACGTACACATTTTCTTTGGCAATAACGATTTAAATCCTTGAAGAAAAACATTCCGCCAACTAAATGGTTAATAGAAAATCACACTCAATTCAAACGAATTATAAAATAGAAAATTTATTGATACATTTTGCATTTTCGCGGTTTAAGTTTAGCGATTTAATAAATTTACGAGGTTTTTGACATTAACCATATGCACACAAACTTGACTTAATTTATCTTACATTCATGTCATACAAACTATTTTTAAGTAACAAGTGGACAAGCAGTGAAATTGAACATTAAAATTCCTTCATGCAAACATCGTTTTATATTCAATATTTATGGTGTAAAACTTAAATGTTTAGTTCAATTTTAGAATTTATAATATAAGCGCCATCACATAAGTTCAGTTGTTAACATAAATGAATTTTTTTTTATATTTTATCCATAGACAGCGAGTACTTAGGTCAAGGTTGTGTTCTTTTTTAAATTACTTCCATAATATGAGTAGGTTTAATCCATTGGTTTTGGTTCAGTTTTATGTTATTTGAATTGTAGATTTCGCTTATATTTGCATTTAGTAAGAATATTTAGAGAGTTGTTTGTCATTGCCACTTGATATTTGAAATTATACAATATTCCACACAAGCAAATATTGGAAAGTTACTCCATTATGGAGTGTTCCATTTCTTATTCCGCCTTGGAATAAACACTTTCACATTTATACCAATATTTGCTTGTGTGCTTGTATAGGATTATTTCTTCATACAACTAGTATATTCATTTGTTTCTAACTATCGTGAAATACGTTGCTCATTTCATCAATAACTTGTGTGGACATCAATATTACGCTATGGAACAACTATAGCAATAATTTCCACAATGTTTCGCTGATATATTGTCGATAATTGTAATTTTTATACAGAGTACAAAGCAGATTTTTCGCTTTTGAAAAGACAGTCACAAATCTTATGTCAGAGCATTTCACGAATTTTTTCATAAATAACTAGCAGAATTTGAATACTGGTGCACACCTTATTGGCCAAACCAACATGTTAGTTGTATCGCATCGTTTTTCAAAAAGCAATATAGCCACGTTTTCCAATTAATTTCAATATTAAATGCAATGTCTTCCGAGAGAATCAAATGAACAGACATTACATATCCTTACAATATACATTAACAATGGAATAATAGTTTTTGGTATTTTTTTTTTATTGAAACGATGTTCAAAAATATTGACTCGATCTCCAATTTTGTCCAATGATCACCTACTGATTTATCCTTTCTCTTGAAGTTCCCCCGCTAGGGGCATGCCATTTACCCTATTTTCGACCCAGGTTATCGTTCCATATATTTGGAGATCATTTCAATTAAAAAAAACATCAAGTCCTTCGCATCCCTTTAACATTTAACTTAAAGCAAGAATTTTCTTCTTAAATGATATATAAAAATGATGGAACATAGAAATTCATTATTTTCTCGTTAAAAATGTCCTGATTTTCAAAGGAACGTAGTGTCAGATATATCGTAAACAATTTAGACCATCTCGATAAATTATCATCATAGTTCATTATTTACAATGGAATGAATAATTTAATTTAATTTTATTAAGAAGAAATAAAAGAACGGCTGAAGAATTGTAAAAAAAAAATGATTGCAAAAGTTTACTATTTTTTAACTTTACGTTATGGAATTTACATATAATTTTTCTTATTACTATGAAAAGCGCTTAAATTAAATTGTGGCAGTTTGCAGATGAATTTATCAGAGTGGTCTAAATGTGTCATGAAGAACATGTTTTTTGTGGGTGGCTTCCAACTTTCTGTTTTTTTTTTTTTTTTTTTTTTTTTTCTTCTTTTTTTTTTTTTTTTTTTTTTTTTTTTTTTTTTTTTTTTTTTTTTTTTTTTTTTTTTTTTTTTTTACCGCATTGTATATAACATTTATGGTTTGTAGCTATTTCTGATTTATTTCACGAATAAATCCTTTCATACTCAATTTGAATATTTATTTTATGTTTTCAATCCGAAATAAATTTCTCCATTGAACAATTAAAAATGTCAGGAGAAAACAATTTGTATAATTTGTTATATACTTTGCTTTTATGTAATAAAAAGTCAAACCTCATTATATCATTTTCAAAATGTTTTTGTTTACATGTTACTAACAATTTTGCAATAATAAAGTGACAAAGTGTCATGACATTGTTTGTTATCAATGGATAAATTTAACGTCTTTTAAGCAGTTTATTAAAACTATACTAAAAAGAAAATTTTATTTTACGTTCATTCATTTATTGACGAAATTTTATGTCCTTTTTGAAAATTTTTCAAGAATTGGGACTGTAATTAAAATTGAATGAACATGCTCTAAAATCGCCCTGATATTTTAGCAATTTAAAGTTTCTAAACAAATAACAAACACACACAAATGTGAGATATACTTCTCTATGAGGAAATGAAAAATAGTATATCAATGAAAAATCTTGATTTCTACTCTTACAAAATCGAGACCAAATTTCAAAGAAATTTAAAATCTTAAAATTATTTTATTCTCTTCAATGAAAATGGGGAAATGATGAATATTTCAATATAATATTAAATTAATAATGTCGAAGAAAACATAGCAAAAATATTAAATATATGATGAACTTCAAGAAGATGAAGATACATCTTACATAATCTTCTGTTGCATGTTCATACTCAAGCAATTTCATATAAGTGTAATACATTTATTTTCTCATAATGTTCGAGTGTTCACTTCACTATAAATTTATATTAAATAATAATTAAATTCTCTCATAACAATGATATAAGAAAAAACCAATTTTTCATATCTTGCGATGTTATCTATTATTTTCATGTTGATGTCCAAATATAGATGATTTTTTTGAATGTTCTTTTCAGGCTAAGAAAATGAACATACGAAATTGATCCCTTACAAAGTATAATTGGAAA
The DNA here is from genome assembly GCA_029041755.1 of Resseliella maxima. NCBI lineage: Eukaryota > Metazoa > Arthropoda > Insecta > Diptera > Cecidomyiidae > Resseliella > Resseliella maxima. The sequence goes on along the minus strand of JAQOWM010000596.1, from coordinate 1,833 downwards.
AGAAAACAGATACCATTAGTTGAAATATACATAGATTGAAATGATTTTTCAAAGTTATGTTGAACATCGATTTTCATTATAATTAGCAATAGTTGAATAAACCTTGTTAGTGGTTTAACTGAACATTTTTTGCTTTAGTTGTGCAAGACTAATCCAGTATTCTTATTTAAGCTTACTCTTCGTGGGATAAAAATTTGAATTTAAAGTCAAATATGAAAAACAAGATGATTTAAAATTGTTCATTTCAAGTTCTTAACGACTCGTCTGCTGCATTATAACATTTGGCTTATAGCCACAGTTGTGTTGAAGTGCCACTCATTTACTTCATTTTCCTCCATATGGGGTTTTACATAAATATTTAGTATGCAAATAAACCAATTTATTTGCACTCATTTCGCTTCAATGGTATTATTCACCAAAAAGCTTCTCACTCAATTTCAAAAAAAAAAAAAAAAAAATCTATTTTTGCTACTGTATTATATGATTTGTTAAAATGAATTATAAATTAAACTGTTTAGTCGATGAATGATGAAAATTTTACTATACTTAAGCTGCTATAACTATTCAATGATGCTGTTGCGCATCTGAAATATTAATGTTTGGTATACTTTTGGGCATTCATAGAAAGTCTATTTGGTAAAATATTGGGTAGTCAAAATCATGAAATTACCCTGAAGTAGTCGCTCTGTTTTTCTTACATCTTATCAAAATTGAAATCTTGACTGAATCCTTGATTGACGATCAAATTTCACATCATAAAATCAATTTGCAAGTGCTATTAAACAAGAAAAATTAGTTACTTAACGTTGTTGTTTGCGTGAATCCGTTAGAAAGATCTCTATTTTGCTTTTCGGTTATATTCTGACGAATTTCCACTTGGTTTACTTTTCAAGTAAGCGCATTTATTTGGGAATTGGCAAATGTGGAGCTTAATACGAACTTTAGTAATTTATTGTCCAAAACTGAATAAATAGCACTCATGCAGCCACGTATCGATTTACAGCCGGGCCACAACAAAAGCAGCAAGTCAGGATGACTAATTCCCTTTTAACCGCTATCTATATTTCTACACACATATGTGTACAGATATTTGCTTGAGACTGAGAAAACCATGTCACATCATATATGTATATAGTAAGTAGCATCAGTGTCGCCTCGTTTATTAATCTATATATACTACAACGTTAGCATATATAAAGTCACGGATATTGGAATGAGGTTTAACTATAGTTACACTTACCATAGATTGAAATAGTACTGTTTATGGTATGGTCGGTGAGGGTTCTTGGGGGATCAGTAGTTGTACGGTGTGCATTTTATTGTAGTTGTAACAATAAATGCCATAATCTTCCATTTTTTTTTTAATTCTTCTTATATCGAGTTTTTTTTGTATCGTGGAAACGTTGGTAAAAACGAGAGATTATTATTGAAGTTTCAGTGAAAATGGCTTAATTTTTGAAAGAAATGTGATTGAAATAATTCAATTTTGAATAATGATAAAGCTGAACTGAACTAGCTGCTGTGTATATTTCTACGCTGGTAATTTATAGTTGCCAACAGGCATAAATAATTTCCTATATTGATTTAATTCAATTCATGGAGGGATATGGAACACCATCGAGACTAGACATACAAAAAACGATAAGTTCAAAGTGAATTGGGATCGTACAATTTACATTCAAAACATTTTACAATATTCAACAAGACCTCAAAATTGCTTATCTCTCTCTATATCTAACGAAATAAGGTGAAATATGTACAGCGTACATATTGAATGTGGGAAATGAAAAGAGAGTGTGAACCGGTAAGCTCAGCAAGGCAGCCCCAAAAGCG